>JARAOQ010000016.1:0-706401 GCA_029783445.1 Fomitopsis palustris
GACTAACAAATTGGTGAATCAGTGGCTGCCAGTGCACGATACGGGTTGGCAAGTAACACACCTCGTTGTTCTTGTCAGCCAGACTGGCACGCGGAATCGGCCCCTGCTGTTGTATGCGGCCCTGCTAGCACGAAACTAAACCCGGTATGACTGGTGCTCGAATGAGGGGCGAGATTCAATGTCAGTTAGCTTCGCATCCGGTGTACTATGATCATGTAGGTATTACTCGATGAAACATGCTGTTGATTACGTAATTGTTTCGTGGTAAGTACGTCCGCGTGGTGGCGCTGTGGCGCTTCGTCATCGCTTTAAGACGAGCGAGCTCAGTGCGACGCCCAAGCGAGTATAAACCCAGTAAGCCGCTCAAAAGAATGCATATGTTCGAATATTCACTTGACAGCACACGAGATTTCTTCTACCCCATGACAGAGCGTGGCTTCCGCAATCTGAACGTCTCCGTCCTCCGACAAATAAACAAGGCCCTCGAGCATGATCCCGCAGCCGACATTGAAGGAGTCTTGAGTAGGCTTTGTGCTTCATACGGGGAGCTTAGGAAATCAATTGAACGACGCCACGCAACAAAGATCAGAGGTATGCATCAATCTCTCATTGCAGAGTCACCCGCCTTCACGACGTTGTGTAGAGAGCCAGGAGCGCAAAATTGTATATACAGACAAGCATCCTGCGAAGAGTGTCTGTGGCGCTCTGGCGCCGTTTGACAAATATGCTCCCTCTCCGCCAATACCCTCCCATTATAATGCCCCTGTTCCGTCCTTGACGTGCGACTTGCCCCATTGCGTTGTCTCTCCAGTGTCCCAGCTTGTTCTTAGGGCACTCGAAATTCCGTCGAATTCTACGGAGGGTTTCGTTCCCAGGCTTCTGCACCGCGTCCTCTCGGTGAAACCATTATGGGAGTTGACTACTCGCGCGGTAATACGTATCAGTGAAGACATCATTGTGAAAGTCGGACGCCATGTAAATGACGAAGAACATGGTATCTTACAATTCGTAGAAGAACACTTTCCAACTATCCTTGCACCCCGTCCATTGGGTCTCGTCGTCATCGACTCTACATCGTTCATGTTCATGTCCTTTGTCACCGGAGATAGTTTGGAGAACCGTTGGCCAACGCTATCCGCCGACCAAAAGGCGCACATTCGAAGCGAACTCGACGCTGTCCTCCTGATCCTTCGTGCTCTGGAGTGCCCGAGCGGTGCAAGACTTGGCTCTCCTGTGGGTCAACGACTCTGCAAGGATGTCCGAAGACACGAGCGCATCAGCACTTCCCCCATCTACTCCGAAGCGCAGTTCAACGAATTCCTCTTAGAGTGTCCGACCTCCCGCGTGGCGCCTGGTTATACGCGCTGGCTCCGTTCCATGCTCCGAGATGATCACCACATTGTGTTCACCCACAGTGACTTTCATCCACGAAACATCATGGTGGTCGATGCGCCCGATGGCCGCATCGAGCTGTCGGGTATTCTGGATTGGGAATGGAGTGGATTCTACCCGGAGTATTGGGAACAACTGAAGGCACTCAACACACGCTCGACGAAGGATACTGATGACTGGTGGGATTATCTGCCCCCATCGATTCTAGGATACGACCGTGAGGTTGTCCTGGACCGCCTTATTGAATGCGCTGTTGTGTACTGACTCGTAACATTAAGTGCTTCTGGTTAGCGGCGACTAGTACTGTGTACGTTGATGCAGAGAGTGATTATCGCAGAACAATCTCGGGCACAATTGCACTGGTCTGGTTGTTCTGGAACAGGGCTAGCTCAGGATGGGTAGAAGTCATACAGATCGTGAGCGTCGCTGTTCGGTTGCGATATGTCGGCAACGAGAATTACCGTGTAAGTCTCTCGGAGACAGATGTCTGGCCTAATACATCCTTCGCCAGTGTCAAGATGAAATTTTCGGTGCGCGTTATGACAGGGTGGATCGACTGCATGAGTCAACACCCACCTTCCCGTACACCTAGTGAACAGTGAGGTTTGCGAATGGCTTCTAGCTCACCGTAGTCACCATCTTGTCTCCCGCAGCCGCAAGTCATCGCAGCTGTAAAGGGGTGATATGGGAACATTACCAAGTCTGGCTCATGCGCTCCTGACATACTTATGCTCTATGGGCGAGTCCGGGGTGCAGCGTCTCTCCTTCAGCTATCAGCCAGAGTGGACATTAGCCGTGCGTCAGATTTTCCCTAACTAACATCTGATGATGTCAATTCACCTGTTTTCAGATGGTACATGTTGAGCTATCTGTTATTCGATACAAGCCCGCAGTGCATTCCAAGGCCCACTGGGCTCTCCACCTCCACGTTGTCAATGGCAGTGAGGCACGTGACGTCATATACCAGGCGAACGGCGAGGCGGGCAACCTCCATCTCGATGTCGTGGAGGCAGATCCGATGAAGTCACTGCGCTTCCTGGAAAAGATCGACATCTGTGACATTGACGGTGCTCAAGATCTCGCAGACATGGAGCGGTACTTGCAGAAGCAGCCCATGCGCAACGAGATTTCCAGTTGGACGTGCCAAGATTGGGTCATGGAGTCTCTCGAGACACTTGGCGAGGAGAGTCTGCTCGATGAGTACCAGTACCATGAGGCAAAGCAGAGACTGGAGGCGGCTTACCACGATTAATGTTTATTGACTGCCTGCGGTAACCGATGTGTACCAGTTTCTATACTGCGCTTATCATCCACCGAGTGCCTCTATCTTTGACGTTGGTAGAACACGACTCTACGGAGATTGACAAAGCTTGTTCTACTGCCTAGTATCGCATAAGGGAACAACGGATTCTAATCGTGTCAACGTGAAAGCCACAAACTGTTCCGCAAATATGTCGTGCACCTCAGACGTGAGGTGCAGTTCATCCAGCCAGATCCGCCCACCCTCTTGAGCCGTATCGTCCTCGCAGAGATCGTATTCCTCGGGATCGCCCAGTAAGCCTCTGAGCACCTCGTGAGACGAGAACAGCCCGACGCTCGTCTCCATGGTGTTCGCACGGAATTCAGTGGCTTGAGCATGCAAAAACTCGTTCCAAGCACCAACATTTTCTCTGATGCGATCGGAAGTCTCGAGGTCCATTGCTGACGTCCGAAATCAAGGCCAGAAGGTCATATAATCAGGAGGGAACGAACCTTGCGGAGAGCGGTCAACGGGCGGGATGTCAATGAACACAAAATTCCTCGCCTTGGCCTTGATGTAGAGGTCGTGGGCTGCGTCGAAAACCAACTGGACAATCGCTTCCAAGTCATCGGCTGAATCGGCGCTACCGCAGTCGTTTATACCGATGAATATGACTTGCGTGAATCAGGCAATTGCTTAGGCTTATCACACAAGCGGGGAGAACGTACTGTAGGTTGTTGTCTTCGGGTCCAGTGGTGAAGGCTTGGTTGGAGAGCACACTTGAGAGGATAACACGTTCAGGAAACTCGTCACTTGAGTGCACAAATCGTATTCGGCAGTGGCTCCGGGGAACGCGAAGTTGTATATGCTTGTCTTGACCGGGGGCTCACTTCTGCTTAACCGTCTCCCCAGGTGCGAGACCTATAGAATTGTGTGATGGGCTGTATGTCAGGGATATACAGCGACAAACTGACACCGTACCCAAGTGATTCCATCGTTCGCCTTGCTGTACGAATCCCCGCTAGTGCGCTATCAATTGTCTCTCGTGGAGTACAAATAGAGAACCTCACAATACCACGATGTTATTCAGCACTTCTCGCGATGTCTTGACACTGTCTATGTCGATATTTCTGGGAGGCACCGCAGAGCCTATGAGGGCAAGAACATACATAAGTTGTGTCTATGGTCGTAAGTATGTCCCCAACCATTGTGACTCGGCCGAGAAGGCACAACCGAGTTGTCTATTCGCGTCTCTGGCCACGTTTGTACTGGGCTGCAGCTTCGAGCCCTTTTCCTCGGGTCAAGAAGGTCTTCTACCCGACCTTCGGCTGTGATTGCTCCTTTGCTCAGCAGTGCCTGGCTTTGAGCAGAGTGACTATCACGCGCGTACGGATAGCAGGACTACCATGTTGAGCACGGCTCGACGGTAGTTCGCAGTTCACAGACAAGGCTCGCTTGCGCTTCAACCGATTCATTGGCAAGAACTATGCGTTGCTCGGAGTCACGACTTCATGACACAGCTGGGCAGTTCGATCAGTTTATTGGGTGCGCTACGTAGAGATGAAAAATCACTTCGACGGTATTCAACGATGATTGTACTGTAGAGTTAGTTACGGGGAGGAGATAAGAGGGCTGGAACAATGATCTCGTTCCCCGACGCGCGAATTTCGCCACTCGAGCTCTGCGACGCCCGTGCGCGCGCTCGGTCCGGAACCGGGTGTCTTATTTGTGCATGTTGTGTCCCGGTGGCGGAGGGTATATGGAGCCTCGGACGAAGGGCAGTCGGGTTTCTCCTCCCCACCTCATCCGCCGTGTTGCCCATGTCGTTGTACGTGCGTCCATCGACTTTGCTGGCCGTTTCCGCGTCACAATAACACACGCGTGAGCGTCGCGGGCGTACGAGGGTGTTTGCACTCTCCGTCTGGGACGACTCGTTACTTGAAACTAACTACCGATAACTGCTCCTCGACTCTGAACCCTCCTGATCATCTCACACATACCCCTCCTCAATTACCTGTGACATCCATTGGACATCATGGTATGCAGAGTCTCTGTGTCTCTGTGGTCCTATCGTGTTGCTCACCGTCATGGGTGGTAGGTCTTCGTAGCGAACAAGAAGTACGCATGGTGAGTTCTACCAATGGCTCCATCCTGTTTGCGCATCTAATCTCGTCGTACCTAGTGAGACCTGTATCAAGGGACACCGCTCCTCCACGTGCAAACACACCAATCGTCCCCTCTTCGAAATAAAGAAAAAGGGACGCCCGGTGACACAATGCGAGCACTGCCGTGAGCTCCGCAAGACGAAACAGGTCCACGTCAAATGCATGTGCTCCGCCGATCCGTTCGGTGGGCTTAGAAAAGGTGACTTCCCGGTACATAACAGGCGCGCTTCACCGGGGCTGACCTTCAAGGCCTGTCGCCATGTGTGCGAGTTAGGCCCCTCCCTACTTCTGGCAAGCGCCACGTTTCCCAGCGGGCTTACCCCTGAAGTGCTGGAAGCGTCGGTTGCCCTCACATCCTCGTCAGACGCGTCCGAGTCTGAGCACAGTACGTCTCCGCATACTCCGTCTATCGAGCGTGCTGACATGACGCAGGCTCGACTGCGTGTGACTGTGACAACACTGGTCGATGCACCTGTGCAAGACCCCGGAAGTCGACTCGTAGCAACGTGGTACGCCCTCGTCCCCGACGCACAGGCTCGAAACAAATGATTTCCCCGACTGTGAGCGACCCGCCGGTTGCTGGTCCGGCTGGCATCGTCGCATCAGCGCATGCAGGTGGGCACCGACCAGTACTGCCGCGCCCGCCATCCTCCGAACAAAGGCCATCGCACTGTCCTCCTCGCGGCCCTTCTCCTTCGTACTCTGTGCATGGTGCACACAGTCCGCCTCGTGTGCAGCACTATAGCCCATACCAGCGAGCATACCGGCGAGCGCACCCCGTCGACAGCTCTGCTTCCCTCACAACGATGCCGCCCCTGATTCCTTCTTCGTCCACGTCAGACACCAGCAATTCACCCTCGCCTGCAAGCACTCCGCCGAGCTTCGACGTATGGCCCACTGCCCTCGATCGCCCGTCCATCGAGTCCGCACCCTTCTCCGACGTCGCATGCTCTTGCGATCCGCCATGTGCGTTCCCAGAATGTGCCCATCGCCATGGACAGGACACGGTCCTTGGTTCTCCCTGCATCAATTCGAATACATGCAGAGCGTGTCTTAAATGTGCGATGCATGCCCCTTCTGTGGCGACCTCTTCCAGCACGGTCGGTACAGACCCCTACTCGGTCGCAGATATACCCGTGTCCCTTCCCGATATCGACGGCTGGCTACGCGCTATGTCCGCTCCTGCTGTGGAGACGCTCCCCGATGCTGCCTCCGGCGACACTGCCCTGGGATCAGATACGCCATACGACCCATGCGTGCTCCAGACGTACGCGCTCTGGAATGACCTTGCTGCCGCACGCGTGTACTCACGGCCTGCGCTGGGCGAATGGGACGCGGACTTGCCGCTGCCCGCCGATATTGGTCAACAGTATTGACACCGTCGCGCCGAGCATATAGTCAAATCCTCTCCTCATGTGCAGGCGTAGCTATAATTACGTATTGAATGACTCCTGTTGTACATCATTGTTTCAAAGAGAACCCGTTTCGTCGTGAAGTGTTTGGATTGTTCGACGCTCTCTCAGCATTCTGCGACACCTGCATCAGGACTCGACGATTAGTTCCACCTGTGAGAAATATCTGAGGACAAGTCGTCGCGTGACAGTATGTATGGTTCGCCAGAACTCACCTCCGCAATGGCTTTCTCTATGTTCTCCGCATAGAAGTCAATGAATTTCGCAATTCGGTCGTGGTGTACTTGCGGCGCACATACCGCACAGCTGAGGCTGTCTTGGACCAGAGCAGCTACAAGGTTTGCGTCGCGGACGGTGCTTCAAACTTGGACTAGGCTGACTCTGCAAAGCTTGCTCCGAACGTCGCATATAGTCTGAGATCACGCTCCGCACGGGAACACCATAGTGAGAGGGGGAGCAGCACCGCGACAGATTTCTGCTCTGCAAGCCCTAAGGGTTAATCTTCGCCATCCAGTCTGCGTCTCTGAAAAGCCGCTCATTCTTTGCGAACGATGTTGCCGCATCAACGCATTTTTGGCGATACTCGGTCCATCGAAACCACGCCGCGGAGGTTGCGCAGCGCAGGTCGGCGATGTATGTTTCAGCCCCAACCTTATGGCCCAACCTCGCTTTTGCGGCAGCAACGGCGACGTCGGGAAATCCGAACGCGCACGCGTAGCCTGTTCTTCGACGTAGTGTGTGGTATGCCCATGAGCAACTGGCTCAAGGTCCAGCGGACACCGCTCATGTCATACTTCTTGGCCACCTCGAAGAGCTGCCAGAGTTCGTCGTCCCTTGGACTGTGGGGTGGCAGCGCGGCATTGTAGCATATACGGAGAACGTGGTCCCAGATCGCACTCGGCTCGGCAACGTCGACAGCGTCGATGACATCGTTGGCGGTGTCGGGCTTTGAGAGGCGCAGCAGACTGAACATGTTGGCGAAGAAAGGGGATGCGTGATCTAGGACCTACTTCAGGACATGAAAGTCTACGCCATCGGAAGTGCGGATAATGAGGTCGCCCCTAGCACCGCCGAAGGGGGATGAAGCAGACCGGGTGGAAATGGGAGCCTCCGCGAGTAATGCGCCCTTTGACTCAGTGGGTAGGATACCGGAGCTCGTTGCCATAGTGACTGTATGATATACAAGGCAAGCAGGGCGTACTGTATGGCAGTAGTGTATTGCGTTAGTAGTTGCATCGCTTTCGATCGCGACTCATCTGAGGTACTACTCACTCGAATTTCGAGCCGGGGGAATCGCAGAGCTCACCAACACTCAGGGCACGATGATGGAGGATGATAGTACTGGTTCAAGATTCGGATGCGATCACGAGTATCCGTGAAGCGTCACCTTCTACACATCGCGATGCCGTCAGGCGACAAATAGACACTAGCACTGGGGAAGATGGCAAGCGCGGATGTCAAGGCCCGCGAATGTCTGAAGATGGTATAAGGGCATGTTTTCACGGTGAGTACTTTGCAACTGGTCATGAATCCGTACTGCAGTCTCAGGCTCGTGGTTTGTTGTGTGTGTCGGGCCCGCCGTAGACTCGGTAATCACGCGACTGGTGAATGAACGTCCTTGCGGATGCTCCAACTGTTCGCTTCAGCTCACGAGAATGATGGGACGCCGCTGTAAGTCTGCTCAGCCGGTGCTAGTCAGTGATATGCCCAGTTGACGTGAATGCATTAACGTTGCCGCCCTTGGGCTAGTCAGCCTCACTCAGGTCCCCCACAGAAGCATCATTGTATGAATTCCAGCGGCGGCTGATAAGAGGCTGGATGGCGGCAAATGCTACCACGCTCCCACCGCAGATTGTCGAGGCATCGTATTGAGATCAACACCCTTGAACTCAATATAAAACAAACACACCACTATTCAGACACGTTGATGAAACACTCACATTGGTTTCGGTATGAATCGATAAGAGAACGCATGCTACCTACGAGTAACATACTAGGCTCCGTGACTAACAATCTAAATATCCACACAGATAGAGGATGGTTCGGGCTCGACCGTACCCTGAGAAGGATGGCGGCTACGCATCACTTACAAGACCTGGAACTTTGGCCAACGGGCACGCTCTGTTGAATTCCACAATGGTGTCTGTTGGACTGTAATACCAGGTTCGTACATATGCCTCCCCTCTTTGCCAGCTTTCGCCATTTCACAAGCATGGCTACTCCATTCTCAGTTTAATCTATGGCGGTGGTAAGCAGTGTATCGAGCATCGGCGTATATGCGCATATACTCACTTGGCCAACAGCCTCGTCGATCTTCGTAGAATAGAATTCAACGAATTCTGCAATACAATCACCCCGCACGCGCGGCGCACACTGCGGACACCCAAGTGTGTTCTGGGTCAGGGTCGCGACCAGCTGTGGATTGCATACAGCAGCACCAGTGGGACGCTGCCGCAGGGCTTCTTCTGACTGTTTCATGTACTCTCCGAGCGAGCGTCGGATGAAGGTGTTGCTCAGACGGGCGTTATATGCGTGTGCAGCTGGACACGCCGGCCCCGGGTGACTATCCAGGGGCTGGCTCGACACCCACCCCCAGCCCTCGATTTTGTCCCACCACTCTCTGTGGTAGAAGAGGTTCTTGTTCTGTGCGTAGGTGGTGGCCGCGTCCGTGCATGCGCGGCGGTACTCTGTCCAGCTAAAGTGTACGAGAGAGTTGGCTAGGTGCAACTCGGGGACGTACACCTCGTTCCGTTGGGTGAGGCCTGCGCGCGCGGCTGCCGCTGCAATGTCAGGGAAGCCGAAGGTGTGTGCCAGGATGTAGGCGCGAAGAGTATTCTCTTCTGATGTGTACGGGATGTTTGAAAGCACTTGGCGTAATGTCCAGCGGACACCGGGCATCCCATACTTCTTTGTCGCCTCAAAGAGCTTCCAGAGCTGATCTATAGTGATTGGGGAGGCTGGAGGGATTGCATAGGTTATGCGGAGGATGTGATCCAAGATGGAACTCGGCTCTGTGACGTCAATGATGTCCAGAGCATTGATGGGCTTGGAGGGCGCTGGATTAGACTGGGCAAACATTTCGTCAAAGAATGAGGAGGCACAGCGCAGAATGAGCTTTCGGACGCGGTAATGTACATTGTCGGCTGTGTGGAGCATGAGATCGGCGTCCGGTTGGTTGAATGGTGCAGATGCAAGAGTGTTTGGGGTTACGGATGGCGCCTCCGACGCTGATTGAAGCCCTGTTTTTTCCATGGTGTGCTTGGAGTGGTTGATCAAGAACACGTAGTGCTGTCAAGTTATATCCTCAGTGGGTGCCAAATCATGACCGCAATCATGACCGCTGGCGACTCCGATGGATACCCGTGTCCGATGGAAGAAGGTGTGACCGGGGGAGTCCCGAAAAGATAGTGCGGGCATAGAAGCAGGAGCTTGGTGTTCATTTGTCTCTACGCAGACGACCGTACACCCTTGATGTAGGCTTCTAGGACAAATCACTCTAACAGTCACGAGGGCCGGATCGATATCATGGATGAAAGCTACTGGCCTGACTCGGCGCTTTCCAGACATAAGCCCTAACCCCAGCACTGCAATCCTGCGACCCTCAGTCAGTGCACCGCCCATCTGAAGTCATCGACCGCGTTCAGCCAGGTATATTTCGGCTCTTGAACACTACAGTGTTGGTGCAGGATAGTGAATGAATGCAGAGGCTAGAGGAGTTCAACTCCTGGTACGTCTCACCTGCACAACCCTTCCCAGTGTCATATAGTATTGCCCGCTTGGTGTTGCACTAGGGTGGCGGCCAGAAGTGCGCTATCACTCCATGCAGTTGTTGAAGTGCCAGTAGCTCCTTGGGTAGGCGATACTGTGCTGTTAGCGGGCTGTCTCCAGCTGCCCTCCTGCCATCACTGAACTGTATGTTGTATAAGCTAGAAACAACACGTTGTTGGCAGTGTTCTTCCTCATACTCGGCATTGCAAAATTGATGTATATCATATCAAACGGGACACATACTGATCTGGCATTCATGCTTCAGTGCTGCTGCGCGCAGGAATGTCCATCTGAGCAACTCAGCTCAGTCGCTTCCAACAAGTCCTTATCCCTCCAAGGGTGCGGATCATTCATCTACCGTGAGTTGTACCTGCAAGCCATAAGTAAACCATCACACTCATGAGATTAAACGTACCGTGGCGATGGCCTCATCCATCATGTTTGCATAAGTCTCAATGAATTGTGCTATCTCGTGTGACTTGTTCTTGGTCTCCGTTGCGCACTTTCTGGTGAGAGTCAAGGCGGAGTGCACCCCATCGCCATAGAACATTCTCTAATTGGGGCTTGAGCAGCTGCTTGTCTGGTATCCCAAACCTAATTGCGGCGTCGGTGCATTCGTGCCGAAGGCGCACCCACTGGAAGTGCGCAGTCGCGGGGACGCAGCTCATCTCTGGCACGGAAGCTTGATCGTCAAACGGCTTGCGACGACTTGCACGCGCGGCTGCCTCCCTTATCTTGGGGAATCGGTATGCAGTTGCAAGGAGATACGTCCGGAGGCTCTCCTCCTCGAACATGTACGGCGTCAAGAGCTCACGCCGCACTGCCTCCCGCGAGCGCGTACTTCTCCGAAGCCTCAAGCAGCGGCCAGAGCCATGCAGGGGCAAGGGCCTGAAGCTTGGGTGTTGTGTTCGGGTAGCAAATCCTGAGGATGTGGTCCCAGATGGCTTTGTCCTCCGTGACATCAATGATGGCGCACTCCGAGTCTTCGCCCGGCTGCTGCGAGGAGAGGCGCTCTGAAAGGACAGGAGAGGCTATGTGGAGGATGAGCTTGTGGACGTGGAAGTGGACATGGTCGGATGTGCTGATGATCACATCTGCGAGTCCGTCGGGGTCGTCGAACGGAGGCGAGGCCCGGACTGGGTCAGTGCCGGGCTGGGGTGAGTTCGTCATGTCGTCGCAGTGATTACTCGGGGCAGGGACTGTGTGGCTGAGCAGGACGTGGGGAGCACTTTCAAGAAGGGGCTGTGCGATAGTAGGGCTTCTGCGCGCTTTAGGTGTACATAGCTATCGGTGCGCAGGCCTGGAACAATCCGTCATAGAGCGGCACAAGTACGGTGAAGATGGCGTCCCAGTCTCCAGAACCGTCAGCGGGCTGAGAGGGCTCAACGCGATGTCCGGTTGTCTACCCGATGCTGGGAGGTATGCATGCAAATGGGTGTGAAGTTAGTATCTTGAAACGTAGAGCCAATGGACTGGGAGATCCATACAATGTACTGTTACTGTTACCGGGCGACACTTGTGGTCAGGGTGACCGTGGGCTAGTTGTCATTTATGCAACTGGGCCTCGCAGGTAACAATGATATGGTGTAGTAGTAGAGACGCGACTCCGAGTTCGAAACAGTGGGTAGCCTGGCTTGCTCGCCTGAGTATCACGTGTCGATGGCTTCCGCGGTACTACAGCGCAGCGCCAGCGCAGCCTGAGACCATCTTCGACCGACGTATACGTACAACCACCATGTCGGTCTGTATCCTTCGCGTCTCCCTTAACTACATCTTGTCTACATGGTCTCTCTTGACTAGCACCCCAGATGGTTTCATTCGCCCCTGAACTCCCAGAGACACGCCCGCTTCTGGCGCAGCCCGTCCATGTCGTTGTTAGCTCGCCTTGGCTATATCCATTCAAGGTATTCACCAATTGCACCGCATGAAAAGAAACCATACTTGTGCTGATTATTGTACGTTGTAGGGCATGTACTACTTCGCGACCCACCCTTTCCTTTGGCCGATTCTACGCGCGCGATTGCTGCCCTGCTTCATTCTCTCACTCGTCGTCTACACGTTCCTGTTTGTCTTCGCCTATATTCCGCAGGTCGCATTCTTTGCAATTTTCTATGGGAAGGCATTGGCATGGGTCAACGCCGCGATCCTCGTGCTCGGTGAGGGCGCTGCGATAGTAGCCCTTTTGTTTGAGGCGTTCTTCGTGGACGAGAGTCTAGTGGACATTTTTGATGCGGTGCGTGTTTCTCCCTCTTGCCCTGGATGCTTCGACTTAATCCTCCTCTGGTGCATAGGTCCTGGTCAACGAGGGTCTGGAAGACCTAGTCGCGCATGGGCGCGATATCATCGCCGAAGGAACGGACCCCGTCAAGAGGCTCGGCAAGCCACGCATCTCCCAGGTCTACAGCCCGTTCTCCTTCCGCCAGATCTGCGAGTTCATCGTTCTTCTCCCGCTCACACTCGCGCCCGTCGCGGGCACGCCGATATTCCTCGTCCTGACTGGCTACCGCGCCGGCCCGCTCCAGCACTGGCGGTATTTTAAGCTGCGGGGCCTGACTAAGAAGGAGCGGAAGGCTGAGATACGGAGGAGGCAGAGGAAGTACACCTGGTAAGAGCTCTCATTATGGGTACAATATCGGAGAGAATGTATTGATGATTGCGGTGCTCCGTAGGTTTGGTACCGTGCACCTCGCGCTACAGCTTGCCCCCGGTCTGAGCATGCTCTTCTTACTCACGACGGCGGCTGGCTCGGCGATGTGGGCCGCGAAGCTAGAGAAGAAGCGTAGGCTGGAAGTAGAGGCTGCGCACCACCTCTCCGCCATGATCTCTGGTGACCCAGTGTAAAGTAGTGAGTGGTCATGCCTGGAAGATGCTATTTGTGTCACTGCCAACTCATGTGAGCAATATTGGAGGATTCGTGCTGCATGATCAAATTTATGGATCTGTGCCTCGGGCTCTGCACGGGCCTACCGGGGACGAACATGCACGTCGACCTAGTAACTCATTCGCCGGAGGCTCAGCGTCTAGACATGTGCATCGGACTGTTGACACTCTCTTGAGTGGCCTATGTGTGTTTGTCTACTCCTGTGTCGGTCTCGTAGTAGTAGTCAGATCGACCTCGCAGACGAACAACACCGATACCGTACCTATGTTTAGTGGCATCTAATTTGGTACAATTACGTAATCTAAGGAGTACCTTCGCCGCCGCATGTCTCTCCTTCAGCCACCTTTCCATACCTACAAGATCTCTGGATATTCTAGGAAGCAGCTAAACCAGTCGCAAAGGATGTCTGTCGCAAGCACAAGCTCAGTCACCGATACTTGGGAGAGCTCAAGTGTAAGTCGTCGCCCAGATGTATGCGTCGAATGACTAGAAACCTAATATCAGCCAGATACTGAGCCCACTGCGCACGTCATGAAGGCGAAAGTGCCAGTCGCGGCTGTTCGTGACTCCTGGGATGACGACGACGACGATGAGGAGGAGACAGCAGAAAAGGAGACACCTCAGGCCTTGTGGGAGAACGCGTGAGTTGCACCGGGTTTTGCATCGACTTCCCCGGCCTCACCCCGGGTATATGATTGTAGCAACAAGAAGGCCCCTATGCCAGAGCTTGTCGTCTCTGGTGGGACGGGTACAGCCCTTCCTCCACCTCCTGCCGCATTCCAGCCCACACTCAAGATCTTGAAGCGACCAACGACTGGGCCAGTGCAGCCCAGTACTATCGCGCCCTCCTCCACTGACGTCCAGAACTCGTACGCTGAGAGAGAAGCGAAGTATCAGGCAGCACGCCAGCGGATTTTTAACGATACTGCGAGCCCAGACGTGTCTTCTGAGGCCAGGCCGCCAGCGGTGGAAGGGTCTGCAGACACAGCGGGAGTGAAGGTTATCCGTGCGCCTCGGGGGCCGTCTGCAGACACATCATCCTCGGTGGACGCTAAGACTTCACGTGGGTTTGCGAGAAAGCGCAGGGGGCGGGGTGCGCCTGCACCTCGAGGCTGAGGATCACGTTAGGTTCTACTCCTGTCTGTTTCTTGCATATCATGGTGGGGCATGCAGGTCGCATCATCTCTGTTGGTGGCAGTTGCTGTGTTGGTACTGTGCATGTTGTACTGTTCGCATCACGACGTTTCGTATCTTTTCCGCTTTCATGCTGGTTCAGAATGCTATCGTGAAGATCAGACCCGCCGAATTAGCGGGTGGTCACCGGAGCTGTGCGCTCGCCGCCCAGTTGGGTCTTCGTAAGGGCTTCGTGATGGGAGGGCGACAAGGACGCCAAGTGCATAAATTTAACCCACGATGTTTGTACTATGTTATTGACGATGATAAGCCTTCGCTCATAAGGTGTCGTTATTTGGAATTGTTGGGCTAGAATAGAGGCGCGCTGGACGGTTGCGGTTTGGCGGGGGCTCGCATCTTGTCCAGGCACGACGACCATCTCCCGGTCTCCGACCCTCGCCGTGAAAACAGCTGCCTGCTATCGACGCTTGCGACCATGCCATCACGACCCTCGCCGATGGCTTTGCAGAGCCCGTCGCCGCAGCCGTCGATATTCAAGAAGAAGTCGACCCCCGCCATGTCCACCGCGGCCTCCTACCTCTCTGCCGTGTCAGAGGCCGACGCACGCGCCCGCGCCCACGGGAGCACGCCCAACTCGACCCCTGCCCTCTCGCTGTCCAGCTCTGTGACGACGAGCAGCTCTGACACGGTCCTCGACGATCCCGGCGCAGAGTTTGACGATGCGCTGTCTTACCCGCGCAACCCGCCGAACAGCGAGCAGGTCTTCACGACCGTCCACGCCGAGTTCGGGCACTGCGCGAACGAGAACTTCCGCTATACCAGCCAGCACAAGGCTGGCACACCGTACCGCAGCTACCCCGAGCAGGACCCGCCCTACTACATCCTCCTCACTACGTACCTCAGCTACCTTTTGGTCATCTGTCTCGGGCACCTCCGCGACTTCATGGGCAAGCGCTTCCGCCGGTCCGCATACAGGCACCTCCTCGCGCACGATGTGAGTCCTCGTCATATGTGTTGTGTTCGTTGTCCCCTACCTCTGCTCTTGTTCACCACGTCGCATTGCCCCTTTACTGGCAAGGCATCCCTCGGAGTAGCGCGACTGCTCTTCGTCCTTCTCGAGCCTTGCTTCTGGTGGGAGGCTGCCCGTGGGGATGACGGTCATGTGGGTTCACACCGATCGTTGATGGTGGGCAACGATCCTCGTTGCGCTCGCAATGCGACCCACGTCCGTCTACCTCGGTAGCCTAACGCTACCAGTGAATTTCGGGCATCTCCTCCCTCCTTTGGTACCGGTTTATTCTGGGCGATTCTGGGCACACAAAACCCAAGCCCTGCCTAGCACTATTTTCGTCCTCATTCCGTGCCCGTCTGTGCGGTGGGTTTGGAACGTTCGAACGGGCCTAGGCAGACTCGCAGTCGTTGTTGACAGCTCATTCTCACCGGTAACGGCAACGCAGCTGCATGACTGCGTGTCGTAGGACGTCCGATCACGTGTATCACTACCCGGCGCAGACACTGGAGCACCAGAACCCGGGCGTTCTACATTGGCTGCTGTCTTCAGGAGTGGCAGTGAAGCCGCGCCGCCGTGCTCGGCGTGTGAGGTGACACATTCGCAGGATGCCATTCGAGTGGGCCTCCGCCAGTCTCTCCTCGACGTGGCTCGTTTACCGGTGCTTGCGTGACTCGTCTAGACGCGTCCCAGCCTTTGTGCGAGGGTGATCGGGGCGCCCGGATGCCCAACGTCCAGCGCGTTCCACTATGAATGCAGTTCCGCTACTCGGAAATTCGTCATGCCTTCCCGTTACATTCTGCGACTGTCGATGAAAACCTGCTTGATGATGAGCAGGTTGGTCTCATTGAGCGATCGCTTATGTACATATACATTTATCTTCTAAGCTTGTTTATCCTGATCTCATCAGTTTGAACGTCTTGTGCTGACATGTCATGATATGATAGGGTTACGCAGCGCTCAACTCCGACTTCGATTCCTTCTATACCCGACGTCTCAAGACACGCATTGACGACTGTTTCTCGCACCCTGTTACCGGTGTACCGGGGCGTACAATCGTCCTGCTCGACCGTTACTCTCCGGACTACAATGTCACGATGGTTCCGTCTGGCACGCGCTCCCGTGGCCTCAACGTCTCCTCTTACAACTACCTCGGTTTCGCACAGACCCGAGGCGGATGCGCAGACGCTGTGGAGGCGTGCATTAACCGGTACGGCGTCTCGGCATGCGGGACACGGTTAGAGGGAGGCTCGCTTGACTTGCATGTCCAAGCAGAGGCACTTGTCGCGCGTTTCGTCGGTCAAGAGGACTCAATGCTCTGCAGCATGGGCTTTGCGACGAACTCCACGGTCATCCCAGCTCTCGTCGGCAAGGGCAGCCTAGTCATCTCCGACGAGCTTAATCACGCATCCATTCGGTTTGGTGTGCGTCTGAGCGGAGCGAACGTGCGGACGTACAAGCACAACAACATGAAGGCACTCGAGAACCTCTTGCGTGAAGTTATTAGTCAGGGGCAGCCAAAGACGCACCGACCGTGGAAGAAGATCTTGCTGATCGTCGAGGGCCTGTTCTCGATGGAGGGCACGCTGGCGAACCTCCCCGTGATCATGGAGCTCAAGAAGAAGTACAAGGTATGTGAAATAGTCCCTAGGCGGAAGGCAAGCTGACATACTCCTGTAGTTTTACCTCTTCGTCGACGAAGCTCACTCGATCGGTGCTCTCGGCCCGCATGGCCGTGGTGTTGCGGACTACTTCGGTGTCAACCCACGCAGCATCGACATCCTCATGGGCACGTTCACCAAGTCATTCGGTGCTGCTGGTGGATACATTTCGGGCTCGAAGGCTCTCGTTGACCGGCTGCGGTTGAAGGCGCACACAGGCACTTACACAGAGGCAATGTCGCCTCCGGTGCTGATGCAGGTGATCGCGTCCATGGCGAGCATCATGGGCATTTCTCCTACGCCGACATCCTCGTCTACTGCACTCATCCAGGACGTCGCTGAGGCTGAGCGGTACCCAGGTCAAGCGCCGATGGCAGTGCTCCCTTCGTGGATGCCACTCTCGCCGACGATGGTCGATGGTTCAGACGGGAGGATGCGGCTACGGCGTATCGCGTTCAACTCGCGATACCTGAACCGGGGCCTGCGCAAACTGGGGTTCATCACGTACGGGTGCGACGACTCGCCGGTGGTGCCGCTGCTGCTGTTCAACCCGGGCAAGATGGCAGTGTTCAGCCGGATGATGCGCACGCGCCAGGTGCCGATTGTCGTCGTCGTCGTCGCGTACCCTGCAACGCCGCTCGTGACGTCGCGTGTGCGGTTCTGCGTGAGCGCCGCGCACACGAAGGAGGATATCGACATGCTCTTGGCTGCGTGCGACGAGCTTGGGGACCTGCTCGACCTGAAGCAGGGCCAGGGCGAGCGATGGCCACTCCAGGAGATCATGGATAGGGCAGTCGAGCTCGTGAACATGCCGGAGGAGTCGACATAGAAGTAGTGTATGAGAATCGACGATAATGCTCCCGTCCCAGCGTGTGACCGTTTATTCTTCGTGTAATTACCGACCAACCGCAGCCTACGCTGGGTATTTATGTGTATATTTCATTCCTAGTCTTCTCTGATGGTTTCGGATTCGTCCACTGGCGCACAAGTTATCCCGTGTACTTTCGACAGACGGTCACAATTCTCGGTGACGAACTAGTTGTTTTTCTCCTCTGAGAATGCTTATTGGTATGTACCAGTACAGCGCATGTGCTACTGGTGCCAATGCATCCACGGAGACCGGCGCGCCTAGATCTTGTGCGCAACGAGTTGCATCCTCTCAATAATGGCAAACGACTCATATGGAGCGCGAGGTACGTACGTTTTTATATTTGCTGAACAACCATCGGAACTGGGGGACTTGAAGCTGAACTCGCCAGTCAGCATAATCATACCCCGTGCCAGGACTAAGTACTAATGGTTGACATGTACTACGATCACCGTCGTCCACAACGCTCAAGCGCTCAAGTCGACTTGGCCAGCACCGTCAAGCTCCGAATTTCTGCTTCACGAACTTCAAGCTCACAGACAAGTGATCCGCTCCGCTACCGGATAGTTTCCACAATATCATCCGATACGGTGTGACCCGTGTCTCTTGCCATGTTCGATCGCCAATTCTTGAACGGATAGCCCTCAGGCTGGAGCCGAGTCATTGCATTACTGCACCAGTAGACCCTACCCTTCGTCCACCGAGTGATAAGGCTCCAGTTCGATGCTGGAAATGTTGCGAGCTTGCTCGCAGAAACGTACAGTCCTGAAAACCGGTGCCCCATAGGTTTTAGCAACTCTCTGTGAGTCTAGTCAAAGTATCGATACGCAATCCCGGACGTCGCTGACATGCATCGTGATGGCGATTCATAGGACTCCCTGTGGCGTGCATTTTCACATTTCACTTGTGCGGAGAGTAGCACCCACCGGCCCCTCCTCCCACGATGGTGCGGTCCACAAGACGGTACCCGTGGCCGGGAGGCAATCGGGCACACATTTGTGCCGAGAGATGCAGCTTCGGTCGAGCATCCAGCGATCGCAGTGACTCGGATGGTCACCTGCTAACTTGTCTACAGATCATATTTCATTGTGGCACCTACTCGAAGTAAAATGAGGGTTCGAGAGAAAGAGAAGCCACGATATCTGAACTGCCGGACACAAGGAGAAAGAGTCTCGCGCGGCCGACTCCGAGTATTGTGTGAACCATTCACGCACAAGCCCAGGAATTAACGCGGTCGATGATACAGGAACCGATGTCTATGTGCGCGAGAGTATGCACGGGTCTCCTGGTGGTCAAGCTTGAAGTCTGTACGCGCCGATGCTACGATGAACTTGGCGGTAGCACGGCTCGGAGTGTCAATAGTCCGGTTGATTGTACTACTGTCGCGACCGAAGCGCCAGCAGGTGCCGCCGGAACAATCGGTGCTGCAATGACGGGGGTTGGAAAAGGATTCCTCGATCTTGTGGCCCACACTGGCATACTTCTGGCGCTTCGCTCGACCGGGCTGGTCCCAGTACTCTGGCTGCGTCTGACGTCGGCCACAAACTGGAATAGGTTCGGACTGTATACGCTTCCGAGGCCAACATAAGCGTCGCCAATTGCATCAAGCGGCTGCTCGTGCTCCTGTGGACACTGTTATTATAATGCCATACTTATTTCATTGCTCAAATATCGGTAGACCATGCAGTTATTTCTGGTGTGCATTGAGCTGAAGATTTGGAAATATTGTCTATGGTTCGAGCGACAGGTGGCATGCTGGGGTGGATCCGACTGAACTGCTCCACTGGCAGCTCGGAGGGCGCAGTTGTATATAAAGTGAATGTCTCAGCATTGTGTAGAGCCTCAGCAGACCCTCGTCCCTCATTACAAGGACTAGCGAGTCGCAGCAGCAAGGTATCCCAACTATCCGTGAGCGTCCACTCCAGTACGAGAATTTTCTATACAGACTCACGTATCTACGTGCAGCAAGACACTATGCAAGCCCTGACTGTCGAAACAAGTCCTTCCCAGGTAGGACGCCCTCCAAACCCCAGACGGTTGCGTATATGATGTCCACACAAGCTCACCACGTTCGTTCAGGAATGTATTGTTGAGGTTGCCAAGGCCGCCGTTCGGGAGTTCTTGCGCAAGGTGAATATAATACCACCAGAATACGAGCGCGACACCGAGCTCGAGGCAGGGGTCGACGCCATCACGTGTAAATGGCCGTTCAAGGACCAGGTCGAACGTCATATCACGACGGGGATCATGGCGAAGACGAGCTACAGTCATGTCTCCGACGTGGACGCCAGAGTCGCGATCGCACTCTACATGGCGATTCTTATCGCGCTCGATGACCCAGCCATGTTCGACTCTGCAGAAGCACAGAATTTCTGGTGTGGGGTCTGCGACGGCTCGTTGTTGCGGTCTAGCGGCATCTTGGGCGAGTACGCGAGGGTCGTCTTGAGCATGGGTCGCTTCTACTCGAGCTTCTCCTCCGGCACCATCCTCGGAGCCACCGTACGCTTCCTGAACGGCGAGATGATTGGCAATCCCGAGAGCAACACTTTCGTGGAGCCCAATTCGAGAGAATTTGTGGAATTTTCGCGTGACCTAAATGGTGGTTCGGAGGCATTTGCTGCGTTCATCTGGAGCAAAGGTGACTTCCCCGACGAATACTCGTTCATCCAAGCATTTCCGTGAGCCTTTTCCTCCCTTGCGTCCGGTCGCAAAGATTTTGATTGATCCTCTCAAAGGGACATATGTGATTACATCAACTACACAAAGTAAGCAAGCCTACCCTTTCGCCGAGACTATGACTCACCTTACATTGGATTAGTGACATATTGTCATTCTATAAGGAAGAGCAGGACGGCGAGGTGGCCTCCTACATCCATGCTCGTTCTCGTCTCTCGGGAAAGTCACTCATTGCAACGCTATATGAGGTCATCGACGACGTTGTGGCAGCGGTAGAGCGGATCCGCCGCACGCTTGGCGAGGGGAAGGCAAGAGCAGCGTGGGATAGCTTTGCGCGGGGATACATTGGGTATCACATCCATAATCCGCGATATCGGTTGCAAGACGTCTTCGGTGCACTCGTAGAAGACTCGGACGCGGGAGTAGCTTGAGTGTGAGGGGTTCCGCCTTTGGTATCAGTCTTGCCCGCAATACTGTTTGCAGTAATGTGTAGATATTGAGGAAGTTTCGACACACCACTGCACAATACGTGACTCATACCCCACCACTCAGTGGATCGTGCCGCTGGTCGTGAGTCGTACATCCGTAAGTCATGGTCGGATATTGCTCTCAAACTGCTCAACATCGCCCGCATCAGTACGTTAGTAGTAAACGCGAGTAAGAGACTCACTCTACACCGCTGTTCTGCGTGCGTGTTCATAGTTAGCTACTGTATACGAAGGACACTGACCCAGTCCTTCGAGACAGCTGGTCCAGACATCAGAATGTGCCAATTTGCTGAATATGTGCCAGAACGATGAACAGACTTCGGTAGACACCCTCTGGCGATATGCGGCACACGCAAAGAAAACTGTGGAGGAGCAATGCAGCCTGGCTTCCTGAGAACCCGATGGTACGTGGAAGAGCGAGAGTGACGAGGCCCTTACGAGTTTGCGACTTTCACAGTAGCCTAGTCTCGTCGGATGACACACACTGCTGACTATATATGCATGTATCAGCACTAACTCTGATCGCGATGCCGTAGCATCATGCCACGAAAAGGATGGATCAGAACTAGAAAGTCTAGATACTCCATTCAGTTGTATGTCGGAGAAACAAGCAAAAGTCTGTCACAACAGCGCGCATTCCAACACGTCACTTGAAGACACGCGCATGTTGCCCATCTTTCATTGATGGGAATGGCATACCATGCAGCATGTATGCGGTATTGGAAGTCATAGTGGCCGCACACACGGTGAATCGTACTGGAACGGGGTTTGCGCGCCAGAGTCCGTGTTCCACTGGGGTGAGCATCATTTGGAAGGCGCGGTGTGATGTAGGTGTCCTGGTTGTCGACGTAAATCAGCTTTTCGGGGGGGGGGGGCGAAAGCCACTCACGCTGGGCGCATTACGTCGCCTTCTTCCCCCTCAACGTGTCGCCGGAATACCCGATGGCGCGACGGGCGCAGATGGGACGGACCCGAGGATGTTCGGCTGGTGACGCCACGGCCAGAGCGACTGCACCCGCAGGAAAGGGGCCCCTGCCGCGGAAGCGAAACGGAGGCAGAGCGAGGTGGACGCAAGGGCGGATTGGGCAGCAGCCGTTGCGGAAGTGATGCTGGAGGGCGAGGAGAAGGAGGAGGGCGATGAGCGAGACGCGCTCGAGGTCCGCCTGCGATCGCGAGAAGGCCGGCGGCGCGCACGCGGCCACGGGGAGCACACCCCAGCGCGGAAGTCGCTCCCCGCCTTGGCTGCTGCCACCACCTCCCTCCCGCTATTTAACGCTTTCCTCCGCTCCTCGCTCCCCGTTTTCGCCCCCTCATCATCCGCCATGGCCCCCGTGCAAGTCTCAAAAATCTGCTGCAGTGCGTCCACCCGAGTCTGCGAGTGTATGCGCCCAGAGCTGACCAGCTGACCGCGCGGGACAGTCGGCGCCGGATATGTCGGTACGCGGGAAGCCTGCGTGTGAGCCCGTCCCTATTCTCATCCCCCGCGTCTTCTTTCCTCCAGGTGGCCCTACTTGCGCCGTCATCGCCCTCAAATGCCCCCACATCCAGGTCACCATCGTCGACCTCAACCAGGCCCGCATAGACGCGTGGAACAGCGACGACTTTAGTCTCCCTATCTACGAGCCCGGCCTTGTTGATGTCGTCAAGCAGGCCCGCGGACGTAACCTTTTCTTCTCTACGGACGTCGACAAGGGAATCCAGAAGGCGGATCTGATCTTCGTTAGCGTCAACACGCCCACGAAGAAGAGCGGTGTCGGTGCTGGCTTTGCCGCAGATCTCAAGTGCGTCTCTCATCTCCTCTCCGCGCATATATACTGCCGGAACGCGGATTCATAGTACATTTTCTGACGCATATATGCAGCTATGTCGAGCTTGCGACACGGCGCATCGCCGCCGTCGCGCAAAACTCCAAGATCGTAGTCGAAAAGTCCACTGTGCCCTGCCGGACTGCAGAGTCGATGCGCACAATCCTCGAGGCCAATTCGCGCCCGGGCTGCCGCTTCGACATTCTCTCCAACCCCGAGTTCCTCGCCGAGGGCACGGCCATCCAGGACCTGTTCACGCCTGACCGTGTGCTCATCGGTTCGCTGCAGACGCCCGAGGGTAAGGACGCGTCCGAGTCGTTGAGCGCGGTGTACGCGAATTGGGTACCCAAGGAACGCATCCTCACGGTAGGCCTGTGGTCGTCGGAGCTCTCGAAGCTCGCGGCGAACGCGATGCTCGCGCAGCGCATTTCCTCTGTGAACGCGCTCTCGGCGATCTGCGAGGCGACGGGCGCGAACATTGACGAGGTTGCGCATGCTATCGGTTTCGATTCGCGCATCGGGCCCAAGTTCCTCCGCGCGTCCGTCGGCTTTGGCGGGAGTTGTTTCCAGAAGGACATCCTGAACCTCGTGTACCTCAGCGAGAGCCTGCACCTTCCTCAGGTCGCGGCGTACTGGCGCCAGGTCGTCGAGATGAACGAGTACCAGAAGGGCCGGTTCTCCAAGACGGTAGTCGACACGCTCTTCAACACCATCACCGGCAAGGTGCGTCTGGCCAATTCTGCATCATGGGCGTTCACTGAAGGAAACGTGTAGCATATCGCCGTACTGGGCTTCGCGTTCAAAGCCGACACGGGCGATACACGTGAGTCGCCCGCGATCACGCTCGTGCGGGACTTCCTCTCCGAACGCGCGTATGTCACGATCTACGACCCCAAAGTCGATGACGCGCAAATCTGGCTGGACCTCTCAGAGGCATGCCCAAACGTGCCCCTTGCAAACAGTACGACATCTCGTTTCGTTGCCATACTAACGCGACTGACGGGCTGCGCAGTCCAGAAGCAGGTGACGATCGCGCGCTCGTCGCTCGAGGCGTGCAAGAACAAGGAGGCGATCGTGATCGCGACGGAATGGAAGGAGTTCCGGGAGATTGATTGGCAGACGGTGTACGATCACATGAACAAGCCCGCGTTCGTGTTCGACGGGCGTATGATCGTCGACGCGGATGCGCTCAAGAAGATTGGCTTCAAGGTACGTGGCCTAACCTCTCTTGTAATTCTTTGGAGTATTAGACAATGCTGACTCGTGGATGCAGGTTAAGGTCATTGGCCGCGGCGACCGATTGTGATGGGCCAACATCGTGGTCATATTTATTGAAGGATGGATGTTGTTAGAGCACCCGAGGCACCGTAATGGCCGGATAGACATAGCATAAACTCGCATAACAGACAGCATGTAACCCGATGAAATTCTACTATGTATTCCGATGCCATGTCTGAAAGGCATTGCGGGACGTGCGGATGATATTTGGGGCTTTGTTCCGGCTGATCCCCATTCTTATTCTGAGTTTCGCAGTGGATGGTATGGTATCTCCATCGACAGTCCATACCAGCGAAGTGCTGTAGCGTTGGTATGTGCATGTGTAGAAGCGCATGTTACTGTAAGGGCAATGGCTAGACTGTCCCTCGCCGATCGATTTTGCCTGACGAACGGGCTACATTCACCGCACACCCCGATAGCAATGGCTGTTGTACAAGATGTTGTGTTCATAGATAGTGCCCGGCCTCTCCTCACGAATGCGTCCACGTTGGCTTGCGCTTCTCCGCAAACGCCGCCATCCCTGCGCATACACGGTGTCAGCCGGGCGCCAGAACAACATCAGGAAACACACGCACCCTCTTTCTGGTCGTTTGTCGCGAAGAGCCCGTGGAAGAGGCGACGCTCGTAGCGGAGGCCCTCGGCGAGGGTGCCCTCGTAGGCGGCGTTGACGGCCTCCTTTCCCGCCTGGACGGCGATCGCGCTCTTGGACGCGATGGTGCCCGCGACGGCGAGCGCGTCCGCAAGGACGTCGTCGGAGACACGCGAGACAAGGCCCCAGGCGGCGGCTTCGGCGGCGGTGATGTTGCGCCCGGTGAGCGTGAGCTCCATAGTGCGAGACTTGCCGATCGCGCGAGCGAGGCGCTATGTGTGGGTGGCTGAGGTGAGGAGGGAGGATAGGTGAGGAGGAGGGGAAAGCGTGCATACCTGGGTTCCGCCCCCGCCGGGGATGACGCCGAGGTTGACCTCGGGCTGGCCGAAGACGGCGGTGGGAGACGCGAGGATAATGTCGCACATGAGGGCGAGTTCACAGCCTCCGCCGAGCTATGTAGGGAAGAGGATGAGCGAAGGGGGACGGCGGTGTTGCTGGGGAGAGAGAAACGCACGGCGTAGCCACTGACGGCGGCGATGATGGGCTTGCGGACTTGGGTGAGGAGGGACCAACTCTCGAGGAACTTGTTCTTGAACACGTCGGAGTCTGCAGCGAGTAGGATAAACGGGGCGAGAAGGGAGGGGAAAGGGTGACATACATTGCTTGTCTTTCATTTCCTTGATGTCCGCACCCGCTACCAGTCGCGCTATCAGTGAGTGGGCTTGCACGCGGCTAGGTGCGCAACGCACCTGCAAATGCACGCTCGCTACCGGTGAGGACGAGCGCGCGCACATCGTCGTCGCGATCGAACGCGGCAACGGCGTCGTTGAGCTCGGTGAAGAGCGGGGTGGAGAGCGCGTTGAGGGCCTTGGGGCGGTTGAGCGTGATGAGCGCGACGCCGTCCTGGGGGCGCGAGGTGAGGATGTGCTCGTACTGCTTCGTGGACATGGCTGCGCGGAGGAGGCTGCCGGTGCGTCGGATGGTGAGCGTCGGGGAGAGGGTGCGTGCGGCGAGGAAGAGCGTGGACATGATCAGGGGGCTTGATGAACGGTCAGTCACGCTGCTGGCTGTTGGGTTATGTACTGAGGGCGAGTGGTCGGTCGTCGTCGGGCGGTGGACGGGATGTGTCAGGAGAAGAGAAGGCGAGGTCGGGGACGAGGTCGGGGAAGTGAGTGAGTGAGTGTGCGCATGAATGAGCACGTTCCGGCTCTCGACTTTCCCGGCGTGTGGCACACACACTCTCTGCGGGGCCCCGCGCTACTACCTCCATTTGGCCGGACGTGTCCTTCGCACGCGGAACAGTGCCCTGCGTGGGCAGTACGTACGCTGCGTTATATTTATTCGACGACTATACTACACATGACGACTGGATGACGGCAGAGTTGCCGTGCGTAATGAGTGGTATCCGAGTACACTGGCAACCTACAGTCTCGCTCTCTGTGGCTCCTCCTCCGCGGGACTATCCGAAAGAATACCCCATACTACGTCGGCAAGGCCTTGGGGGTGCGTCTGCGCAACCTACAGCACGATTACACGCGGTCTTGACTCAAGCCGATGGATACACACCAGGTGACCTGCCCCCGCTACTCGCCGTACCGACGCGTACCGATCTAGCATGCCTTCCTTGAGGAGCCTGTCCTTGACTTCCCGCGGTCTCAAAGGATCCTGCACTCAGCATGCAGAGAGACGAAAGACAGTGGACACTAACTCACATGTAGTCATCTACTCCGCCAAAGACGACGTGCACGGGCCGCGCAGCACAGAGCGTCGGCAGGTAATTGTACCCCCGCACACGCCCGGTGTTGCAGTTGTCGCGGAAGGTCGCCTAGGGATGCGTGAGGAGCTCGCTCGACGGGTATAGTGCTCAGCTTAGCTCACCGCTTCCTGTCTCTTCGCGCACTTGAGCGTCACCCCGTCGGTCTTGTCGGGATACTCCGCCGTCGGGAGGTCCCGCAGGCCGTGCTCCTGCACATGGAGCCTTGAGCACCTTGTCGGTTACAAGGTGAGAGGGTGCGCACGACAAAGATTCTGAGGACGCGCGGGTCCCACACTTTGAAGCCGGGGCGCGATTGAAGCCAAGCCAGTGCGGCCGAGCGCGAGGGGAAGAGGTCGCGCCGCTTTTCGGCGCTGTTTGTAAGGAAGGCGGTCAGTGTAGGCGGCATCGAGTCTTTGGGGAAACCCATAGGCTCCGCGAGAATGAAGGATGCGAACGGAACTTTGGGAAAATACGTGTTGGCGAGGACTCTGGAGATATGTTAGCGAGGAAGGAGGAAGGGGCAAAGGGCGTACAGGGCGATGCAGCCCATGGAATGGCCAATCCCGACGAGTTTGCGCTTGGCAAAGTCGACACCTACGCCCGGGTATAAGCCGCTCAGGAAGAGGTGCACGCTGCGGGCGTACTCTTCCCAGCTAACTGGCATGAGGAGGGGTGAGCAGGCGGCATGGCGAAGTGAGACTGTGCGCGTACAATTGTCGTAGCCCCATAGAAGTGTCCGCTCGTTCAGTACGGCGGCGTCGCCGTGGTTAGGGCAGTCGATCGCCCACGCATCGCGGATCTTGACGCGGCCGTCGTGCGCTGCGTGCTCAAATATGTGCTCGAGCGTCGGCTCCCAGTGCTCCTTGTGGTAGCCCGTTCCGTGTGCGAGGACGAGCGTAAGGGCTCCCGGGTCTTCTGGGACGCAGCTCGAAGCAGTGTAGCGTTTTGCGGTGATGAGGAAAGGATAGTCGGGACGGGGGTCGCAGACGTAGGCCTCGGCGATCAAGTGGGACATGGGTGTGCGGAAGAGTTGAGATTACGATGACAATTCCAGAGAACGCATGAGTAGATAAGTAACAACAGGGAATGAGGCGGGAGAAACGACATGGCGAACGTGTTTTCTGGGCACCGTTACCGGGCTTATCACGGTGCAGCGTAGGTATCCAACCTGGACGGTCACGGCGATGCGGTGCAGCCTCGGTCGGGCTGACGCTATGACCGAATGGCGTAGCGAGCCTCCCGGTTAGTGTTGTTCACCAAATTCGAAGGCCAGTGCAAACCGTTGCATTGTAGGTATCGGTCTTCATTTCGGCGCGCTACAAAGTATGCCAAGCAGTGGATGGCTAAGAGCAGGCCGGGCCGGGATGTTGCTCGTGCCCGATCGCATCTTGGCTGTGAGATCATATCTTGCGCAGATCTGCCGCACCTGGATCTGCTGTGCGTCCCGGAAATCGCTCTTCCCCTTCCCCTACTACCAGTCATCGCCGCTCGCTTGCGGCTGTTGAGATCGCTATGTCTGCTCTTCCACCAGGCACCGCGCCAGTGAAGGCAGAGTAAGTGCTCAATTGTCGGGATGGAGATGTCACTCATGTGTTGGTCAGATTCCTCCTCTCTGGATTACCGCGGTTTGCCCCGGACGACGACGCGGCGGAGGGAAGCTCAAGTCATGCATCTGGTCGCAAAGACGATCAGCCCGCTCAAGATGGAGAACGCGGTGGGAAGCTTTCCGGCGCGCAGCGCAAAAAACTCGCCAAGGAGGAGCGCAAGAAGCATCGCGGGGCGAACAAGGGCCGTCGGTTCGCGCGCGTGCAGGATGAGGTCGAGCTCTGCTGGAAGGTGGCTACTGGGCGAACATGCGAGTACGGATCAGAGTGCGTGCGCAATGTTTCTCCTGCGTCATGTCCTGTACGTTAATTGTCTGTAAGCAGGTGTCGCTTGACGCACGATGTAGCTGCGTACCTCACTGCAAAGCCCAAGGACATTCACTTCCCCGCACCAGATGAAATCACTATGTCCCCACCGTATATACTAACGAACGCGTCTCCTGACGCCGAGATGCCCGAGAGCAAGACACCGTCCGTCGACTTTTCGACGAAGTGCCCCGCTTATGAGCGCACCGGCGAGTGCCGCCACGGTCTGAAATGCCGCTTCCTCGGCGGGCATGCAAGGCTTCGAGAGGGTGGGGAGATTGAATTACTAGCCGACGAGGAGAAGAGGGCACGCGCGGCGGTTGCGGAGACGGAGCTCAACTTTATCGATGCAGTGACACTCAAGATGATCAGGACGAAGAAATACCCGCACCCCATCTCTGACGCATATCTGAAGGAACTTCAAAGCACGGGCGAGGAGGCATCAGCTGAATTCGAGCCTCTGGCTCAAACAAAGGCTCCTGCTGCTGCACCAGAGACAGACACAGCGAATGTTTCACCCACAGAACCGGCCACTATGGAGGGGGACCAGTCACAGAACGATACGCCAGACGTGCCCCCGCGGTTGTCTGAAAAGAAGCGTCTCCACTGGCGCGGCAAAACATGTGAGTCTTGCAGTGTCAGACCGTCCGCCCTGACCACGGACGGACGCATCCACCTCCGGCCTACCCTCAGATCTTGCGCCTCTTACCACCGTCGGAAATCTGGTACGTTTCCTCTTTGATATTCATGTATTCTTGGACGGCGTGGAGTATACTCACACCATGCAAGCCGTTCCGCAGACTATGCGTTGACTACGGTGCCGACATAACCTGTGGCGAGAGTGCGTTGATCTCTCACATTCACATTGTCATTAGGTAGGGCATTAACACCTGATCTAGTGGGCCTTGCCATGTCCTTCTTGCAGGGCTCAAAGGAAGAGTGGTCGCTAGTCCGGCGGCACCCATCTGAGGCGACATTCGGCATGCAGATCGCAGGTAGCAAACCCACGCTCCTCGTTCCGGCCGCTGAAATTATTGGGCGCGAGTGCGCGGGGAACCTCGACTTTGTGGATCTCAACTGCGGCTGCCCAATCGACCTTGTGTATAAGACAGGCTCTGGCTCAGCACGTAGGTTACCTCTGTTGTACACAGATGTCTGGGGCTGACATGCATTAGTTCTGGATGCTGCCGGAAAGCTGGGCAAGATTGTCGTGGGCATGAACAGAGCGCTGGGCGAGATCCCGGTGACTGTAAAGCTCAGGTCGGGGGTGAAGGATGGGAAGAATACGGCACACAAGCTTATGCCAAGGTTAGGGCCTGAGTTCGGTGTGTCTGCAATCACGGTAAGCTGCCTTGCCCGGACGTTGTGCCCGAATATGCTCATCTGGTTTTGCAATGGTTTAGCTTCATGGTCGGACGAGGCAACAGAGGTACACCAAGCTTGCTGACTGGGCATACATCAAGCAATGCGTTGATGCGGTGCGCGCACGTGAGCAGGATGAAGGCCGTGTGTCACTCCACTCCTTCCTGGCTGCCCAGTCGATCCTCACCTGCCTCTGCAGTTGACCCGATCCCAATTTTTGGTGGTGGTGACTGTTTTTCAGCACAGGATTACTGGGAAAAGATGGAGGGGACCGGCGTGGACGGTGTCATGGTTGGACGTGGTGCACTGATCAAGCCATGGATCTTCACAGAGATCAAGGAGCGGCGCGAGTGGGATATTAGCTCACGCGAACGGTTGGAGCTCATTCGGAAGGTGAGCTCACCTCATTGGTGCTGTCGACATGTATGTGGCTGACAACCCGTAGTATGCAGAGTATGGGCTGAAGTGAGTCATTGTCAAAGGTGATGGCTCGCAGATACTGATTTCAGGTTCAGTCATTTTGGCACAGATACGGCCGGTGTGAACACAACACGGCGCTACCTTTGTGAGGCCCTCTCCTTCCAGTACAGGTACATCCCTATTGGGCTCCTTGAGACTCTGCCTGGGCGCATCAATGACCGTGCACCTGTGTTTTGTGGGCGGGATGAGCTCGGTATGTTATGTCCACTGTGTGTGTTGCTGTTATTGTGTGTAACTGGGCATGCACAGAAACACTGCTGGCAAGCCCTGACAGTAGGGACTGGGTGAAGGTATCAGAACTATTCCTTGGCCCAGCACCAGAGTCATGGGTATTTACACCCAAACACAAGAGCAATGCATATGGTGAGGAGAGTCAAGGCTGAGGAGGACTGTGGTCAGATATGATGATGATGAACATTTTATTTGCCACAACAAGCAAAGTCTATGTGCCAAGATGTAGCAGGTACCAGCCTGTATCATGATCCAGCACCCTTATTGACTCTGTCTATGTATTAGGGGGGAAGTAGATGCATGTAGTAATAATGGGTGGGCTGTGGTAGGTCCATGGTGGTTGGTATTGTATGTGCACTCAAACATGTTTGTGGGCCTTTCAGTATGTACAGTGAAAGGTCAAAGCAAGCTCATATCCTATAAAACTGTGTTCCATAACCAGCACTCCATTGTTTTCTATGTAGGGCCCAAGCTGGAAATGTCCAACATGCTTCAGTGTGCTGGAGCATAAGGGGGGAGGTGGGGGTGCATATGATTGCCATGAAACAATCACTGTTCATCATTCATTGCCATCAGTCAACTGTTCCACTACTTGTTCTGCATGATTGTGCCTGGCCTCTCTCTGTAGTTCTCTCCCCTTGCTTGTGTTATGTCTACATAGGGCCACACCCACAGGGACATCAGAAGAAATTACCAAAGATTGATCCACTTTGCTGGCTTTGTTGGATTCATTGTCCTCATCATCTGGTGGACACTCTGCATACAGGCAGATGTCTTGTTCATCTCCTGCAGATGGATCTTCAGTCTTCAGAGATGCACTACTATGTCTGAGGAACTATCAGTGTGTAAGGATATGCTGCAGCCATAAGTGTTAACATTGCATTGTAATACTCCACATGTAGCACATGTGGTCCCACTGGGGACTGAATTGCACCTGGACATCACAAATCAGGCACCCTGATAGGGGACAGACCCATGGCCCTAAGGGGGCTGAAAGTGCCTCTGAGGCAAGGTGCCAGATTTCTGGCACTTCCACTGCCCTCCCCTCCTCTATAAGGTAGCTATCCCCTCCCTTCCTTTAAGCCCTTTGTCCCACCATGGGGACCTCATGCCATGGTGGTTGGTGCCACTGGCTCTGATGCCATCACCCTGGCCAATCCATGATCTGATCCCAGGCATGCATGCCACCGATATCCATTCATCACTGCCTGCCAACACTTGTTTCCACGCCACATTGCTGACACTGTCCGCAACAATGAGCAGAGTCCATTGCTTGTTCTCCCCCATATTCCTCTTGTTTTCCATTGTTCTTTTTTGTAGTAATGATATTTCATTATGCACTATGTATCTGTATAGAGTCTTTATGGAAATTCAATGAGCTATCAAGGACAATGAGCACTAAGTTCAAGTCTATTAGTGTACATATAGAATGAGACAAAGCCACATCACAGCAGCTATAACAATGGGCATAATGAATGTACAGTAGATGAAGAAATTGCATGGTCATAGATGTGCTCACTACAGGTGGTGTAGTGCCTGTTGCCACAATGTTTGTGCTTGATGCTACAGCCACCTGACTGTTTCAACCTTTCTTCCTGCCCTTTGTTACTGTCAACGAGCCACCTTGGATGACTGCAGATGTGCCATCCACAGTAGCCATTGAGGTCTTAGACTGGTGAGGCTTCCGTGTTGTTTTCTTGGCTGCAATTGGCTTACCCTCAGGGCTGCATGCAATGAACTGCACAAATGGCTCGGGAAGGCACAGCCATAGGCAGAAGTGTGGCTGTGGGCATGGGTGGAGGCATGGCATCAGGAAAATCCCATTTGCCTTGCAATGGCAAACATGTACTTTTTTACCATAAAATGGCCAGAAATGGCTTTTCTGGCATGTTTGCTTGACAACATAAGTCAATTCCATAAAAGCCATGTCATGACAGAGCATCATTTGTCAAGGTCATTTTTATAATGTAATGCATTGCCTGTCTATATACCATGACACATTTTGTGCTCAAACAAGTCTTTTCATTGGCTATGTTGGCACAATACTATTGACACAAGTTCTTGTTATTGCCAATTTGGTCATTAAAATGGCAATCTGTGGCATTGCTCACCTCTATATCTCTACCTTTGGCTGTGGGGAAGCAATGTGTTACCATATAGTTATCACACTTTACTCATCACAATGCCATAATTGCATGTTGCGTGCACGAAAATCAATACTGAATAATGCAACTGGTAATACAGGACAGCAAACAGTACAACACAGTGTTAAATCAAGCTTGCGATACATCTCCCAGGATACAGCTGCTCATCACTGAATGGCCTCAGCAATACAATATTTGCAAGTATTGTGGATTGTATCTAGTGAGCATTCAGAGTTGTCAGTATACTATTACCAAGACATTCAGATGAAGCACTTACACCAGGGCAAGGGATGTTATGGAATCAAGGGATGTGGTGGCAAGTGGTGGGTGATGAGGCCAGAGATGGTGTGACAGCTGATGAAGTTGGGGGTCTTGAGGGCCCTGCAATGGAGGAAGCCATTGTCCTCTCCTCGATGTCATTCCAGGATAGGAAGTTGCCCTCCCCAGTTCTAATGCATTGCCTGCACAAGGATTTTTCCCAGCCACCTGTTTGACAACAATACACCTTCCCCTGTATCAGTATCTGGCTGGTAAGCAAAGAACCATGACTTACTGGACATTGTCTGCGAGGAACTTCTTCAGAGCCTTGTGTGCAGAAGGCACTCTGTCCTTCATGGTCAAAAGCAGGCTCATAAGGTTCACCCATCTAACTAATGGTCACATAGTGTCACTCCATTAAATGAACACTTACTTTGGTGCATACACCTTGTTTGTGAACTGGTGTATGCCCATCACAATGTCCGCCAGCCCAGACTCAATCTATTACCAAGTTCGAACTTGTGATAGTATAGCTAGCATCGGAACACTCACAGCATTGCATATGAATGCAATGAGGTTGTCTGACATTGTGAGGAACCTATCTTCAGTGCCCTTGATCAGCCCACACCGCTGACCAGCAAACGCAATGAAGCTGTAGATAGCTGGGTGCTGGAATGGACACTTGAGGTTCACCTTGCTTGCCTATATTGATCAGTGAGAATATATGCAAGCACTTTAAATATTTGACTAGCTTACTTGAGGGTCCACTTGTTGAGCTTGAATTTATTGTGCATTCATGTGCATTTATTCAGAGCTCCATTGCCCTGTCCAAGTCTAAGCCCTTTGCTTGGTGTGTTCCCACTTTGTCCAATGGACCATCTTACTGTATGCTGTCTACGGTATTTTCCCTGCCATTTTTCGCATTTTTCTCTCCCAAAAAATCATTTGCACAGTGAGGGAATTGAACCTCCCACCTTTAGTTTTTTCTTTCATTGATTTTCGACTCTGTTGTTGGCTGCAGCACACCTCAGAGCGAATCCAAAGGCCTAAGTCGAGCTCTATTAAGTCTAGGAAAATTACAGGACCAAGATACACACCTAAGTCGAGCTCTATTAAGTCTAGGGACTTAGAGCTCGACGCTACGGACTGTCTACAGTGTGGTGTTACGTAAGGGGAAGCCACTGTACAGTTCCAGAAGCCACAGAGTCGAAAATCAACGAAAGAAAAATAAAAGGTTGGAGGTTCAATCCCCTGACTGTGCAAATGATTTATGGGGAGAGAAAAATACGAAAAATGGCGGGGAAAATACGGTAGACAGTGTACAGTAAGATGGTCCATTGGAAAAAGTGAGAACACACCAAGTGAAGGGCTTAGACTTGGACAGGGCAATGGAGCTCTGAATAAATGCGCTAAATGCGCAATAAATTCGAGCTCAACACTCCCCCCTGACCGGTCAAGTCCCCAGCCCGAGCATGCGTACCATCTCGAGCACCTTCGGCTTAGCCAGAGACTTTGTTAGAATGTCTGCAGGCATGTCCGAAGTCCGGAGGTGTACAACCTCAATCCGGCCTTTGGCTACTTCGTCCCTGAGCCAGTAGAAGCGCAAATCGAGGTGCTTCATGCGACCATGGTGCTCGGGATTTTTCGCAACCGAAAGGGCAGAGAGATTGTCAATGCGAAGCTTGGAGGCTGAGGAATGCTCATACCCGAACTCTGACAGCAGATTGCGAAGCCAGAGCATCTCCTGGCCGGCTGAGACTGCTGCAACGAACTCCGCCTCAGTGGTAGAGAGGGCCACGATCGTTTGGAGTCGACTCGACCACGAAATCGCCCCAGAGCCCATTTTGATCACATAGCCAGAGGTGGATCGACCTGTGTCAGGGCAGCCAGCATGGTCAGCGTCGGTGTAGGAGGTGAAGAGTTCGCCGTCAGAGGAAGGGGAGTAAGTGAGCTTGTAATTGAGTGTGCCCTTGAGGTACCGGAAGAGGTGCTTGACCGCCTTCCAGTGCGTCATGCCAGGATTCCTCGAAAAGCGAGCTAAGTTGCCAACAGTACGGGCGATGTCTGGGCGCGTCGCAACAGCAAGGTAGAAAAGCGAGCCTACAGCTTGGTCATAGGGAATATCCTGCATCTCCCGGACCTCAGACGGAGTCTTGGGACCCATCTCTGCGCTCAGGCGAAGTCCAGGGTCCATGGGTGTGCCCACAGGGTCACAATCAGCGAAGCCATAGCGCTCCAGGATGTCAAGAGTGTACTGCTGCTGAGAGATGGAGAGGGAGTGCGTCGAACGGTCGCGTTCAATCTTAACTCCTAGGAGCCAAGATGTCGGTCCTAAGTCCCTGAGCTTGAAGTGCGTACGAAGGTCGTCCTTGACGCGCTGGACGGCGTCCTTGGATTTCGCTGCGATGGTGATATCGTCGACAAAGACAGGAATGATGATGCGCACCCCATCTCGAAGGTAGACCCAGACAGAGTGCTCACAAACGAGTCGCAAAAATCCCAGTTTCGTCAGGACCTCGTGGAGCTTCTCATGCCAGCATCGGCCCGCCTGCTTGAGGCCGTACAGCGCCTTCCGAAGTCGCCAGACCCACTCAGGCGATTTTTCTTCAAACCCCTCAGGCTGCTTCATGTAGACCTCCTCCTTCAGCTCACCGTTGAGATAGGCAGAGGAGATGTCTACAGACTCGAGCTCCAGATCCTCGAGGGCTGCAAGCGCAAGAATGGCTCGAATCGACGCCCACTTTGGTGTAGGAGCAAAGGTCTCGTTGTAGTCGAAGCCTGGACGCTGGGAGAAGCCTTTGGCGACGAGACGGCCCTTGTAGCGTTCAATCGAGCCGTCAGCATTGCGCTTGACTCGAAAAACCCACCGGGAACCGATAGCCTTGCGTCCTGGGGGCAGCCTGACAAGCTGGAAGGTCCCATTCTCAATGAGGGACTGGATCTCGTCCTGGGCAGCCTTCAGCCAGTGATCCTGCTCGTCCTTGGGCAGCTTGTGGACCTCAGAGATGCTCCTAGGCTCGCCAAAGTGCTCCTGGTCCGCTTTGAGCGCATTCTGGGTCACCGAGTCGAAAGCATACTCCAGGGCTTCGTCATAGGACAAAAAATCCTCGTGTTCTCCAGAGTAGACGTGCTCGATGCCTGCTATCATCGCCCCAAGCAAGCACTCGAAGGCGTCCTCATGGTCACCCCTGAGGAGGTCGAGTTCGTCATCGCTCGAGGTAGGAGAGGGAGGCAGGACATCGCTGAGACGAGGTGGAGGAGGCACAGGAGCAGCTGGGAGAGGAGGAGGATCGACTGGAGTGTCAATGAGAGGGTCAGGCGATGGACTTCGATCTGGGGGCTCAGGCGTCGAAGCAGGGGACGGTGTGTCGACTCTAAAGCGTTGTGGGAGGAGATTTTGACGCTGCAGGTCGTCGTCGTTGAGAGAACCCTGAAAACGCGTCGAGCGAGCTGGGAGTTGCCTCCTGGAGAGAGAAGGATAGGGCTTGAAGCCACCATGAGACGAAGTTTTCTCATGCAGAGACGGCCTAGAGGGTGCAGCTGGTGGTGGAGGACGTCGAGGCGGGCTCGGAGGACGCTGTGGAGGGCTTGGTGGACGCTGGGGAGCGTCAGGGAAATTTTGAGGAGCCTCTGGAGCCTCTGGAGCGACTGGGACAGCAGGAGGAGGAGGGGCAGGATCATCAGAGTCGTCTCCCCCCTGATCATGCGCCTCTGGAGCCTCTGGAACGTCCTCTGGCGGCTCGTCGTCGCTGTGGTGGGCTCCTGGGACGTGCACCTGGTCGAGGGGGAGTCCGAAAATATTTATGAACGTCGAATTTCCAGGGAAACAGTGTTCGTCGAAGACAGCATGAGAGGAGATGATGAACTTCTTCGCTGCAGGGTCCCAGAATCGCCAGGCCTTGGTGCCGTCAGGATAGCCGATAAAAATACACTTTCGTGTGTGAGGCTGCAGCGCCTTGCGATCCTTCTTGCGCACGAGTACGTAGGCCAGGCAGCCAAAAACGCGGAAGTAAGAGACATCCGGTTTGCGCCCATCTCCCTTCCAGGCAGTATAAGGGATACCACCCTTCAGAGAGGCCGTAGGCATGCGATTTCGAGTGTGGACGAAGGTCGAGACGGCGTGGCCCCAGAACGATGGAGGGAGCTTCGACTGGGCTAGCAGGGAAGTGGCCCCTTCAGCAATCGAACGGTTAGCTCGCTCTGCAACGCCGTTCTGGTGGGGTTCGTCTGGTTCAGTGTGCTGACGATGGATGCCGTGCTGGGCGCAAAACTCGACGAATGGACGCCCCATGTACTCCCCACCCTTGTCGTCGCGCGTAGCCTTCACCCTGAGCCCGAGGGAATTTTCGGCGTACGTCTTGAACGACTGGAAGGCAGAGAATGCGTCGCTCTTGCGCTTCAAGAAAGCCACCACCCAGAAACGCGAAGCATCGCAAATGAAAGTCATCCAGTAGGCGTAGCCCTCCGGAGTCGTGACGGGCATGGGGCCCTTGAGGTCCGTATGGATGAGGGCGAGCCGCACGAATTTTCGCGAAGCAAAACGAGGGATGGGATGGCGATTGAGCTTACCAGCTAGGCAAGGCTCACAGATGGCAGGGGGTGGACGCTTCGAACGGATGGTGAGGCCGGAGACGAGGCCCTTGGAGTGCGCCGAGCGGAGGTCATCGAGATTGACGTGGGAGCAACGTTGGTGCCAAAGCGCGAGGTCGAGATCGCTGGTGGTCGACGCTGAGAGCGCATTCTTCGATTGGGAGAGGGTGTGGCCTAGGAGGTAGCCGACGTTGTGCTCATTAACTCGAGCCTCAAAACGAAGTTCCCCATGGTGGTAAAAATGCGCATTTGAAGCCTGGAGCTCTACGACGTAGCCCTTCTCTCTGGTGAGGTGAAAAACGGATAATAAATTGCTGGCAAGCGCAGGGACATGAAGGACGTCGTGCAGAACTACAGCAGGGGGTAGAAACCCGTCTCTCTCCGCCGGTTGGAACACCACAGACCCTAGCCCAGCAGAATAAACGACCTCAGAGTTGGCGAGACGAATGGGGACAGAGTGAGGCGAGTAGGAGCGAAACCAGTGACGGTGAGGGGTCATGTGTGCAGAAGCACCTGTGTCGGTGTTCCAGTTAGTTGCTGCCGGAGTAGAGAGCCAGGAACGACGATCCGAGGTGGATAGAAGGGCAGAGGCACAACCAGCACTCACAGCAGCAGCAGCAGACTCCTGGGACGACTCCTGAGCGTCCTTCGACGCCTCCTTGGCCTCCTCCTTGCGCCTGGGCTTCCCAGAGCGAAATTGAGCTCGTTGGGACGCCCTCTCCTTCGCCTTAGCACTGGCATCGCGCTTGGAGAAGCACTGGTCCTCAGAGTGGCCAGAGCGGCCGCAAAAATCGCAGGAGAGGGTCGAGGCGACCTGGGAGAGGACGGGGACGGCTGACGACGCACCAGGCTGATTTTCGAGCGCAATGAACGTCTCCTGGAGCTTCTCCAAGGTCAGGGAGTCGTCCAGGAGCAGGGTCTGACGAAGAGAGGCGTATTCCGAGGGCAGGGCGCGAATGAGGGCCATTAAAACGAGTTCGTCGTCGAGCTTAGCGATGTCGAAGTCTGTGGGTCGAAGGGCCTTCATATCGGACTTCAACTGCGATGCTCGCGTCGAAAGGGAGGACAGGGACTCGTTTTCGAGCTTGGAGAGGCTCAGGAGGGCGTTGTAGGTGTTAAAACGCGTACCAGGTCGTTTCTGCATGTGCACAGACTCCAGCTTCTCCCACATCGCCTCAGGATCGTCTCGGATCGCCTCCAGATGCGTCTGCTGCTCCCTCTCCACACAACTCCAGATCTCCCCTGCTGCCAGGTCCCTCCTATTGTCAAAATCGCGCAAATCACGACGTTCTCCGGCGTCCAGGGGCTCGGAAAACGATGGCCTCGACTCCTGGCCTTGCACAATGCGAAGACAGGCGAGGGTTCGAAGCCTGGCCTCCATATCGAGCCTCCATTGCTGGTAGTTACGGTTGGAGAGTTCGGGAAGGCGGCGGGTGACGGAGCCATAGTGATGGATGGATGCGGCGAAGTCTGACGGTTCGAACGGTGCCAGAAGCGTAAAAAACGGATGAGAGGCGGTCCAGATATTGAGGGAAGGATGGATAGGGGTAGGATGGGCGAAAATTGCTGGGGAGCGAAGGGGGACACCTGGGAGGGCCTACAGAGCGTTTGGACGGGCAGATATGGACGTCTTGAGGCTGTCAGAGCGCAGGGCTCATAACCTGTTGGCTGCAGCACACCTCAGAGCGAATCCAAAGGCCTAAGTCGAGCTCTATTAAGTCTAGGAAAATTACAGGACCAAGATACACACCTAAGTCGAGCTCTATTAAGTCTAGGGACTTAGAGCTCGACGCTACGGACTGTCTACAGTGTGGTGTTACGTAAGGGGAAGCCACTGTACAGTTCCAGAAGCCACAGAGTCGAAAATCAACGAAAGAAAAATAAAAGGTTGGAGGTTCAATCCCCTGACTGTGCAAATGATTTATGGGGAGAGAAAAATACGAAAAATGGCGGGGAAAATACGGTAGACAGTGTACAGTAAGATGGTCCATTGGAAAAAGTGAGAACACACCAAGTGAAGGGCTTAGACTTGGACAGGGCAATGGAGCTCTGAATAAATGCGCTAAATGCGCAATAAATTCGAGCTCAACATCTGTGGCTTGTGGCACTGTACAGTGGCTTCCCCTTACGTAACACCACACTGTAGACAGTCCGTAGCGTCGAGCTCTAAGTCCCCAGACTTGATAGAGCTCGACTTAGGTGTGTAATTTGGTCCTGCAATTTTATCAGACTTGATAGAGCTCGACTTAGGCCTTTGGAACCGCTCTGAGGCGTGCTGCAGCCAACAGGTTATGAGCCCTGCGCTCTGACAGCCTCAAGACGTCCATATCCGCCCGTCCAAACGCTCTGAAGGCCCTCCTAGGTGTCCCCCTTCGCTCCCCAGCAATTTTCGCCCATCCTAGCCCCTATCCATCCTTCCCTCAATATCTCGACCACTTCTTATCCGTTTTTTACGCTTCTGGCACCGTTCGAATCGTCGTCTTTTGCCCCATCCGACCGTCACCATGGCTCCGTCACCCACCGCCTTTCCGAAGCTCTCCAATCGCAACTACCAGCAATGGAGGCTCGACATGGAGGCAAGACTTCGAACCCTCGCTTGTCTTCGCATTGTGCAAGGCCAGGAGTCGAGGCCGTCGTTTTCCGAGCCCCTGGATGCTGGAGAACGCCGCGATTTGCGCGATTTCGACAACAGGAGGGACCTGGCAGCTGGGGAGATCTGGAGTTGTGTGGAGAGGGAGCAGCAGATGCATCTGGAGGCGATCCGGGACGACCCTGAGGCGATGTGGGAGAAGCTGGAGTCTGTGCACATGCAGAAACGTCCTGGTACGCGTTTTAACACCTACAACGCCCTCCTGAGCCTCTCCAAGCTCGAAAACGAGTCCCTGTCCTCCCTTTCGACGCGAGCATCGCAGTTGAAGTCTGATATGAAGGCCCTTCGACCCACAGACTTCGACATCGCCAAACTCGACGATGAACTCGTTTTAATGGCCCTCATTTGTGCCCTGCCCTCGGAATACGCCGCTCTTCGTCAGACCCTGCTCCTGGACGACTCCCTGACCTTGGAGAAGCTCCAGGAGACGTTTATTGCGCTCGAAAATCAGCCTGGTGCGTCGTCAGCCATCCCCATCCTCTCCCAGGCCGCCTCCACCCTTTCCTGCGATTTTTGCGGCCGCTCTGGCCACTCTGAGGACCAGTGCTTCTCCAAGCGCGATGCCAGCGCTAAGGCGAAGGAGAGGGCGTCCCAACGAGCTCAATTTCGCTCTGGGAAGCCCAGGCGCAAGGAGGAGGCCAAGGAGGCGTCGAAGGACGCTCAGGAGTCGTCCCTGTTGGCTGCAGCACGCCTCAGAGCGATTCCAAAGGCCTAAGTCGAGCTCTATTAAGTCTAGAAAAATTACAGGACCAAACTACACACCTAAGTCGAGCTCTATTAAGTCTAGGGACTTAGAGCTCGACGCTACGGAGTGTCTACAGTGCGATGTTACGTAAGGGGAGGCCACTGTACAGTTCCACAAGCCACAGAGTCGAAAATCAACGAAAGAAAATAAAAGGTTGGAGGTTCAATCCCCTGACTGCGCAAATGATTTGTGGGGAGAGAAAAATACGAAAAATGGCGGGGAAAATACAGTAGACGGCGTACGGTAAGATGGTCCATTGGAAAAGGTGAGAACACACCAAGTGAAGGGCTTAGACTTGGACAGGGCAATGGAGCTCTGAATAAATGCGCATAAATGCGCAATAAATTCGAGCTCAACAGTCCCAGGAGTCTGCTGCTGCTGCTGTGAGTGCTGGTTGCGCCTCTGCCCTTCTATCCACCTCGGATCGTCGTTCCTGGCTTTCTACTCCAGCAGCAACTAACTGGAACACCGACACAGGTGCTTCTGCACACATGACCCCTCACCGCCACTGGTTTCGCTCCTACTCGCCTCACTCTGTCCCCATTCGTCTTGCCAACTCTGAGGTCGTTTATTCTGCTGGGCTGGGGTCTGTGGTGTTCCAACCAGCGGAGAGAGACGGTGTTTTACCCCCTGCTGTAGTTCTGCACGACGTCCTTCATGTTCCTGCGCTTGCCAGCAATTTATTATCCGTTTTTCACCTCACCAGAGAGAAGGGATACGTCGTGGAGCTCCAGGCTTCAAATGCGCATTTTTACCACCAAGGGGAACTTCGCTTTGAGGCTCGAGTGAATGAGCACAATGTTGGCTACCTTCTAGGCCACACCCTCTCCCAATCGAAGAATGCGCTCTCAGTGTCGACCACCAGCGATCTCGACCTCGCGCTTTGGCACCAACGTTGCTCCCACGTCAATCTCGATGACCTCCGCTCGGCGCACTCCAAGGGCCTCGTCTCCGGCCTCACCATCCGCTCGAAGCGTTCACCCCCTGCCATCTGTGAGCCTTGCCTAGCTGGTAAGCTCAATCGCCATCCCATCCCTCGTTTTGCTTCGCGAAAATTCGTATGGCTCGCCCTCGTCCATACGGACCTCAAGGGCCCCATGCCTGTTGCGACTCCGGAGGGCTACGCCTACTGGATGACTTTTATCTGCGACGCTTCGCGTTTCTGGGTGGTGGCCTTCTTGAAGCACAAGAGCGATGCCTTCTCTGCCTTCCAGTCGTTCAAGGCGTACGCCGAAAATTCCCTCGGGCTCAGGGTAAAGGCTACGCGCGACAACAAAGGTGGGGAGTACATGGGGCGTCCATTCGTCGAGTTTTGCGCTCAGCACGGCATTCACCGTCAGCACACTGAACCAGACGAACCCCACCAGAATGGCGTTGCAGAGCGAGCTAACCGTTCGATTGCTGAAGGGGCCACCTCCCTGCTAGCCCAGTCGAAGCTCCCTCCGTCGTTTTGGGGCCACGCCGTCTCGACCTTCGTCCACACCCGAAATCGGATGCCTACGGCCTCGCTGAAGGGTGGTATCCCCTATACTGCCTGGAAGGGAGACGGGCGCAAACCGGATGTCTCTTACTTCCGCGTTTTTGGCTGCCTCGCCTACGTACTCGTGCGCAAGAAGGATCGCAAGGCGCTGCAGCCTCACACACGAAAGTGTAATTTTATCGGCTATCCTGATGGCACCAAGGCCTGGCGATTTTGGGACCCTGCAGCGAAGAAGTTCATCATCTCCTCTCATGCTGTCTTTGACGAACACTGTTTCCCCGGGAATTCGACGTTCATAAATGTTTTCGGACTTCCCCTCGACCAGGTGCACGTCCCAGGATCTGACCACAGTGACGACGAGCCGCCAGAGGATGTTACAGAGGCTCCAGAGGTGCATGATCAGGGGGGAGACGACTCTGATGATCCTGCCCCTCCTCCTCCTGTCCCAGTCGCTCCAGAGGCTCCGCAAAATTTCCCTGACGCTCCCCAGCGTCCACCAAGCCCTCCACAGCGTCCTCCGAGCCCGCCTCGACGTCCTCCACCACCAGCGGCGCCCTCTAGGCCTTCTCTGCACGAGAAATCTTCGTCTCATGGTGGATACAAGCCCTATCCTTCTCTCTCCAGGAGGCAACTGCCAGCTCGTTCGACGCGTTTTCAGGGTTCTCTCAATGATGATGACCTGCAGCGTGTTGAGCTCGAATTTATTGCGCATTTATGCGCATTTATTCAGAGCTCCATTGCCCTGTCCAAGTCCAAGCCCTTCACTTGGTGTGTTCTCACTTTTTCCAGCGAACTATCTTACTGTACGCCGTCTACTGTATTTTCCCCGCCATTTTTCGCATTTCTCTTTCCCCATAAATCATTTGAACAGTCAGGGGATTGAACCTCCAACCTTTTATTTTTCTTTCGTTGATTTTCGACTCTGTGGCTTGTGGAACTGTACAGTGGCTTCCCCTTACGTAACATCACACTGTAGACACTCCGTAGCGTCGAGCTCTAAGTCCCTAGACTTAATAGAGCTCGACTTAGGTGTGTATCTTGGTCCTGTAAAGTCCCTAGACTTAATAGAGCTCGACTTAGGCCTTTGGAATCGCTCTGAGGCGTGCTGCAGCCAACACAGCGTCAGAATCTGCTTCCCCAGCGATTCCGAGTTGATACACCATGCCCTGCCTCGACGCCTGAGCCCCCAGACTGCATTCCATCGCCTGATCCTCTCATTGACGCTCCAATCGATCCTCCTCCTCTCCCAGCTGCTCCTGTGCCTCCTCCACCTCGTCTCAGCGATGTCCTGCCTCCCTCTCCTACCTCGAGCGATGATGAACTCGACCTCCTCAGGGGTGACCATGAGGACGCCCTCGAGTGCTCGCTTGGGGAGATGATAGCAGGCATCGAGCACGTCTACTCTGGAGAGCACGAGGATTTTTTGTCCTATGACGAAGCCCTGGAGTACGCTTTTAACTCGGTGACCCAGAATGCGCTCAAAGCGGACCAGGAGCACTTTGGCGAGCCTAGGAGCATCTCTGAGGTCCACAAACTGCCCAAGGACGAGCAGGATCGCTGGCTGAAGGCTGCCCAGGACGAGATCCAGTCCCTCATTGAGAATGGGACCTTCCAACTCGTCAGGCTGCCTCCAGGATGCAAGGCCATTGGTTCCCGGTGGGTTTTTCGAGTCAAGCGCAATGTTGACAGCTCAATTGAACGCTACAAGGGCCGTCTCGTCGCCAAAGGCTTCTCCCAGCGTCCTGGTTTCGACTATAACGAGACCTTCGCTCCTACACCCAAATGGGCGTCGATTCGAGCTATTCTTGCACTTGCAGCCCTTGAGGATCTGGAACTCGAGTCTGTGGACATCTCCTCTGCCTATCTCAACGGCGAGCTGAAGGAGGAGGTCTACATGAAGCAGCCTGAGGGGTTCGAAGAAAAATCGCCCGAGTGGGTCTGGCAACTTCGGAAGGCACTGTACGGCCTCAAGCAGGCAGGGCGATGCTGGCACGAGAAGCTGCACGAGGTCCTGACGAAACTCGGATTTTTGCGACTGGTTTGTGAGCACTCTGTCTGGGTCTACCTTCGAGATGGGGTGCGCATCATCATTCCTGTTTTTGTCGACGACATCACCATTGCAGCGAAATCCAAGGAAGCCATCCAGCGCGTCAAGGACGACCTTTGTATGCACTTCAAGCTCAGGGATTTAGGACCGACGTCTTGGCTGCTAGGAGTTAAGATTGAACGCGACCGCTTGAAGCACTCCCTCTCTATCTCCCAGCAGCAGTACACCCTTGACATCCTGGAGCGCTATGGGTTCGCTGATTGCGACCCTGTGGGCACGCCGATGGACCCTGGACTTCGCCTGAGCGCAGAGATGGGTCCCAAGACGCCGTCTGAGGTCCGGGAGATGCAGGATATTCCCTATGACCAGGCAGTAGGTTCGCTTTTCTACCTTGCTGTTGCAACTCGACCAGACATCGCTCGTACTGTTGGCAACCTAGCTCGTTTTTCGAGGAATCCTGGCATGACGCACTGGAAGGCGGTCAAGCACCTCTTCCGGTACCTCAAGGGCACGCTCAATTACAAGCTCACTTACTCCCCTTCCTCTGACGGCGAACTCTTTACCTCCTACACCAACGCTGACCATGCTGGCTGCCCTGACACTGGTCGATCTACCTCTGGCTATGTGATCAAAATGGGCTCTGGGGCGATTTCGTGGTCGAGTCGACTCCAAACAATTGTGGCCCTCTCTACCACTGAGGCGGAGTTCGTTGCAGCAGTCTCAGCCGGCCAGGAGATGCTCTGGCTTCGCAATCTGCTGTCAGAGTTTGGGTATGAGCATTCCTCAGCCTCCAAGCTTCGCATTGACAATCTCTCTGCGCTCTCTGTTGCGAAAAATCCCGAGCACCACGGCCGCATGAAGCACCTTGATTTACGCTTCTACTGGCTCCGGGACGAAGTAGCTAATGGCCGGATAGAGGTTCTACACCTTCGGACTTCAGACATGCCTGCAGACATTCTAACAAAGTCTCTGGCTAAGCCGAAGGTGCTCGAGATGGTGCGCATGCTCGGGCTGGGGACTTGACCGGTCAGGGGGGAGTGTTGAGCTCGAATTTATTGCGCATTTATGCGCATTTATTCAGAGCTCCATTGCCCTGTCCAAGTCCAAGCCCTTCACTTGGTGTGTTCTCGCTTTTTCCTATGGACCATCCTACTGTATACTGTCTACTGTATTTTCCCCGCCATTTTTCGTATTTTTCTCTTCCCATAAATCATTTTCGCAGTCAGGGGATGGAACCCCCTACATTTTATTTTTCTTTCGTTGATTTTCGACTCTGTGGCTTCTGGAACTGTACAGTGGCTTCCCCTTACGTAACACCACACTGTAGACAGTCCGTAGCGTCGAGCTCTAAGTCCCTAGACTTAATAGAGCTCGACTTAGGCCTTTGGATTTGCTCTGAGGTGTGCTGCAGCCAACAGGTCGCCCCTGAGGAGGTCGAGTTCGTCGTCGCTCGGGGTAGGAGAGGGAGGCAGGACATCGCTGAGACGAGGTGGAGGAGGCACAGGAGCAGCTGGGAGAGGAGGAGGATTGATTGGAGCGTCAATGAGAGGGTCAGGCGATGGATTTCGCTCTGGGGGCTCAAGCGTCGAAGCAGGGGACGGTGTGTCGACTCTAAAGCGTTGTGGGAGGAGATTTTGACGCTGCAGGTCGTCGTCGTTGAGAGAACCCTGATAACGCGTTGAACGAGCTGGGAGCTGCCTGCGAGAGAGAGAAGGATAGGGTTTGAAGCCACCATGAGACGAAGATTTCTCGTGCAGAGAAGGCCTAGAGGGCGCAGCTGGTGGTGGAGGACGTCGAGGCGGGCTCGGAGGACGCTGTGGAGGGCTTGGTGGACGCTGGGGAGCGTCAGGGAAATTTTGCGGAGCCTCTGGAGCGACTGGGACAGGAGGAGGAGGGGCAGGATCATCAGAGTCGTCTCCCCCCTGATCATGCACCTCTGGAGCCTCTGTAACATCCTCTGGCGGCTCGTCGTCACTGTGGTCAGATCCTGGGACGTGCACCTGGTCGAGGGGAAGTCCGAAAACATTTATGAACGTCGAATTCCCGGGGAAACAGTGTTCGTCAAAGACAGCATGAGAGGAGATGATGAACTTCTTCGCTGCAGGGTCCCAAAATCGCCAGGCCTTGGTGCCATCAGGATAGCCGATAAAATTACACTTTCGTGTGTGAGGCTGCAGCGCCTTGCGATCCTTCTTGCGCACGAGTACGTAGGCGAGGCAGCCAAAAACGCGGAAGTAAGAGACATCCGGTTTGCGCCCGTCTCCCTTCCAGGCAGTATAGGGGATACCACCCTTCAGCGAGGCCGTAGGCATCCGATTTCGGGTGTGGACGAAGGTCGAGACGGCGTGGCCCCAAAACGACGGAGGGAGCTTCGACTGGGCTAGCAGGGAGGTGGCCCCTTCAGCAATCGAACGGTTAGCTCGCTCTGCAACGCCATTCTGGTGGGGTTCGTCTGGTTCAGTGTGCTGACGGTGAATGCCGTGCTGAGCGCAAAACTCGACGAATGGACGCCCCATGTACTCCCCACCTTTGTTGTCGCGCGTAGCCTTTACCCTGAGCCCGAGGGAATTTTCGGCGTACGCCTTGAACGACTGGAAGGCAGAGAAGGCATCGCTCTTGTGCTTCAAGAAGGCCACCACCCAGAAACGCGAAGCGTCGCAGATAAAAGTCATCCAGTAGGCGTAGCCCTCCGGAGTCGCAACAGGCATGGGGCCCTTGAGGTCCGTATGGACGAGGGCGAGCCATACGAATTTTCGCGAAGCAAAACGAGGGATGGGATGGCGATTGAGCTTACCAGCTAGGCAAGGCTCACAGATGGCAGGGGGTGAACGCTTCGAGCGGATGGTGAGGCCGGAGACGAGGCCCTTGGAGTGCGCCGAGCGGAGGTCATCGAGATTGACGTGGGAGCAACGTTGGTGCCAAAGCGCGAGGTCGAGATCGCTGGTGGTCGACACTGAGAGCGCATTCTTCGATTGGGAGAGGGTGTGGCCTAGAAGGTAGCCAACATTGTGCTCATTCACTCGAGCCTCAAAGCGAAGTTCCCCTTGGTGGTAAAAATGCGCATTTGAAGCCTGGAGCTCCACGACGTATCCCTTCTCTCTGGTGAGGTGAAAAACGGATAATAAATTGCTGGCAAGCGCAGGGACATGAAGGACGTCGTGCAGAACTACAGCAGGGGGTAGAAAACCGTCTCTCTCCGCTGGTTGGAACACCACAGACCCTAGCCCAGCAGAATAAACGACCTCAGAGTTGGCGAGACGAATGGGGATGGAGTGAGGCGAGTAGGAGCGAAACCAGTGGCGGTGAGGGGTCATGTGTGCAGAAGCACCTGTGTCGGTGTTCCAGTTAGTTGCTGCCGGAGTAGAGAGCCAAGAACGACGATCCGAGGTGGATAGAAGGGCAGAAGTGCAACCAGCACTCACAGCAGCAGCAGCAGACTCCTGGGACGACTCCTGAGCGTCCTTCGACGCCTCCTTCGCCTCCTCCTTGCGCCTGGGCTTCCCAGAGCGAAATTGAGCTCGTTGGGACGCCCTCTCCTTTGCTTTTGCACTGGCATCACGCTTGGAGAAGCACTGGTCCTCAGAGTGGCCAGAGCGGCCGCAAAAATCGCAGGAAAGGGTGGAGGCGACCTGGGAGAGGACGGGGATGGCTGACAACGCACCAGGCTGATTTTCGAGCGCAATAAACGTCTCCTGGAGCTTCTCCAAGGTCAGGGAGTCGTCCAGGAGCAGGGTCTGACGAAGAGCGGCGTATTCCGAGGGCAGGGCACAAATGAGGGCCATTAAAACGAGTTCATCGTCGAGTTTGGCGATGTCGAAGTCTGTGGGTCGAAGGGCCTTCATATCAGACTTCAACTGCGATGCTCGCGTCGAAAGGGAGGACAGGGACTCGTTTTCGAGCTTGGAGAGGCTCAGGAGGGCGTTGTAGGTGTTAAAACGCGTACCAGGTCGTTTCTGCATGTGCACAGACTCCAGCTTCTCCCACATCGCCTCAGGGTCGTCCCGGATCGCCTCCAGATGCATCTGCTGCTCCCTCTCCACACAACTCCAGATCTCCCCAGCTGCCAGGTCCCTCCTATTGTCAAAATCGCGCAAATCGCGACGTTCTCCGGCGTCCAGGGGCTCGGAAAACGATGGCCTCGACTCCTGGCCTTGCACAATGCGAAGACAAGCGAGTGTTCGAAGCCTGGCCTCCATATTGAGCCTCCATTGCTGGTAGTTACGGTTGGAGAGCTTCGGGAAGGCGGCGGGTGACGGAGCCATAGTGACGGATGGATGGGGCGAACGACGACGATTCGAGCGGTGCCAGAAGCGTAAAAAACGGATGACAGGCGGTCGAGATATTCAGGGAAGAAAGGATAGGGGCTAAGATGGGCGAAAATTGCTGGTGAGCGAAGGGGGACACCTGGGAGGGCCTACAGAGCGTTTGGACGGGCGGATATGGACGTCTTGAGGCTGTCAGAGCGCAGGGCTCATAACCTGTTGGCTGCAGCACGCCTCAGAGCGGTTCCAAAGGCCTAAGTCGAGCTCTATCAAGTCTGATAAAATTGCAGGACCAAACTACACACCTAAGTCGAGCTCTATCAAGTCTGGGGACTTAGAGCTCGACGCTACGGACTGTCTACAGTGTGGTGTTACGTAAGGGGAGGCCACTGTACAGTTCCACAAGCCACAGAGTCGAAAATCAACGAAAGAAAATAAAAGGTAGGAGGTTCAATCCCCTCAGAGTGCAAATGATTTATGGGGAGAGAAAAATGCGAAAAATTGCGGGGAAAATACAGTAGACAGTGTACAGTAAGATGGTCCATTGGAAAAAGCGAGAACACACCAGGTGGAGGGCTTAGACTTGGCCAGGGCAATGGAGCTCTGAATAAATGCGCATAAATGCGCAATAAATTCGAGCTCAACAATAAGAGGGTGGCAGTGCTTTGTCCCTTCAAAGATAAGGGTTGTAGGGATTGCATAGCCACACACTGCATAAGGAGGCAGTGCATGGCAATGCAGCACAGGAAGTAGAGAAGGGCTAGCTAGGCCCTTAGGATAGCATGTGTTGTGCATGGAGGCACTGCCCAATGAATTTGTAAATACCCCCAGCCTGCATGTATATAAGGACTCAGATCTCAACGGAAAACCCCCCACAGTCAAGTAAGACTCAGTATATCAAGTCTCAGTGTCTCATCTCCCTAAGTGAACAGGGGATCACACTTCAAGATCTCAGCTTTCTAGATCATTTCTAAGTCTCTCTCACAGGCAGTTCCAGGTTCCTATAAGAGAAGATGCCTCTTATGAGAATAATGAGTAGCATGTCTATCCCACCCAGTCAGTGTGCCTGAAACAGAGAGTAAAGATGACAATGATGATAATATGGACAAGCCAACCCCAGATGCAAAGGGAAAGGGAAAGGGTTGAGCAGTGTCTACTCCATGCAGGCTAGGGTCCACTCACCATGTACAATGCACTGACATTGCAAGGGAAACCCAGTTCCAGCCAGCCATGACCTGCAAGCTGTCAATGATGTCCATGGATGTGAGCACCTCCAGCCCACTCACTTTGTCAGTGGAAATCAAGGCCAACATTCTGTTGTACATCACCAAGATGGTACAGCAGATAAAAAGTTATGTTGCGGGTGTCCTCCCTTGCTTATCAGACATCTCCCAGATGGCTCACATCACCTCCCCAGGAGAAGGCCAGAGGCACAGGCATGATATCAGAGCACAGCAGGAGCACATTGATAACCTTGTCCAACAAGCTCCATGCATGGGTCATCATACATGACATTGACTTCAAGTTGAAGGTCATGGCCATACACAATGACCTGGAGATGGTGCATTGCACATTGTGCATGTTGATGCCAAACACATGCTCACTGTCCTGTTACAGCTCAAGAAGGCCCTCAAGCAGATCCTCATCCTCATGAGCAATAACCTGAAAGGGATGCCCAAGGAGATGCTCCACAAGGGTCAGCAGCTATATCAGATCATGGTGCAGCATAAATGGCCATATTGAACTGCTATATCTATAATCACAATCCACACATTACACAGCTATACTCCAAGTCCATACTGTACTGATCCAAGCACACCTGGCCAGATGTGCAGACAGTGACCCCACAATTGATGGACATTTGCCTGGTTGAGGCCCTGTCATTCACATTCCTGCCATGTCTGTCATGTTTGTTTATTGTTGCTGTCATGTGTATTGGGGTGCATAGAGGGGACAATATAATTAGTTATCTGGATGTGGAACACTGGTAGCTGTAACCCTGTACATGTTTGGTAATACATGTGTGCCCTCATTGTCTGTCTGTTACATCTCTGGAAGGTCTACATAGTCGCCCAAGTCCTTTTCATCTATGAGATAACCCCTCAGGTCACTCACCGACTCCTCCTTGGCATCTTTGCAGAGCTGCACTGTGTGCCTATGATGCCCTGAGCAGTCAATTTACAGCCCCTTGGAGAGGTATTCGAGTATTTGAGCCATGAGAGCTGCCAGAGGAACTCTTTGAATGGCTGTGAAGCATGGTCAGCATGTTCCTGTGGATAAAAGTCATGCAATACATATGACACTTGCACATGGGAAGACACAGGGCCATAAGGCACAATACATACAATGTATGCTTGTGTGACTCATTCATCACTGTATGATTGTGGTCCTTGTCAACCTGACATGCATGCTCTGTCAGGTGCATTGACCCATAGTGGTAAAAGTGGCCTCCTCGACTGAAGGAGGCCATGGGTGTATAGACTGCATGGGGGGTGTCAGGCAGCATAATCCTGCATGCTGTATGAGCATCAAACATGGAGAAGCCAGAGAGTACTTACAGCATTTGCCCTGGCCAGAGTATGACCAACTCCATGCCAACATACTTCTCCCATGGAAGCAGTGTGGAGATGTTGGGATGGCAGCCCTTGAATGCATCTGATGCAAGCTGGTTCTCAACTTGATATATGTCAAGCATAATGTGGTTGTGCTCACTCTCTGGCTTTGAGTGATGCTCCTGCTTGAGTTGGAAGACAAACCAGAACTTGTATCCACTAATGTTGAGGACCCATGATGGACATAGGTGAGGGCACTGGGCTGGTGCAGTAGCCCCCAGCTTTGTGTCCTTACCATGTTGTGGTGGATTGGTGACTGGGCTGACATATACATTGGCTGGAGGGCATTCCAAGCCATCATGCCATTGTCATGAGAGCTACAATACAATACTAAATGATGGGGATAACTACATGGGGGTGGCGTGAACTCACCTCAATGGTGCAAACCATGCGTTCTGCTGCAGCTGGAGGGACAGAATGTACTGAACTGTCTCAGGGTCATCAAGACTCTCCCAGAAGTGATGAATGGGCAGCCAGATGTGAGGCTGCATAAAGTCCTCCTGATGCCCTTTGAGGTCTGGGTAGAGATGGTAAAAGACCCTGCCTAAAGCAATGGAGATGATGACCACACTCCAAATCAACATCCATGAGAGGTGGAACACCATACTCATCACACAGAGACTCTGGTGTCAGCTCAAAGTCTGTGGTATTGTATGCATTCTCATTGAGAATGCACCTGCCACTGTCCAGTGCATTGTTGATGTTGCACTGGACTTGGGCCTTTGACTCATGCTCCAGCACATGTATCACCTCCAAGCCCTCCACAGGCATTAGAATGGCCACGGAATGGAGTCAACAGAGGTAGTACCCATTGTTGTACAGTAGGTTTTTACCCTTACTGTCCAAAAGGAATGGAACTACTATCTTATGGCCCAAAGGCCACAGCAAGCAGGAAGCATGTTGGCTGACTTGTACACCAAGGATGCCCTTGGTGAGATCAAGCTCCTCTGTAGAGTGGTAATTGGCATCCCATCTGATATACAGCTTTCTGTTGCCAGCATACCTGTATCATCCTCACCCATGTCCATGGGTGTGTCACTACTTTCATCATCCTCATCCTTGTCCTCCTCCTCATCTGTGTTGTGTGTACCATTAGGTCATACTTATGATGGTATCATATTGTTCTCTAGACACACTCTGGCCATCATGGACATTGCCCATGTCCTGGTCATCATCACTCTCCTCACTGTTGTCTTCTTCACCTTTTGCAGCACTCCTGCTGCCCTGCCTGTGGCTCTTTGCAGAGCCTGACTCTTGCACTTCCAAGTTGTTGACACCTTCATTTTTGGTGGTGTCCATGAGGTCAATGACCTCATGTTCTTCATTGTCCTCATCTACTGTAGCTTTGAGTAGGATGGTCACATGGGAAGTGTACGAAATTCTCATCAGGAATGGCCCTGTACAACAACAGGATACCTAAGTGTATCCTACAAATACAAAAACACGATGCCTACCTGTAGCATCTCATGTATGGTTTATTTGTCTGCTTCACATCCAAAGCCTTCGACTGGATCTCCTCATCACTATGCATCTGTTCAGGGGTTGTTTCCCAGTTTCTAACATACTTTACTTACTCAGGATTTTCCCTAACAGTGTTGTTTGGGTGGCACCACATTTTTGCCATTGCAATGGAGTCCCTGGCACATGCATAATCATTGCAAGGCTTGGTGGTGCACTTGCTGGGCATGTTGATTTCTATGCCCATAGTCAGTGGACCCATATGCATATAAACACTGTAATGAATTGGCTTACTGGTTTTGGCTATTTCCAAGTTCCTCTAGCTTGTGGGATTGTGGTAATTGAAGGAAACGATTGCTTCATTCTGAACACATCTTATGTGCATGTAATATGCTGGGATAGCCAGCCTCTGCTGACAAACAAGCAAGTAATGTGAAGGGGTGGCTAGGACCTTGGATATTCACCTAGCACTGTCCATATAGAAATGCTTTGGAGAAGAACAACAATGTGTCACAACACAGAGCACATTGTCAGGACATGCAACATTACAAACATGACTTAACAGGTCCTGTTGGAGTGCAACTGTAATGGCAACAGGGGATATATGTGCAATGGGCACACTGTGAAGTGCAAATTTACATACATGAAGTCAGCTTATACTACATTGCTACAAGGTTCAAAATGGTATTGACATACACAAGAAAATTTTGAGGGTCAATTGAGGCATACAGGTCAATTTCACAGCCCCATACAACTCCCATGAGGCAGTAGGCCATACCTCCATCCACATGAGGAATGACACCAAGGTCTATTTGTGCACACATGGCCTCATAAATGCATCCAAAGAAGTAGAGGCCCTGTTGAAGCCCAACCTCCTCCCTCGTGTCCACAACCCTGTTGTTGCCAACATCATCTGGTTCCAGCTGTAGTGTGTAGTCAGATGGTATCCACATGGCTGAGTGTCTGGCGAGCACAAGCCATGCTGATCCGGTGTCTGTAGTGTAAAATAGAGAGTTGCAGATATATATAATCCCAGCTCCAAGCGCAAGACTCTCCAGTGATCAACGATGCATTCCTGGAGTGCTGGCAAAGACGTCCAAGATGTAGTAGCAGGCCATGGCGCAGTTCCACTTAAACATCCTAGTCACAGCAACCCCAATCAGTGCCATGGCAGTACAGGGGAGTTTGTGGGGAACATACCACCAACTCCGACATGGAACCACAGATACAACTTGTTGAACGAATTCCTTGTTCCACCTGGTGAGGTGCGCATCACCACCCCCTCCTGCTCACTCCTCAGGAGTCTTCATCACTGCCCATGCACTTGTACAGGGACTCTGTCCACATGTCCATGTCCTTCATCAGTCATATGAGGTTCTCCAGCATGAGATCCTTGGGGGAGTGCTTCTGGAACACTCTGCGATGGAGCTGGTAGTGCACCAACTTGTTGGTGGTGTAGATGTTGATGTACTTCACTCCATTGGCAGCGCTGTATCTCCCCAGCAGAGCACACAGCCCTGCAAAATCGGTCAAGAGAGCATTTGGATCTCGACAGCAGCTGGACCTCTCCAGGATCTCACCCATGTCCAACGGTGACGCATTCAGCAGGAGTGCTCCAACCACAGCAATGTGAGCTGAGTACTCCCATTGGACAACGTGTCCCAGGCAATGGATTTTGAGGCCAACGTCAATATAGAATTGATCAGCAGGGATCTGGTCCATGGTGAGATACTCGCACGTCTTGTTCATCACCGCCTTCCTGTCCTCCACATTAGCAGGGTCATGGACACTACCCCCCTTGACTCCCTGCATGGTGTGTATATAGAACACATCCCGGAACTCAGGCATCAGGAAAAACCCATTTGCCTTGCAATGGCAAACATGTACTTTTTTACCATAAAATGGCCAGAAATAGCTTTTCTGGCATGTTTGCTTGACAACATAAGTCAAATCCATAAAAGCCATGTCATGACAGAGCATCATTTGTCAAGGTTATTTTATAACATAATGCATTGCCTGTCTATATACCATGACACATTTTGTCCTCAAAAAAGTCTTTTCATCGGCTATGTTGGCACAATACTATTGACACAAGTTCTTTTTATTGCCAATTTGGTCATTAAAATGGCAATCTGTGGCATTGCTCAGCTCTATATCTCTACCTTTGGCCATGGGGAAGCAATGTGTTGCCATATAGATATCACACTTTACTCATCACAATGCAATAATTGCATGTTGCGTGCACGAAAATCAATACGGGATAATGCGGCTGGTAATACAGGACAGTGAAGAGTACAACATGGCATTAACAAAAGCTTGCAATACATGTCCCAAGATATGGCTGCTCGGAGCCATCCCTCAAGTCATCAGACATGATGTGGTCATCAATGGACTCATTGTCTGTTTGCTGAGAGACTTGAGTACCCGTGGCTTCCCCCTGCTGTACCTCAGGGGGAGGCGGTGTGTGATAGTGTTGGCTGCAGCACACCTCAGAGCAAATCCAAAGGCCTAAGTCAAGCTCTATTAAGTCTAGGAAAATTACAGGACCAAGATACACACCTAAGTCGAGCTCTATTAAGTCTAGGGACTTAGAGCTCGACGCTACGGACTGTCTACAGTGTGGTGTTACATAAGGGGAAGCCACTGTACAGTTCCAGAAGCCATAGAGTCGAAAATCAACAAAAGAAAAATAAAAGGTAGGGGGTTCAATCCCCTGACTGCGCAAATGATTTATGGGAAGAGAAAAATACGAAAAATGGCGGGGAAAATACAGTAGACAGTATACAGTAAGATGGTCCATTGGAAAAAGTGAGAACACACCAAGTGAAGGGCTTGGACTTGGACAGGGCAATGGAGCTCTGAATAAATGTGCATAAATGCGCAATAAATTCGAGCTCAACAGATTTGAGGTCAGCATGTATGGCCAAGTGATGAAGAATGATGGAACAAGGTCAGTAGAATGTTTTAGATGAACCATGAGAGATTTTACAATACAAATGGTGTACCTTACACATTGCATAGCATGCTAGTGCTTAAGTGCTGGCAAACATTGCTTGTGCATTGCACAATAGCCTTGAGGCTACCAGGATGGTACACATCATGATCTGTGTTGTCCACTGCTGTTGTATTGGATTTGCAGTAGAAAGTGTATATAAGTGGCCGGGAAAAATACGAACATTACCTATTGAAACAATAGCAACCCCCTTGACCAGTGTTTCACTGCCTGCGCTGACCCAGGCCAGCACCAATGCTGACTTGGTGCTGAATCTAGTGTCCAGCAGCAGTGTTCTCCCTGCTGTTCCAGATGGTCAGCTCACATTGGCCTGTCACGGCAGATACCAATGACAATGCCATGGTGGGAAACCTTTGTGGTGCATCATCTCCAGCCCCACCACCCACAATGCCTGCTGGACCTATGCAGACAGTGGCTACTCAGTCATAATTTACCCTCAGCTCCATGGAGCTGTTTCCCCTGGTCCACACAGCCCTCCATGCTTGGACAATTCTATCTCAGCACAATCTCTCCAAGGTATGTGTGTATACGTCTTCAAGCTCTTGTAGCTCCCATAATGCTGTCTCTAACAGCAGCAATACTATTAGTGTGCATTGCTGAACTTGAAGTTGAACTTCAAGCTACCCAAAGGACACAGTATCACTGGTCAGCATTGCTGCCACCTGTCAACTCCATACCCAGGCCCAAGGGGACCACTGGAGATGACTACAACCTACAGGAAGTGATGGGACTCAAGAACAACCCAGAGTTGTATGCACACATCTGCATGAGTACTGTAATGCCCCATAATGAGTGCAATACTTACAGCTGAGCAGGCAGCTGTTCATGAATATGTGCAAATTGTGCAAGTTGATTACAACATACACTGGTGCTGTCAGGACAAAGAGTTGCTGTCCAAGATATTTGCTCTGGTACATGACACAGTGAGCAAACACACATCAGAGTCCTGTAGCCACTGGCTTACACTCAAGTGGGACTCACTCCAGGTATGCCATGAGTTTCCATACATCCACCATGGCATGAGGTCAAGGAGGGCAATGATTGGGATGGTTATGTGAAGGGATGCTGTCTTGCATGCAGAGACCTCATGGTGTTTGGGCATTGTAAGGTTCAGTTTGAACTGCAATTAGCTCTTTGTATCATGTCATGCATCTCTTGCCCAACCACATGGTCACCTCACTATGTGTACCTGGTCAGATTGAGGCTGTAACACCAGTGGGGATTATCCCCAGTGTGTGATTGAATGGGAGTGTACCACAGGGAGCAGCTCAGGATAAGTCAGGCTGATATATTGTGAAGATATACAAGAGATGTGGAAAGCCCAATTAGGATATTGTCACACAATAAAGGCTTGGAAAGTGTGATCATGGATTGCATGATTCAGGCTAAGATGGAGAAGGTAGTGTGACTGATAGGTCACACACTTCCTTTCTGGCAAGCAAGTGCAGGATATGGTTACAAAATGTGAGAATGCACTTCACCTTTCTTGCAGAAACAGAGGCTTGAGCAAATGTGACCAAAGTCACACAATTCATTGACCAAAACTAGGCCATTGACTATTGAAGATGTACTGTTTGTGACAGTGTTGCATGACAATGCAATCAGACTATACTCACCTGGGGACACTGTAGGTGAATCAGGATCTGCCTAGCATACCTTGACACTTTCTTGGGTCAACTTATTGTGATAGGACCATGAAGAAAGCATGCTATTATCAAAACTTATTTACAATATGTGGAGGTTGGCATAGGGTGAAGTTCTCCATGCTGTGCACCTAATGATTATGTGGAGATATCATGCTTTGTTAACTGTTCCTTTACATAATATTGGCCCCAACATTGCATGAAGGTATAATGTGTGGATTCTAAAAATCTCTCATAGTGTATCCCGGGCAATGTAATGTGGTTCTATTGTCTTGTGGCAAGTTGTGGCACCATCACAAACTATTTCACCATGAAAATGCACACCTGAGATAGGCCAAGCAGACAGTGTGACTCTTGTCACATTTTGATCAGCCACTATTGCAGTGGGAAAGGTGGACTGCAAGCCAATAATTAACAACAATGATATGTGCTCACTTACTGAGAAGATACAGAGTGATGCCCCTGTCACACTTCCTTTCACATAGTATCACAATATCCTTCCTGTTACGCTCGGTGGCCTGAGTGTCACAACCTAACCCTTCAGGGTTCCTATCAATCAAAGGTTAGTATGTTTGTTTGTGCTCTTCAGCAAGCAAGGATGATCGAGGGATGTCGAGGAGAATATCTCCTGAGTCGAGCAGGTCAGGCTCAAGGCCAGTGAGATCAAAGAACTGAATAAATCAGTAGGTCAAACTGGGGTTTGGCCTCCCACTACTACAGCCTTAAATACACAAGAGTTCAGGGCAGGAGTACTCGAGAAAGGTCCAATGAGAAAGTAGAAAGGGGAAGTGGTATGACTATCCAGGTTGCACTGAGTAAGTTGTCAGGGAGGTCAGGTGGGGTTGCGCCCACATCAAAGCCTGAAGTCCTGAGTCAAGTCATAAGAGTAATCAAAGGGAAAAGAAATGTTTGTCCATTGTCATGTGTGCACTGCTTGTCGTAACACTTCCCCAGTTGATGCAGGATGTAATCACAATGCAATTCACCTATCTCATACTGTTAATTTCCTAAGTGGGCTTTCCACAATATTGACTAATCATTAGGCTATGGCAACATGACTTGTGGTGAGCTGCTTCCTGTGTACACAGCATTGACACAAACAAACCTTGATTCAATTTAATTCTATAATGCTACACAGACAGAATAGTGTCCAATAGCCAGTGCATACAGCATCCGTACACTGGTCTCAAGTACTGACTACAGGATGACAAGTTTGGGGACCCACTGCTGTTCCAGCACAGGACAGGACACCTCTGTGGGATGCCATCATTTAGAGTGGGTGGCTTCTCTTGATTGTACATTCATTTTCACACATTCTCACACAGTATCATCAGTTCAGTCATCATGCAACAATCATATCACCATGAGCATGTGTAGGATTGGATGCAGGAGTTGTTGGGCTGTTATATACGAGCATCTTGCAGTTAAAGAACACACATGAAATATGTTGACTGGGCACACAATGCACCCAGTCCCTCTGTTGGATGTTTCACAACTGACAGGTGCAAGTTAGTATCAAATATGTGCCTAGCCACATTCGTTGGCTAGGACATATTCTATTTGTAAAATGGCAAACATCTAGAGGCCCTTGTCATGAGGTGCAATGTATTCTGTTTGTAAGATGGCAGACATCTATGGGCCCTCATCATGAGGTGCTAGCAAAGTGATGCAGTGTTGTACCAGTGAGTTGGTCTACTAGTCCCCCTCAATTCCAACTTTTGCAGTCAACTTTTGTATTCTCATCGCCGGTCTTGATGACAACTGTCTTGATCAAGAATTGTTCCGACTGTCATCATGCATACATGTAGGCTTGGCGGTGGGGCCGCCACCTCAAACCCTAAATTAGTGTTTTGTCTGAGCTTGAAATTCCGCATTCTGCCGGGTCCCTACAAGGCAGCTAGGTGTCAGAACAATGACACTCATCATCGTTCACCCATGCCGCCACCGTACGGTCAGCTGCCATATAGTGGTGATGCACAGTACTCTCACGCTCAGCTCGTTTCCCTTTCTATCAGCTTCCTCACAGCCCATCCCAGCCCCTTCACAACATCTGACTGGACCGCAACAACCACACCCCGATGTGCACACCTACGGGCGTCTTGGGCCCACATTCAATGGAAGGGCAGGATGCATTTGCCAGGTCAGCGAGAGCAAGAGCAATTAGAGAATCATAGTCATCTTCAGTGTCAGTGAGAAGTAGAGCTGCAAATGCATCAAGGTTATCCACTTCTGTGAGCTGCACTGTGGCCATGCAACAGGGCTCATGGGGCCGTCAATGCAGATGTGTGCATGCCATATCATTGAGCCCAACTCAAGTACGCGCACAGGCGAGGGAGGTCTCTGCATCGATGTACATAAATGTATGCACTTAAGATGGAGTCCATGTGTGTATGTCCCGAGACTCTCGGCATGGCCCCAGACCAGATCTGTGATCACTGGTGATTGAATCTCAGCATATTCCTGTGGCTGCGAGCAGCAAGATTATCAAGAAAGGGACAGACTCGGCAACCGTGAACTGACATCATTTTGATATGAGATAACATGTGTCTGATGTGGGAAGAAAAAAAGTTGACCGCAAAAGTTGGAATTGAGGAGGACTATTGTCAAGCTGTGGAGTTGGTTGCTAACACACCCATGTGGCAGGGCCAGGATGATTGTGAATAAGGGGGTTAGATGCTCCAATTGTTCTAATTGTTCATGGATTATGGTTGCATGTCAGGAGCTGATACAGTAAAACAAAAAGGTGTTTGCCCCACACAAATATATAAGATCAATGTGTAAAACTGGAGCATAACTCCTGACAATGGTTGGTGAACAACCATTCTGCATACTATTATAGACCACAAAATGGTCCATAATCTGCAGTACCACTTAGCAGTTGATCTATTGACCACTACTAGAGACCACCTGACAGTCTGTTCATTGACCACATGTAGATGCCACAGTTGTGCTTGCTACTTCACCCAAAAAACAGTCAATATGTCAGCACTTCAGCCTTTGATGGGACTTCAGGACTCAGCATCACTCACATGCTGTCACTAGTGCCAGCACTGGCACTTTCTGAGCTTACACTTTTTGCACTCCTACCTCAATGTTGATGCAGCTCCTTCCCCAATGTCTATGTTGATTCCAGCCCTGAATACTGTCCTCCACATGAATACAATCCACTGAACAAGAGCAATGCTGAGGGTTCATGCACTCACAGTCTGGCTATTGGAGAAGGCTGACACATAGCCCCCAGTCTAGGTAGCTACAGCTTTGCAGTTAGTGAGGGTGCACAGGATCACCTGCTGCAGAGAAGATGGTCAACACAACTAATGTGTTGTATCCAGGTGTGTATTACAAATACTGGGCAATGTTCAAGTGGCAACCTTGACCGCAATGGTGGTTGAGGGTCCCGCGCAGACTGGAGAGCTTCAACTTGAAAACTCTAAGGTTCATGGTTGTTGAACTTTCCATATTTGGTGTCATACATTAACTTATCATTTGGACATCCTACCATGGACTTGTGTTCTGCGGTGTCTGTATTACATATGTTCTTTGATGGACTCTGCCTGGACTCAATCCCATGACCTTGTCCAGGCCCTTGTAGATAGTTCTAGACTACAGACCCTTCTAGACATGCTCCCTTCTGGACTCTTCTAGGTAGTTCCGTAGATATGACTCACCCTGACACCTGATGACTCAGGCTGACTAGGTATGACTCATCGCTCATGTGGTATGATTACTCATGCTCTCTCATGACTCACATGACCGGTTCCCCTGATGTATATATACCGGGCTGATATGCCCTCTAATCTTAAGACTTTCACTCCTGCTCCCCTGTGTGTGCTTCACAGGACTTCCCTCGGAGCTTCCCCTGGTAGAGTCTCACTTATCTGCCTTCAGCCACTACTAATTGTTTGAACCTCCTCACTTCAACAATGTTGTTTTCTAACTACTTATATACATTCTCTAATACTTAATCAGATATGACTGCAGCAGACAGCAAAGGTCCTTATGCTTTAATCCATATGGGGACAATAGCCTCAATGCTACAACTCAAGCCCTGAGTGATGTTCACCAGTGTGCTATGCAATGCGTAAGGTACATAACTCATATCATACAGCCTCTGTTATTTGTCTAAGACATTCTACTGACATCATTCTGTCATTTTTCATCAGTTCAGCCATCTGCACTGACCTTAGATACCAACAGTGTGATTCAGCTAGGGCAGACCAGCTTGAGGTGTGTTATACAAGATCACTGCTGTCAGGTTGATGAACTTGATGCACAGGATGCAACTGAATGAGACTGCCATTGCTGTTGTGGTACAAGCCCAAAGTGATCTCAAATACATGTGGTGTTTGCACAGTAAAGGAAGCTTTGACACAGGAGCTTGAGGGTCTCACACAGACTGATATACATTCTCTAATACCAATCAAACATGATGGCAGTGTACCATGCATGTCATGATGCGTACTATGCACAAGTGATGTTCCAAGCCACAGGCATACTATGCAATGTGTAAGGTACACTATCTGTATACTACAGCCTCTTGTATTCATCTACTACATAAATTTACAGATTTCATCATCATCAGTCAGGCCTTCATTAGTCAGGCATCATACTGACCTCAAAATCTGGCAACAGCAACACAAGAATGCACAGAATTCACAGGTGCAATCCCTATGTACCATAAATACTACTGGCAGTATGAATGTATCATACTATCAACAAGCAATCAATGAGAATGCTTTATGTCCCTATAAGTAGCTTGATTTGATGAAAAAGACAAATCAATCCATACCACCTAATGGTCGGAAAAACAGGCCTCTTAGCAGTCATCTGGGAGAGCCAGTATACAGTGTTGAACTTTCCATATCTGGTGTCATATGTTAACTTATCAATTGAACAACCTATGTATGGACTTGTGTTCTGCAGTGTCTGTATTACATGTGTTCTTTGATCTTTGATGGACTCTGCCTGGACTCAATCCCATGACCTCATCCAGGCCTCTGTAGATAGTTCCAGAACAGACTCTTCTAGACATTTCTGGACTCTTCTAGATAGTTCCATAGTTATGACTCACCCTGACCCCTGATGACTCAGGCTGACTAGGTATGACTCATGACTCACATGACCGGTTCCTCTGATGTATATATACTGGGCTGGTATGCTCTCTAATCTTAAGACTTTACCTCCTGTTTCCCTGTGTGTGCTCACAGGTCTATCCCTGGAATTTACCCTGGGTATTGTCTCACTATTTGCCTTCAGCCACTACTAACATTTCCAAACCTCCCCACTTCAACATACAGTCAATCAGTACCATTCTGAGTAGACTGTAAAATGGTCAATAGCAGACATATTCTGGTTGATTGATAGACTGGTGAAACAGACCATTTTGGGTGCCAAAAAGAGCTGATCAAACATCCAAAATGGACTGGCAGCTAATGGTCAATTTACAACTGCCTTGACATGCACAGTGACCACAATGTGGCCCCAAAACATGCCCTTTGATGGGGTCTTCATTTTGGCCAAAAACAGTCACATTAAAGTGTATCTGCAAGTATCAGGAATTGGATTTGGATTTGCTCCAACAGTATCAAGTGGAGCAACAAAATAACCAAGCCTAGTGTGCATGTGCACAATGGCACCCATCCCTCATTGTGTTGACCGCTGTATGTCCCCCACTGCATGTTGAAAAACCATGGCTAGTATTGTTGAAACAGAGCCATGACCTCTGGTACTATCAGTGGCCCAGTAATGCAATCATGACAGTGATGCAACTATTCAACTTGATGTCCCTCTGTCCTTCCAAAAAATCTGAAACTTTCATAGTATTGATAAACATTTACATATATGCTATGCACTAAGATACATGATTGCTGCTGTGCATATGTCAAGAGAAATCATGCAGCTGGATTCTGCACTCATTTTGACACTCGGCTAGTCTCAGCTGAACCAAGTGAGCAAGTGTGGACCTTCAGAAGCTTGTAGGCTGTTCTTATACACCTAATCCATCTTTCCTGAAGTGTTTTGCTAGGTAGATGCTCTTCAAGGCAGCAAATCGAGCAAATGGTGGCTGAAGCGTGACAGACAGCCACTCACCACTCAGCCCGGGCGCTTGTACAGGTCGAAATTGCAAATCTAGCGTTTGAAAGAGTCGACTTTATTCAGGTGCGAATCCTGCACTTCTTCGGACGGCGGGCGGTCTCAAATCGCGCAATACAAGGTCTTACTGACGGTCAAATTCAGAGCGACGCTGCTTGCATAGTGTTAGATAGCAAGCAATCACTACTGCGTTCCACCAAAACATGCGCATTTGCAGAAGTGTACAACGTGCTATCCAGTACAAACAGCGAGCGAGCCCCGAATCCCGGCAAAGCAAGAAACAGCAAGAAGAAAAAATCGATCCATTCCAGCCAGTCATCCACACTCAGAGGCCTGCTGCCGTCTTCAGCGCGTCGAAGTTCGGGGTGCCTAAACCGGTGACCTACAAAACCGTGCATCAGTCGCACCATACAAAACACAGCAAGAGGCAGAGAACGCACCGGATCCCAACCGGTCGCAGCAGGGAAGCCATCAGTATTGCACCCGGGGTTCGAACCGGTCGTAACGTCGTTCAGCGCACTTGCGGCCGTGCTATACAGCCACGGGTTCAAGAACCCGAGCGGGCTCTTACCCGCCGTCGTGAGCTGGTCGTTCAACAGCGAGATGACGCTCGCGAAGACGGGGCTCGCACACGACGTGCCATCGACGCCGGTCGCCTGGCCGTCGACGACGACCTCGAACTGGACGCCCTGCGTCGAGACGTCGGGGTACGCGCGCCCCGAGGTGTTGAAGAGGCCCTCGTTCGTGTTGCCGAGCGTCTGCAGGTACGTGTTCACGGCGTCCTGCTGGTAGGACGGTGTCCCAAAGTAGTTCGAGAACCCGCCGGACGAGAAGTCGGCGGCGGTCTCGGGGCTGATGCCTTGCGTCGCGCCCACTGAGGTCAGACTGAAGCAATGTTAGACAATGATAGCATAGATCCAAGCTAAAACGTACTAAGGGCACCCGGACGGGAAAGTCGGCACGAACTCCGTGCATTGCGAGGCCTGCGAGCCGGAAACACCTCCATCGCCCGAAGCGAAGAGGATGGAGACACCACGTGCGCCTAGTTGAGCATATGCATTGCACAAGTTACTGCAGACGAGCATTTAGTGGTACACAGCAAGCTATAGATCGCCCACGTACTCAGCCATAGCGATGGGGATATCTTCCTCATTATTACCGTAGCTCGTTGTGAGCACGGATGGAGGCGCATCTTCGTTAAGCAAGAAGTTGATGATGTCGAGGAAGCCGCCGAGGTCGCCGTCGCTATTCTGCTCGCCGACGGAGATGAACGTCGTCGGGACGCCGGTTGCGACGCCGACGGTGTACTGGATGTCGAGGTTCTGCGGGCGGGGACATCGTCAGCATGGAATAGACATCTAAGAGACGGACGACGTACAGCTTCGACGCCAGCATCTTGTCCACTCTGCAAGTTCTCGCCGCCGTCCAGCGTCTGTAGCGCGAACGTCGTGCTGCTGTCCACGTCCGTACGGAGGTTCGCCAAGAAGAGCTACAAGACAAACTCAGCACCACGACACTTAAGCACATCCGAAAGCACACACCTGCAAGTCGTTCTTGTTCGCGAACTGCTCGATGAATCCAGACACACCAAGCTGGTTGTCCTGGTTCGTCGCCGCAGTCGTCGGGATGCCGTAGAGCGTCTGGAGGCACGTCGGGGTGATGACTTGGTCACACGACGCGTCAACGGCCTGGCCGCTCGCGCCCGTAACGCCCGACGCACCACTGCCCGTGCTGCTACCGCTACTAGTGCCTTTGCCGCCCTTCTTCGCGTTGTTGCCACTGCCGCCGCCATTGCGATGCCTGCGCTTCGCGAGCGTGCTGTTGCTGAACAGCGGCTCGGGCGCGCTGAAGATCGGCATGAGGGACTTGGTGCTCGGGAACCTACCATACACGCTCAGCGCACGCGCGACCGATCGAGAGAGCGGAGAACTCACGTCGTCGTGGGGTAGATGACCTTCAAGTGCTCGGCCAGTGTCTCGGGGACGGAGTAGGACATGGTGCGAATGGCCTGCCGGCCGGTCGTGTCGTGCGTGAACACCGAGAAGTTCGCCGCGAAGAGGTCGTTCGCCTGCGAGACCGGGACCTGGAGGCTCAGCCAGTCTCCGGCAGGGGAGATCGCGTTGGCCGTGAGGTTGTGGTTCGCGAGCCACTGGTTGATGGCCGCGACGGTCTGGTTTGAAGGCGCGACGAACGCGGCGGCCTACAGCATGGAGGGGTCGGGATAGCTGTAACGCGCAAGAAAGGAAAGGCTCACCTCCTCCTTTGTGAGGTGCTTGCCGTAGTTCGCGCTCTTCGGGTCGCTGACGTCGTAGAGTGCCTGCTCGAGGCCGGCAGGGTCGCTCTGCGCGAGCGCGAACTTCAGGTTCAGCATGGTCTCGGGGGTGGCGAGGCTCGTCCACGAGAAGCCACTAGGGGGACTGTCCCTGCGACCCAGAACGCGCATGCCGGTCTTGCTCCTGATGGGCGAGCCAAGCGCCAGAGAGGCCAGGGAGGCGATGAGGAGACCAGCGGCAACCATGTTGACCGAACGGAGAGGACTGGAGGAAGGGGAAGGAGACTGGACGCTCTGCGTGTTGAGAAAGAGGGGACGCGCGTTGTACAGCGGCCAGCGCAGAGGAAAGGGGAAAGGAACGTAGTGAGAAAGAGACGGGGAGTGGAGAGCGGATCCGACGGACGCACCGAAGATAAATAGGTGGGTGCCGAGAGGACAATTGATCATGCTGAGATTACAGCGGTCGTCGGTCGATGAGCGTTGCCAGGCTGTCGGCTAGGCAGCAACGTCCGAGGACCGCATTCTGCTGGAAACGACAGATGGCTGGGCGGCCACCGACATCGACGCAGACACCCGCTTTGATTGTTCGGTATCGCGAGCATCCGACAAAGGCTTCAGGAACGCTTTGTGAGCGAGTTGAAGCGTCGCGGCTGGCAGAGGAGCCTCGCGAGGGGTACGAGGGGAGGAAGGAGGGAGAGATGGATCTGCCAGGATGCCGAGCGCAGATCGGGCTGTTGACAGAAAACGTTAACACGCGATCGCCCAACTCGTACCCACAACAACCGTCTTCTCTCCCTCCTTCACAACTCGGTCAGACGATCCCGGCTGCGACTCGCGAATCCAGCTTGATGCATCGTTGAAGCTCGGAGACGCAAAGATGATACCGATGTAGCGGTAGCTTGGCTGAGAGCACGACGGCGAGAACCTGCGCACACCTCCCCTGGCATGCCAAGAGGCTGCTGCGTATCCCGCAAGTCTTCAACGCCCTCCGCAGTCCGTCCGCGTGTTGCCTAACTCGCAGAGCTCTCCGGCCTGAAGAATACCATTCTAGCAACTTCCTCTCACGCAGTACACTTCGCAGAGCTGCAATACTTGCCCTTTTGCCAAGCGTTCGTGTAGAGCTCACCACCGCTCCTACGTGCGGCCAGGTCCTCAATCATCACGTCGTATGTCTGCTCGATTTCGCGACCGTCGTTCAGAAATCGCCGCTTTGGACCCGTCGCTTGGAGTTTGCGTTGGTAACTGTGGTAAGCACCCCGCCTCAAGGTCCGACTCGCAGCACAATCCGACAGACTTCTGGCCTGCGTCGTGACCACGACCTAAACCGACGGCGTGCGCCCACGAGCGCGCTCTTGCGCGACGTCCAGTCCTCTAGATGACAGCACGTCCAGCCGAGTAGCGACGCAACAACCCAGAGACTTCCGCCGCGACATCTCCTGTCGCTTCCAGCTTCGGAGTTTCGACGTGAGCGCAGTGAGCGACGCACTGGCCTGGATCGACGACGTACTCTCCGGGGGGAGTACTGGCTGCCGTACAGTCCCGCTGTAGCGTTAACTGTGAGCTCTCGACATATGCTTCTCATTCCCGGCTTCGTGCTCTTCGCAAAGCTGGAGTGCTCACTCTCTTGCCAAGCGTTGCGGTCGAGCTGAGGCCCTCACCCTTCAATATGTACTCAGCGTGCGGTTAGGATTTCAATCGCGATGTCATTAGACCAACGCGGCGTGTAAGTTCACATCCCTCATGGCTATCTGGCTGCCGTTCCCCGCTTGTCGCAGCACGGGTTTCGTCTCTCTCTCCTTAGTCCCCTTCCGCTCCGCCATCTCTAGATTTCTACCACCTCACTACAATATCTAGCGCTATTGAACCGCCGCCCCGAACCTCTCATACCTCTCGTTGGTTTGTACTCATTTTCGCCGCTTCCATTAGCAAGCTACCGCGTTAGCACAGTGTGTATTTCGGTCATGTAACGCGCTCGAGCAGCGCAATACTATCCATTCGAGTGAGTCCGCTCCCCAACGTGCTCAGCAACCCTCCCTCTTCAGTAATTTCTTGCCTGACCTGCGTCGCTGGCCCTGAATCCGACCACAGTCACTACGTCGCATCGCGCATATCAGCACGATGGGCGTGACATGTCTTTCCTTTCATTCCTCCAGCTTGATCTAGTCAGCGTCCCTTGTCAGTGTTTCTTCTCTGGCCCACATAGAAGCCCATCTGCTCACTTGATTCACTGATTCATCCACTTGCGCTGCTAGCATACTTGACAGCTCATCCATTTGTTGGACAGGAATCGAGTAGCAGACATTGCAACGCGCTGCTGCCTGAAGCATTGGCCCTACCACTTTCAGTGTCTTCACTTGTGACCCTCTAGGCTCCTCGTGCACCGCGTCCATGCATTGTTGGATGTATCGGTCGAGATAACTGCGCGCGCGCAACTGCCTGTAGTTCGCATAATACAGACTGGCGGGGCACAACGCAGATTGCGCATCACTGTGTTTCACAAAGTAGTCTGTCAAGGCGGAGACGTCTGGGTCGTATTCACGCACAACCGATGCAGCCGCGTCGGTGCAGCGCACCCGATATCGGAGAAGCTGATGGTATGCGGTGAGTGTCATGGCAGGTATGTCTGGCATCTTCTCTGGCGGGGGTTTGTCGCCCTTCCACGTGTGAAACGAGGCTCTTGCCGCGGAGAGAGCCACGTCGGGAAGCTCGTAAGCACAGGCGAGGGCGTATATGCTGAGCGGATCGCTCTCCAGAAGGTCTGATTGCATCATCCTCTGTCGCACCGACCGGTGGACATATCCCATGTCATACTTTCTAGCCGCTTCCAGGAGTGGCACGAAATCGTGCAGAGTGAGGTCCACTGTCTTGTCGATCGGATAGAGGATTCGCAGGATTTTATCCCAGACTTCACTGTGTTCAGTGACTTCGACGGACGGCGTGCCTTGCTTGAAGGCGGACATGGCGCTGAACACTGGTGATGCCTCCATCAATATGGCTTTGTAGACATGGAATTCAACCCCATCGGATGAGCGGACGATGAGGTCGGCTGCAGCATTATCGAATGGTGGTGCGGCTATCCCATCTCGAGGCGTCACAGTCTCGGTTGTATCGCTATCCTCGGGCCCAGAACGATCATCGTCTCCTGAAGACATTCGTCTTGAGAGGGCAAGACGGATGTCGCGAGCGATCGTCGGTGGACAGTGTGCGTGAAACAGGGAGACCCCTGGTGCAGAAAGCTGGGGAGCTTTGCTCTCTGCGAGCAGTCCCATACCAAGACCCTCCGCACGTGAGGGTTGGTGCCGAACTTAGCTGAGAGCCATGATATGATATAAGACCTCAGTAATTCAAGTGTGATAATAGCGTGACAGGCTACATGCCTCGTTCTCCTTGCGGAGAAGAGCCCGGGGAGCAATCGGCGATCCTGTACATTCTTGCCAATGACAGAGCTGAGATCGACGGATGGGCGCAAAAGCCGCCGTCAATAACGCAAGAAAACCCAACTCCCCTGAATCGGCTGCATGGGGTATTGTGCCGCGGGTATTCATACCACTCCGAGAGTGGACGCCTCGAACCCTCTGGAGATGCCTACACTCAGATTAGCTCGAAAGTCGCTCGTCCGCGACGTGAACGCCGCGCTCCACCATAGCGATATACCGACCACCGTCCGTGACGACTCAATGCGGTACGTGGCAAGGAGCGCAGGCGCATCTGGAAGCTCGGCAGTGAACATATGACGGAAACATTGAACTGGAACCTTACAAAGCACCATGCACCCAGCTTCCATGAAGTGTCTGTGTGCAGCGCTGCAGACCTATCTATCTCGATTCTTCGTGGACGGGCCTGCAACAAGGCTTCAATGATGCCACGGTATTTCTACCTTGGAGTCTATTGACAAATCATCTCATAACCACCACCTATCAATGTGACAACGATAGTCCAGAGGGTACGGAGTGCATCTCGTATTGTCGCCCACACTTAATGGCGGTAGGGCTTATGCGCCGCAGCCTCACTCGCATTCAGCGTGAGCGGTATGTCGAACAACCACCGCGTGACGAGGTCCTACACCAAGGCCATCAGCGGACACCCGACACCACATCACACCACACTCACCAAGCTCGCGTCGGGCTGGTCATACGGCACCATATGTCTATGGAAATGTCGTCAGCGGCATATCAAACGAGCGACGGGAGACGACGTACCCAGCCTCATGTACGGTAACGAAAGTGACGTTACCGGCAGTCTCACCCGCCCCGCCCGCAGTGCGCACCGTGCCGGCGAGGACGCCCGACTCGCTCGTCACCCACGGCGCAGCCTTCATTGCTGCGAACTCCTTCTGGAAGCGCGTCTCGAGGAGCTCCACCCAGCGCTCGTTACCCTGTGCAGCGCAGAATCAGCTCCTCCGCCGCCACCGCCGCCACCGCCGACAACCAACGAGCCAAGCGGACGACTCACGATAAAGTTGCACATCATGTCCGCGTTGCCCGCGTACACGAGCAGGCGCACGCCGTCCTCGACGAGGTCCGGCAAGAGCGCCGCGCTGTTGTGCGCGCCGTCGCCCTGCATCGCGAACGCCTGGTTCACCTGCATGTTGCAGCTCTCGAAGCTGCGCGCGGGGTCCACGCCCAGTGCGCGCTTCACCGCGGGCTGGTTCATCCACGTCTCGATCCAGCTCATCTGCGGGTAGCACAGGTCGCCGTCGCGCTCGCGGTCACACTTCTTGCGCACGTCGTACGGGTTGTACCCGAGTTCTGCGCGGATCAGGTCAGCGGGGGCATACGGTGTGCGGAGAGTGGGTGGGCGACGCACGGATGAGCGGTGCCATGAGCTGGCTGTTGCAGTAGAGCAGGGCAGGCACACAGGTCAGGCGTGAATTAAAGTCGTAGCAGCTCTTGACCAGCCGCTGGCACGTCGGCACCTTCGCACGCAGCGCCTGGCACTCTGGGCCCTCGGGATCGTCGTAGACTGCATACGGGCCCTCGCACGCCCAGTCGGGCACGCTCGCGAACTGGACGTACGGATTGGTGATCCCGTTGCCGAGCATGACCGACGCGAGGTTAATGTGGATAAGGTCGAGAGTCGGTGCGGCGAGTGCGGAGGCGGCGGCGAGAGCCTGGTTCTCCTTGTGGATGACGGACGCGATGTTCGGCGCATACGTCCCGCCGTAGCTCTCCGCGGCGATATGGAACGGGGCGTCAGCGTATTTGGAGAAGCGGCCGAGGAAGAGCTGCAGGAAGGCGTGTACATCCTTGCCCGCGACGGGGCTTGTGTTGACGGACGTGCCCTCGTCAGCGTAGGAAAAGCCGACATCGACGGGCTGGTCGAGGAAGATGATGTTGGCGTGCTGGTTCCAAGAGTACTCGTTGTAGGTGACGTTGGCCCCGTTGTCGGTAACCGCGCACGGGCCGAGCTCAAAAAGCAAGCCGGTGGATGACGAGCATCCCGGCCCACCGTTGAGCCACAGAAGGAGCGGCGCGTCGTCAGGGTTGTGGCGCGCCTCGAAGAACCTGAGATAATGTCAGGGGTGCACGTCGTGAATAAACGACGAGACTTACCAGAAGAAGAGATGCTTGTCCTCTGCAATATCGAGATAACCCGAGTACTGCTTCACGTTCGGGTCGCACAGGTCGGGCTCGGTGACCCGGAGCTGGTACTCGCGGAAGGCAGGATGTTGGACGAGTTCGTCTGCTAGCGTTAGACCGTCCGTGAGGTAAAGCTATATAGCGATACGTACATGTAATCCCGTTCTGCAGGATATGTGTTCGTCCAAACATGTCCAACCACTCGCTGACAGTCTGCTTCGTGTGCTTGAGCGCGTCGTGCATGGCCTCGTGGGCCACCGCAGCAAGGTTGTCGCCGTGGACGACATCCCCCAGCACGAGTTGGTCTGCTGGGACGGCGAGGGCGGCGAGGGCGAGGCTGAGGAATGATAGCAAGTACGCAGCCCTCATAGTGACAGCTACGGACAAGAGGCGTCTGAGAGCAGCCACCGCGGCAGTACTCGCTACATACAGTACTTATCACATGGAGACCACACGCATTGTGAAGTATAATGACACATACATACGTTGGCAAGAACACTCTGATTTGTATCTTGGTTCTGTCTTTGCTCATTGCACAAACGGTGCCTCAGGTCATTGGCGAGTCGTACACCTCGTTTTCGATGTTCGAGCACCCTACCTTCGCTTTCACTCAACGGAGAGAATACGTCTCGGTGGGCAACACGGCTGATATGTCTACTAGGCATCAGGGCGTCGCGGAGAGGCTTTTCTTCATTTTCTCGATCGGAATTGCCGACGACCTCAAATCGCGCCAGACAAGGTTTTCCGAAACTGCCCGCTCCGCATGCACATTCCTGCCCGTCCACATCCATAGGCATGTCCTGTCTTCGAAGAGCAGGGAATGTCCTTGACTTGCGCGCAGTCGCGGCCTTGCAGTCCCTGCGTCGTCCTCACTTCTCTCTGCGTTTACTTGGCGTATTCTCATCGAGCCCCATCACCACCGAAACCCGTTGCCCAGTGCCACGTCGCGCGTTCGCCACTACAGCGCTTCGCGACACTGATGATTTGTTTGAGTATACTTCAGGACGGTGGATGCAGGTCTTATGCATCTTAGTCCACAGTATATGCGTCTTACTTGTTGTCCGATCTGTCTAGCGTGAACGACGAACTTCGCCGCACAGAGCGCAGACGTAACTTCAACGTCGATGGGCTACGTCTGCTTGCAGCCGAGTCCGTCAAGCGAGGTCCTGAGGACGTCGAGAGCTTGCACAAACTAGCGGAAGGCGGCTTCAACCGCGTCTTCCTCATTACCATGCGCGACGGCTTCCGGATGATTGCGCGCATCCCGTACTCGGTCACCGTTCCCAAGTACTTCGCTATCGCCAGCGAAGTAGCTACGTTGGCCTATCTCCGGTCCGTTGGGGTGCCTACTCCGGAGGTTTACCAGTACTCGCCTACGCCGGACAACGCCGCGGGAACTGAGTACATCTTCATGCAATACATCGAAGGCGTTAGCTTGGCCGACGTATTGTCCGACCTAGAAGGAGAGGACATCGCCTCTATCTTGCGTCAACTCGTGGAGCTGGAGTCGAAGATGCTGTCGATCAAGTTTCCGGCTGGCGGAAGCCTGTATTTCGCCGAAGACCTGTTGAATGCGACCAGGAGTTTCTCTGGGCCTACTCGGAAGCCTGGCATCGCGCTCAAGGACAATCGTTTCTGCGTCGGTCCAGAGACAAGCCTGCCTTTATGGTATGGTCGAAGGTCGCAGCTCGACGTAGATCGAGGACCATGTAGGCCGCCTCCCTGCATTCTGCTATTCCTTCGGAAGACTTATCAGTTGGTCTAGACGCAACGGCCGAAGAAGCCCTTGTCAGAGGAGCTGAGAAGGAACAAGCCTACTTACGGCGGTTTGGTCGACCGCTGTTACCCTTCCGGCGCGCAAGGAGGGAGGCGTATGAGTATCAGGAACAGCTGCCGTCAGACCATATCGAAAACTTGGACCGTTACCTCCGTATCGCGCCATCGCTCGTTTCCAGAGACCGGAGACTTGACTATTTCTGCATCCGCCATCCCGATCTTCAGCCAAGCAATATCATTGTTTCTCGGTCTCCCGACTCCAACTCGTATTCTATTATCGGCCTACTTGACTGGCAGCACTCCTCCATCCTCCCTCTAAACCTCCATGCCGGTGTACCCGAATGGCTGCAGAACCGCGATGATACTGACTGGCAGCCCGAACAGCCGCCCTCGCTCCCGGAGAACCCGGAGAACCTGGACCAAGCTCAGCGAGAGAGAGAGGTGGAACTCTGCCGTCATCGCTTCCTGCATTACCACTATGTCGAAGACACGAGAAAGTACAACATCCTCCATTATGTGATGTTGACGGAACCTATGGGGGCACTCCGCCGCCGTCTCTTCCGCCACTCTCGCGAGCCGTGGGAAGGCGAGACTCTCGAGCTCAAGCTTGCGCTGATACAAGCGACCGAGCATTGGGAGGCGCTCGTGGGGAACGGTGTACCGTGTCCCATAAGCTTCAGCCCGGAGGATGCACAGAAGACAAAGAAGCTCGCCGAGGTGCAGAGAGAAGCGGACGAGTTACTCGAAGTGGCGCGGGATAAGATTGGCATAGCAGGGGCGGAGGACTGGGTACCCGCCGAGCACTACGAGGAAGCCGTGGCACGCAGCAAGCAGTTCAAGCAGTTCGCGTTGTCTACCTTCGAGAATGACAAGGAACGGGCTCAGATCGCGGCGCACTGGCCTTTTGACGACATGGACGAGGAGGAGTACATGTAATGGATTGAACCAGACGTTCTATCAGCTTTGTTACTGTGTCGTGTACATTCCGCGAATGCAGGCTCCTTCACCCAGCATTGTTTACATGCGAGTTTGTGAACCTTGCTACACTCTGTCACGCAACTTACCCTGCATCATGTGGATGATATGCGTCGAGTCTCTGCTCTCATCCGGCGTCTTATATGGATCATAACGGGGAAGGGAGAAAGGGATAATTACTACACGCCATCTCAGATATCGTGTCACCGCACACTGCACCCTTTCGACCGTTAGTACCGCTACGTTCGAAGTTGATAAATGAGGAGTGAAAATACGTCTACAAAGTAATAAATTACTGAACACCCATGTGCACGTATCCCCCCAACGGCTAGCGATCCTACCTCTTCGACGTCTTGCGCACTCGCGGCTGGCTCAACGTCCTCTGTCGCTTCGGCACCTGCACGTCCAAGCCCTCTTCTACCGCGTTCCCCGCACGCGCGCGCTTGCCTACACTGCTCCCCGCCACGCCCGCCGTCCGTACTTGCGTCTGTGCTGCTGCCCGCGACCGCGACCGCGTTACCCGCTGAGTAGCATGCGGCATCACCGCCGGCGCAGCAGCGTCAAGTGTTGCGGGAACCACGGGGTCGCGACGGCTTGATGAGCGGAGGTTGTAGCGGTGGGCTGGCTCTTCCCTGTCGATCTCAACCTTGCTCGCAGGCCACGTCTCTGCTGCCTTACGGCTCGAAGGGCCCTTCTTCGTCGCCCTTCCAATGCGTCTCGGGCCGTCAGGGGTGTCAGCACGACGAGTGCTCCGTGCGCGGGGACGGCTCTTCGACCGGTCGGGAGCCTCCTCTTCCGCTTCAGGAACGTCCGCTCGACTCTCTGGAGGGGAGCTCGGGAACTGTACTGCCGTGGTGCCTTGTGGACGCTGAGCGGCAAGTGTCTGAGAAGTTCGGCTGGAGCCTGCTAAGGTCTGTTCTGGAACGGCGACATCGACTTGGATCGAGTCGCCTTGCCAGAACGCAGCCTCGTCATCTGTCGGCTGGACATATCTACCCGGAGCGGGCCCCTCGGCGGCGGCTCTCTCGTCAGCCGCATCAGCTAGTTCATCGTCCAGCCCTTCCAAAACAGACTGGTCGGCGGCTTCTGCGAGGCGCGGGAGTATACTATGGGTCGCCGTCGACGCGTCGCGTGTGCCCTTTGTCTTCAGCATCCCCAAGGAAGCCTTCACCTCTTCAGATTCGTTGATGTTAGCGGGAGGCGTCCATTCGAGTGCTGCATCATCCTTGGGCCACTTTTCGGCAGCGATTGCCTTATCAAACAAGGCGAGGATCTTCTCGTGCGTCGGATGGTCAACATACGCAGATACCACATTGGGCCAGTTTCCTTTGAGGGCTAGGCGGAAGTCCTCCAGAAGCTGCGACAGCGGTTCGTTGTCACGAACGGTAAGGGGAGCTGTCAGTTGCAAGATCCAAGATGACTTGGTCATGGCAAGTTGATCCCAGTTGATAGCGGTGAAGAGGGTGCCAAACGCAGCCTTACCATGCCCGTGGTCGGTGTGACGAAGCACGATGAACACCAGAAGCCAGTAGAAGGACTCCAAGTCGTGCCGTGCTTCATGGGTAATTTCCGACATCAGGATGTCGATTGCCATGAACAAGACGGTTCCCTGGGGTGCACATCAGCAACCTCACCACCTGGGTGCAGAAAATGACTCACCGTACGCTCTTTTGATTCGTCGGGGTTTCCTGATGCACGTGGCTTGTGCCCGTGCTCTTTGCAGTACTGCTCCCATGCAGCTAGACTGATCTCCATCCCGCGCTTCCTCAGGAACTGCCTCCAGCTAAAGCTGTAGTCAAAGTCCTGGATGAACCCGCGGAACCTTGGGCTACGCCGAGCCATCATGACGTTGCCCTCGCTGATATCACGGTGTATCACGCCAAGTTCATATGCCAGTCGATGTCCTTATAGATCACCCGCAGCAATGAGAACATGTGCAAGGAAAAAAAAGAACCGACATACCCTCGATAGCATCTCGAAATGCCATGATCAGTTCCCTCGTGGACTGGAAGTCCGTGAGCGGAGTGCCGACTGTCCCCAACGAGATCCTCATCTGACTTCGTTCATTGAAGCGCTCCTTGTTGGGATCGTTGTGAAATCCAGAGATTGTCAGACTTCCAAGCTTGTTATTGATACCCTCCAGGAGTAGCCCCGCCGCTCGCGCTTGCACCTCGTGTTGCCGCAGCCTCTCGTCACCTCTACCGAGGTCTTCACCGTGCACGTATAAGGCCACCCCATCCAGCGGGCCTTTCTTCTGTAGCACCCGGTAGAAGTCTGTCTCTGGGATTCGACACCGTTGCCGCCACCCTTCCTTGATCACGTACCGCTCGTCGAGCGAGCTCTGTCCCTTCGCGTCGAGCCGGAATGCCTCCCAGACCAGAGTTGCCCGAGAGAACAGCCCCGGGTTGACAAAGAGCAGCCTGAAAGCGAGATACATCACCTCGTTGCCCTGCTCGTCCGTCATCGTAATGCGCCGAACAGCCTTCCGTGTCTCCGCAGTGCGCTCCCACTCCGCGCCCAATCCACTAGCCAGGCCGAATGCAAACTGCCTGTCCGCGCTGGTGCCCATCTGCAATGTCGGGTCCTGTCCGACGATCGAGCAGTTCTCTTGCCTCGGGTGGAAAAGTCGCCAGAGGAATTGGTGTAGGATCGTCGGCGTCTCCCTATACTTGAAAGGCGCAGAGGCGATAGCGCCAGCGCGGTCGAAGCGAAAGATGCGCGCAACAGACCCGTAGATACCCACGAGGAATGCATACAGTCGACCCTGCGAAAGCATGATGTTTCGCGCGCCCTTCGCAAGCTGGACGAGCGTGTTCCAATGCGTGATGGTGTTCTTGATCATCGGGTCGTCACTGTCCAGTGGCTTGAGCTCAAACACCAGAGCAACATGCCTCCATCTGTACAGAGGCTCTATGACCGGCAGCGAGGGGATCGTCGCGATCACATCCGGCATCGTCGGATGGTGCTCTCGCTCGTGGATCTCAAAGGGGAACTTCATCGGTTGGTGGCCGTAGTTGTGGAAACTAGGTCGTTTCTCGGAAGGGAAGGACGTCACCAGTTGTCCCAGAGCGGCCACCTGGCAGTAAGCTCGTTAACCAGAGACGTGGACTGTATGACTGCCCAACATACCAGGGGGTCGTACATCTCCAGTTCCTTCCCTCGAAGAGGAATCGCATCGAATAGCTCACCGACCGGTGGGCAACAGGTAGGGGGAGCGGCAGATGGTACCATGTCAACGAGATACTCGTCGATGGAGGCAGGGTACTCCTTGATACGGTCATGGATCTCCTGCCGCCAGTTGGCAAGGTCGTCTGCATTGCTTTGCTTCGCATGAGCGAGATCAGCGTGATGTTGCTGTGGCCGTGGCTGGCGAGGAGTCGCCTTGTCGGACATGGGCGGTTTGGGTAGCGATCGTTCAAAAGCGTCGAGATGGATGACCAGTCGGTCGATGCCAGCGTCGGCTGTATGAGTGGGGGGAGAGTGAGTGCCAAACAGGGCACGCCCCATATTTAAGCTAGCACGAGACATCCTGAATTTGGGGCTGTGGCAAGCTGCCGAATGCGGGATAATCTGAAGTAGGAACCTCGGTCAGCTAGCATAATCGGATTGACTTGGTGATCAGTCGACTCACAATCACACGTATATCGAGCTATTCAATGGCCGGTTTTTTCCGTTCGACCCTATCGGCCTGGAGGAACGTTATAGCGTTAGTTTCGTTGTCTGCGCCGACCGCCGGAGCGTTGAACAGAGGTACAAGCAGGCGTAAGCGCTGGCTGTGCCACATGAAAGATACCATAGTCGGTCAAAATTCGCACGGAGTCCCTTGTGGCACGCTGGCGCTTACTATTGTTTGCCTCGATTTGGAACTGCGCTTGTTCCCATTGATGCTTTTATCGCTGTGCCATCGATTGTGCCAAGCGGCATGAGGGCGAAAATTTCTGGCAATGAAGCTTAACCGTGGTTTCCACATGTGAGCTCAAGACCCTGGAACATCAGGTAGGCCAAGAGCTTGGCCGAGTTTCATGGGATGAGGTTGACCACATCCGAGTCATAGCAGGGTGATCACTTCGACCAGTCATCGGCTGTTCTCGATGTTCCTCCTTGCTGTTCCGCGAGTTGCATCTGGCTCGAGGCATAATCTGCACGGCACACGACTGTAAGTGGCCCTGGATAGCAAGTAACAAGCTTGCAGACAACACCGAATGGTATCTGTGCAAGAGTGCTAGAACTTGCTTTGCGCGGCCATCGGGCTGTTCCGGTGGGTGCAATACGCTGGCTATCTCGTAGAAAGGAGGTTTCTCCACCCCATAGGACATGCGAGGCAGAATGTGCTTGACATCATGTTCCAAATACCACCTGAAGGCGTAGCACTATTCACATTGATGGTATCAACCCTGGCAATTTAGATACTATGAATGATAATTGACTAAGGTGATTCAAACTCAACCGACTCCGAAGGTTGAAATGCAAGAAACTCTCCCGGCTTCTTCAACATCTGGACCATATGAGGTGTGCATTCCCGAGCCATGTTTGCAAGCTCTCCGTCTGCTTCGCAGACTTGAACGAATGGCAGACAATCGTCTAGATCCATGATACGGCCTCGGGTGAGACCTGTCTTCTCCATGAGTACGCACATAGGACTGCAAAAATCCCTATGAGGCGACGGTGCGTGTTTCCAGGCGCGCCTCTGACACTCGCGCGAGCAATACTTTGGGACGCCGCAACCACCGCACCGACGGAATGGTTGCTGTAACGTAGCGCACGTCTCGGAGCAATCTGGCGCACAGCAGTACTGCACTTCGGCCAGATCAGCGAAACACCTCCACGTTTTCACGCCTGGCCTCTCGTGCGAAGTGGTCAAGAGCGTACAATCGTGCAATATGTCTGGATGGCAAGAAAGGGCTTCCCTGGGGGAACGGAGACCGTAGAAGATCGCACCAAAGCGAGCGAATGTCCTATGCAAGTAGTCGATATGCACATCGCGAAACACCGTTGTGCCCACCATGAAAAGGGGTAAATTCTTGACGATCATGTCGGTGGCCAATAGCATGGCAGCGAAATGTTTCGCATCAGGACTTTCCTGTTTGATCGGGAAGGTAGTGCGCGCGATTTGTTCGACCCAAGCAGGTTTCCAGCGGGTGAGATCCTCGAGCGACGCACAGAATTCCACGAAGACGAGGAATGTGCTCGCCCACCGTCTCTCGATGCCATGGTCGACGGGAGGTCCAACTGATATCTGCCGCTCCATTATCTGCTGAATGATCAAATGAGCGGCGTGCAGGGGTAGGTCGGGAAGAAACTGCCAAGGAGGAGTAGAGATGGTAGCACCGCAAATGGAGATTATCCCACCCCATAAGAGGAGCGTGTCTTGGAATTCAGTGTGTTGGGTCTCTTCCGATCGTTGGGTGATACCGCGAAGCGACTCTTCCGTACCATGAGGGAGAAGCTGGCTGGGATCATCGGGCCACAAAGTATTCCCTCCACGATTATGGCGAAGCATGGACCTTGCAACTGCAGGAGAGCCCCCAGCGCATGCAACTGAGAGAACACTAGCTAGGTGGCGGATGACTGCGTGATCGAGGTCGGCGAGGGAGAACCGGTGCGTCGGCTCAAAGACATGGAGTCGTCCAAGGAGATCTCTGGTCTCGCTGTCCGCGCAGGGGAAGCCTGCGCACCTGCCACACTCAAGTGCTCCACGCAGCTCCTCTTTCTCCTCGTCCGAGCGGCACTTGCTGAGAAATGCAACGCAAGCGCTCAAGTACCCCGGGTACTTCTTGCGGAGGTACTTGTACGTGTCATCTTGATCCTTGACTTTGAAGTATGGCTGGAGTAACGAACATATATCACCGCTATCGCGGCCGTCCAAGAAGTGAAGGCAACCGCACAGCACTCTACTGCAGCATTTCGGTCGTAGAGGATCCTCCATGCATGACGAAAAGAGCCGTGCAGCTGTATCAAGCGACCGGCGCACCATACTAATGGATCCACGGACTGCCGGTATCGGTACTGAACCAAAGAGTGTCAGTGAATGCACCAGGACATGATCCATGCACTTACAAGTGTGCTATCCAGTATCCACTATGGTTCTTGGGTAGTTTGGGTAGTATATAATGTGTATGACTGGATGGGATGGAGTCGCGTATTGAGGTGGCAGTGGCTGAGCTAATGATGTCAAACATTCAGCGGTATTGAAACCTTCGCTCTACCGGATTCTGTCACTCGATATACAGATCAATTATGTACTTCGCCCTTTACAGAATTGAGGCGTACAGGTCGTCTGCGTGCAAATCCTCGCAGTGGTGAGTCGCTCAACACCTTCGCAATACCGTGACAGCGTCCTGTGTGACAATCGGATGCTAAGTATTACGTAACTTACGTGTCCTGGCAGCTCTCGACTTGCGTAGGTCGCTGACAGCATCTGCATGCCGAGGGTGCAGTGTCTGCATCGAAATCGCACCACACACATCGTACAGTATATTCTGAGCATAAGATGTCTGTACATCCACCAGGTCTCTGAGCACAGGCAGTTCAAGTCGCCGTATCTCTCTCAGGCAAGTCTACGTGACACGGTCAATGGGTATGGAATCGCGCTGCCGTCTTCACAATCCAATCGCGATGCCTCGCCCAGGAGCCAGCCTCCGACTGCACGAGGGCCTTCAGCTGGTCCATCGAGAACGACAGGTTAGGATCCGCCTGCAGCGCACGGATGACATATGATCTGCAGCATCGATGAGCGTCTCACATACGCCGGAGCGAGGAAGACAGACATACATGACGGTGCTCTCCTTCAGCGGATTCTCCTTTGTCCGGAGCGCGGCGCAGATCTCGTGGAGCGGCATCTCCTGGTCGTGCCACAGCCTGTACGCGCGGAGGTGCTGTGGGCTCGGGCGCGGGGGACCCTCCAGCTCCGTGACGTCGCTCACGTACGACACCGATCGATGCATAGCACCCGCTGCAGGCGTGCTGGAGGGGTTCGGCGCATGCGTAATGCTGCTCCCATACGGCGCCGGCCCAAGGGACCGGCCCTGCTCAGCGGCGATAGCGAGGAGTCGGGTATACACCATCAGCGCGCAATGTGCGTCATTCGCCGCATCTGCGCTCACCCACCACGACACACGCCCATAATCAGCTGTTACCCAGCAAGTGCAGGATACAGAAAAGCGCACAGGTGATCTGCTCTGCGCTCAGCGGCGCCGCCTCCCAGTTGCTCGAGCGCACCCTTCCCTTGTCGAGCGTCTTCCCAGTGTAGTGCGCGACGACCTTGGCGAGCGCGACAATAGAGCGCGTGTACGTCCGCGCGAAGGTAGCGTCCGCGCAGTGCGCGAACGCGCCGAGCTCTACGAGGTTGGCGGCGACGATGCCGTAGTCGCGGTAGAGCTTCTCGCCATCGTCTGGGCGAGACATGCATGTCGTCAGGACAGAGTAACAGTAGTAACGTAGGACATTGATGCTCACTCCTGATGTTCGCTCCCATCTTGATGATGTCGCGCGATTCGATGACGTCCTGCGGAAGAGTTTAGAGGGCATCGCACTAGCAGCGAGGTCCGTACCTTGACATTCTGTGGGAACCCTACGCGGTATGTTAGACAAAGGCATGAAATGGGAAGGCGAGTGGCATACGCTTCATCTCGCTCAGTTGAATGACCAAAATCATGTGCTCGTCGCAGAGCTGAACCACGGCTGTCCGTCGCTCGGAGCAGCCACCCTTCCTCCATGTGACGGCCCACTCCATGTCAAACCCTAGAGGACTGTATCACACCGCGTCAGCATGTCAACACACATGCCTGATAGTAGACGGAGGGGACGCACCCGCTCAAGGACTGTACAAGCTCGTTTGCCTCGTCCTCGTGACGGATATACACGACAGCTGGCGAAGGTGTGTAGTCCTTGTACGAGTAGAGTGGTAACTCGGATGCAACAGTCGCACTTGTGCTCGCTGTCGTCGAGCGCGAGACATGAGTGGACCCATTGAGGGTCGTTGACAAGCTGGGTGTTGGGTACATCTTCGCCACCGTCGGCTTCGTGTAGAGCGTACTTGGTTTGACTTTCTTGAGTTGGAGTGGCCGCTGAGCTAAATCACCCTGTCGCGAGGGCTCGCCAGTAATGGAAAGAACATCGGCACTACTGTGACGGGGTGCGTGTCCGAATGCATCAAACATTGTCCTTTGTAGTAGAGAACGTACCCCAGTGGTTTCTCTATTGACGCCAACGATTGAATGGACCGTGTCAGTGGAGGCTTATTGTTCTCTCCCAGCATTGCTGCGTCAAAGGCAGCCAACAACCTTGACGGCCCTCGCGTGCTTCTATGAGGTCGTTTGGACGGTGAGGACGGCGGGCTGAGCCGACATAGTTTTCCAGGCAGCATCATTTCCTTCATGGCGTGCGGTACCATGCTAGACTGTATATCCCCTCACTTAATCTGTATTAAGTTGGCTTCACATGCGATAGGACACGACTCACGATTTGTTGACCTTGAGGGGTCTATAACATGTGAGGTCTATCACATGAGTGGGTACGACTGAGCAATGCCGGGTCAGAAGTTGTTGAGATCTCACAACGTTACGCCCTTTGCAGCGGAGCGATGTCTTGAAGCAGTGAGTGGGGAAATCAGGTTTGTACCGTGACGTGGTTTGATGATTGCAACACCAGAGACAGCGTTTGGTTGAGATAGTAGTGTCTTCAGCACAAGCAATTATACAAGTGCTCTATCGAAGCATGCAAAAGCCCAGAGTCGGGCAGCGGGGGAGGGGTGGCCGGTGTCGGAGCAGCCACAGTGGCTGAAGGAGAAATGAACGTGGGCGCCAAGTGGGCGCTCGATCAGCGCGACCGCGACGCGTTGGAGGGGCATCACGTGCACGCGCGGCGGTGGCTGGACGGCTCGTTTTCGGCATTGGCCGTGGGCGCTTGATCTATCGAAAAGTTATGCGTTGACCTTTCTCTCGCCGCAAACTAATCGACTTGGCTGCACTTGCTACTTCACTTTCTCCTTTCGTGGCTATGGCAAACGTTAGAGAGATCCCAGTTGTTGCTCCACCTCTGGCTGCGTCGTGGACGGTCCCGGCACCATCAGGCAAATCGATTTCTCGTACGTACGGCCGTTCGCTATATCATTGAGCCCGATTGGCTCACTGTTCACAGCTCTCATCGAACGGAAGCTCTTGCCCGCTGGACCTGCATATCTTGCACATGTTAAGCGTGCAGTCCATCAACTCACCTTTGACGAGCACGACAAACATGCGGAGGAGGAACGCAAGCGCTTAGAGGCGATGAACGGGACGGGTGTCGACGGCGAGGATGATCTTGGTGTTGGAGATGAGCCGGAGGATGAGGAGCTGCTGTCACTGGACCCGAAAGAGTGGAAGGTGTGTGCGGATATTCTTCATGCTCATATAGCACCTCAACCACCTTCGTGTGCAGAAACAAGATCACTACCAGGTCCTTGGACTCTCACATTTGCGGTACAAGGCAACAGACGACCAGATAAAAATTGCCCGTACGTACTGCACACACCACTGCGTATATATTCACACCATCTCAAAGCGCCTCAGACAGGAAAAAGGTGCTCAAGCACCATCCGGACAAGAAGGCCGGTGTCGCAGGCGACTCCAACGACGATGCGTTCTTCAAGTGCATCCAGAAGGCGTTCGACGTGCTCACAAACCCGGAACGGCGGCGGCAGTTTGACTCTGTTGACCCGTACTACGAGCTGCTCGAGGCGGACGTGCCAACGGAAAAGCAACTGAAGAGCGTGAAGGACCCGCAGAAGTACTTCTTCCAGGCGTTCGCACCCGTGTTCGAGCGCGAGGCGCGCTTCAGCCGCAAGCAGCCCGTGCCCATGCTTGGCAGCTACGAGGACTCGAAGGAGACCGTCGAGGCATTCTACGATTTCTGGTACAACTTTGACAGCTGGCGGAGCTTCGAGTACCTCGACAAGGAGATCAACGAAGGCAGTGACAAGTGCGCAGTGACCTGATGTATGTGGGTAGTCGTGTCGCTGACGTGCGTATAGCCGAGACGACAAGCGGTACACGGAGAAGAAGAACAAGTCGGAGCGGGCACGGCGCAAGAAGGAGGACACAGCGCGGTTGCGAGGCATTGTCGACCTCGCGCTCGCATATGACCCGCGGATCAAGCGGATCAAGGAGGAGGAGAAGGCTGCGCGCGAGGCGAAGAAGAAGAACAAGGGCGGCGCGCAGAACGGGCTGAGCGCGAAGCAGAAGGCAGAGGAGGAGAAGCGCAAGGCGGAGGAAGAGGCCAAGCGGAAAGAGGAGGAGGAGAAGGTGCGCTCGTCCCGCCGCGCGACTGTGGCGCACTGGCTGACTGCTACGCTCCTAGATCGCTCGTGCGGAGGCGAAAAAGGCGAAGGCAGCCGCTGCAAACGCCGCGAAAAAGGCCAGGCGAGCGGCGCGCGCTGCCGAAGGCGATGGTGCCCCTCAGTAGCGGCGTACGGCTATATGATCGGTCGACGATGAGGCGCAGCCTGCTCAGGGTCGTCTCAAAACCATATTTTATGGCTGTTTCATTTACAGGTCTCTTTACCTGGCATGATATAGAGAGGTGTCCATGCCAACCTGGAATGAGGTTCTCGGACTGAGTCGTTGCGCTTGAGCAGCATGAACCTATCTAGTGAAAGGTGCTGTCCGGAAACTTCCATTCAGATCTGACAAGGGGTGGTCATTATCCGTGTCTGGCCTCTGGAAGACCGTTGTTCCTATTTTGGAATAGGTGCTGCTTTTCAACAGAACACCTGTCGCTTCTTAAAGCAATATGAGGATGAGTCGGTATGATTTCGTACTTCTCGTCGAGGCACGTTCACAGCGTTTTTGTAGTGACACTATCTGCTCTGCTGACTAGGGGACAACCGGTGCATGAAACGGTATGTGCGTTGGCGCCGGCATAGTAAGTCGCCGGGTATGAGCGTATACTCCTCAGTAAGAGTTCGTTCTCTCCCCATCGTAGTGTCAATTCCTTCTGCCTGCAACATTGGAATATTGGCTTAGCAGCTGTAATCATGGTACCGTCATTACCATAGCTGACGGACAGATACGGTAAGCTACTTTCCAAGACGGTGGCTCTTCGTCTATAGGCATTATGCTTGCCGGGGCCTCTGACAAAGATCGCCACTACGCCCTTACGCTCATTTTCGTCTTGCTGCATTCCCAGCCCATACGGTTCTTATTCGTGAGCTCTATGGATCTTTCCTCTCAGGATTCTGCACAGTGATGCATGGTCGACTTCGGATTGGTGCGCTAGTCAAGGAGTCGCACGGAGAAAACCGTGCTTAGATGGTGCACAGGCAGTAGGTCACCTGGTAACAACGTTACCATCAAGATGAACGCATTTGACACGGCGCTGACATCGACGGTACGAGCGATTTCTGCTGAAGGGCGTTATGATGCTGACGATGTGGACCCATGATTAGTCGTGGCCGTTACATATGCGTTACGCACCTCGGCGTATGCACCCCGGATCTTCGACCGCGAATTTCCACATCTGTGCGCTCGGTGGACGACCCTTTCGTACCGCGCACTGACCTCACGATATTCTTAAATTCACGAACATATGGGGCAAGGGAGAGAGGTAAATCCTTGTGGTCATGAGGGGACGTACTCCCACGAAGGGTATTGTGGTGCTCAGGTGGCGAAGACATGGGGCTCCGGTCAGGCCGCGAACGCAGCGGTGCGTGGCGATTATGCTCATACTCGTTTGTCTCACATCACTGACGTCTGGCACTGCGCATAGCACGGGGAGCTCTCAAATGGTATATAAAGCAGCCTGCTCGCAGCCCTCCTCAACCACAACATTCGTCTTACCGTACAGCGAACGTATCACAACGTCAACATGTTAATCAAGATCAAGGTATAATCTATGCTATCCACACCGCTCATTCACTGCTTAATTTGGTTCGCACTTTCAGACTCAGGCTGGGAAGGAGGTATGGAGATTGTCTGCATGAGGACAACGGAGTCTGACACCTTTTGATTTTAGTTCCAATTCGAAATTGAACCCAGCTACACGGTGCGCGCGATAGTCGGTGTTGCTTTAATCCTCATTGATACCATTCCTCCCGGATGTTCAGATCGAGCGTATCAAGGAGTTAATTGAGGAGAAGGAAGGTATACCTCCTGCGCAGCAGCGACTACTCTTTGGTGGACATCAATTGTACGTGGCGCACTTCTTGCTAAGCATCATTACGCGTTCTCACTGAGATCGTTACGAAGGGCGGATAATAAGACGGCTAGTGACTATAAGATCTCCGGAGGCAGCGTCCTCACCCTGGTGCTTGCCCTTCGTGGCGGTCACTAGGGCCACTAGAGCAAACACGATGGCACTTCACATATACATATGCATCGCATCAGGAAAGCTGACCCACAGTATCTTATGAAGTAATGCCACCCATCATGCAGTAGGGAAGATCTGCCGTACCGCAAGGTCCACATGGTGTACATGGTACATATGTTTCGCTTTGTCCGAGTCGGGGACTTCGAGCGGCGACGGCCGCGGTTTTCATCAGAGTCACTGCCTTGCTCTTCAGTTATATTATGTCAGTATGGCCGGCTACTTGGTTGCGGAGGGTGGGCGCTAGTGTCTAGACACTTGGCACTGACTAGTACTGACTCGGCGCTGGCTCTCGTTCAAGTACTGAATTACTGAAGATGCATCCTTCGGCCGCGTCCTTACCCATGAGCTTGCATCGCAGTGGCAGCCGAAGGTTCATCCGTCCTATGACTATGCAAATAGGATTTCATGGTTAACAGCAATATGCAGCAAGAGCTTGCGGCACGCCAAAGTGCGGCATGCCAGTCCCATCTACCTGGAACTGACTCCGAGTCTATCCATCAACAGGCACACATCGCACAGTACTCCAATGACCTACAACGGGATCATCGACAAGCGTGATACTGACAGTTGGTGCGGTCTTCCCCAAATTGTGCCACACGCAGATGATCGTGTCATGCGGATGAGGCAGGGAGATCGTATCTTCCGCGCGATTCGCGCTGTCTCCTAGAGGCACTCTCGGTATATAACCGTCATCATAGCCAATGGCACGCCCTAGCTCCTCTTATTCTCCTTCCCAGAGCTCGAGGACGGCGCCGGACGGTAAGACCGCTCATGTTCAATTTGCCCTAGGCAGCTGCCCTTTACTAACACCTATGCGCGATGCAGCCTTTCTTTCGTACGACTTTGCGACTATTCTCTTCACGCCGCGCGAGATCCGCCACCTCTTGCCTCGCGGACAACGATGCATTACGCCACCATTTCCCTCATATTGGTGAATGTTGCAGCTATCGTGCCGGCCCTTGCGTGCGTAGTCCGTGCTATCCGTTCAGCATTCAGTACCCTCATGCAATGTCACTCCTCAGTCTACTGGTTCAGGCCCGCGATGAAGCCAGCTTCGACCTCTACGCTCGTGGCATCGATGATGAGCTTGCCGAGCGTGCGCTCGGAAATCACGGTAGCATCGGCAGGAAAGGTGGTCCGCGCCAGACCGGGTCACTCCCTCACAAGCCGCCGAAGGAGGGCCCCTTGCGACGGGAGGTCGACGAGCTTGTGGTGCGCGAGCTGGTGGAAGAACTCCTCGCTCGTGGGCACGTCATGATGCCCTCGAACACCGCTGTGTCCTGGGGCCCGGACAGCCCCGCAGCCCGCCGCATGAAGAGACTTGGGCGGAGCAACATACACAGGCGCGAGGACGATAGTCATTGGATGCGCGCCGAGCTCGACGAGCTCGACTGATTAAAGGAGTGTGTCAGTGTGTCGCGGATCTGGTTAACGAAGCGCTGTGTACGAGACTGTTATGAAGTCGCGCCTATTTCCCATCCAGCCAACCGGGCAATGCATGCGAACGAGGGGCAAGAGTGCGCCGCGCCTAGCGCAGTCCGCCCTGACTCTGGAGACGCTGCAGTTTTCCCAGCATCCGTGTGCGACCCACTTGTCCCTTGTTCCTATGGGTCTTCGCAGAGTTCCGCAGCGCGTCTCTGCTGATCACCGTGACGGGTTGGTTAAACAACAGGATGTTGCGGGTAATATTGGCCACTGAGGGTTACGACCGGACGTCGGACTAACCTTTATCCCTGGCGCAGCGAAGCACCTGGCTGTGTACCCTTCCCAGCATTCCTAAATCGCCTTCTCGGAGTGTCCCTTTTCAACCCGGGCCAGTGCTACAACGTCAGACGCTAGCATGCGGCCTGCGATTGTGTTAACAATCATTACGAAGACTTATGCGAACTCGGATACCTTGAGCCATTGCAAGACGGATGCTGAGGAGGGCCAGTTCGTACCAGACGTAGGAGGAGAAACAAGTTGAGGCTTTCGGGTGTTAACGATCATGGACATTGGACAGTGTGCGTGACGCGTGACATGGTAACGAGTTACAGTAGCACGCGTTTGGCTGCTGCTGACCATGTTTAGTAGGAACCAACACCTACCGCCGAGACACAGCCTCAGCAGCGTACACCGCAACGACTGCTTCGCCAATGCCTAACGAAGGCGGCGTTGATTCCGCTAAGATAGTTAGTGCACCACCAGTTCCCGGGCGGATATGTGTAGCCTTGGTCTGATTATTATAAAGTCAGAAGGGTAGCGTACCATGAAACCACACGGCAGACTCACTGGTGCACCATGTTGTTCCAGTCACTGTTCAGCCTTCGCCCCGTCCTACAGGTCGCCCTTGTCGTGGCGGCGGTCCGCTCCCCGGTATGTCAAGCTGCCACCACCGTGTCGGTGAGCGCGTCTGCTAGCCATGCGATACCTACAACCCTCTGTGAGTATCTTCAGGATGTTCGTAATTTGTGATGACCAAGAGATGGCGCTCAGACGGCCAGATGTTCGAGGTGAGCCCAAACAATTCTTCAAGAAATATGACATCCCAACCTTTGCGCGTCCGCGTCCGTTGTGCTGTAGGATATCAACGTGAGTTTTCTGCGTATCCAGCTAACCTTGTCACTGATCCGAGTCATGGTCTTGGACGTGTAGCATGTCAGTGAGCGCCATGCTGCCTCACTCTTTCCGTAATGAGTGTTGACTCATGTCACGCCAGAGCGGCGATGGTGGACTGTACGCCGAACGTGAGTACACTGTATAGTATCTCCCTTTTCGCCGTAAGCTCATGTTTGACGCCACAATTGACACTAGTACTTCGCAACAGGGCCTTACAGCAGGTGACTCCCGGTAGGCATATGCATGCATATACCGCGCTGGCATCTAACCCTGGTCATCCGGCTCTGCACCAGGAGATGCAAGCTCGCTGGAGCCCTGGACACCAGTGAACAACACGATGCTGGCGGTCATTGCTGACGATTATCCGGTCTCAAGCGCACTACCAAACTCCCTCCAAGTTACAGTAGCCACAAATGCATCCGGTCCCGTGGGATTTGGCAACCCTGGCTACTGGGGTGGGTACATATTCTTTCGAGGTGACAGCTGCTGCTGCTGATGCCGCAACCCAGGTTTCAAGGTAGATCCTTCTTGGACGTACAACGCGTCGCTTTACTATCGCTTCCCCACTTTGTCCGCTTATTTCGGACTACTAACCGTTGGGATTCATTCCTCCACGGGCGAAGTCCTCGCTTCGAACTCGACGACGATCGACGGTGCGCAAACTGAGTGGGCGAACGTACGCCTGACGCTCCAACCTTCTAGCTCTGCCACGAACAACAACAACAGCTTCGTGGTGACGCTGGATGGCGCGCAGGCGGCTGGCGAGACAATTCACTTTGCCATGCTCTCGCTATTTCCGCCGACCTACAAGGGCAGAGAGAATGGAATGCGCATTGACATCGCCGAGGTGGGCCAGTCAGCTGCTTCATGTCATGAACACTATCGTATTGAAGATTGACAATAGACACTTGCTGCTATGAAGCCTGCGCTCTTCCGTTTCCCTGGTGGTAATAATCTTGTGCGTGCAATTTACCTTCTTACCGTGAACTACTGAGGCTACAGTGCGCGCTATTCCAGGAGGTTAGTGTTTCGTCATCCAGCACACGTGTCTTTGATCAATTATAATCTAGGGTATATTCCCTTACACGCGGTGGCAATGGAACGCGACCGTTGGCCCCCTCGTAGACAGACCGGGCCGAATGGGTACCTGGCAATATGTCAACACCGAGTGCGTCGTCATCACCATGTCGCACGATGTTGATCGGCCGAGAACCGTCGCACAGTGGTCTCGGTCTCCTCGAATATCTCCTGTTCTTAGAAGACGCCGGGATGGAACCGATTATGGCTGTTTGGTCAGGTGCGTGCATTCCGACATGAAGAAGGATGTCGTGCGAGTTTGGTATCGGCATTGGCTCTAGGGTTCTCGATTGATGGAGAGAGCGTGCCTGAAGATGCACTTGAGCCATATATTCAACAAGCAATTGATCAGGTGAATACTCTGTGCACGACGGTACTGTTGCTACATTATCAACAACTTGCATAGGTGAACTTCGTTGTGGGTGATCCTAGCAAAAGCGAGGCAGGTATGTATATAACTCTCACTCATGAGGGTGCTCTTGTGCTCACCGATGATGGATAGCTGCTTTGCGTGCGTCCCTAGGCCATCCCGATCCATTTTACCTCAAGTATGTTGAGATCGGCAACGAAGTAAATTTCCTACTCGAGTCCCACCCCGTCCACTAACATGTGAATCAGGACTTCTCTGCATCTGCGAACGAGACGTAAGCCTAACCCAGGAATGGAGGTGTAGGTGATAGACGCTGATGCTCGTTCTATCGCAGCTATCCCTATAGGTGGTCCGCCTTCTACGGCAATCTCAGTGCTACGTTCCCCGACTTAAGTGCGTGTATATGTGGAAAGGATTCAGCACTGTGCTTACTAATAGCTATCGTAGCATTCATTGCCACAACCTATCCGTTCGATCCAATCATATATCCGACACCGCCGCACTACGACATACACATTTACCAGATTCCAGGTAGACCCACTACCCTGACCGTCAATGAGAAGTCTTGTAACTGGTAACACAACCAACGCAGAATGGTTCGTCGAAAATGTGTTTTACTATGACGACTTTGAGGTATGTCCGTTAGTCTCCTGTACGGTATGACAACTAATCGTGTTTCTAGCGCAATGGCACCACGTATTTCGAGGTAAGTGATCATTTTGCGTTTATATTCCCGCTGATCAAAGCACTCAGGGCGAATATGCGGCCTTCCCCACTACCGAATGCAACTTGTATGGCGCTGAGTCTCAGGGAAACTCGTACTACCCGACAATGCAGGCCTCTACTGCAGAGGCGGCCTTCATGACTGGCCTTGAACGCAACAGTGACATCGTCTTCGCTGCAGCTTATGCGCCTGTTCTTCAGGTGTGTGGTGTATTGTATGTGTCTTAGTTCCCATTCATATATGACGCTTGGTAGCTTGTCAATACTTCTCAGTGGGTAAGTAGTCGAACTTTGTGGTACCCCCGCAGGCCTAACTCGTGTATAGTCCCCCGACCTCATCGCTTTCGAGTAAGCCTCTCAAATGCATCTTGCAATCGTATGGCTCTAACCGATACAGTGCGGGGTCTGTATATCCGTCGACGAGTTACTACGTCCAGCAGGTGGGTGGTATCCTTCAGTGTTGTGGATCTCCTGCGCTCACAACGGGGTATAGCTCTTCGCATCAAATCTCGGTGACGAGTACATCCCCAGCACTTTGCCTACACGAAACGGTACACTTTACTGGTCGATCTCTCGTGAATCTACGTCGGGCAATCTCTTCATCAAGGTGCGTGCCTTCGTGACGTCTACGACACCGCCCAACGTCTGATCATGCCATAGGTCGTCAATCCTTCGTCTGTCAACGAGGATGTGGAGTTCGACCTGGCGTTCACTGACGTAGCGAGCTCCGGGACGTTGCAGCTCATGCAAGGAGACCAGAGCGACTGCAACATGCCTGCGACACCGGGCCTCGTTGCGCCTGAGACGAGCAACATAACTACTGGGAAGACATTCAGCTACTCGGCCCCAAGCTATAGTGTGGGCATCATTACGGTCAAAGCTAGCTAAGAGGGCGAGGTACAACAAGGCGAAAGGTCCAGGTCTAGTAGACATACACCCTAGTGCCAAGGTATCTGATTCGACGAGAGTGTTGTGTAGCAGGTCCCGCTGTTGGGCTGCCGATGATTCAGCGCGCAATGCTTCAGTTCGAGTTTGGCCACGACCAGGCATACTATATGCGTTGGTACAAATATTGAGCTAACCGAGGTCGACATCGCTGTTGAACAACACTCCGACAGTGTAGGGTGCCACAGTCCGTACAATCCGATCAACAGAAGTGACCACGGATGTGACAAACGCAGATGACGTCACTGGCTCTGAGACGGCACAACTCGTGATGGGCAGACCGTCTTGTCCCTGGCCCATGCACTGTTGGGGAGAGGGGACGTCTCGTTGGATTCAAGTGCTGCGCGGGATGCACACTGCGACTCCGTCTCACTGTGGCGCAGTGGAAAGCAGTTGTAATATACGCCTAGTACTAATGGATTCATTGAACTTTGTTTAGAGACCAGTTCAACAGAGTCGATGCTGGTATGTTCGTGTTGATCTATGAAAAGCCCTCGCCAACAACAACCGCGACGCTGCCATCAAGTGAATCCATGACCCTGATCCTGTATGCAATAAATAGCTTCTCCGCGTTGGCCTCCGAAGAGATGAGATGATTTTCGTTATTGTGAGTGATATACAAAAAAGGTGTCACAATGTTCCATGGGGCGAGCTTCTGAAACTGGTCGCCTTTTTTGGACTTCGGCTGTTGTGTCGCCACCTACCAGGGTAGGATCTGCACAGCAGGTCAGAGGCTTGGCCTCCTCTAGACAACACGCTACTAGTAGCTGCTCTGGCGGGCAAGAAAGGTTGTTTCACCCGCCTGACAATGTACTAGGTATATTACAGATATATCCTTCCTGATATGTACAATTGGCAGCGCAGCGAAAAAAAGGAAACATCGAAACTCAGCTGATGACTGGTCGAAGTGATCACCCTACTATGCGGCTCAGCAGTAGTCAATTCTATGAAACTGGGCCAAGCTCTTGGCCTACCTGATGTTCCCGAGTCTTGAGCTCACATGTGGAAACCACGCTTAAGCTTCATTTCCAGAAATTTTCGCCCTCATGCCGCTTGGCACAATCGATGGCACAGCGATAAAAGCATCAATGGGAACAAGCGCAGTTCCAAATCGAGGCGAACAATAGTAGTAAGCGCCAGCATGCCACAAGGGACTCCGTGCGAATTTTGACTGACTATGGTATCTTTCATGTGGCACCGCCAGCGCTTACGCCTGCTTGTACCTCTGTTCAACGTTACGGCGGTCGGCGCAGACAACGAAACTAACGCTATAACGTTCCTCCAGGTCGATAGGGTCGAACGGAACAAACCGGCTATTGAATAGCTCAATATACGTGTGATTGTGAGTCGACTGATCACGAAGTCAATCCGATAATGCTAGCTGACCGAGGTGCCGACTTCAGATTATCCCGCATTCGGCAGCTTGCCACAGCCCCAAATTCAGGATGTCTCGTGCTAGCTTAAATATGGGGCGTGTCCTGTTTGGCACTCACTCTCCCCCCACTCATACAGCCGACGCTGGCATCGACCGACTGGTCATCCACCTCGACGCTTTTGAACGATCGCTACCCAGACCGCCCATGTCCGACAAGGCGACTCCTCGTCAGCCACGTCCACAGCAACATCACGCTGACCTCGCTCATGCGAAGCAAAGCAATGCAGACGACCTTGCCAACTGGCGGCAGGAGATCCATGACCGTATCAAGGAGTACCCTGCCTCCATCGACGAGTATCTCGTTGACATGGTACCATCTGCCGCTCCCCCTACCTGCTGCCCACCAGTCGGTGAGCTCTTCGATGCGATTCCTCTTCGAGGGAAGGAACTGGAGATGTACGACCCCCTAGTATGTTGGGCAGTCATACAGTCTACGTCTCGGGTTAACGAGCTTACGGCCAGGTGGCCGCTCTGGGACAACTGGTGACGTCCTTCCCTTCCGAGAAACGACCTAGTTTCCACAACTACGGCCACCAACCGATGAAGTTCCCCTTTGAGATCCACGAGCGAGAGCACCATCCGACGATGCCGGATGTGATCGCGACGATCCCCTCGCTGCCGGTCATAGAGCCTTTGTACAGATGGAGGCATGTTGCTCTGGTGTTTGAGCTCAAGCCACTGGACAGTGACGACCCGATGATTAAGAACACCATCACGCATTGGAACACGCTCATCCAGCTTGCGAAGGGCGCACGAAATATCATGCTTTCGCAGGGTCGACTGTATGCATTCCTCGTGGGTATCTACGGGTCTGTTGCGCGCATCTTTCGCTTCGACCGCGCTGGCGCTATCGCCTCTGCGCCTTTCAAGTATAGGGAGACGCCGATGATCCTACACCAATTCCTCTGGCGACTATTCCACCCGAGACAAGAGAGCTGCTCGATCGTCGGACAGGACCCGACATTGCAGATGGGCACCAGCGCGGACAGGCAGTTTGCATTTGGCCTGGCTAGTGGATTGGGCGCGGAGTGGGAACGCACTGCGGAGACACGGAAGGCTGTCCGGCGCATTACGATGACGGACGAGCAGGGCAACAAGGTGACGTATCTGGCTTTCAGGCTGCTCTTCGTCAACCCGGGGCTGTTCTCTCGGGCAACTCTGGTCTGGGAGGCATTCCGGCTCGACGCGAACGGGCAGAGTTCACTTGACGAGCGGTACGTGATCAAGGAAGGGTGGCGGCAATGGTGTCGGATCCCAGAGACAGACTTCTACCGGGTGCTACAGAAGAAAGGCCCGCTGGATGGGGTGGCCTTATTCGCGCACGGCGAAGACCTGGGTAGAGGTGACGAGAGGCTGCGGCAACACGAGGTGCAAGCGCGGGCGGCGGGGCTACTCTTGGAGGGTATCAACAACAAGCTCGGAAGCCTGACAATCTCCGGAATTCACAATGATCCAAACAAGGAGCGCTTCAACGAAAGAAGTCAGATGAGGATCTCGTTGGGGATGGTGGGGACTCCGCTCACGGACTTCCAGTCTACGAGGGAACTGATCATGGCTTTTCGAGATGCTATCGAGGGTATGTCGGTTCTTGCTTGCTCCTTGCACATGTTCTCATCGCTGCGGGTGATCCATAAGGACATCGACTGGCATATGAGCTTGGCGTGATACACCGTGATATCAGTGAGGGCAACGTCATGATGGCTCGGCGTAGCCCAAGGTTCCGTGGGTTCATCCAGGACTTTGACTACAGCTTTAGCTGGAGGCAGTTCCTGAGGAAGCGCGGGATGGAGATCAGTCTAGCTGCATGGGAGAAGTATTGTGAAGAGCACGGACACGAGCCGCGCTCGAAGGACAAGCCAGATACGTCCAAGGAGCGGGCGGTAAGTGGTCTACCATCGTCACTCGGTCCTAGACTCACACTCTTGCTAGGGAACGGTGCTATTCATGGCCATCGAAATCCTGAGATTCGAGATCACGCATGAAGCGCGGCATGACCTGGAGTCGTTCTACTGGCTTCTTGTGTTCATTCTGCTCCGACACACAGAGCATGGCCATCCATGCAGCAAGGCCGCGTTCGATAGCCTATTCGCTGTCTCCGATTGGGATCAGCTGGCGATGATGAAATCTGGCTGGATTCGTGACACAATACCACCTCTGGTGATACCTGGAAACACGCCACTGACTGAGCTGCTGGAAGACTTCCGCGATGCGCTTGAGTTTAACCACCCTGCCCGCCGGGTTCCCATCCAACGCGTCACTCACGCTCAGATTCTAGCCTTGTTCGACAAAGCACTTGGCGCTCAGAACTGGCCGAAGGATGACGCTGCAATCGAATGGATTCCACCTGCTAACAACAATGAATCGGAGGAGATGAAAGCTTCCTTAGACATGTTGAAGAAGAAGGGCACGCGCGACTTATCGACAGCAACCCACAGCATACTCCCGCGTCTCGCAGAGGCTGCTGACGAGTCTATGGAAGGATTGGACGATGAACTTGCTCATGCCGCCGACGAGGCCGCCACCGCCGAGGCGCCCGCTCCGGATGGCTATGTCCAGCCGACAGACGACGAGACTGCATTCTGGCAAGGCGGCTCAATCCCAGTCGATGTCGCCGTTCCAGTGCAGCCCATAGCCGGCCCCAGCCATACTTCTCAGCCACTCGCCACCCAGGACCTGCACGGCGCTGCGGCAGTGCGATTCCCGAGCTCCCCTCCCGAGAATCGAGCGCACATCCCTGAAGCTGAAGAAGAGGTTCTCGAACCGGTGGCCCTTGAACGCCCAAAGAGCCGTGCCCGCGCATGGAGCACTCGCCGTGCTGAATCCCCTGATGGCCCGAGACGCATTGGAAGGGCGACGAAGAAGGGGGCTTCGAGTCGTAAGGCGGCAGAGACGTGGCCCGCGAGCAAGGTTGAGGGCGACAGGGAGGAGCCAGCCCACCGCTACAACCTCCGCTCATCAATCCGTCGCGACCCCGTGGTTCCCGCAACACTTGACGTTGCTGCGCCGGCGGTGATGCCGCCTGCTACTCAGCGGGTAACGCGGTCGCGGTCGCGGGCAGCAGCACAGATGCAAGTACGGACGGCGGGCGTGGCAGGGAGCAGTGTAGGCAAGCGCAATCGTGCGGGGAACGCGGTAGAAGAGGGCTTGGACGTGCAGGTGCCGAAGCGACAGAGGACGTTGAGCCAGCCGCGAGTGCGCAAGACGTCGAAGAGGTAGGATCGCTAGCCGTGAAAACGATTCGTGTGCATAGATGTTTAGTTTCATGAGTTTGTAGGTGTAGTTTTACACCAGTAGATAGAGTTGCGCGAGTGAACGCGGCCTCAGATATTCCCCAAACCAACTGCGGTAGCGCGACCAATGGGGACTTTGCTGCCCATCTATCCGTGCCGCTAGGGAGTCTCTCCAGACACTGAAAGCTTTAAGTAACTGCTATAGCGCATTTTGACGAGTCTTCCTGCGGTCCAGCAGCTCCTCCGCAACACCCGGGAGTATGCTCTCCATAAGCGCCACTTGACTCTGAGCCGACTCAGCCGACGTCGTCCGCCCCATGCCTCTTGTCCGTAGCCGCCTCACTGAAGACCGAGTATCCACTGTCGAACCTCAACCTCGTCGTTGTCGCCTTCTCTGTCACAGCTGGCCCGCTTGTCAGAGGATACGTCGACTACAGTGGTGGCCACGCCGTCATGGCCGACCCCTGCACAACAGACTCGAATTTGGAGGTGCGCACGACACATTCAAGCACACTGAGGCGGTCAACGAATGGTTAGAGATGTCGGGACGGTTCCTCGCTATGCAGGGCTGCATCAAATGTACGTAGCACACCTTTCACTTGCAACGTAGAGTGCCCGATGGAACCAGACGAGTTTGTCCAACGTTGCGTGAGTACCAGCTCCGGGCCAACGAATCTGACCTGTGCGGCCGGAACATGCTGCACTAGTATCGACATTGCAGAGGGCAAGCACCTCTGAGTCTTAACCGTCATTCGTTTCCTGATATTATCCAAGCTATTTGGAGCAGGCTACCCCGCGCCGTCTCCTCTGGTTCAATAGTAGGAGCTTCTCACCCTCTGTACTGCTCTTTGAGCTTGACCCATGTCACGGTGTGGCCATGGAAAACAGAACGACTGTCGCCCACAATGAATACTCCTGGAAGCAACGCCCAACCATCTTTTTCGACCAACCTATCATCATTACTAGCCTACACTCAGGAGACCACGTACGTCGACAGGAGCCACAATTGTAGGAATAGACATGCACGCAAGTCTCTCGCTTATCCTCGGACACCTCTCCAAGTATGCTGATACACTGTTCCATGTCTTAGCAGCGAGCCGTGGCGGGACGTATGTGCTAGACATCACGTCTATTATCCACGAGGAGAACCAGGCACTCGCCACCACCTTCGCATTCGTCACGTCGACGTGCGACCTGTTCTGCATCAACCTTCCGTCAACCATGCTGAGCAACAGAGTCGCTGATCCGTGCATGCAGGTTGCGAGCGTGTCCGAACGAACGTGCGAGGGCCATTCGTGCCCCTTGATCGTCCTTCTCACACTACGTCCCTCGTAGGCCACAGCTGGCACGAGACGATCAGTCGTACGATGTACGGCCGAGGTCGCGATGACAACCTATGCTACTCACAAATGGATCGATACATGGATGAACCAGTCCGCGGTGAAAGCCGTGATCGGTGTGGCCCTACGCGCAGCCATTGAGGTGAACCAGATGTTTGCGCCGCAGGGAGACAGCCCAACAGTAGTGACGGCGCTCCTGTGGATCTCATGTGGCATAATGTGTATAGGCATGGTAGGTGAGAGCACTGGGCACATTGTAGCTTGATGATGATGATACATGTCGATAGGTGGATGATGCTATACAACCAGCCTGACGCTAGCGTGGTGAGTGCAGTGCATTGTGACGTCGTCGCTTGTTTGCTGATGGATTCGGTGTAGGCCTCATAATGTAATCGCCATTCGACATTCTGCTCATGCCAAACGCAAGTGAGAAGGCAGCGCGGATACGTCGCTGATGTTAGGCATAGGTTACCACGTCTGTCATCTCTTATCAAGTACCTCGCTGCGGCCATCACCAAGTGCATGCTATCACCCTACCTACCTCATGCAGTTCACTCCTCACTTGAACAATGGAGTGTCGTCGAGCCTCATAATTTCTCAGGGGTATTGTATCAACCGGAGAGACTGATACAAGAGTGCTACACTGTGGCCCGCGTTGTCTATATTGTGAGTCATCCCTAATATGCCTCGCCTCTGCGGTGACGTAGGATATAGCGGCCCCTGCCACTCTTCAGTAGGAACACGAGTCGACCGCCAAGGCCGTGATACCATCAGGTCCCTTCAAACAGCATCTATGCAGAATTGCTGGTATGTCCAGAGTCGAGTATCCGTGGAATTGACGCACTGCACGGCTTCGTGAGCTGAAGGGAGAGTGAAGGACTCCAAGGTGCCTTGTATGTCGTGAATACAGGCATGGGATTGCGTACATACGGCAGCGGTCGTAGGCCACAGGAGACCTCCATTTCTTGCTCGAACGTATCATACTCGGCAAATATACTCGAGAGCACAAGTTCCATATATGTATACAACTTGTCGACAATTTGATCTTTGACATACAACTTTTGCCCTTTAATAGTGCCCATCTGAAATGATGCAGACTTTCATGTTTCATTGTGAATCGGGGTGCTTTTGCGAGTAACATAGCCTCTGTGCCAGTCCCCCGAGTCCTAGCTTGCTGCCACTGGTGTGTTATCAATATCAAGACCATGACAGTGACATATGAACCTACCTATCCTCACCAACCACTCTCAGAACTCCTAGACTCCTGATCATTCGAAATACTGACGCATGAGGTCGCTCAGTTCCTCTTGTCCGATTTGTAGGAAAGATGTTCCACTGTTAGCAACCCATGGTTGTACCATGGGTAGAGTAGCTCGCAGATTTGATCCTTGGCTTCACCCATCGGAAAATCATCACAGGCTCTGCCCCAAGGACACAAGCCAATGTACACTGCTTGAGTCGGTATCTGATGCTTAGCAAATAGTGTCCCTGCGTCAGGAAAGTCCGTAATGATTTGATGTTCCCATTTTACGTCAGGGTGGCGTATATTGATGATGATGTCGAGACTGTGTGCTCCCGTTCCGGATAGATTCAAGACGAGGGGTAAGGACAACCTGGCTAACTTCTCCCAAAGGCTCCCCGTATGGCCTTCAAATCCCATCTCCACCTCGATCTTTATCACCAGTAGCTTTGGGCATTGCCCGCAGAATGCAAGCAAACCCGTAAAATTGTCTGGTGGACAAAATTCATCTGAAGCTGAAACCCCGCAAGAATCCACGTACAGTTAGTTGAGAGTGTAATGTATTTGAATTGAGTCAACGAGGGGAAGAGTGCAGCAGCAATTGACATTATGCCTGTTCCCAGTATTTTTGTGCTTGGAGACCAAACCAGTTGTGTTGTATGGTCACAGACATTCGTGATCTCTATCCAGTGTGTAAGCATGGATAGAAGGGTGGGGTCAAGTTGTTGTATGTCAAGCCTGGTTAGGCAAGGAGTGATGTTGGAAACAACCCTATCTTGTATCCACTCTATATTGTTGCCGACCACAGTGTGTGGCGATTGCTTGAGTCTGCAGCGGTATAAGGAGAGGTTTTGCAGCCGCGGCAATGCACAAATGATCCGGCAGAGGTCAGGGAATGAATGAACAGTGATTCCTTGTAAGGACAAGTGTCCCATGACAGTGAAGCGCGTGAAGGCAAACAGAACAACTTCACGGCGGTATAGTGGGATGAGATCAACATTTGATAAGGTGAGGCATTCCAGGCCAGGCATGAAGCGACAGAGAACTAGGGGAATAGCTTGAACTGTGATGGCACAGGTATGCTTCTCCAGGATGGTTCTGCTGAAGTCAACAGTCAGGGCCCGGGTCGATGCCGAATTGGGGGCCCTTAATACTTGACTCTGTGTGATGCGGTATATACCCTCGCGGAAGTGCCTAGGAGTAGTAAAGACATGTGTGATGCACTTCCAGAGCAGGGGTTGACTGTGGTAGTACCAGGCGCGGCAGACACATGCACAGGCTATGAGGTCCCGTGTGCGAAGCCGTAGGAAGCTGATGATGTTTTCGTACACCTCAAGTGGCACGCGATCAGTGATGCGCTGTGGAAAGGGACATTCTAGCTGTACATAGCACTCTTCTTCTTGCTTGGAGGCATTGTAGTGTGAACATGTACAGTTGCCCGTGTATACGATCGGAGGCCGGGGTCGAACTAGCATCCCGGCACCCATAGTTTGTTATTTGGTCTGGAGTGACAATGAGTACGATACGGCGATGAGGCGGGGAATAATCTCATCACCAAGAGTAAGCAAGCAACAATGGTCTGGGGCACTTCCAGCAGCAGGCGTAATGGTAGAGAGTGAAGATCGGTCGATCGATGAGGTCTTGCCGGCGGAGCATTTACTCATCGAAGTCGGTGATGCCTTATCCAACACGCGGGAAAGTAGCACCTGGTCACACATGAGCCACGTGTCAATGCGTAGCCAGCAACGCCGACCGCACAAACCCTGCTTTATCTCGATGGAACGATGCTTAGGCTTTGTACCCACTGATCTTCGTATGCATACTAGTATACTATGCACTGTACACGACGTATCCGGAGAACCTCTTGCCATGAACATCGGCATGCCTAGTACCATGCGTGAAGTACTACATAAAAGTGTAGCACAAGTCATATTGCACGTTGCTAACATTGTGCGGTGTGTAAGCACTCGTGAGGGACCAACAAATGATTAGCAATGCTATTCCAGCTCTGTAAGCTGAAATACAAGCAACTCACCCAGCTTCTTCGACGAACTACATGTACATCACCCCGAGCCACTATTGCAAGCACCATGTCTGCTCCGCATATGTTGCCCCACGACAAGCATTTATCAAGATCCATAGTAACGTGGCTTGGTGCAAGACCCGTCTTTTCTGTGGGCATGCCCATAGGAACGTTAACCCAGTGCCACACTGTTGCCGAATCGGTGAAACAAGTGTGGTATATCCTTTGTTGTGACGCCAGAGCTTGCTGTTCATAGAATCAAATAAACCAACGAGGACAGACCGACAACCAATGCAAGATATGTGATGAGAGCTCACTCTGACGATAGCGGAAGTGCACACAACTCAAGTGATAGCGTGGTCGACATTCCTCCCTGCAGCTTGCCCTGGTAAAGTTCATCGAACACACCATTCGTTGTGCTTTCACCGATCATTTGTGACTGGAAGTGACAGGAGACATTGCAGCGAGAGCAACAAGCGTAGTTGTTGCACCACTACCCAGCTAAATGTACTGTCGCTCTCAATAACACGATGACAATGTGGATACATCATGCGTCTTTGGTAGGGGTTGTCGGCACGTGCTGCAAGCCGAACCAGAGGGAAGGATGCTTACCAGGGTACTGGCCATTGGAGATACCAGACAACGAGCGAAATATGGTTGTGGCAACAGTAAGGTGACCCCCGCAGGCCGGCGCATCGAACGATAAGGGATGAATGCCACCAAGTTGAGTCGAGCACTACATGAAAACATGGAACTCACAGAACGGAACGTGGAGATAAGTGCATACCGAACCGTCACTCGTAGGCTACAACCGCGTCGCAAGAAGCGAACAGCGCATCACTAGTCGGCGCGGCGATCTACAGCGGTGCTCCGCGACGTTGGTACGTTGCAGAGAAGTTGCAGAGACAAGACAGATCGGAGGATATGGGGGAAGGACGGGGAGAAATAGTGACCCGCGACAATCATGGATCAGCAGTTAGACACATAGAGGAGAGAGTGCAGCTCACGTTTTGGACGCCACATTGCTCTCCGCATCGCATGCGCACGTACGGTCGCGCGCACAGGAGCGTCCGGACCGTCGGAATGATTTCTGGGTTCGGAACTTCTCCGTGTATGAGTGCAAGTCGCAGCCGAAGTTCCCTGGCTGAAGCCTCAGTGAGAAGAAAGAAAGATGCAGGACAGATGATTGCTGTGAGTTCCGAACAGGGCCTTCAAGCCTTGACATCGACGCGCGCTCACGCTTGTTGCACTTTCTTTGGTCGGTAAGGCACTCCAGCCACTCTGAAAGAAAGGTCTCTTTCCTGCCAGCGCTCTCAGCTCGAATCAACATGGACAGGAGATATGGCTGTACGCAAAATACGGATGAAATGTGCAGCGTTTAGAGCGGAGAAGGTACGCATCTCGCTCATAGTATGCATGTATGTCGTGGCTATTGTCGTGCCGTCAGGTACCATTGAAATAGCGCGTCCTTTCTAGCTCGCTACCGGCGTGACGATGCCCCTTGCCATGTGTTCTGTGCATGTGAACTACTCGCGAGCTATTTGTGGCCATCTGAAGACTCGTGGGTGCGACTGACAGCTAGTGCGGGGGGAATCGCGCGCGTCGCCCTGACCACTATGTCTCTTCACTCGGTTGCCTCTCCGAATACTTCGTGCTCGTGAAGGCAGCGATTTCTCAAAGCTGCCAGTCTCGCAGACGGTTTCGATCTCTTCTTCTGCGGTGGGCTCATTGTATCTGCACCAAGGAGATAATGGCTTCATGGTGAGTGCTACCGTACATTCAATGTTGATTGGTAATGTCATTCGGAACGATCGTGCGTCCTGGTGAATTCTGTTGTATGGACGTGACGTATGGCTCTGGAGAATGCCACTCTGGTGAGCCTCATGCCCACTCTAGACCCACAATTGAAATGACTACGCCTAACGTAGTGATCCTGTCCGTGGCCATTGCCTCCGAAATGCTTCGATATTAGGCGTCTCGAGCCACGTCAAGAGGCACATCGCCTTTCTCGCCACCGCGTGGTTGATACTCCTTGAAAGCATTGCGATATTCCTGCTCTGCATGAACATGAGCGGAGCAAACATTGGCCTCAGCGCCGATGACGTATTCATACATCCATATGCCGTGTTCACGGTATATAAGGTATTCTCTACTCAAAGATGGGCACCTCAGAACGCAACAGTTGAAACCACTTGAGCATGTCGTCCGGCGTTGTTATCTCTCGACGCAGTGCTGTAATCGCGTTCTTCTCTATCCTCACGTTCACAGCACATGCAAGCAAACCCACCAGTGTCTCCGCCGGTCTCTGGGACAATTCACCTGAGTCGTGGCCCTCCCGTGCGTCCATTTACTTGCCGCTCGGCTTTGCACCGGACTTGCCATTGAACCGTTCTAGCAAATGCGACAGGCGGCATTGCGTGGACGGGTGCATTCATGCGCGCTCATTCCCTTGTCTCCCAGATGACCCTAGCAGAAAAAGTCGCGTTCATCACCGGCCAGAGCGGACGCTGCGCTGGGAACACCAGCCCCATCGAGCGTCTTGGTATTCCTATTCTCTGTCTCCAAGACGGCCCAGCTGGCGCACGTCCAATCCAAGGCTCCTCGCAATTCCCTTCAGGCCAGACTGTCGCTGCGACGTGGGACCGCGAGCTCATGTACCAGCGAGGGCTGGCGATGGGGCAGGAGTTCCATGACCAGTGAGTATGGACGTACCCGTGAGCGACCCTAAACTCTAAACATATTAAGGGGTATTAATGTCGCTTTGGCTCCTGTGACTGGTGGACCCCTGGGCCGCTCGCCGCGGGATGGACGGTAAGTGGTGGGGTTGCTCCACTGGAGAGGCTGACACGACGCCGTTCGTCGATACAGCATATGGGAGGGATTCTTTGCCGATGCGTATGGCACCGGGGAAGCTTCATACTTGACAGTCAAGGGTATGCAAGATGCGGGTGTGATCACTGTGGCGAAACATTACATCGGATATGAGCAAGAGACCTCCAGGTACGACCACAAGCAAAACCGCTCTGGATCCGGGAAACTATCAACCGCTATGTGATAGAAACCCGTATTATATCTTTCAGCTGACTGGGCAGTCCCCCATATCATCCAACATCGACGACGAGGCTACACACGAGGTGGGCTCCGGTCTACTCCTTAGATGGTCATTGGGACCAATCACACCATAGCTATATCTGTGGGGTTTTGCTGAAGCCGTCCGGGCTGGCACAGGCTTTGTCATGTGGTGAGTGTCCCAAGAAATACTGGGATGGCTACTCGACCTAATGCCTCAACATATGAGCTCGTATAACATGGTCAATGATAGTCACTCATGCTCCAATGCCTACACACAGAACCACCTTCTGAAAAGCGAGGTACGCACGCAGAGTACCTCCGGCTCTACATATGCTCATCCCAACCCGAAAGCTGAACTTTCAAGGTGGCATCATATCAGACTGGGTTCGCCTATCTTTTCTCGAACGGTTGTACATATTCAGATGTGACATAGGCCGCAATGTGGGGAAACGAGGAATTCATCAACGGCGGGCTAGACCTTGCTATGCCAGGTGCAGGGTTCGGCTTCTGGGGCGACAATCTCATCCCGTACGTCAAGAACGGGACCGTGCCCGAATCACGCATAGACGATGCGGTGCGAAGCATCCATGGCACTTACTGGCCCATAGCAAACTTACCTGCCCACCTCCAGGCCATCCGCGTCCTTACGCCCTGGATCGCATCCGGGCAAGCCGACCATCCACTCCCGCCGGTAACCTGGAATATCAACCCGAACTACCAACCGACAACCACCCCCACTTGGCACGACGTCCGCGCTCCCAGCACCGCAGCACTCATTCACAAAATCGGCACCGACTCCTTGACGCTGCTCAAGAACACTGCCGGCGCGCTCCCGTTGCGGCGGCCACGCTCCATCGCGATCCTGGGGAGCGACGCGGGCCTTCGCGACGTCGCCGTTCTCGCGGAGGGCTACGAGCAGTACCCGATCGGGGGGATGTACGGGACGCTGACACTCGGCAGCGGGTCGGGCTGGGCGCTCCCGCCGTACCTCGTCTCGCCGTTCGACGCGATCAACTATCGGGGCCGCAAGCTCGGAGCACAGGTGTATGCGGTCTTCAACGACACTGCGTACGACGCAGTCTCAGTGACGGCCCAAAGCGCTGATGTCGCTGTTGTATTCGTGAGTGCGTGGTATACGGAAGGGGAGGATCGTTCCTCATTGCACTTGTGAGTCGCTTCTGCATCGGGATGTAATTAAGCTGATTGTGCAGAGACCATGATGGCGATAGACTCATACTTACCGCTGCTGTTAACTGCAACAACACGATTGTCGTGATCCAGTACGTACAGTACCTGTATCATTCAGGTCCATCCATGCCCTAACAGTTGACCGGACTAGCTCGGGCGGCCCCGTGCTCGTCGAAGAGTGGATCGATCACCCAAACGTAACAGCCGTCATGGCGGCTCACTACCCCGGCCAAGAATCAGGCGACACCCTCGCGAGCGTACTCTTCGGCGACGTCTCCCCGAGCGGCAAGCTCCCATACACGATCGCCCACTCCGCCGACGACTACCCACCAAATACGATCGTCAACGACCCCGTCCCCCACCCGCAAGCCAACTTCACCGAGTCGACGCTGATCGACTACCGGTGGTTCAGTGCGCACAACATCACACCGCGCTTCGCGTTCGGGTACGGCCTCTCATACTCGACATTCAGTTACAACAGCATGAGGGTCACGGAGGTCGATGTCGCGGACAACACATCCGTGCAGAGGACGAACGAACCGTTCGAAGGGTCCGACGGGGCCAACAGCCTGTACGACGTGCTCCTGGCGGTGACCGCAGACGTGACAAACACAGGTGACGTCATCGCCTCAGAGGCGGCCCAACTGGTGAGCCTTCGCCCAACACGCACCTCGTAAACTCTGCGCGCTCACCAACCGTCTTTCCGCAGTACGTTGCGCTTCCGGGCAGCGAGGGCATCTGGCTGCGTGGGTTCGACAAGGTCAGGGATGTGGCCCCGGGTGAGACGCGCACGGCGACGTTCCAGCTACGTCGGAAGGACGTCTCGCTGTGGAGCACGGAACGGCAGCTATGGTACATTCCAAAGGGAGAAATCCAACTTCACGTTGGCACCAGCTCGACAAAGTTGCTGCTGGTATGTACGCCCCAGTCTATTGTACATGAGGGGCTCTCGTTGACGATGACGCCTGTCTGGCTCGCAGACGTCTTCGTGGTCCTCATAGTACTGATCATGACTTGGATAGCTCCACGTCCGCACTGACCTCGGAAACAATTGCGCATTGTTCTGCGAGCTATCGTAAGCCATGTCTCATTGTAGGAGCTTTGTGGCAGAATGCAGGCCTAATGGCCCTGGTGCTGAGCGTCACTACACCGGGTAGACATTGAGGTCAAGCCTCCAACGGACTGATCGCCTATAGTACATGGTATATAGACCCAACCACAAACACATGGCTGGCACACATCAACGTCGTAAGCCGTGGGGTAGCGTGTACGGAGGCGTCTCGTATTTCCTTAGCAGCACATCTCGCAAGGGCAGCCTGTTCAAGATCGGTAAGCCCACAGAACAGAGGAAACACGAGACCGCAGGAATACGTACACACGATGTCTGCAATGCACTCGCAGCAACCCTCGCAACACTCGAAGCAGACGAAGCACGCGAGCGCGCCAAGGAAACAGTCCTTAGCCGCACCGCCGCCGCGGAGGCGGCTCGCCTTGTGGTGCTGGCACTCCGAGCTCTGTTGCGCGCGCTCTGGAGGGGTCATCACGTCTGCAAACAGACAGTTCGTCAGCGATGCGCTCATAGACTCAGCGACGCCGCCGGGCCAGACACGCGACAGGCCAAGCCCCGCCGACCGAGCGTTCCGATGAGGCGGGGAGAAGGTGACCAAGCTTCCAAGCATCGCCCACCACGCACCCCGGACTTGGCTCAACCCGACGGCTCTCGACTCGGCGCACGAGGGATCAAAGGCCGGAGCAACAGTGGGATGTGGGATCTGGTTGAACACTCACTCATCTGAACAGCCTGCGGCTGGGACGTCGTCGGTTTCGCATCATTGGAGGAGTCCATGGCTTTGACGAGGGTGTACGGTGGGGGGGGGGGGGGGGACAGAGACGACGAAAGGTGAGAGGCTGGGGGTGAGGCGCGACGGTGATGGTTTATATGTCGTGACGAGGTGTGGCTCCTGCCGCAGCAACGGTACAGCAACGGCTACGAACGAGTGTCGGTTAGCGCTTGCCGAGACATACCATAAGCGCCCGGTTCGTATTATGCGATCATTCGAATTGCTTTGCACCTTTCAGCATTCTCATTCTGGGATGGCCCGCGGAGAAATCTACACGTATAAATACCTCACTGCTCATAATCTTCTCACCGGGTGCCGAAGCCTGTGTAGCAAGGACGGTAAGTACGAGAGGTCCCCAAGAGATCTGATCGGGGGAGCATAGATCTCAACATGGATTGTCACGGTCACACCTGTGACCACAAACAGGACGCATCCGCTCCTCGCCAGACACCGCCTATTGACCTGCCAGCGCCGTCACCGTGCGGTGGGCGCGCTATATAAATTCCAATTTAGTCATGGCAGAACCTAAGTAGTAGCACCCCATAGCGTTTCCCTCACCTCTTCTTTCACCTCGACGGTATATTCTCCAACGCCTCTGCCGCTCATTCACCATGTCGACGCAGTACAACAACAACTACGGCAACGCACCTCCGTACCCGGGCCAGCCGCCCGTTCCGCAGCCCATGTCCGACGCTGCTCTTGGCGCGAACTACCAGAACCAGCGTAAGTCACGTTTGCGGCGTTTTCGCGGGAGAGGCACTGACCATATCTATCGTCCGCAGTCCTTGCGCAGTGCGCGCGAGGCCAACACCAGGTCACCAAGAAGTACGGCGTCTGTGGTATCATTTGCGCCGTCCTCCTATTCCCGTGTGGTCTCTTCTGCCTCCTGTACGTGTCTCCCAGTATGGTTTCACAACGTTGCATTCATGGTGTTGCATGTTCAAGCTGCGACGTCAAGAAGAAGTGTGATCGCTGTGGCACAATCCTTGAGTAGCTGCTATTAATGCTGCCGAAGGGGCGAGGGGGCACGAAGCGGGCATTGCAGCGCATTGCATGTACTGCGGAGATCCTACGCAGACTATGCCCATCGCGCCGTTGGTCTAACCTTTTGTTGTCACCCACGAGAGGTGAACGAGGCTCGCCTGCATAGGGACAAAAGAGCCTTTCATGCTGTGTAGACGCGGTGCCGTCGAGATATCGTCCAGGAGAAGTCTATTCAGTACCAACCTATCGCCGAATTGGTGCCGTTCCCGGTCCGTCCGATCAGGCGCACGCGAAGCGTCAACCAGTGCTCTACGGCATGTGGCCTGTGGCTGGTACCGGTAAGTCAGCAGCGCCCGCTCTCTAGCCTGAGAACGATCCTCGATGTTGTCGATCGGAAGCAGTGCATTCCGTGCTTCCCTCCAGGCGCTCCACGCCCCCTTCCCCGCTCACGGGCGAAGGTACCCGCGTGTGTCCCCGCGCCCCGCAGAAGCACAGATAAAAATGGATAACAACATGGAGGGCAGATACCTGTACGTGCGCACTGTTGTCTCCGCGAACCTTTCTGTCGCTTTGCTTGTGGTCCGAGGCGGTGTATGCCGTCACGCTCACAATGCAGATTCGGAATATAATTCATGACCAGAAGAGACAAGAGGGCCTCATAACCCGCGTGTGGAGCGGACCGTCTGCACCACAGCACCCACCGTGCCCCTCGAACGCACACTTCCCCGGGACAGGTACAGACCGCAGTCAGCCCAAACCACAGCTGCAGTATGTTGGTGATCGACGAATGCGCGTCATCAGCCGCGAGCCCCCCGCCGCAGTACTACGAGAACTCGGGGGCTCTCCAGGGCGTACCGTCCCGCGCTCCGACTCCGCGAGCCACTCACAGTGGTACCCAGCCCCGGCCAGCGTCATCGCCGTCGACGCCTATTCTCAATGTTCCGCTGCGCCAACCGATGCCGGCGCATGCTTCGACTCGGGCACCGTTGGTCCCGCAGCGCTTGTCTGACATTCCTGGGTCTTTACTGCCGGGCCCTGGCGGGCGAGGGCCGTTGCGCTCAGAAGAGCAGAACCGGCAGCATAGGCGTACGTCTTCTCATTCCGTATGGCATGTATGCGCTCATCGAAGTTTATCGCAGCCTGGGATGCTCTCCCTTCGCCGCCTTCAACACCTTCTCCAACTATACCCCAGCGCGCAGCGGCAAATCCCTACCAGCCGTCCTCCACGCCGACGCTGCAACAACGCCCATACTCGACGGCGTCGATGCGGGCCCCAGCATCGGCGGTGCTGCACCCGGTGGCTCAAGTTCGGGCCGGGTATAACCACCCGTACGAGTGTGCGCGTCTCATTTGTCGAATACAGTGGCATTCACTCATCACGAAGTTTCGTTACTTCAGTTGGAGAGGGTTACCAGCCAGCTCCGACCCCATCTCCTCCGATCCCGAGGTCGATCTCCCGATACCCTCACGCATACTACCCCGATCCGGCGCAGAACGGGTCCCAAATCATGTACAACCAACAACACGGGCGTGCGTACGCCCACTGCATACGAGAATATGCACGGACTGACAACAGCCTATCGGGACTGCAGTATGGGAAGCCCATACGCCGCAACACCCCGACTCACGCCAGCCCACCCCTATGCAGATGTCCCAACCAGGCGCATACCTCCCAGTCTCCATGCCAAACCCGCAAGCTACGCTCAAGTCCGATTCCGAGGCGCAGATGGGGTACAACTACCAACAAGGGTGTGAGTGGTCTCCCTCCGCGTCCACACGACGAAACAGGCTTGCTCACTGACCCCGCACTGCGAACCCCCTACGATTCGTCCACTCGAACGCTCGCGAACCAGTGCTCGCCAGATGCGCAAGGGGCGACCACCAGTGGTCGAAGAAGTATGGCGTCGGCGGTATCATCACCTCCGTCCTGTGCTTCCCGTTCGGTTTGTTCGCGCTGCTGTGAGTACTCTCTGGCTCCGGTGTTGAAGATAGCGTCGGGCATCACTGAGGTCTTCCCAATTCAGGTGCGACTACGAGAAGAAGTGTGACCGCTGTGGGGTGGTCATGGCATGAGCCCCGATCCTGTGTGACTATCATCGCGCGCACGCAATCCTGCTGTACGGAGTAAGTGCTATTGCCTCACTCGGTTCCATCCCCGAGTGTAGACTGCAGTGATCCTAAGGCAGATTAGGGCAGGCCCTCTTCTGCACGCCGGCAATCACCAGTGCATGGCGAACTCCTTGTGCCTGTTGAGAAGGTTTGCGCGAGACACACTCGTAGATTTCCGCCAAATGGCCCAGGTAGAGCAGTGCGGCGCTGTCTGAGCGGAACCGTGCCGAAGGGATACATGCGAGTCAGAATTTCGGACGTGAGCGGGGCACCATGGCATTCCTAGAAGTGTACCAATATAGTGGTTTTTTTTACGAATCCGAATCGGGGGAGGCTTCCCGAGGCCAGGCAGGACAAGATGGGGACAGTAGGGCCGCGCCGGCTATACTTCCACTGGCTGGTTCAATTTTGGTCCAAACTTGGCAATTTCGCCGATCAGATCAGTATCTTGATTATAGTCAGCTGCAGATCTCAGAACGAACGTGCGTCGGGCCGTGACTCCTCGTTGTGACCGTGACGAAACTCTGCCGAGTCACCCAAACTTAGTATCAATTAATCCAGCTGCAAGTTCCGCGCCGATACCAGACACATAATGAATGTCACTGCAACCCTCTAAAATCTATGTGTTGTTCCATGAGGGATACCTGCGCGGAGCACCGGATCCTGGCTACATACGGCGAAAGTCCGTCGAACGAGTCAAAGGCGTGAGTGGAGAACGTTTAAGCGCTGGCGCTCTCGGGCACCTCGGGCGCCCGCCACGGCGATTCTGATTCTGCACCCAAATGCGAGGCACACACAGCGACATGTGTCTTCAAGGCATGGGCGCGGAATTCCTTTCCGCACTTCCGCAGTGCACCGAAAGGTGCATGATGCGCACCGTTGACTCACCTAGCAAGTCGTTAAAACATTATCCAATGATCATCTCACATAAAATACTAGCTTCGGAATCTACAACTCATCGAGGAGAAACTGTCGAGGCACTGTCTGTGACTTCAGGATGGCTCCAGCGAGGGTTGCTGCAGAAGTCAGCGGTATCCGTTAACCGGGTGTGTGTACAACGACGCCCATACAGAAGCATCGACTACGCGAAGTCTCTGCGAGGCCGCTCACCACGCACTTCTAATGTAAGCTATGTGGTACCAGTGCTAACGAACCGCCTCGAACAGGACATTGATCATCCGCTCCAGGACCTGTCTTGCTCCAGTCGACCTCGGGGCTTTGCACGGAAAATCTCATTTCATCTTCGGGGCGGACTATCGATCGAAGTCTGAACAACCAGTCATGTGGGCATGAACAAAGGTCGTATAGGTCCAGAAGAGCCCCTTAAGCATCTGTCTGGCTATCCTCTATCTGCCCTCACCTTTCATACTTCACCGCTACCATGTCTTACCAGCCAGGCTACCCTCCAGGCTCGCACGTCTCCCAGACGCAAGCCGATCCGCATCTCGGAAATGCTAGAATCACAGGTGCATTCGAGGGCGTGCAGTTCAAGGTCGACAACCGCGACAGCAACACGATGCTCTACCTACGGATGCAGCCGGGGTACGAGATGCTCACGAAGCCGGGATCCCTCGTGTCGATGGACCCAAGCGTGCAGGTGAAAGGCAAGATGAACTTCAGCTGGAAGAAGCTCTTCACCGGCGGCGAGGTGCGCGTCCTCCTCCCCACAGTACGCGATCGAACATTCTCGCTGACCGAGCCGAGTCCCGTAGCTGACTTTTGCGCATTTCATTGGCCCCGGCGAGGTCGTTGTCGCTCCAGAGACGTGGGGCGACGTCGCGCAGATCCAGATGGATGGAAGTGCACCATGGTTTTACGGCAAGCATGCGTTCCTTGCGTGCACCCCAGGCATCCACATGTCCACCAAGTCCCAGAGTTTCGGCAAAGCCCTCTGTACGTCCTCCCTTCCCTCACACGCTGAGTGCGTCCACTAACTCCCTGCTCTCCCTGGCCACAGTCTCCGGCGACGGACTCTTCGTCGGCGTAGCAGAGGGCGCCGGGGTGCTCTTCGTACACGGCATGGGTGCGGTCGTCGCACGCACGCTGCAGGCAGGCGAGCAGTGGATCGTCAACAACGACCACCTCGTCGCATGGAACTGCCAGTACCACATGGAGATGATCCAGGCAGGCGGGCTCCTCTCGAAGCTGCAGAGCGACGAGGGCCTCGTGTGCCGCTGCACCGGCCCCGGCACGGTATACGTCCAGTCGCGTAGCGCTCAGCATCTGATTCGCTGGATCGACGAACATCTACCGCATCGTCAGAACCAAAATCCGGGGCAGGGTTGAGTGCGCGGGATTTGAGATTGGTTGAAGTGTTCGTCGTACATCCGCTGCTCGTCTCGCATGGCATGTATACCATTGGATTAGCTATATAGACGAGTGCTCCGTGGGTTTCTTGTCTGCGAAGACTGCGGTGCATCTGTACCATGGCCGAAAATCATTTCACGTTAGGATTTGTAGGTTGGGCGTGTATGGGGACGCTCATTCGCACTGACCTGTGAGTCGGGGCCAGTGGTTGTCATGTGCCAGTGGTGAGAGTCGCGTACAACGATAATCCCTCGCCGGCAGTCAAATTTACAATATTGATCCTGTCTGCTAAGTGAAGGAAAGCCGAGAACTCCATAGCATTGGTCACAGTCGCCAGTACAATCACGTAACATCGGAAACACGGGATACAAGAGATGGCCCGGAGCCATGTACAGAGATACTACGCATTGCCGTAGCCAGTGTATGGATATGGCGTGGCCGTTTGAGCGTGATCCTTGTTAACGTCGGTCGAGGTGAGCTTGTAGGGGCCCTGCCAAAAGTCCGCGTCCTCCTCCAGCTGCTCCACATACCGACGGATGACGACGACGATATCTGCATTTGCACGCCGGTCAGCACGCTCGCACGCGAATATTCCGGTGATATATCAAACTTACAGAGGTGGACTAGGATCTCGAGAACGGAAATAATGGTGACGACGACCTTGCCCGCGGTGGTGAGGTGCGTGCCGCAGTTGTCAATGGAAACGTTACCGTGTGCATCGGTCGAGGCACACGTAGTCGTTACGTTCTTCTCGGTGTATACCGTGTAGAGGAAGAGTGCGGCAGAGACGAGTGAGCAGAGGAAAAGGAAGATGGACATCGCCGCGTATGACTTGACATATCTCCGGTTGCGTGTGATTGAGCCAACAAACCTACATGGCTCCGCCTCAGCGTGAGTGAGTCTCAATGAGGACTTGGGGATACGAACCCGAAGAAGGACGTGAGCGCCCTCAATGTGGTGATTGCGGCGACAACGATGAGTATGATTTCTGATCGCTTGGGCACGTTCGTGTAGCCATCCTGCTTTGTCACAACCACTGGAGTATGCGTCAGGGCTTTCGTCGCTCATGTAGGAAAAGAGGACCATTACGCACAATGCAGACCGTACCATTCAACGGCGGCGAGAAAGCCCGCAAAGAGAAACGAGAGCAGCGAAAAGAGGAAGACGCCCGCACGGACAGGGATACAGCAGCAAAAATGTCGTGAGGGTGCCATGAGTGGTGCTTCAATAGGCTATAGCTCGAGTTTCGTCCGTTGTAAGTGTCGCGCGGCTGCGATGAAGTTAGCTAGTCTTGAGGTGCCACGATGCGGTCCAAGAGTACAACTGAGGGGGAAAAGGCCAGGATGCTCTGGCATGCTAGTACGGGACGTGGAAAATATACATAGACCGTCAGCGCGCATGCTGATGGCAGTGCTGAATACGTGCGGTGAGGGTATAAGCGGCGTACTGCAATTTCCAGCGCCTGCTTACACGTTTGAGCCGAGTGTTCGCCAGGCGCAAGGGTTTGCATTGTTGATTGGTTGGTTGGTCGAACCACGCTTTCGCTGAGCATGCTTGACGGCCTTCTGCTGTACTCGACCTTCCATTTCTCCTGAATATCGCACGCGCGGGCTGTGCACATGAAGCTACTTGTTGCTATTACCACAGCTTTGGTTCGGCGAGACGGCGATCGAGCCTCTTCCGCGGCTGCTCCTGTCTGAGCGAGAATGCCACGGACTAAGAACCTGCAGATGTAATATGTCACGCTCAAGTCACGCCCGTCACAAACCCCGCAGTTCGGCGACCTGACGCCGTCTCGGGCCAGTCCACGGAAAAACGGGAAGGTCAACGTACTAGTACTATCATCATTGAAGACAACAGACTAATACTCTCGGAGCTGGATGGCACCCTCGCACACTTACCATAGTTGCCTCTCTGTACTACAAAGCGAAGGCCTTTCCGGCATCAAATCCTTGAGCTCGTCGAAATCACGTAGCTAGATACCCTCGCTTCCCGGAGGCTGACGTACTGCTGAAATATGACACAGTGAGTGCACATGTTAACCTGGATAGGATGTAGACTCATATGTCCCGCGCCCTCAGGTCATACGGTGACATGATCGCCGGTGCTCGTCACGTCCGCTGTCGCCTGCAGAATCGCATCGTGCAGGCTGTTGCTTCCATGAGATCCCACGAACGAACGGTTCATCCGCCGTCTTCTGCACGGTGGTATTATCTGCAATTTCGACCCCCAGAACGTTGACGTTGTAGCTGAAAGTCGAACGTGACGAACCGTACCCAAAGTCGAAGCGTGTACTGGACCAGAAGCAGTCGATCAGCGTCGAGTCAGTAAGGTTCGACCACGTGTGACTAACGGAGCCATTGACGGTTGTGTCCGGGGGATGTGTAAGGAGGTTTCCCGTCCGGCGAGACGTCACCGAAAGGGCGTCGCCTGATTTCTGCCAGTGGCTGGTAAGTGGCCGTGAGCCATAATGACTGCAGTGACATTCATTGTCCAGCCGTTCTTCCACAAGCATCGAATCTCACATAGAGCTGTACCATTCACCCATTAGCCGCAGCGCATGGTTGCGAGGCACAAGAACACACACTGCCAGCATCGCGACAACAGTATTGTTGCAATTGAGTGAGCGTATTGGCTGCCAACAAGTTGATAATGACCTCGTTGTTGTCCCAGGCCCTTTGCACACCCTAGTTGTAGACCACGCAGCATTCAACAGGACTCGAAATGCAATGAGGTTCTTGTTCTTGAGCAGTTGTCGCGAAGTATGCCAGATAAGCGTGGCCGGTCTTCAAGGCCTGCTGCGTGCCGAAGGGTGTTCCTAGTATTCAGGGGCAGCGCAGTCGTGTATGCAAGTAAGCAGCAACACCCTTTGCATTCTCAGTCCTAGTTCGAATCAAGGATCATACTCCCCCAGCACCATTGGCAATGGATACTCGGACGGAGAGGACGGGTCACTCGAGCCGGTACAATATGGCTGGATCGGGTGGGAAAACACAGAGGGATTGATACTACTACGCTGTAGTGCAGAATCTAGAGTCTATGATAAACCAAACAACTGGCACAATTCTACTTCTTTGTTGACCGTGTCGTCATTCGTCCTCGCGTTTGGCTCAGCGTCCTCTGCCGCTTCGACGACTGCCCTGCAATCCTTTCGTCTACATCCTCACCATCTCCCCTTGCTGCGCGGCTCCGTTTGCCCACGCTGTTATCTCTAGTTCCTGCATCTCGCGGTTGCGATGCCGCCTTCGTTCGTGAGCGTGTTATACGGGGCTGACTCGACTCTGTTGCCCTGCTTGACGAACGTAGGTTGTAGCGGTGACCCGACTGTGCTTCCACTCCATCGGTATTACTCGCCGGCCATGTCTCGGCCACCTGAGGAATAGCTTGCGCCCGGCTCCTTGCCGGAGCACGCTTCGTTTTCGACGTGGATTTGGTACGACGGATTGGACGACTAGGGCCTGCGACGTCACCTTGAAGATCCTCGCAGGGCTCCGTGCGCGTAGGAGGAGCCGGAGTAGTGGTAGCATCCTGTAATGCGTTCACTTCGGGCGCGGCTGGGCCCTGGAGTTGATCAGATTGATGGTTCGCAGTGTCGTCCGCGCCGTCCTGGGAAGAGGCATGGGCTGGAGGAGGCATGGGTTGCTGACGCTCAGTCGCACCCAGTGCTGCAGACTTGACATCTAGCAGGGCAAGTCCTTGAGGCGCATCCGGCGCATTGGGCCGCATGTCCTCAGCATCGGACGGGTCATCCTCGTCGCTCGACTCCATCACAGCCAGGCTCTCGTCCTCGATCTCCGAGTGGTCTGGTGTTCCCGGTCCTTCAAGGCGATGTCCTTCATCGGCATACGAACGCGCTGCTTCGGGCTGCGTCAGGGGTGCGACAGATCGCCCTTCAAGCAGTGCTTTGTCCCCATACGACGTATGGTCCAATGTACCCCGAGTCTTCGCCTGGTTCTGGCTCTCCTCCATCTCTGCTGTGTACAGAGCATTCCCAGGAACCTGCCAGGGTCGCGGACCGTCGTCGACTTCGGGTCCCGGCCATTGCATGGTGAATGCAGTATCGAAGATGTCGAGCACCTCGCGGTGCGTCATGCTGGGACGGGCGATGGGAGCTGTGCCCTGGGTGAAGTTACGCTTGCACAATGCGTGAAACTCCTTGAGTATATGTGACAGCCCATCGTTCTTGAAGACTGAGACCGGTTCGTCAAACGCAAGGTGCGACTGCTTACGCCGCTTACAATCCGTGGTCTGGTCGTCAGCGGCTCCAAAGATACTGCGGAGTGCACGAGGATCCGACTGCAAACTGTGGTCGGTGTGGCGGAGGACGATATAGAGCAAAAGCCAGAAGAACGATTCGAGATCGTGTCGAGCTTCATGGGTCATCTTCCCTTGGAGGACTTGAATCGACATGAACAATGGTGTTCCCTACCAACCGACTCAGAAAATGTACGTCGATGCAGTAAAGGCTACTCACTGTCCGCTCCTTGCTATCATTCAATAGGTCTGTGCTACCCGGTTCAGCCGGCAGGTGCCCACTGTCGACGCAGTGGTTTTCCCATCTCGCGATATCAATGTCCCACTGACGCTTTGCTAGAAAGCGCAGCCAGCTGAAACTGTAATCGAAGTCATGGATGAACCCCTTGAACGGTAAGCTGGGATCTCGACAGATCATCACGTTCCCCTCGCTGATATCCCGATGGACCACCCCTCGTTCATACGCAAGGCGATGTCCTGCAGTCTACGATCAGCCCGAAGCTGTACTGGAGGAATAAAGAAACACACCTTCTATAGCATCTCTGAAAGCCATTGCCAGCTCCTTCGTGTTCTTGAACTCCGACAACGGCGTGCCCACCGATTGCAGAATCAGCCGCACATGGCTCCGCTCGTACAGATGCACCTCCTCAAGCAACCGTCTCTCATCCAAGGTCGTGTCGCGGTTATGCGCCGCAGACACCGTGCGGTGACCGGCGAGGATGTCGGCAATCAATTCCTCGTCCTCCACCGAGGATGTCGATATGTCTTCACCACGATGCGAGTAGACCGGCTCTTGCTTCTTCGCCTGGATATTCCTCCGTTCTTCCGCTGTCTCAGCCCCATAGTCTCGCGCCCAGACGCACCGCGCTACCCCGAACACGGTCTCATCCGTCTCCTCGTCCCGCAGCATCTCATAGAATCCCGCCTCGTCCAGACGTCCCAGCTGTCGCCACGTATCCTTGACGATGTATCGATCGTTCCGCGTGCTCTTCCCCTTCTTGTTCAGCTTGAATGCCTCCCAGATCACCGTCGACCGAGAGAAGAGCCGAGGGTTCATCGAGATCAGCTTATAAGCCAGATACTCCGTCACATTCCCCTCTGCGTCCTTGATCTTGAACTTCCGCACCGCCTTCCGTGTCTCCGGCGTATGCTTCCACTCCGGGTCATGCTCCCGTGCTAATTTCTCCGCACGCTCGCGATCCTTCTTCGTGCCCAGAATCACCGTAGGATCATCGCCCACCATCGAGCAGCCTTCGATCGCCGGATGGAACAAACGCCAGAGGAACTTGTGCAGGATCTCCGGCCTCTCCTGGTACTCGAACGCAGGCGAACAGATCGCCCCCGCGTGGTCGAAGCGGAAGATACGAGCCTGTCCACCGTACATGCCCACCACAAAGCAGAACAGGCGACCTTGCGCAGCCATGATGTTCCGCGCACTCTTCGCAAGCTGGATCAGCGTCTCCCAGTTCGTCTGCGACTCCGTCAACATCGGGTCGTCTTCCCGCCGAGACTTTAGCTCAAAGACAATTGCGATGTGCCGCCATCGATACAGCGGGGCCACTCGCCGCAGTGCTGGGATCGTCGCGATCACGTCGGGCTTGGTCGGATGCTGATCCTTCTCGTGCAGTTCGAAGGGGAACTTCATCTCGGTGCGGTCGTAGTTGTGAAACGTCGGTCGGATATCCTTCGGGAACTTCTTCACCAGCCGCGTCAGCGCCCTCACCTGCGCTCCGTGTTAGTAGACCATTCTTTTGCTACGGCGGTATCCCGAGTACTTACCAGCGGACGGTACAACAGATTCTCGATGCCGCCCTCGCCTATGTTGGCAAACGACCTACCCACCGGCGGGCACTCGGGCAGCGGTACGCTTTCATCCGACGGCACGAAGTAGTCCAGGAATCCATCGATGTTCATGTTCGAGGGAACCTCCTTGATCTTCTGCCAGATCTCTCTCGACCAGAGCCCCTTCGTCACTGGGTTATCTCGTCTCGCCCCTGCAGCGTCAAGGACATGTCCTGTCTGACGCATCTGATAAGGCGTGGCTTTGTCTGACATCGGGTCGTTGTGTGGATGTGCGTTGGCGATGGCGTTGGCGTTGTCGTCGATGGGTGGACGACAGATGGGATGAGAGTAGGGAGATGGGGCTCGAGAGCGGGAGCACCCTGATTTTGCACGAATGCAGGGCATGTTTGAAGCGGAGTTCCGATTCACAGATGGGCTACCGATAGAACAGAGTGGGATATTCCAATATCAGCTTCACGGCTATCGGGTGTCTATGACCTGCACTTACGGTCAGTTCTGTGGTTTTCTGAGTCCAAGGCACCCTCTATGCTGGTATATTTCAAAATTTCGCGACTTATTGGATCGAACCGCCAGAAAGCCGTGTTCTGCCTCGTCGATTGAGGGAGAGAGGTTGAAGTGGCGAGGAGCGCCCGCCACAGACGCATCAATGCTTCCAGGAATGGGCGATTTTCCCACGTGTCACAACCCTCTTGGGACTATTGCTCGCCCGATTTGGCAGTTGCCTTGTTCATGCCCAGCGATGCCGTGCGCCTCGGCTGATCTGCCGTCAGCCAAGACGTGGAAACCATATGGTCTCCACCAGGAAAAACAGATATCCACAAAATAGCATATGCTGCATGCACAACAACTGTTTTTCCAAGTCCAAGTATGACTATCTCTACGGGCCTGGGAGACCCAAGGAAGTAGAGGTCGAAGAGGAGGGAAGCACAAGTGTTTTTAGGCTTGTAAGGTATGGTTCTGTGATACAGAATCACTTTCTTCTTCTAGTACAATACATCTCATCTGCCACACACCAAGGCAACGTCGATGGCAGCGGTGTTGCTCCGTACTACCATCACTGCTTACAAATGGGAGAATGACTACGCCAGCAGTCTGGGACTCATCATTGTACACTTCACTGATTCGTCTCAGACAAATGAGGCCCTCACACGACAGGCAATGGCCAATATCCCCGTCGAGAATAGGTAAGGAATATGGTCAGAACATGGTCACCTGTCACGGTTATAATCTCCCACCTATTCCAATTTGTAATAGGATGCCTTTTCCTCGCCTATTCCATGCCTATTCTCATTCGTGCCTGGCTCACATGTTACGGGGTGGAAAATGACAGGGATATGGTCGGCAACAGTATCCTTTTACTGACCTTTCCCTATCAAGGAAAGCTTATATTGCCCCTGCCCGGGATATTCCCAGGAAAGTCCAAGAATGGGCAGCCTATGCCGGTCATTTTCCCAGCATATCCCCGATGGGGTTAAGAAAGACTACCACGAGTCGTGACATGCAGGTAATATGTTTACTTTTCTAGCCATTTCCTGCTTATTTCCCGCTTCGTGATATGTAAGCTCATTCTCAACAGGGATAGGCAAGCAATATACGCAGAATAGCCTTCCTTTCATGGACCGGAATAGGCCGGTGATTACATGTGTGACAGGAGACCACGTCTGTGACATTTTCCTTCCATATTCCAGCTCGGGATATTGGCCCATGCCTGTCGTGTCAAATTCAAGTAGCACTGAGAATCCTTGACCACTTCGCGGTATGAATAAAAAAAGGGGCTATATAAACAAAAGGCCGAAAAGGGGCTATAATCAAAGGAATAAAAAAGGGGCAAATAAATTTTAATATATTAATATTAGCCGAAATAGTTTAATCTCTTCGACACCGGTTATCCATTTCCAGCTCTCCCAGGATGACCCTGCTGTGCTTTCCTACACAACTGTCGCTGGCTCCGTATTATCAACCTCTCGGCGTCGTCTGCGTGCCCACGTCACTGGCACTGCACACCATCTACCAGGCGCATTGTGCGCCCGAAGGACGCTGGTCACAACGACCGAAGATTGCGGCCCGAGATCCGGTACGACATCTGAGCTTGACCAGTACTGCCAGACGACTAAACGAACCATCACACTCTCTCCGGGGAAAGCTCCCTGGCGCATCAGTTGAGGGGTGCCTGGCTTTATATTTATGAGCAGATGCAAGGGAGTGCAAGGCAGACACTGATAACAACAATTGATTTGTCGACAGGGGCCGCTGTGGGCAGCAAGTTCTTCGCAAGGCGTGTATGACCCGACCACTCCTTGTCGATTTCCGGGTCTCTACTATCTTTTTTTTTGAAAGCTCGTGCTGTGTCCCAGACTCCATCAGCAGATCGCGCAATTTGTCTGAGAGCGTCTGAGGTGTCTGGGGCAGATATCCAGATCTCTCAGATGCTACAGACACTACATCTGATGTAAGTAGATTCATTTCTGAGCTCAGACCCCTCAGAGTTTCTCAGACGCGCTGCAGACACCCGGGCCCTGTTCAGGTTGTATATAGATAGATCAAAATTGATTATATTGCAGGTCCTATTATACAGTGAGGCCTGCTTGCCCGTCCGCCTACTTGCTCACCCGCCTGCCCACTTGCTCGCCCACCTGCCCGCTTGCTCGCCCATCCACCCGCTTGCTCGCCCACCTGCCCGCTTGCTTGCCCGTCCACCTGCTTGCTCGCCCGCCCGCCCGCCAGCTTGCTCGCCCATCCGCCCGCTTGCTCGCCTGCCTGCCTGTTCACCCGTCCACCCGCCTGCCCACTTGCCACTTGCTCGCCTGCCCGCTTGCTTGCCCATCCGCCCGCTTGCTCGCCCGCCCGCCTGCCTGCCCACTTGCTCGCCCGCCCGCCCGCTTGCTTGCCCGTCCACCCACCTGCCTGCTTGCTCGCCCGCCCGCCAGCTTGCTCGCCCATCCACCCGCTTGCTCGCCCGCCTGCCTGCCTGCCCGCTTGCTCACCCACCTGCCTGCTTGCTCGCCCGTCCACCCGCCTGCCCACTTGCTCGCCCATCCGCCTGCTCGCCCGCCTGCCAGCTTGCTCACCCACCTGCCCGCTTGCTCGCCCATCCATCCGCCTGCTTGCTCACCTGCCCGCTTGCTCGCCCACCCGCTCACCTGCCCGCCTGCCCGCTTGCCCGCCCACCTGCTTGCTCACCCGCCCATTTGTTGACACTAACCTGCAGCTAGGGGGCATCACAGTAATGGGAGCAAGAAGGAGGACTCTGATGGTTGTTGGGTGCCAGCGAAGCACAAGGCCGGGCGTCTACGTGGCACCTTAGGGCAGCCATTCGGCTGCCTTATTGCGGATGGCTAAACTGATGAAGAACAATAGAACAAGGTCAGTGGAAACCGGCAGACAGCCAGAATCATCAGACCACTACCAGATGCTACAGATGTCTCAGGCTCCTCAGGTGGCGCCAGACAAATGCATGATTTGCTGATGTCCCGGTATAGAGGTTGTTGCGCCTGGCCGCCCTGGCGTGATTCTGTGGTTCATGCCGTCAGCTGTCTTCTCCAGTGCTGTGCATTGTGGGGCACACAAGGTAGAATTGTCACTTGTGTCGGGCCAAGTGCTCCTGAGCGCGAGGGCTGTGCGAATTGAGGTCTAGCACTGACATACGCTTAGCCATGATATTCTCGTGTAGACTTCATAAAAGCTTGTAGAAACTGTACCCTCCTTAGTCTATCTATGAGGGTCATTAGTGTCTATGTCTATGCAGTAGTACAGTATTGTCTTACCTCACTCCGTATGGTAACCGAGTGAGGGAAAGAGGAAGAGAGAGGAGAACGAACTTGTTGAACTTTCCATATTCGGTGTCATACGTTAACTTATCATTCGGACAACCTATATATGGACTTGTGTTCTGCGTTGTCTGATTACATACGTTCTTTGATGGACTCTGCCTGGACTCGATCCCATGACCTCGTCCAGGCCCTCGTAGATAGTTCTAGACTATGGACTCTTCTAGACACGCTCCCTTCTGGACTCTTCTAGATAGTTCCGTAGATATGACTCACCCTGATGCCTGATGACTCAGGCTGACTAGGTATGACTCACCGCTCATGTGGTACGATTACTCATGCTCTCTCATGACTCACATGACCGGTTCCCCACATGTATATATACCGGGCTGATACGCCCCCTAATCCTAAGACTTTACCTCCTGCTTCCCTGTGTGCACTTCACAGGATCTCCCTGAAGCTTCCCCTGGGTATTGTCTCGCTCCTATTGCCTTCAGCCACACTAACCGTTTGAATCTCCTCGCTTCAACAGGTTATGAGCCCTGAGCTTAGTCTCTAGGAACCCGTTGTGTTTATCTGCGCAGATAACAACGTTTGTCAGTCACTGCTTCTGAGGAGTAAGCCAGTGCATTGTTTTTGAACCCTTCGTGGTTCTAAGCTTTACTACGTCCTGAAGTGCCCAAGGCATTGAAGGATCGTATTTCCAGTGGGCCTTCGCGCCGTTTGCAAAAAGTTTATCCTCCTACGAGACCTGAGAGAAAGGTCCGTAGACGCCGACACTACCTCTATTCTTAGATCTCTGATCTAACGTTTATTGTGTAACTCCAGTCTCACCCCGTCCCTGCCCCAGTTCCCTCCGCATCCACCTCGGCTCCCAAGCCATTAGCTGAGCGTCTCTCAGCCCCTCGCCCGCTCCCAGACTTCAAGAAGAAGTCGACCGCCGAAGTCATCGGCATTCTCGAAAAGAAGGTTAGCGCGACCATCGAGCGCTACCAAGCAATCTTCGACAAGAAGCACCTCTTCGAGAAGCTCGACAGCGAGTGGCAGAAGTCGCTCCATCGCCTCGCCGACCAACTCAATTGGGTCAGCGATAACCTCGACAAGGCCGATTCCTGGTCTAAGGAGCGTCGAGAGCAAGTTTCGTGGGCTTGTCATTGTGTAGGGACCATCGAGTTTTCTACACCTCAGGAACCTCTTGCTAGACGCTATCGAAAGGTAGCTAAGGCGTTAAAGAACATTGCGGACGGCGGATATTTAGATTGGGTCATTTTGTAGTATTAGGTCGGCGTACCTATACGTTTTTGTATACTTTTGTGCACTGGAATATAACTTCTAGTCAAGCATCACACTGTGGCTTCAACGTCTGACCAACTACCGACTTCTGAGTCAATACCGGCAGACTTACCTCGAACAGAACGCTACTGCTACAACTATCCTCATTGCTACGAGAAGAACGAAAGGGAAGATTATCATTGGGACGACGAAAGGGAAAGCTGGTTTGCTTGTGCCCAACCCATCTGTCCTAACCGCTACTCAGAGAATAACGACGACAAACTTCCTGAGTGGGGTATCCCTATCGAAAGTTGGCAAGAAAGCGAATTACTAGTAGAGGAATATTTTAGAAGGGGCACAGTTCCTGAACCTGCGGAGCAAAGCCGCATTTTATCTGTTTTACCATCTCTTGTCGGTACCCCTGTTGGTACTCCTGTCCAGTCTCGTCCTCTTTCTCCTCAATTAGACGTTACAACTGTCCAAGCGTCTGACGTTTCTGCGCTCCTTGACGAACAAGAAGTCGAGGACGATCTATTTGCACCTAGTCTAGCAGAGGAAACACCAGTCCCTGCTGCATTTTTTGAAGAGGATACTTCTCCTCAACCGTTTGTAGAATCCCAAGTTTATTTTGAACCTCTCGTTTCAGTCGAGGAAGATCAATTCTTCGATTTATATATTGCTACTGCCGCTATGTCGGAACCAAAATCTGAATCGGTTCCGGTCCTCTCCCGTGCCTCGGAGTACAAGGTATGGAGAGCAAAAATGATGGGCTACCTCATCTTCATTGAGGCAGACGACGCCCTCTACGTTGGGGACCTCAAAGACCCCACATATAAAAAAGCCAATGCCCGTGCCTCTGGCACAATTTTGATGCGGACGGACATCTCGCTGCATCACCTTCTGGTTACAACGGTTGACGGTCTCGAGAAGAAGAAGACGGCTGCAGAAATGTGGGCCTCTTTGGAATCTCACTTTGGTAAACTGGACGCCGCGTTTGTATGGTCTCAGTTCCAGTCGCTCATTAAGTCGAACGAGATGAACGACTCGAAGCCGATGCAGGATCAGATCAATAAGATCCTGACCACCATCAAGGACGTTGTCAACGGCGGAATTAAATTGGAGGAGAATACTCAGGCACTCCTCCTGATGTCCAAGGTCCCTGAGAGCTACTCGACAATGGTGTCTGCCATCATGGCGACAACTGCGCTCTCGGACTTGAAGATCGACACCTTGGTAAACAAGATACTTGCCGAGGAGTCTCTTCGCCGTTCTGGTATGGGGCAATCCGCCTCTAAAACGTCTCAGGTCAAGACCAAGGGCAACGGTCCCTGTGGTCATTGTGGTGGTCCTCACGGCTCGGAACAATGCTGGACCAAGTACCCACACCTTCGCCCTCAGAACAAGGGGGGTAAGGGTGATAAGAAGGGTAAAAACAAGGGCAAAGGCAAAAGTGGCAATGGCAACGGCAATGGTTCGAAGAAGACGAACACGGTCCACAAGACGCAGGATGGTCGTACTATCACCGTCTCGTCAACTACGTCGGACGTCTCGTCTTCAGGGTCTTCTAATGGTAACGGTGCAGCGCAGGAAACGGTACAGGAGATCATATGCTCCGAACCTAACTGTACTTATTGCGGACGTTTTTCTAACTCGGCTGGTTCTCTCATCGCGTCTCCTCTTGTAATCCATCATGGTGGCGGTACGAATAATAGTAGTAGTACTGCTTCTGGGCTGACCAATATATCTTCTGGATTCTATGCCTCTCGTGTGACACACAACCATTCAGTGGGAGGTAGGAGAATAAGTTGGCTCATGGATTCTGGCGCATCTCAATCAGTGACCAATACTCTTGATGATTTCTGGGAGTATAAGCCGTATACCACGCCTGTCACATTCGGTACAGCTGGTAGTTCGTTTATTCAGGCCATTGGGGCCGGTACAGTTAAGGGTTTAGTCAAGGTCGATGGGGGTCAGCGCGTTTGGATTACTCTAACCAACGTTGCGTATATACCCAATGCATCTGGCCGACTGTTTTCTACTGGAGTAATTGAGACATCTGGACATACATTGGTACAAGGTTCAGGTTCTATGGTCATTTATGACCGCTCATTTTCGCATGGCAAAGTTTCTGGTGAGAAAGTTATGGAGGCATCATACAATCCTCTTAACAATCTTTACTACATGCACATGGATATCCTGGAACGGAATGAGGTCCACGCTTTGACCAACCCGTATCGTCTCTGGCATAGACGTATGGGACATCCTTCCAAAGAGGTTATTCGCCGTTTACCCGGAAATACAAAGGGTGCTGATCCAGTGGGGGTTGAGGATCATTCCCCCTGTGAAGGCTGTCAATGGGGCAAGTCACATCGCGCCCCTTTCCCCGCGTCTTATAAACGCGCTTCAAAACCTCTCGAGCTAGTTCACACTGATGAAGATGGTCCTATGCGCACTACGTCTATACAAGGCTACCGGTACTTTATCTCTTTCCTTGACGATCACACTAGTCTTGGACGTGCCTACTATCTAAAGCATAAGTCTGATTCGATCCAAGCATTTGAGGACTTTAAGGCATGGGCAGAGAATGTTACTGGTAATAGGATCATTGCGATACGCTCGGATCGAGGGGGGGAATACACTTCTGACGCTTTCACGGCCCGTCTCAAGTCCTATGGGATTACTCACTATAAGACGGTAGCAGGTTCTCCTCAGCAAAATGGGAGAGCTGAACGCTGGAATCGCACTATCATGGAGAAGTCTATGGCCATGCTACACCAAGCTGGTCTATCTCACGGGTTTTGGCAGCTTGCTGTTGATGCAGCTGTGCATATTTACAATCGCCAGCCTATGCGACGCCTTAAGTGGCAATGCCCAATTACTCTCTGGGATGGCACAGTCCCAGATATATCGTACTTTAGAGTATTTGGTTGCAAAGCATTTGTGCATGTGCCGAAAGAGCAAAGACAAGGGAAACTCGACAAGAAGGCAGTCGAGATGATCTTTGTTGGCTATGAGCAAGGATCCAAGGGCTATAGGTTCTGGAATCCAGCCAATCGAAGTATCGTTGTGTCCCGTGATGTGACCTTCGATGAAGATTCTTTCCCGGCACGTAAGGATTTAGTGGGTCCAAAGACTCGGACTCCAGAAGTATTCGAACCGGTAGACTCAGACTCTGAGGATAGCGACGAGGAACCGTTCGATATACCCTTACCTTTACCCGTTAATACGGAAGACGACGATTCAACCGAACCTGCTGAGCCAGTGGGAGGTGATCAAGCTCAACCACGCCCAGATCCTGTTCCTCCACCAAACCCTCCTTACAGCCGTCCTCGGCGAGAAGGTGCTGGTCGGAATCCCTATAGGAATAAGGACAACGTTTATGGTGATGAGCCTCCGGCTCTTATCGACCAGCGCACGGATTCTGAAGGGAATCAGCGTGCTAAAATAGACATGATTTTACGGGCAATTCATGAAGCTAATCACTCCGTTCCTACGTCCCGTTCTGAGGCTAGGAAATCCCCTGAGTGGGAGCATTGGCACAAGGCTGAGGGTGCTGAAATGGAATCCCTCAAGCAGAACGGTACTTGGGTCTTAGTACCTCGACCTAAGAATCGTAAAATCGTCAAGAATCGTTGGGTCTATGCGCGCAAGCATGATGGGCGATACAAAGCTCGACTTGTTGCGAAAGGTTTTACCCAAGTTTGGGGTGAAGATTACCATGAGACATTCTCTCCAGTCGCGCGTTTTGAATCCTTGAGATATATGTTTGCGCATGCCGCACTTGAGGACTGGGAGATGGAATCAATGGACGTCAAGACGGTGTTCCTCAATGGTGATCTTGAAGAGGAGATCTACATGGAGCAACCTGAAGGTTGGGTAGTTCCAGGCAAGGAAGACTGGGTCTGTCTCCTCAAGAAGGCTATCTATGGTCTTAAGCAAGCGTCTCGTCAATGGAACGCTAAGATCCATAAGTCTCTCCTTGCACAAGGGTTTACACGGACATACTCGGATGCTGGTGTATACGTTTATTCGAGCACTGGAGATCATGCTTGTATCATTGTACTCTACGTCGATGATCTACTTCTGTTGGGTGACTCTAAACCCTTCATTGAAGAAGTAAAGCGGAAGCTTAAGCAAGAATACCAGATGACCGATCTTGGACCAGTAGAACACTTCCTAGGTCTTCGAATTCGTCGAGATCGCGCAAAACGCAAGATCCTCGTTGACCAGACGGAATATATCCAAACCGTTCTAGAGAGGTTTAATATGAACAACTGCAAGTCCCAAAGGACACCTCTCCCAGCTGGCGCCGTTTTGGAAAAGAACGAAGAAACCGCATCTGATCAGTTCCGCACCCAGTACCAGAGTATTATTGGAAGCATCATGTATGCTATGCTCGGTACACGTCCAGATATCGCGTTCGCTGTCACGCGATTAGCTAAGTTTGCCTCGAATCCTTCGCAAGCACATATGGGCTACGCCTACTATATCCTGCGTTACCTTCAAGGAACAAAGGACTATGCCCTTTGCTACGATGGAGCTTCAAATTCGGGACTGGTTGCCTACTCAGACTCGGATTGGGCTGAAGACCGCGACGATAGGCACTCCACATCTGGCTTCGTCTTTATGATGGCCAACTGTGTCGTTTCCTGGGCATCTAGACGCCAACCTACAGTTTCACTCTCTTCTACTGAAGCAGAGTATAAAGCTGCCTCCGACACTTGTCGTCAAATGGCATGGCTCAGAAACTTTGGTAAGGAGCTTGGTGACAATATGACCGCTCCTACTCCCTTGTGTCTGGACAACCAAGGAAGCATCTTCCTTGCGGTTAATCCTGCTGTGGATCGCCGCACAAAACACATAGAAATTCGGTATCACTACATTCGAGAGTTCTACGAATCTGGAGAAACCGATATTTTCTACGTCGCTAGCGAAGACCAGTTAGCAGACCAACTGACCAAGAACGTGCCTTTCTCGTCAATCGAGAAGTTCAGGTCATCTACTGGCATGGTATCGACACCTTGAACAAGTGGGAGTGTTGAACTTTCCATATTCGGTGTCATACGTTAACTTATCATTCGGACAACCTATATATGGACTTGTGTTCTGCGTTGTCTGATTACATACGTTCTTTGATGGACTCTGCCTGGACTCGATCCCATGACCTCGTCCAGGCCCTCGTAGATAGTTCTAGACTATGGACTCTTCTAGACACGCTCCCTTCTGGACTCTTCTAGATAGTTCCGTAGATATGACTCACCCTGATGCCTGATGACTCAGGCTGACTAGGTATGACTCACCGCTCATGTGGTACGATTACTCATGCTCTCTCATGACTCACATGACCGGTTCCCCACATGTATATATACCGGGCTGATACGCCCCCTAATCCTAAGACTTTACCTCCTGCTTCCCTGTGTGCACTTCACAGGATCTCCCTGAAGCTTCCCCTGGGTATTGTCTCGCTCCTATTGCCTTCAGCCACACTAACCGTTTGAATCTCCTCGCTTCAACAGAACTTGCCCCGGTGGTCTGTCACGTGCCGTAGGCGGGGAATCGCGATGTGGCGTCGACAAAGCTCAGTGTTGCAATTTACCTTGCTCTACTTGGTTCCATCGAGGATGTGTAGCCATTGACTCGCAAGTATAATTCTAAGTCAGTGACGCGGATGCGCCATGATACACCCCGATAAGTGAAAATTGTTGCGAGCGGAGCGAGCATACATTGGCTATAGGGGGCTCAAGCCGGGAACAAACTTTTTTTTTTTTTTTTTTTTTTATCTATTGCTTATACTCCGTATTCCTATGGATACATGTAGAGTCTACCTTTTCTTAGGGTCATGCGTGAGCCCATGTACAGCTCGAATCCTATCTGGGTCACCAAAATCCTTGTGACCCTTCTGATAGTCTGGTATGAACGCGTCTAACAACTGCGAAAAGTCCGCCCGTCGAGCCCACCACTCGTCCCGGTACGGCCCCGCTAGATGCGCGAGTATCACTCTTTCCTCCGCAGCTTGTGATTTCCGTGGCGTCATGAGTCCTTCCCCGAGGTTGTTCCACCCCGGTCCAGGCTGTTCCTCGTTCCACGGGTGGTGGAACCGGTCAGGATCTATTTCGTAGTTTTGAAAGGGGTGGAGCCGCAGCACCTCTAGCGCTCCTATGTCCCTCATCCTTCTACGTTTGGCCCATGCTTCCCGATTCGGGGGGCGAAGTCCGTGCAGTCCTTGGTCTTCCCACGTTCTGGCCAAGTCTTTTCCGAACTTCTCAGCTTTCTTGGGGTTAAACACCTCCTCATATCCTCTGATTTCCTTGTGGGGAATCTTTTGATTCTTAGGCTCAGGGTTATCCTTGTAGACCTCGTTGTAGAAGTTTACGGCTTTCTGCACTCTCCAATTGGTGTGCGCTTCTAATTGGGCCCAAGCTTCTGTGTACTCGTTCCCGTTATCCCGGTCCTCCTTGCACTTGGCAAGGATCTCGGCCCACTCGAACGTTCCTACCATTGGGTTGAGGCGGAGGAACTCTAGCACGTCATCAGGGCGCCAGCCTCGCTGGCGCCTGTGATACCACGTGTTCAGTTGTTGGTCGTGGTGCTCCTTTTTGTAGGGACCCACAAACGGCTTTCGTGCGAATGGTTCCGCTCTTAGATAGAATGGGCATTGGAATAGAATGTGGTCCCGCGTTTCGCGGTGTCCGCCTTTACCGCACAGGCACTTGTCGTTGATCATGTGATGACCAATGACGTTGCCTTGCTCATCCTTAATTGGTTGCGCCAGTTTGAAGCGCTTCCTATACTCGCCACATGGGAAGTGGTTTGTGATGATCCGGGTGAATCTGGCGACCTCCGAATTTCGTATCCTAGTGGGGAACACGAGTTCCTCATAGGTCTTCTTTTGTTTCGATCCATCCTTCAAGGTTTTCTCCTTGGAGAGATCGATTTCCCCGATCTGGAGATGCGAGGCTTTTCCAGTGAGTTTCGGCGCGAACTGCCGGTCCCACCAGAATCCATGTCCCATATACGTACTTGGCTGCACACGTATGGAGTTGTCCGGCATGCCTAAAATGGGCAGCTTCCTTTCTGAGTCGGGTAGGTGCAGCATAGCTGTCCAGTCCCTGAGGACGTCCTGCCGGATAGCTTTGCGCATGCCGGCGTACGTTGTCTCGTCAGGGAGTCCGTGGTGGATCATGATCCGCTTCCCCTCGTTGTTCTTGACCCATCCAGCTGTGTATCGCTGGATGTCAGGATATTTTACGCTGCCCACCACCAACTCTAATGGTGTGTAGCCTCCCATGACCTCATTGTACCGGGCAACGCCGCCCGGCCGCGTGTCATCACTCCACGGCCATTTGGCCATGTCTGCCGCTAGGGCGTCAACTTCTTCGTTGAGTTTGATCCCCACATGAGAAGGAGTCCACAGGAAGATCACCTTGCGATTGAGGCGCTTCAGTATGTCGTTGATCCAGACTCCCGCCAGCTGTCCCGGGCCGACGGTGTTTGGTTTCAATATACGTCGCAGGTTGGCGATGTTATCGCTTGCGAACACGATCGTGTGGTCCGACTCCATGACCACCTCTTCCAGTGCCTGGGCTCCCCTCAGCACTCCATGCACTTCTGCGTCGAAGCTGGTTGCCTTTGTGCCCACCACAAATGCATCCTGTTTGATTGTGAACGGGCCGCGGGTGATGATATATGCACCTGCTGCCCGATCCGGTATATCCGGCTGGTCCGATTCCTGGACTGACCCATCTGACCATATGAACACTGTGTCCATATTGTTTTCTAGTCGCTTGACGCGTGGGTACCACTCGTCATCTAGCCAATCCTTGAAGTTAGGATTAACTTTGTTCCCGTGCATCTTTTTGGGAATTGGGTTTAAGTGATCCTCGTGTTCGTCACGTCGATCAAATTTAAACAGCATGTGGGTGAACCGTCCGTCATCTTGATCAATGAGGCGGTCCCCCGGGCGGCAGGCATTGGCCGTGACAAAGAACTTCTCATCCAGTTCCCTTGCCATCTGTTCGAAGTGCTTTAGGGGCGTCTTCGCTTTTCTGCGCGCTCCTACTCGGAACGGCATCTGAATGTTGAGCTCCGAGTTGGGGAGGTCGGAGACCTCCCACTCGTGGCTCAATAGAGCGCGTGTGGGATGACCCACATGCATCATTTTGATACGCAGCGCGTGGTTGCGCATGTATCGGTTAATGTTAATCTTAATCGGCACAAGCCGAGCGAGCAGTTCCATACCGCCAGTTGGCGCCGTCCGCAATCCAGACGTAATCCACCTAGCTGCCCTGGACTGGGCGGACTGCATTTCCTTTGCGATCCACCCAATCCCCTTCCACCCTGGCTTCCACCAGAGGTGCGCGCCATAGCATATGAGCAGAAGCACATGCGCTATGTACAGCTGTCGCTTCTGCGATGGAGTGAATCCCCGAAGCGAATTGCCCAGCATGGTGAGACATCCCACGGTGCTGGCTGCCTTGGCCGCATAGAAGCGGACATGTGATCGGAACGACAGCTTCGGGTTGAGGAAGAACCCGAGATATCGCATCGCCGCTTTTGGTACTACTCGTGTGACCTTGCGATCTATCTCGAGTACCACATCTGGTCCCCATGGCCTGTCCGGCCGCCAGGGTTTTTTTTTCTTCCAGAAGTGCATGACTTCTAGTTTGTCGGCCTCCACCCTCAATCCTGCCCTCCACAGGTCTTGGTTGAGGGAGTGGAACATCACTTGCAGGTATTGCGTGTTAAGCTCCACCTGCGTTATGTTGCGTGCAATCGTCGACTTGAGCGGCGCGGCGACCATGAACGCTCCATCATCCACAAAGAATTTGAGCGTGCCGTTTCCTGGTAGGGCTTTGCCAACCGGGAAGTGCTTATGTAATATCGGGGCTATGTATAGCCCCGATTTGACGGGTGAGAGAGTGTTACGAGCAGTCACGGGTGCGTGACCTGGATCCGTTTATTTTCCTTTTATTCCCCCTTCGCTACCCCTACTCCCTCACGTGACTCCGGTCCGGCCGTGCCCCTTCACGGTCCGACCTTGTACCATATGATTAGGGATCGGAGAGCCGTCTCTCCTCAAGGACGCTGTTCATTGGTTACCCAGTATTTCCCTCACCTCGTTTCCCCTCACATGCCTACCCTTATGACTCCCTAGCTACCCTCTGACTGTGCGGTTTCCCCTTCTATTTCTCCTATTCGTTGTACACTAAACCCCTCATCGGAGCGGTACTCTCCTGGGCCATAGGAGACGCCCGCTTCCCTCCTGTATATAAGCTGCAGTAGTTGGGCGGTCGAACCCTAAGTTCGACCTGGTTTAATCCATACTCAACCTTCGCTGCATTCCCTGCTGTGAAGCCTCTGAGTTGGCCGACACCTAGGCTTACGCTTGCACTCCACTCGACGCTAGCTTCAAGGGTTTGCTAGCTGTCTCTCGTATCGCTCTCATCGAAGGACAGAGTTCCTTTGTGGAATCTCTCGGCACCGAGTAAGTCTTCGACTCGGTTGGTTGGACTGACATTTGGGTCAGTAGGACGTGCTTGGTAGCACGCTGGAGTGTTAGCGCGAGTCGTCGCGTAACATTAGGTCGAACTTTCAACCCCTTCCCCACCTGCCCAGGTGTAGGGACCACCATCCCCACTCCTGTGTTTCCCCCGCTTTCCCCACACCCCGTTTATCATCAGAAGCAGACAAGGCTCCTTCACGACTGAAGGAAGCGACTCGGAAGGGAGTATAGCCTTCACCGGAACTCTTCATCAAGGCGAAGAGTTAGGGCCGACGAAGACCGGCCAAGGACAAGATTCCTCGTATACCGATTGACGCAGGGAGCATCGAGCTTCCCCTACTATCTGGCCTCTACTGGAACACCGATATCAAGCTATTCCAGTTCGAGGAGAACAAGAAATTCGCCGATATCGCACCTAAGAAGAGTGGAGAGGACAAAGAGTGGTCCTATCTCCCAGAAGGCTGGTCGCTAGCAGACAAACAGAAGCGCACCAGAGAAGAGCTCGAGGCTCACAGTACCATTGCACTTGACCACGTCCGGAAGCTTACCAGAGAAGCCCGGAAACCACGAACAACACCCACTCATACCCCGCCAATCTCCCGAGCAGTCTCCAGGGCATCCGCCAACTCTCCCATCTCCCCCGCACACGCCCCTCTCGCATCCACCTCTGCCCAACCCACTGTATCCAGCCAGGACCCCTTTCCTCCAGAACAAGCTCAACTAGAGGAGGAGTCCCAAGCCGCTTTGGAAGCATACCTCTCTCCACCGAAACCATCAGTATCTCCTTTCCCCACGATGTCCCAGTTTACTCCAGAAGACCTTGCTGCCGCCATGGCGCAGGTCCTACGAACCCAGACCCAATTCAAGGGCAAGATAGACGTACCTGCCCCAGCACCTTTTGAAGGGCACTCCGACGATGCCCAGGCCTTCATCGACCGCGTCCTGAACTACTTCGATGCCACTGGCAACTCTGACGCCGCGGATCAGTCCAAGATTGCGTTTGCCTTTAGTCTCATGAAGGGCAGTGCGCAGAACTTCCGCGACCTCTACTACCAGAAGGCATCGGAGGCCCGAAAGGCAGGAAAGAAGGTCTACGACTCCTGGAAGGAGTTTGAGAAGGACCTGTTCAAGGAGTTCCCCGTCGTCGACAACAAAACCCGCTGGCTCATGATGCTCTACCGTCTGAAGCAGGGAACACGTTCTGTCCCTGTCTTCATCAACACCTTCCAGACCCTGGCCATGCGCGCAGGTCTGAAAGATGCCGAAGTCGACGATGAAGGAGCAGTCACCAACCCGAACAACATTGACCAGCTGCGAGCTCTCTTCTTGCAAGGGCTAAACCAGAAGATCGTGGAGAAACTGATGAATCAATCGGAGCTTCCTGCCACAATGGAAGGGTGGTACGAACGAGTTCGCAGGCTCGACGCCTACTCGAACTTTGGATCCATGGGACAGACCTCCCACCGACAAGACCATGCGCATTCAAACCCATACGGACGGGTAGACGAACCCATGGACGTGGATCGTGTAGCAATCTCACCAGAAGTACGCGAGGAACGCTATCGAAAGGGGCTCTGCCTCCTTTGCGGAAAGAAAGGACATTTCGCAAGGAGCCATCGCCAAAGCTCGACTCAGGAGAAGTCAGGACGACCGGGTCAAGGACGACCTCGGCAGACCACCGCTCGAGTCGTAGAAGACTCGGAGATTACTCAAGAAACTGAAACCGAGAAACCCGACAAGTTTGCCCAATTCAAGGCATTGCGACTTCAGATGAGTGATGCCGAATGGGATAAAGCTCTGTTGGATTTTATGTAGGGTCCTCTGCATCTGCGCAAGACGGACCCAAGTCAATTTCCCTCTCCCACACAGTGTATGGTAGCATAGAATCTCAATCTTTGTTCTTGCCCATCACTGTGTGTGGACGGAAGCAAGTCGCAGAAACTGAAGCACTCATCGACAGTGGTTCAATGGAGTGTCTGGTCTCGCCAACTTTTGCCAAGCAAGTCGGCATGACCCTCATCCCACTCCGACGACCCATTATCCTTCGAAACGCCGATGAATCAGAAAACTCGCAAGGGAGGATCACCCACTATGTGGTCCTCAAGTACTACTGGAAAGGCGCCGTCAGATTACGGCTGCAGAAGGCATACGTGGCTTCCATCGGGAAGCACGACATCATCCTTGGGATGACCTGGCTCGAGAGAGAGAACCCTTCCATTGATTGGAAGACCGGGAACCTGGTTATACGAACAGTAAAGGCAACGAAGCCTTCACCACCCCATGAATGGAACGGAACACTGGAACGACTTCAGAGGACGAAGTCACCGGTCTACAACAAGCCGATTGAAAGACCAGAAGAGAACAAGGAACTACCATTGAAGGTAGTTCAACCGAAGCCAGTTCTTCCTGACTTAGAGAAGCTGGCTGTGCTAACACTGAAGAAGCTGGAAGAGTCGTCACGGACTCCAGTAAACCTCATGGACGAATCCGTCCCTGAGCTACCGGTGCACCCTGTCATGGATCCTCGACCACCAACCACAGTCAGCAATGAACGCACCAGACTTCCGGAGACGAGACCTGCTGAACCCCTGGACACGGACTCAGAATCACTGGAAACGATGCTTAACCGGATCACAGAAGAGATGGAGGACGACGAAGACCTGCTTGCCTATGATCAGGAGGCAGGATTACTCACCTCCTACTCACGGCGGGAGGCACCTCTCACTAAGGAGGAGTGGCCACCTCCCTCCTCGACGACCTCACCGCCTTCAGTTAATCGCTATCTGAAGACGCGATCCGGGAAGCTAGTACCCATAGTATTCTCAGTTGGAAAGGTCACTACGTCTACGGAACTTGCACGGAAGGCTCACGAGAAGGACAAGGAAAAGACCCTGGAGGAGATGGTTCCTGTTACGCGACGACTCGCGCTAACACTCCAGCGTGCTACCAAGCACGTCCTACTGACCCAAATGTCAGTCCAACCAACCGAGTCGAAGACTTACTCGGTGCCGAGAGATTCCACAAAGGAACTCTGTCCTTCGATGAGAGCGATACGAGAGACAGCTAGCAAACCCTTGAAGCTAGCGTCGAGTGGAGTGCAAGCGTAAGCCTAGGTGTCGGCCAACTCAGAGGCTTCACAGCAGGGAATGCAGCGAAGGTTGAGTATGGATTAAACCAGGTCGAACTTAGGGTTCGACCGCCCAACTACTGCAGCTTATATACAGGAGGGAAGCGGGCGTCTCCTATGGCCCAGGAGAGTACCGCTCCGATGAGGGGTTTAGTGTACAACGAATAGGAGAAATAGAAGGGGAAACCGCACAGTCAGAGGGTAGCTAGGGAGTCATAAGGGTAGGCATGTGAGGGGAAACGAGGTGAGGGAAATACTGGGTAACCAATGAACAGCGTCCTTGAGGAGAGACGGCTCTCCGATCCCTAATCATATGGTACAAGGTCGGACCGTGAAGGGGCACGGCCGGACCGGAGTCACGTGAGGGAGTAGGGGTAGCGAAGGGGGAATAAAAGGAAAATAAACGGATCCAGGTCACGCACCCGTGACTGCTCGTAACATCAGCTCCCTCCTAAGGTCGACGTCCTCGACGACCTACACTTCCAGGATCTCGTGAGGTTCCTGGGGTGTACCGGCACCTACAACGAGCGACGTTCCTCCGGAGCCATGCCGGATGAAGATGGCCTCAGTACGGCCCGTTTCTGTGTGCACGAGGTCGAAGTACGTGTCCCTGTTGCTGGACCCGTTACTCGAGGGTACAGGCGAAGGGGTCGGGGCCGTGAGCGCAGGAGGCGGGATGTTCTCGTCGTTGTCGGAGGACTCGTAAGCAGGCGGGGAAGAAGAACGGGGTCGCTGAAGAATGGGGATGGGGAGATCCCCAGCTGGTCCTTCCATATCTGAGTCACTCGAGTCGTCAGGAATGGGGTAACGAGGGAGAGGGGTGTCGGGTCGGCCGAAGGCTCGTTCTCCGATGATGGACTCGTCGACGAATTCGGGGCGTGTGATCCGGCGGGCCAGCTCGCGAGCACGTTCCCGGGTAGAGCAGGACTGGGCGTGTCCCTCCAGCCGAAGGAAAGTGTTCCGCTGCATCTCCCCTCGAGACGCGAAGATTCCCACCACTCGTCCTGAGTCGACGACATACCACCGGTCGGAAGCGTAGATGTGTTCGAGGACCGTGCGGAAGGGAGGGGGGATGATTTCGGGTGGCCGGGTTCGTATGATCTGGGCCTCGGAGTCGTAGACAGTCCGTGCCATCACTGCTCGCCAGAGGGTTGCCAGGCGATCCGTCCAGAACCCTTCCCGCAGGAGGAATCCGACGGTGAGGGTGTCCTGTTGGGGAACCGGCATGTCCCGGTTCTCCCGACAGTTTGCTGCACTGTGGCCTGGAGCGGGGCGGGTGCAGCTGGGACAGACATAGCGAGGGCAGCGGACAGCGGGGTGATAACCTTCGGCGGAGGCGTTGGGACATAGAGGACAGGGGGTGTACTCAGAAAGGATGCGGGCGTAGTCGCATGCAGAGAACATCGAGAATTCGGGAGCCATGACCAGAGATGAACTGTTACGTGGAGCGTGGGGAGTCAGGGAGCGGGCGGCATCTAGGATCGCGGGGTCATCCTGCGCCTCCTCGAGGACCTGCCGGAGGTTGGCGACTGCTGATGCTCGGCGGGCGCTGTAGAACCGGATGGCGTCCTCGAGGTGGTCCTGGGCATAGTAGACGTTGATGAGAGCGTTGTAGATCCTTGCCACGTTTGCCCTGAGCTCCATGTTACGGAGCGGCTGGTCGTCAGACTCGTGTTGCCGGACTGCGGAGTAGAATGAGGTCGGGGCAAAGAAGATCTGGGAGGCAAGGGGCCAGTTGAGCCGGACGATGGGGACGGGGTCGGGTTGGAGGTAACCATCGGGGGAATTGTAGGGGTCTCGGCGGTTGTCGGCGATGGGAATAGGGGGGTCGATCTCCTCGTCCCCCGTTGACCGCGGGACGGGTCGCACCGATTCTCGTGGCCTTCGGTACGGACTCGACATTGGCAACGCGGACACCAGGAATACGCTGGGTCGTGGAGGATACGCTGGCGACGGGGGAGGGTAGACCACCAAGGAGTGGGAGGTACTACTGGTTCGGGTTCTCGGTGAGTGTCGATGTAGGTGGTGAGGAAGTCACGGAGGAGGACGAGGAAGGCGATGAACCAGGCAGGGTCGGATGGCATAGGGGAGAGGCCTCTACACCCGTCGTCGAGTAGGTCGTTGGGAGCTGGGTTTTAGGGGAAGTTTCCTGCTCCTTTTATACTCGGTGAGGATCTCGTCGGCAGTCCCTATCAAGTTCCGCTCCGGCTCCCAAGTGGAGTCAGCGGTGGAATACCCCTTCCACAAGATTCGGTACTCCAGCATCCCGTTGGCCTTCCGTCGGTGTCCGAGAATCGCCTCGACTTCGTAGTTGTCCTCGCCTTCTATGACGTCAGGGGGTGGTCTCGTGTAGTTCTTTCCGTGTTCCTCCGTCTCCGTGTACGGTGAGAGTAGCCCGGCGTGGAATACCGGGTGAATCTTCCACGAATCAGGGAGCTTCAGTTCGTAAGTGACTGGTCCCAAGACCTTGGTGATCCGGAATGGTCCTTCGCGCTTCGGAGATAGCTTCCTGGTCGGGTAAGGGAGTCTCAGGTTGGACGATTCCAACCAGACCTGCTGACCCTTCTTGAAGGCAGGTGTCCGCTGCTTGATCCGACGTTCGACTACTTTCTGTGCTTGTTCCATGGCAGCTGATGCCTCTTCCCGGTTTCGTGCGATCAGGGCAAGTCGTTCGGCAGTGGTCGGAGCTTTCGATACCTCAGTGACGTTCGGGAATGGTCGGGGGTCATATCCCATCATGGCGCGGAACGGTGACATCTTGATAGTGGAGTGCACCCTGGAATTGTGGGCAAACTCCGCGTCTACGAGCATCTCTGCCCACTTGTCTGGGTTGTTGGCGCAGAAGATCCGAAGGTAAACCTCGAGCGACTGGTTTGCTCGCTCAGTCTGTCCATCAGTCTGGGGGTGATATGCCGTAGACATTCTCTGCTCAACTCCGGTGAGTCGCCATAGTTCCTGGGTCGTGTGCGATGTGAACTGTGGGCCCCTGTCAGAGATAATCTTGGCAGGCATGCCGAATCGTCGGTATACGTTGTCGTGAATGATCTTCGCTGTTCCGATGGAGTCCGTGGTTTTGAAACCAGGGGCAAAAATTACCCCCTTCGTAGAGTCGTGGTCCCCCATGACACAAATAGAATCGTACCGCTCCTTCCCTGATGGGGGAAGATCGGTGATCCAGTCAATTGTCATGCAGGAGAACGGGGTGGCTGGGTGCTGCGGTGGGATTGGAATCAGAGGCACTGTGGTCGGATGCGTGTTCGGCTTCATTTGCTGACAAAGTCCGCATCCCTTGACGTAACGTGAGACAAAGGCGGCTAAGCCCGGCCACCAAAAATCGCGCTGGACTGCAGCCGTGGTCTTCGCAATTCCGGGGTGTCCCGCGGATGGGAGATCGTGGTAAAGCTTGACAATGTCCCGTCGCAGTTCCTTGTCCAGTGGGACGTAGAGCTTATCCCGGTAGTAGACCAGGTTTCCGTCCGTCATCCAGTCAGAGAGTGTGGTTCGCGCGGGGGTGGTCCTTTGTCGAAAAGCGCAGTGATGGCGTCCCGCACAATGGGTTCCCGGATGTGGCAGTTGGCAATTCGGTCGCGGAGCTCCTGATTGACGAGCATTGTAATTGGCCTGTCGTCGCTCGAGATGACTGTCTCTTCCTCCGCAGCGGCGCATGTCATGGTCCGATATGCCGCCAATGATCGTGCAAACTTGGAATCCGGGAGGACTACCATATCCTCGTTGTCATTGTCCCCAGGGTCGTGGTCAGGTCGTCGTGACAGGGCATCGCTCTGCACCATCTTAGATCCCGGTACGTGGATCAGTTCATAATCGAATTCTGACAAGAAGAGGGCCCATCGCGCCTGCCGTCGGTTGAGTTTCTGTGCCGTTCGCCAGTATCCAAGGTTCTTGTGGTCGCATAAGATCTGGACCGGGTGCGCCGCTCCCATGAGCAGATGCTTCCAGGTCTCTAATCCTCGGATGATGGCAAGGAGCTCCCGGTCATAGATTTCATAGTTCCGTTCAGCTGGGTTGAGCGACTGGGAGATGTACCCACATGGGTGCCAGTCTCCATTGTCATCCTGTTGGCGCAGTACTCCACCGGTTGCAAACTTCGATGCATCGGTCTCAAGGGCGAATGGCTTGTCTTCCTCAGGCATCTTTAGAACAGGTGCCTTAGTGAACTCCGCTTTGAGATCATCAAACGCCTTCTGCTGCTCTTCATCCCAGTGCCATCGTACATCCTTCTTGGTGAGGTCAACGAGGGGTCGGGCACGGTCGGAGAAGTGGGGAATGAAGCGGCGGTAGAAATTGGCAAAGCCGAGGAATGAGCGGACGTCCTTGAGGCATGTAGGAGGTTTCCAACCAACTACCCCCTCGATCTTGACTGGATCCATCGCAATCTCGTTGTGCCGAAGGATGAGGCCTAGAAATTCTACTTCGGGAACATCGAAGTAGCATTTCTCCGGTTTGAGGTAGAGGTCGTGTTCCTTTAGTCGTTCAACGACTCGACGTGTCCGTTTCCGGTGTTCTTCAAGGTCGGCCGAAAAGATCAGGATGTCGTCCATGTAGATGACGATCCATCCTTCCTGCATCATATCCGCGAAGATAGTGTTCATCATTCGCTGGAAAGTGCTGGGCGAGTTGCAGAGGCCAAAGAACATCACAGTTGGTTCGTAGAGCCGGGGTGGACCATGATCAGTACCAGGGACAATAAAAGCAGCCTTCCATTCGTCACCCTCCTTGATCCGCACGTTGTTGTAGCCTGCACGAAGATCCATCTTTGTGAAGTATCGCGCCCCCTTCATCTTCTCCATGAGGTCAGTGACGAGGGGAAGGGGGTAGCGGTCCTTGATCGTGTTTGCGTTTAACGTACGGTAATCCTGGCAGGGTCGGTAGGTACCGTCTTTCTTTCCAACAAAGAAGAACGGACTGGCGATGGGGGATTTTGATGGTCGAATGTATCCCTTGGACTCGTTCTCCTGGATGAACTTCTCTAGCTCGGCTCGCTGAGCGGGAGCAATCGGGTAGACCTGGGCTTTCATTGACTCAAAGCCTGGCTTCAGGTTGATCTCGTGGTCATACTCCGTATGCTCCGGGAGGCGAGAGGCCGTCTGCTTGTCAAAGACTGGGAGAAGATCGTGGAGGTACGGTGGAACCATCTCCTCCAGGGTCTTTTCCTTGTCCTTCTCGTGAGCCTTCCGTGCAAGTTCCGTAGACGTAGTGACCTTTCCAACTGAGAATACTATGGGTACTAGCTTCCCGGATCGCGTCTTCAGATAGCGATTAACTGAAGGCGGTGAGGTCGTCGAGGAGGGAGGTGGCCACTCCTCCTTAGTGAGAGGTGCCTCCCGCCGTGAGTAGGAGGTGAGTAATCCTGCCTCCTGATCATAGGCAAGCAGGTCTTCGTCGTCCTCCATCTCTTCTGTGATCCGGTTAAGCATCGTTTCCAGTGATTCTGAGTCCGTGTCCAGGGGTTCAGCAGGTCTCGTCTCCGGAAGTCTGGTGCGTTCATTGCTGACTGTGGTTGGTGGTCGAGGATCCATGACAGGGTGCACCGGTAGCTCAGGGACGGATTCGTCCATGAGGTTTACTGGAGTCCGTGACGACTCTTCCAGCTTCTTCAGTGTTAGCACAGCCAGCTTCTCTAAGTCAGGAAGAACTGGCTTCGGTTGAACTACCTTCAATGGTAGTTCCTTGTTCTCTTCTGGTCTTTCAATCGGCTTGTTGTAGACCGGTGACTTCGTCCTCTGAAGTCGTTCCAGTGTTCCGTTCCATTCATGGGGTGGTGAAGGCTTCGTTGCCTTTACTGTTCGTATAACCAGGTTCCCGGTCTTCCAATCAATGGAAGGGTTCTCTCTCTCGAGCCAGGTCATCCCAAGGATGATGTCGTGCTTCCCGATGGAAGCCACGTATGCCTTCTGCAGCCGTAATCTGACGGCGCCTTTCCAGTAGTACTTGAGGACCACATAGTGGGTGATCCTCCCTTGCGAGTTTTCTGATTCATCGGCGTTTCGAAGGATAATGGGTCGTCGGAGTGGGATGAGGGTCATGCCGACTTGCTTGGCAAAAGTTGGCGAGACCAGACACTCCATTGAACCACTGTCGATGAGTGCTTCAGTTTCTGCGACTTGCTTCCGTCCACACACAGTGATGGGCAAGAACAAAGATTGAGATTCTATGCTACCATACACTGTGTGGGAGAGGGAAATTGACTTGGGTCCGTCTTGCGCAGATGCAGAGGACCCTACATAAAATCCAACAGAGCTTTATCCCATTCGGCATCACTCATCTGAAGTCGCAATGCCTTGAATTGGGCAAACTTGTCGGGTTTCTCGGTTTCAGTTTCTTGAGTAATCTCCGAGTCTTCTACGACTCGAGCGGTGGTCTGCCGAGGTCGTCCTTGACCCGGTCGTCCTGACTTCTCCTGAGTCGAGCTTTGGCGATGGCTCCTTGCGAAATGTCCTTTCTTTCCGCAAAGGAGGCAGAGCCCCTTTCGATAGCGTTCCTCGCGTACTTCTGGTGAGATTGCTACACGATCCACGTCCATGGGTTCGTCTACCCGTCCGTATGGGTTTGAATGCGCATGGTCTTGTCGGTGGGAGGTCTGTCCCATGGATCCAAAGTTCGAGTAGGCGTCGAGCCTGCGAACTCGTTCGTACCACCCTTCCATTGTGGCAGGAAGCTCCGATTGATTCATCAGTTTCTCCACGATCTTCTGGTTTAGCCCTTGCAAGAAGAGAGCTCGCAGCTGGTCAATGTTGTTCGGGTTGGTGACTGCTCCTTCATCGTCGACTTCGGCATCTTTCAGACCTGCGCGCATGGCCAGGGTCTGGAAGGTGTTGATGAAGACAGGGACAGAACGTGTTCCCTGCTTCAGACGGTAGAGCATCATGAGCCAGCGGGTTTTGTTGTCGACGACGGGGAACTCCTTGAACAGGTCCTTCTCAAACTCCTTCCAGGAGTCGTAGACCTTCTTTCCTGCCTTTCGGGCCTCCGATGCCTTCTGGTAGTAGAGGTCGCGGAAGTTCTGCGCACTGCCCTTCATGAGACTAAAGGCAAACGCAATCTTGGACTGATCCGCGGCGTCAGAGTTGCCAGTGGCATCGAAGTAGTTCAGGACGCGGTCGATGAAGGCCTGGGCATCGTCGGAGTGCCCTTCAAAAGGTGCTGGGGCAGGTACGTCTATCTTGCCCTTGAATTGGGTCTGGGTTCGTAGGACCTGCGCCATGGCGGCAGCAAGGTCTTCTGGAGTAAACTGGGACATCGTGGGGAAAGGAGATACTGATGGTTTCGGTGGAGAGAGGTATGCTTCCAAAGCGGCTTGGGACTCCTCCTCTAGTTGAGCTTGTTCTGGAGGAAAGGGGTCCTGGCTGGATACAGTGGGTTGGGCAGAGGTGGATGCGAGAGGGGCGTGTGCGGGGGAGATGGGAGAGTTGGCGGATGCCCTGGAGACTGCTCGGGAGATTGGCGGGGTATGAGTGGGTGTTGTTCGTGGTTTCCGGGCTTCTCTGGTAAGCTTCCGGACGTGGTCAAGTGCAATGGTACTGTGAGCCTCGAGCTCTTCTCTGGTGCGCTTCTGTTTGTCTGCTAGCGACCAGCCTTCTGGGAGATAGGACCACTCTTTGTCCTCTCCACTCTTCTTAGGTGCGATATCGGCGAATTTCTTGTTCTCCTCGAACTGGAATAGCTTGATATCGGTGTTCCAGTAGAGGCCAGATAGTAGGGGAAGCTCGATGCTCCCTGCGTCAATCGGTATACGAGGAATCTTGTCCTTGGCCGGTCTTCGTCGGCCCTAACTCTTCGCCTTGATGAAGAGTTCCGGTGAAGGCTATACTCCCTTCCGAGTCGCTTCCTTCAGTCGTGAAGGAGCCTTGTCTGCTTCTGATGATAAACGGGGTGTGGGGAAAGCGGGGGAAACACAGGAGTGGGGATGGTGGTCCCTACACCTGGGCAGGTGGGGAAGGGGTTGAAAGTTCGACCTAATGTTACGCGACGACTCGCGCTAACACTCCAGCGTGCTACCAAGCACGTCCTACTGACCCAAATGTCAGTCCAACCAACCGAGTCGAAGACTTACTCGGTGCCGAGAGATTCCACAAAGGAACTCTGTCCTTCGATGAGAGCGATACGAGAGACAGCTAGCAAACCCTTGAAGCTAGCGTCGAGTGGAGTGCAAGCGTAAGCCTAGGTGTCGGCCAACTCAGAGGCTTCACAGCAGGGAATGCAGCGAAGGTTGAGTATGGATTAAACCAGGTCGAACTTAGGGTTCGACCGCCCAACTACTGCAGCTTATATACAGGAGGGAAGCGGGCGTCTCCTATGGCCCAGGAGAGTACCGCTCCGATGAGGGGTTTAGTGTACAACGAATAGGAGAAATAGAAGGGGAAACCGCACAGTCAGAGGGTAGCTAGGGAGTCATAAGGGTAGGCATGTGAGGGGAAACGAGGTGAGGGAAATACTGGGTAACCAATGAACAGCGTCCTTGAGGAGAGACGGCTCTCCGATCCCTAATCATATGGTACAAGGTCGGACCGTGAAGGGGCACGGCCGGACCGGAGTCACGTGAGGGAGTAGGGGTAGCGAAGGGGGAATAAAAGGAAAATAAACGGATCCAGGTCACGCACCCGTGACTGCTCGTAACAGAGAGCAGATCCCTGGCCGAGACCGACCGGGGTTTCAGTTCTGTCCGTGAGTTTCCCATTGAACAAGTACCGCGTGTACCTGCCCTTTAGGTAATCGGCGAAGAATAGAACAAGGTCCTCATCGAACCCTTCCTTTCGCAGCATGGCCACCATTACCTCGTGGTTGATGGATGGGTAAAATTGGGACACGTCCAGCAGCAGCATGGAGGGCGTGAGATCTCTTGACCAAGCCTCGTGCACGAAGTGCACGACTTCTAGGCCCGCATCAGTGGTCGAGTGCTGCATCGTTCCACCGTACTGGCAAGGGTGCATGATGCCGAACTTCTGGGCATCAAACTGCATTCGTTTGGCGAGTACCTTCTCAAAGAGCTTGCCAAACACGCTGAGTAGGCAGATAGGGCGATATGCTTTTGCCTTGGAGTAATCCGGCTTAGGGATTACTACTGTGATCGAGCGCTTGAAGGCGCTCGGGAAGCAGTGCAGTTTGATGCACGCGTTGTAGAAGGCTTTGAAAAAGGCATACACCTTTGGTCCCCAATGTTCTTCTCCGGCGGGATTTCCATCCTCGTCGTACAGGCGTTCAATGGCATGGAAGATTGTTTTCGCCCATAGCCAGTTGATATGATCCTCGCCGCCCACTGAGGTGTTACTCGTGTCGGCAAGGTTCTCGGATATCTCCTCATTGGAGATGGGAGCCCAGGCGCGCTTTTCCCAATTGGGAAGCTCGTCCAACAGGGTTAGGTCCACCGGGTTTGGAACCGACGGTGTGAACTGTTCCTTGAATTCCTCTTTCAGGTCATCAGGGTCCTCTATGACGGTGCCGTCCGCGCGCTTGATTTGTACGCTAGCATCCATCCGTCTCGGTCTCGTCCACGCAACATAATTTGAAATCAGCTGCGGATGCGCATGTGCCAGGATCTTATCAAAGAAGACCCGCTTAGCGCGCCGCGAGGCGCGCCCTAGTTCCTTAGCCCAATCTTTGACATCGAGCTCTGCCTTCACGACAATGCGGTCGTGTGACTTCCACTGGGGGCTGTCAGCTCCCACAGTTCGTCTTGCAAGAGCCGCTAGCTTCCTAGCGATCCTGCGTCTCTTGCGCGCTTTGGACAAGCTCTTAGCCGTCCTGGTGCACTCTTCGTTCCACCATGATTTGGAGTGGACAGATTTGTTAGGCACTTTGGCGTGTTTTTGCCACAGTGCCTGTATTCCTGCAAACAAGGCTTCGCCCGTTTGCTCTACTTCGTCTGCGTTATCGAACCTCGTAGGGAGGTCTGCACACAGTTTGGCGACATCAATATTGAACGCCCACAAGGTCTGGGACACTCGTCCAATGGTGGGGTCCGCCTCCGGCTCACTGCCAATGACGACTTCCCATGACAGCGGAGCATGATCGCTTCTGTGTCTAGCTCCGTCATTAACCCTGAAGTTCTTGACTTCATAATCACCGCGCTTCCAGACAAGGTCTAAAACCCGCCCGTGCAGCTTTCTGTTGTGGGACTCCCATGTGGGCGGTCCGCTTTCGCTATTAGCCAATAGCAGCTGAAGCTCAGCCGCTAGGTTGAGAAGCTCCATGGCTTTGGCGCCATGGGATGGGCGCTCGCTCCGGTCTCGTGTGCCTTTGTCCCACGAAGGGTGGCTCAGGTTGAAGTCGCCGCACATCATGGAGATGGGCGGGAGAAGGTGCGACACGCTGAGCAGGTGCGACACTGCCTCATGTTTTTCGCTATCATTGTACACGTTGAGGACTGCAAAGGGGCCGTCTACGGTGTTGAACGTTACGAGCAAGGTGTCCTTGTGGGCTATCCTTCCTGCTACCACGAATGGGGAAGAGCTCCGCCATTTACGATTGACGTACGTTGCCACTCTAGAGTCCTTTGATGCGCCGTAACACACAAAGTTTCGATGGCTGACCGTCTCCTCATAGAGGTCGCCCTTCTTAGAACTCGTGGAGACCACCTGTTTGATGCGTCCCCAATAGATTTCCTGCACGCAAATCACGTCGTGATCGCGATAGCGCTCGAGAAGCTGGGTGGTGTTCTCATGGGATCGCTGCACGTTCGCTGAAACGCACTTGATCGTATGTATTTGCGGCTCTTTGTCCGCTTCCGTATCCTCGCGTAATCTACGCTCAAATAAAATATCGTTTCGATCGGCATCCTCCTGCCCGGCCATCCACTCCGGTAGCACGCCGAGGTCTGCATCAATCAGTCTAATCTCGCCATCAATCCATCGGTCGATGTCGGTTCGTACGGCAGGAGCTGGGGAGGTGCTCCTCGCGCTAGGCGGTGTCAGAGGTCGAGCTGATGACACCGAATCAGCACGCTCGTAGGTTGTCATTTAATAAGGCAACTACTCACGTTATCTTCGTGGACCTGGCCGGATCCCGAGGCTCCAGCGCCAGTCTCGCCTTCGGCCAGCCCGATCTCGATGTCCTCGATGAACGCCTGATCCGCGGCTGCGCGCTGCCGGGTTTGCTCCTCCCGGTCCTTGGCGGCCCTCAACTTGGCCTTCTTGAGTTCGCGCGCCTCGCGCTCCTTCTGCTCCTTCGGGCTCTCGGCGTCCTTCGCATGACGCTTGAGCCAATCAACCTCGCGGTTGTGCCTCCAAAATCTGCACGAAGTTGAGAACGCCGAGCTAGGCCCGTGTCCTCGAACCTTGCAGTTCGGGCACCAGTAGTGGTCGACCGGGCATTCCGCCGGCCTCTCTCCTCCTGCCGCCACCATGAGTTTGCAGCACAGAGCGTGCGCGCCGTGGGACGTTTCCTTGTGCTCGCCGCCGCACAGAGGGCAGCAGGCGTGCATGTAGCGGCAGGACGTACCTGGGTGCCACCGCCAGCACTTGTTGCACGCCATCTCGGAGTTATCCGCGTCGACGCGCATCACCGTCAGGTTGCGCCCAGCAAACCTAATCTTGAAACCCTCGCGAGCGATCTTGTAAGAGACGCTCCCGGACCTCGTGTCCTTGATGTAGCACTTCCACACGCCAGACCCACCCGCGTTCCCCACGTAAGACGCCGTCGGCATCGCGTAGCAAGGGAGCATGTGCTCGACCAAGAATTTCGTGTTCTTGTCGGTCTCCGCGTCCTTCCGAAGCTCCGTCCAGACCTCCGCAGGGGTCCAGGGCGTGTCCGGAATCGTTTTGCGCCCGTCCTTCGGGTCGGGGTGGTTCTTGAAGAAGCCCTTGATCAGTATGGTGGTCAGGTGCTCCGCATAGTCGCACGCCACAGTGGCATGCGGGAGTCGCTCCTTCACGAATTTGCAGATCACATCGGAGATTGCATTGGCCTCCTCCTGAGTGGGGCGGACCGAGAAATTGATGCGCACGTCCATGCCCGTCTTGTACAAGAGGGCGGACTGCGCGACAGTGAGCTTGCCGCCCAGCGCATGCTGAGCGGTAAGCTTGAGAGTCTCCTCGGTGATGGAGGGAACGGCGGAGGCGAGTATGACGTCGCACCTGACAATCATGCACCGCATCGTGGACTCTTTCGAGCCCGCAAAGTGTACTTCCTCCGGCTTGGGGAGCGCTTTCTTCGGCCTCTCCTCCTTGCCCTTGCCCTTGTCCTGGTTAGCGCCCGCTGTGATGGCCGGAGCGCCTGCAGGTGCAGCGCCTTGCGACCCCTGGGTGGAGCCGAGCGTGATCGGATTGCCGGCAGAGCCGGGGACAGCGAGACCGAGTCCCGTGGCGATGGCCGAGGCCTCGTCAAGTCGAATGGAGGGGGCGAGCTCTCCGATGGTCGCCGCGCCGCGCAGACGGGCCCAATCCTCACGTGTGTCCATTTTGAACACATTCGCAATCTCTCCTTCCTCCGGCTCGTTCCGCGCTTTCTTAGGCAGGCGGGCTGGGTCAGTAGCTACATTCGGGGCTGCCGGGGTGGCTGCTCCCGTAGTGGGGGCTGGAGCGGGCCGCTTGCGCGGATCCTTGCTCGGTCCTGCTACGTTAGCGGATGCTGGCGGAGCCGCCGCTCCCGCCTTGCTTGCGAATGACGAACTCGCATTGGCCGAAGCCTTGAGCGAGCCTACCTCCTGCATCAACGTCCTCATCTGAGCCTTGATGTCGACCGTGTTCTGGCCGACCCTTTCGAGAAGCTCCCGCAGCGACTTGTTCTCGTCGTGCAGGGTCTGGTTCTGGGCGAGAAGCTTGTTAGTCATCTCGTTAGCCGCGTTCGCCACGATAAGGGCGTCTTGTGCGTTCCGGACCCCCGTGTCCACCGCATCCTGTGCTCTCGCCGCGAAGTGCCGGTTCTGCAGCGCTTCCCTCGGGATAACCTCCTTGAGGAGATGGTTCGTGTAGGCCACGTGTTTGCGCGAGCCCACTGATCCTAGCGTGTCGAGAAAGTCGACCGCCTCCTTGATGGTGATGAAAGAGCCGAAGCCCTTCAGCTCCTCGTTTGAGTACTCGCCGTCGCACTCGCTCATACTCTCCTTGTAGAGGTAAGTCCTCCCGGTTTTGATCCAGTTTGACATGGCGCGCAGGTTCGTGCCGATGGCCGCTTGGCACTCCACTGTGCTCCACACCCCTGGGTATTCCTTCTCCATCTCGTCCCACGACTGCGGGAGGATGTAGTAGCGCTGCACGGGCACCTCCGGCTTCGCCTCGGGGCCCGGCATCTCTTGGAGCGATAGGTGAGATGCCATGGATGGCGCCTCGCTATCTTCTCGACCAATAGAAACGGCTGGCGTTAGCTCACGCTCAAGAGAGAGCGCGCGCTGATGCGATCGCCGCGACTCTAGCCCCCAAAATCGCGAATACGACTCGCTTCGATTCGAACACGCGTCGCAGCAACCCCTCCTCGTGTCCTGTATCTCCTAGACCTCCCTGGGACTCAGCCACGCGTTCAACCTCGTGCTCTCAAGGCGACTTAGCGACTGCGATTGGACGCGACCCCGAATCCTGACCGATCGGCGATTTCACTCTGATTCCCGAAGAGGCCGGATTCGCCCCGTTGCAAAGTCATGCGACTCGGCGACTCGGCACGCAACGCTGCTCTAGCTCGCACGGACTCCAAGTCAGTGGCCCGCGACCGCCCGATCGACTCAGCACCCCAAGGTGTTCCCACATGGCGACTCAGAGGCACCCTCCCGGTCATCGGCAAGACCCGGAGTCATCGCGACCAATCAACGCTCAAGATCGCGACCTCCCCATCGGGACTAGACGCACCTGACCACCGCGACTTCCCGAAGATCCGGATTGACGCAGTGCGACGTCGGGATGTCCCCTTTGGGCTGACATCAGAAGTCGACTCGCCGACGCGACCTCAAATCCCGATTCGTCGCAAACCATATGACGGTGGCTCTCCAGTATGGGTGAGTTCGGCGGAGGTAGGAACTTGTCGGAAAGTCGAGTAGGTTGTCTCGGATGTGTTCGGAATCGCTCGGACCGTAGTTGTAGACTTGTGTATATAAACCCCTCGGTACTTCAACGAAAAGACAAGCACTCATTACCCTCCAGAGTTAGCGTCTGACTTGCGACTGCGATTACCTGCGTTACCTGCGACTGCGTACTGCGTACTGCGAACTGCGACTGCGATCTGCGACTTGTGAACTGCGACTTGCGTACTGCGACTTCGACTTGCGACTGCGCCTCGGCCGAGCCTTTGACTCCCCTCTCTTGCGTCCTCTGAGGTTCACGGAGCTGTGACCTCGTACGTACTATTCTCTCTTTCTCCCCTCGGTTCCGAGTCGCGCCCTTCGTCACCACCCCTCGCCATTAAGTCGCGACTTTATCGCGTGATACGCGACTAGCCGCGATTTGCCCCATCGCCCCCTGCTTTCCTTATCCGACTCTCTTTCCTCTCCGCGCCGCGAAGGGAAATCGATCCCGGCTCGCCCCTTCACCCCAGTCGCCAGCCTCGTCCCCTCGGCCCTCGGCTGTCCGTTCGGGTCTTGTAGGAGGCCTAGGTGCATCAGCGCTGCGTCACGTTGTCATCATCTTGGGGCTGTTCCTGTGATCCCATGTCACTGGACCTGCTTCCCATACCCACGAATGGGTGCGGACGGAATCGGCTTACCGACTCTCCCCGCATCATTTCATCGAATCCGATAATTGCCTCGCTCTCCTCCTCGGGGAAGGTGGAGGGGACCGCTGTCCTGGGCCAAAACGGTTTAGCCCAGGAACATGCATAGATTTGATGAAACAGTAAAATGAACACGCACCAAGCTCTAGCACCAGGATTGGACGTATAAGGCAAGTAAGCACAATGAGCGCTTGTCAGACCACCAGCAAGCGCCAACAGATCGTAGGCCGCGTCATCACTCTCCACCACCTCTCCCTTGCCCGTGAGTGCTCGCTTCAGACTAGCCAAGGTCCATACTAACTGCAAGATGGTCGATCACATGGTTCTGAACCCAGATATCAACCGATTCACCCACACTCATTCAACTATGGCAGTCGAAGCCCCAGCAATCAGTTTGGACGACCACCGTGGCCAGTACGTGCACAAATCTCATCTCTGCGCATCAAGAATCAAATACTTATGACCTAAAAGCGTGATTGATGAGGCAGTACGCCTCGATCCTACTATTGGCTGGGACAGAAATGTCCTGAGCTACTTTGATTATCGCATGACCCAGTGCGAACTCAATGATCAGGTATTGCACGGGGCTGGCATCAAAGTGACGGTCGAGGTCCAGATCGAATACGAGTGGGTTGCAGAGCTCAAGTTTGATGAAGATGAGGTCTAGCAGCTTCTGCTCATGCTTGGTTGGCTCGTCTAGAATATCCGCATCAGTTTTCGTCTCTGTAATGGACAATTCAAATGGACTCTGCAAAGCTCAGGAGTGACCTCTGGCAGAGACTGGGGCCACCAAGCACATGACAAGCCCAATGACTGCAGGAGATAAGAGGGTGGCAGTGTCTTGTGCCCTCAAAGATAAGAGATTTTAGGGACACAGAATAAGGGTGCTCAGTTTGAGGGCACACCAAAATCAGGGGACACAGAATGAGGGTGCTCAGTTTGAGGGCACACCAAAATCAGGGGACACAGAATGAGGGTGCTCAGTTTGAGGGCACACCAGAATCAGGGTACAAAGAAAGAGGGTACCAAGAAAAGGGGTACTGAGAATTAGGGTATCAGGCAAAGAGGGTACAAAGAGCTATGAGTAATGGTGAGAATGTCATGCAGTGCCATGGCTGTGTAGACATGATGTCATAAAGCTGTGCTGGACATCATGTAAGTAGTTTTAGTCATCCTAGCCCACATGTATATAAGGACCCTGAGTGCTACCAAGAATGCATTGGATTCTTCCCCCCCACACTCTCTAAGTTTCTGTCTCCAAGTTCTCTCTCTGTGTGTCTGCAGTACCTATCCCCCTACCTCTAGGGAGGGATATTCAAGGATCTGAGCTTTCTAGCACTAGGTTAAGTGTTTAGTAAGTCTCTTCAAGTCTCTTGCAAGGATAAGTGGTCCTTGTAAGATAAGTTTTCAGTGTCACGTTTTAGTCGAATCAAGTCACAGAAAGCTCAGCATCCTTAGTCTCTCTCTCTGAAGTAGGAAGATTGGTCTGTAGTCACCTCTGATTTAGCTCTGAGTACAGGAACTTAGCTAGTTCAAGCAACCTAACAGGCACTCTTTTGGTATCCTAAACGTAAATCTTTCTTTATTATTTTCCTCACCCCCAACGAACACTGTGATAACCTGATATAGTCCATATCCGGCCAACCACAGCAGATTACCTTTCTGACCTGACACCGCGTTGGGTTGCGTGTCCGGTACGAGGACGGTCACCGTCTGCCCAGTGGGTGGATCGATGCTTGGCACCCCTGCGTGCCAGGTCTGACGACCGGCCGCGTTCATGCTGCTTTGTGCACGGCCCGAAGGCGTGCGTTCTATGCCCTGATGCTGAGGGCGAAGAGGTTCACCGCGGCTTGTGCCAGCAGTGTAATCCACTGTTCGCGTCGAGCCTGCCGCTGCGGCCGACAACGAACCTGCGCGACTGAGGTTCGAGGAGTTCCGTTTGGCAGACGAAGAGGCCTCGTTAGGCGTGCCCGGAGGCGAGGGAGTGTAGGGAGAGGGTGAGCGTCTATTCGACATGGTGGTGGTACGAGGTCAAGATGCGGCGCCGGGAACAAACAAGTACAAATGTTACGGTCCATTGAATATATTCGTAGCTCTGCACCTATATCACATTCGCGCCATTCAATGCCTCGTCGTAAAACTCCACGAAAATCAAAACAATTCGCGCTAACATGTTGTACATACGAAGGGACACTCAAATCTCCCTTTGATAGCCCTATCAGCCCGCAACTTGGCCCACTTCGTTACGAAGTTGGATACCGCCACAGTTTCCTGTCTGTACTCCGTATGTACTCCATATGTACTTAAAACCAAGACATTTTGTCCCACCATGTTATCACTCCAACCGAGTGCTCAAATGCAATGGAGTGTATTCACTGTCCTGCAGGCCTTGCGTTCAGCGGGCCGCTAGAGCCAGCGGGCGCTAAAATGACTTGAACATCGCTTGGACTCAGGCTGGCCACATTCACGATGACCACTTCGCAGCACAATCATGTGTGGCTTGGGCAGTGGCCTCAGCATCCATATTCTGCTGACAAGGCATCAAGATAGGCTTACCCAAGCATAACAGCAGAGCTTCACGGATTCCGTCTGTCTTTTCACGAAGTAGGAAGAACTCAGAGTACAGAGTAGACTCGGAGGACATTCGACTCTGACGCTACCCTCACCTGAATGTGAACTTCAATACATAGTGTGTTAATGTAGGTATCACATAACACAGTGAGGTAGCTCATTCATGCCATATGTGTGACCCATTACACTTGTAGCGAGCCCTCTTTTCACGGAAAAAGTATGTTATTTTCCTTGTTGTTTTTGCGCGGCTTTCAGTCGTAGGTGAAGGTTGCCGTGTCCCGTGACCATGTAGCTCGTGGCGTGTGGCGTGGGTGGCGTTGGGGGGAAATGAGGATTACAGTATGTGGGTAACAGTGGGTGTCTTCCGTTCGCTCTCTCCCTGACAGCCTACTAGTACACGCGGGCTCCAGTCACGCGCTGATCTCCGAGAAGTGGGGCGGACATCCACTGGCTGAGTGAAGCTCCGAGTCGGCGGCAAGAAGCCCGCGCTCCATTTACGGCACGCTACCCGCTGTCTTGGGACCTCACAGCCGGCTAACTGGAGGTCAGGTCTCACACATAATGCTAGACCCCACCCCAATGCGAGAACCAGCGACTACGTCGAGGTGCATATTTCGAGGGGTGCAAGTCAGCGCATCAGAGAGGTCGCCGTCGGGAATGAAACGTTGACTCGGACTCTCTCAGTCGCCGACGTGGCGAGTCATGTCGGAAAGTTGCGGAACCGGCACTGACCAGTACGCAGGCTGCGAGCGAACCGCGTACATGGGGCTGCCCGCCGGTGGATAGTGCGAGCAGATCGCCGTCCAGGACCCGCGGGTGGCCAGGCGCCTATGCGAGCGCAGAGTCCAGATGTCACACGCTCGATCCGTAAACGCGGCCGACTATGTTCTGCGTAGAGCACCCACATTTTCCGGGGCTTTGCCATGCCCCTGCTTTTTCGCACTCAAAGACCACGCTGCTCTCTTCCCCGCACGTTGCTGCCCCCCTCGTGTCGCTTAAGTTACCGCGCTGGCCATGGCTGTCTTCACAGACTCTCCTGAGTACGCTGCCCGAGCTCGTACACCGTTTGCGTTACCACCGCCGTCGCTGACTATCAAGGCCGTCCACGACGCGGTCCCCAAGCATCTCTTCCAAAGGTCGACAGCCAAGTGTCTCTACTATGTCGGCCGCCATGTCCTCCTCTGCATCTGCTTCCATCTGTTTGCAATCCATATAAGCGACCTCGTACCCGTCTTTCTTGATTCTCTGGGACTTGAGGATAGCCGAAGAGCGGAGTGCGCGTTAGAATGGGCGATGTGGGCGACCTTCTGGTTTTGGCAGAGCGTCGCGTTCATGGGTATTTGGACTCTCGGTGTGTATACATACTTCTCACTTCGCGTTTTTGTGCTGCTTTTTGTCTTGGCTTGATGCACCCAATACCTGGCTATATGCGCGTCGCGACCACCCTAGCCGTTCAGATATCCTTAACCCACGTCGTTCTCGCGTCGATCTACGTCTTGACGGTATCTTGTACCTCGCCTTTCCCTTCTTCTATCCTATGCAGACCTCTACTATTGTCCTTTGTCTTGCTGCGCCGTTGGTTCATAGGTTCGACTGATACAGTACGTATCCACAGGCCATGAGGTATGCGGCGATCTTTCGCGTCATCATAATTGCTAATACTGCCAACCTATGATGACCCATCGTTTCTGCCAATGTCACTGTCTTTGGCCACCTTATCACTACCACCCGGTCTTTGACGCATATACTGGTACCCACAGTGCGGCCACGATGCGCTCTCTCCGAATCCTCGCGTCAACGCCGTACTGGGGATGGCGCTGCACACCTCCATATTGACGCCATACTGGGCGTGGAGGGCGACGCATAGATCCCACCATGTGAGTTGTCGTGTCGCCGCTTTTCGATCCTTCTATAATACCGGGATTCTATATCATCCGTGACGCGATAATACTCATAATACGAGTTCTCGTGAAACAGAAAGGCACGAATAACCTTCACCGTGACGAGACGTACCACCCGCAGACGAGGGAAGAGTATGGGCTTCCGTCTGAAGGTGCGTCTCACTTCTCTTGTTTTGCGTTGTGTGCACCCTAGCCGACATCTCCACTGTGCACGACGCGCTGACCAACGGCAATCTGGCAGAGAAAGCGACCGCGCTGGACTACCGCGAGATGGTCGAAGAGACGCCGCTCTACACTCTACGCAAGATGGTCCTGCGTCAGTTTCTGTGCGCGTCTCCCTCTCACCCCCTCTCCAACACTTCTCTGACCCTCCTTTCACCTCTTGCCGCGCAGAGGGTTCCAGCTCTACCTGATGTAAGCCTGCTTACGCGAGGCAGCTGCACACCTCTGACGGCATGCTGGGCAGACACAACCGCAAGGGAAACCCGAAATACCCGCCCGGCACGAGCGTACGTTTCTCCTTGTCGAGGTCTCCATGCTGTGCGGCGTGCTGAGGTGAGAACAGCATTATAGGCCTGGGTCGAAGCTGTTCCGAGACGAGGAACGTGAGTGTACTGCCCGGCTTCTCTGGGCGCGGCGGGGATGACGCACGCTGTTTCGTGCGGCGGGGCTGACTATATGCGCGGGCCAGGGCACCTGATCGTCGTTTCTGACGTCCTGATTTTCTGCATGCTCGCATTCCTCGCCGCCTGGTCGTGGGTGGTTGGATTTGGCACTGTGTGGAGAGTGTATTTCGTCCCGTGGCTGGTGCGTCTTTGTTCGTCGTCGAATCTGTCCGCGCACATGCTGAGCTTTTCCTGTATGCTGCAGTGGGCACATAACTGGTGGGTCTGGGCTCAGGATGAGGCAGGTCAGTGAGCTGAGGAGAGCAGGATCGTCACCGTGACATATCTCCAGCACTCGGACCCGACCGTCCCATACTACAGGGTGAGTCCCTTGAGGTGCAGTACTCACGCGGACGCTGAGTGTCCTCTTGCATGCAGGCCCAATGGACGTTCCTCCGCGGCGCTCTCGCGACCGTCGACCGGCCCGTGTTCGGGTGGGTGGGCCGGTTCTTCTGGCACGGCGTGCGTTCTTCCGCCCTTCTTCTTTGTCTCTGGTGACTGATCCATTGCGCGCGCGTGCAGATCGCGCACGACCACGTAGCGCACCACTTCTTCGTGGGGGTGCCTTTCTGTGAGCCTCATCTATTCCTGACATCCAGCTGTGCATTACGAGCACTCGCTGACGTGATGACGGCAGACAACCTCCCTGCGGTGACGGAGGCGATCCGGCCCGTCCTCGGGGCGCACTACTGCTACGACTCCACGGTGCGTCTCTCCCCCTCATCACTCGGGGTCTGCTAGGTGGAGGCGCTGACGAGGGCGCCAGCCGACGCTATGGGCGCTGTGGCGGAGCTTTACGCGGTGCAAGTTCTTGGAGAGCGTAGGGGACGTGGTCTTTTTCAAGGATATGCGCGGGGAGGCGACGAGGGCGTTGGAAAATCTGGGGAAGGAGGATAAGAGCGAGGGAGGAGACGGTGTGGAGAGTAGGGAGAGTGGAGATGGTGCGGTGGCGGTTGTTGGGCAGGATGAGAAGGAGGATGTGATGGTGGATTGACTTGCTGGTATTTCTAGTACGTGTGGTGTATTCGTGGTTCGGGTTTGTGATACATGCTGTACTGACTGAGACTTCTTTGGCGACCGTACTTGTTGTTAGTTCTGTAGTCGTCGAATGTAGTTGCTGTTGATTCGCTGGAATTCACCCAGTCATGGGCACATACCACAACCGCACATATATCTCTGGTCCTCGCAGCAAGAACATTCTTTATTGGTCGTTTCTGGTTAGCTCCCCCAGTGATACTCGCTGAGCCTGTCTTTCTATCTTGTCGTATGCATCTCTGCGCTCTTGTCCTCAGTTGCCTCCGAGGCACCGAGTCATAGTCCAAGCTCAACTAATTGGTCGCTCAGCGTGGCAGAGCCCGCGAGTGCCTTGCTACGTAATTCAACGTCACCCAATACAGCACGGCATGAGCAAGTGCACTCGACAGTTATTCAGTTGACTCGCTCAAGTCCAAGTTATCATCCAGGCAGCTTGCTATGCGTGCCTTTGACACTGCCGTACGATCTCCAACGTCGTCGGAAGCACCTCGTGTGAGTCGTCTAAGCCAAGTGTGCAGAGCAAAAACACAACCCGCTCTCAGCTGGGCCAGCGCGCTGCACGGAGCTGTCGATGCGGGTATTCACGTATTCCGACTTTGGGTGTGCAACTTGAGGCGATGCGAGAACCTGACAATGGCCACGGGCATTTGGGCATTCGTACCTGTCGCCGTGCGAGAAGCATCGACCATCCTAGGCCTGAGCGAAACGGGAGGTGAGGTGAGTTTTGAGGATGACAATAGGCTCAAGTTCGCGCAGGGGTCGTTGCTCGGATAATGTCGATTGTACGTAGACAGGACGGGACACCATTCCAGCCCCATTCTTTCGACTCATTCTCTCACCCTGTACCACTCTGCCATGCCAGATGAGAATAGTTGAACGCGCGGATACCACAGCAAACTAATAATACAAACGTTGTGCCCACTTCACTTCTTCGTTGACCTCGTCGCCATCCGCCCTCGTGTCTGCGTCTGGCTCAACGTCCTCTGCCGCTTTGATGACGGCCCCTCAACGCGATCTTCTGTCTCTTCCCTCCCCGCACGACTCCGTTTCCCAACACTGCTGTCCCTGGTACCTGCATCCCGCGGTTGTGAAGCCGCCTTGGTTCTCGAGCGTGTCATACGAGGCTGACTCGACTCTGTTGCCCTGCTCGACGAACGTAGATTGTAGCGGTGACCCGGCCCCGGCTGTGCTTCCACTCCATCGGTGTTGCTGGCTGGCCATGTCTCGGCCACCTGGGCAGTAGTCTGCGCCCGATTCCTTGCCGGAGCACGCTTCGTTTTTGTCGTTGATTTTGCACGACGGGTCGGGCGGCTAGGGCCTGCGACGTCACCTTGAGGATCCTCGCAGGGCTCCGTGTGAGTAGGCGGGGCCGGGATGGTGGTGGCATCCTGTATCACGTTGACTTCGGGCCCGGTTGGACCCTGAAATTGATCAGAGGAACGACGAGATTGCTGATTCGCAGGGTCACCCACACCGTCATGGGCTGGAGGAGGCATGGGCTGACGAGGCACAGTCGCGTCCAGAGCGTTAGGATCGAAGTCTAGGAGGGCAAGTCCTTGAGGCGCATCCGGCGCATTGGGCCGCATGTCCTCAGCATCGGACGGGTCGTCCTCGTCGCTGGATTCCATCAGAGCCAGGGTCTCGTCCTCGATCTCCGAGTAGTCCGGCGTCCCCGGTCCTTCGAGGCGATGGCCTTCATTTGCATGCGAACGCGCTACTTCGGGCTGCGTCAGGGATGCGACAGACCGCCCTTCAAGCAGTGCCTTGTCCCCATACGAGGTATGGTCGAGAGTACCGCGCGTCTTTGCCTGGTTCTGGCTCGCCCGCATTTCCATTGTATGCAGCACATTCCCGGGGTGACTCCAAGGCTGTGGGCCGTCGTAGCGTCCGGGTTTTTGCCATGACATGGTGAATGCCGTGTCGAAAATGTCAAGCACGTCGCGGTGCGTCATACCAGGACGAGCGATGGGTGCCGTGCCCTGGGTAAAGTTGTGCTTGCATAACGCATGAAATTCCTTGAGTATGTGGTTCAAGCCGTCGTTCCCTTCTACAGAAACAGGATAATCGTATGCCAGATGGTCCCGCTTGCACCGCTTGCATTGGTCCATATTGAAAGCCGAGTTACCAAAGATGCTGCTGAGAGCATCGGGATTAGAGGAGAGACTGTGTTCGGTATATCGCAGAACGAGATAAAGGAGAAGCCAATAGAACGACTCCAGATCGTGCCGCGCCTCGTGCGTCATCCCCTCTTGCAGGACTTGCACTGACATGAACAGCGGTGTTCCCTACAAGATTGATCAGTACCTGTACACCGACATAGCGAAGGTCACTCACCGTCCGCTCCTTGCTATCGTTCAGCAGGTCCGTGCTACCCGGATCAGCAGGCATGTGTCCGTGCTCGACACAGTACTTCTCCCATTCGGCTAGATCGATGTTCCATTTGCGCTTCGCAAGGAATCGCAGCCAACTGAAACTGTAGTCAAAGTCGTGGATGAAACCCTTGAACGGTAAGCTGGGATCTCGACAGATCATCACGTTCCCCTCGCTGATGTCCCGATGGACGACCCCTCTTTCGTACGCAAGTCGATGTCCTACAAGTCACATTCAGAGCGAAGCCGTGCTGGATGAATAGAGATACGTACCTTCTATAGCGTCTCTGAACGCCATCGCAAGCTCCTTCGTGTCCTTGAACTCCGACAGCGGCGTGCCCACCGATTGCAGAATCAGCCGCACATGGCTCCGCTCGTACAGATGCACCTCCTCAAGCAACCGTCTCCCATCCAACGACGTGTCACGGTTATGCGCCGCAGATACCGTGCGATGACCGGCGAGGATGTCGGCAGTCAATTGCTTGTCCTCCACCGAGGAATCCGAGATGTCTTCACCACGATGCGAGTACACCGGCTCCTGCTTCTTCGCCTGGATCTTCCTTCGCTCTTCTGCCGTCTCAGCACCATAGTCTCGCGCCCAGACGCACCGTGCAACCCCGAATACGGTCTCATCCGTCTCCTCGTCCCGTAGCATCTCATAGAATCCCGCCTCGTCGAGACGTCCCAGCTGACGCCACGTATCCTTGATGATATATCGATCATTCCGCGTGCTCTTCCCCTTCTTGTTCAGCTTGAATGCCTCCCAGATCACCGTCGACCGAGAGAAGAGCCGAGGGTTCATCGAGATCAGCTTATAAGCCAGATACTCCGTCGCGTTCCCCTCTTCGTCCTTGATCTTGAACTTCCGCACTGCCTTCCGCGTCTCCGGCGTATGCTTCCACTCCGGGTCATGCTCCCGTGCTAATTTCTCCGCACGCTCGCGATCCTTCTTCGTGCCCAGAGTCACCGTAGGATCATCGCCGACCATCGAGCAGCCTTCGATCGCTGGGTGAAACAGACGCCAGAGGAACTTGTGCAGGATCTCCGGCCTCTCCTGGTACTCGAACGCAGGCGAACAGATCGCCCCCGCGTGGTCGAAGCGGAAGATACGAGCCTTCCCACCGTACATGCCCACCACAAAGCAGAACAGACGACCTTGCGCAGCCATGATGTTCCGTGCACTCTTCGCAAGCTGGATCAGCGTCTCCCAGTGCGTCTGCGACTCCGTCAACATCGGGTCATCCTCCCGTCGAGACTTGAGCTCAAAGACAATCGCGATGTGTCGCCATCGATACAGCGGGGCCACTCGCCGCAGTGCTGGGATCGTCGCGATCACGTCGGGCTTGGTCGGATGCTGGTCCTTTTCGTGCAGTTCGAAGGGGAACTTCATCTCGGTGTGGTCGTAGTTGTGGAACGTCGGTCGGATGTCCTTCGGGAACTTCTTGACCAGCCGCGTCAGCGCCCTCACCTACGTGCCGTGTTAGTCGTCGATCCATTGGCTACAGAGACCCGTGTACTGACCAGCGGACGGTACATCAAATTCTCGATGCCACCCTCGCCTATGTTAGTGAACGACCTACCCACAGGCGGGCACTCGGGGAGCAGTACGCTTTCATCCGATGGCACGAAGTAGTCTAGGAAGCCGTCGATGTTCATGCTCGACGGGACCTCCTTGATCTTCTGCCAGATCTCCCTCGACCAGAGCCCCTTCGTCACTGCGTTGTCTCGTTTTGCTCCTTCTGCGTCGAGGACATATCCTGTCTGACGCATCTGATAGGGCGTGGCCTTGTCGGACATCGGGTCGTCGTGTGCGTGTGCGTTCGCGTTGGTGTTGGTGTTGTCGTCAACGGGTGGACGACAGCTGAGATGAGAGTAGGGAGATGGGACTCGGGAACGGGAGCCCCCTGATTTTGCACGAATGCAAGGCATGTTTCAAGCGGAGTTTGCGTTGATGGCTGGGCTATCGATGGCAGGAATGCGATATTCAATGTCAGTTTCGGGGCTACCGAGTTTGTATTAGCTTCACTTACGGTCAAGACTCTGCGTAGCTCGTCAATCAGAATTTACTTCTCTTGCGCAGGCAAATTTTATGACTGAAAGTGAGGCAGAGTAACGCAGAGCTGTAATCTGCCCGGTTATTCGCAGAGGGAAGTTGAAGTGGCAGGGTCGAGCGCCCGCCACAGATGCATCAAAGCTTCCAGGAATGGGCAACATTCCCACGCACCACACTCCTCTCACCACCATTGCTCGCCCGATTTGGCAGTTACCTTGTTCCATGCCCAGCAATGCCGTGCGTTGCCGTCGGCCAAGGAGAGGACACCATGTGGTCAGTATCAGGCAAAAGAGATAACCTGATTGGTTTAATTCATCAGACTCTGTCTGGTCTGCTATCCTAGTCGACAACTGACGATGATACCCTCTGAGCAGTAAGTGTTATTTGTTGGCGAGCAGTACCACTTCGTTTTGTGGAGCGCATCCTGCAGTCCGGCTACAGAAGGTTTTGGAAGTGTATATATCCGCACTCGCCCCCAGCTCTGGAGTCTGCTACCGAGATGGGTTCATATCTGGAAGCGGACACGGCGCTTGCACATGCCCACAAGGCCTTCAGGGTCCCCGCAGTGTATTGCTTTCTGTACTTACGTGAGCTCAGTCTAGCAGTTAGTTCCGTTGCGCCTCTTGATCAAAAGCCCTGGTATGAAGGTCGTGGAATCATTGCTACAGCTGCAGCTGCGCTCTCCAGTGAGGATGATCTCAATCCACCGTGACAGAGTCTGCATGAGGGATCAGAGTTCATACTTCTATCATAATATTCTTGGGGCAGTTGGCCCTCCGAGTCTGCTTGGTCTATTATGCGGCATTCAGTTCTTCCTTGAACACCGGGACTATCCCGTAGCTCTTGCAGATTTCATGCGGCGAGTGCTGGTGCCGGGAGATACCAAGTAGAGACTCGACTTAGGCGCGCACTACAACTCACTAGCATGTGGCCAAGCCCGACTGCACTGTGAATACAACACCTGCCGATGAAGTCAAACTCTGCGCTAGGCACCCTTAAAGCTCCCCTTGTAACTACTAAGTGGCGTCGCGCCGGAGAACTTGAAGAGAGCTGAACGAGGGGACTGCCGAGTCCAAAGTTGACATTCTGATCAGGCGGGGCACTTGTCTCCCAGCGCTTACTATCTAACTTCTGCAGCCTGCAAGGCCGAGACCTCCGAGTCAGACCAAGGCTCTACTACTAGCCTATGGCGGCCCGTTCACTCGCATTACTCTCCTCTTCACTGATAAGATTTCACCTATAGAGTATGCTGCCCACTGAGCCGTGAATGACGTCCACATTGTCACTGTTGGTGATCCTTACTGACGATCTGAACATCGGTGGACCTGCACCCGATATTGATATCTGGCTGCGAAATCATGGACTCCGACTTGAAAATATTCTTCCGCAACGTATCTGATCCCTGTCATCGATTCTGTGGCTTTCCCTCACCTTCCCCACATACCTCAACTGTCCTCCCTCGCGTTGCAACGCTCTCTCATCTCTCCGTTCTGCGCCAACGTTGACGACGTGGCAGCCATTTCTGACAAGGCGACTACCCAGCAACAACGCCTCGCTATGCATCACGCCAATGCCGCTCAAATGAGACAAGATCACCCGGACGACGAAGTGGGCCCGGGGTGGCACGAGCAGATTCACAACCGGATTAGAGAGTATCCCCTCAAGATAGAGGCCTACCTCAAAGACATGGTACCCGCAGTTGGGCGCGTACCGAAGTGCCTGAAAGTGAAGGATCTCTTCCAAGAGGTGCCTACACGCGGCGCCGAGTTCGACATGTACCCGCCTATGGTGAGTGACAAGCCGTATGCTTATTTAACTTGATCACTGATTGAGGTGCACGATGCAGGTCAACGCTCTTACGAAGCTAGTTGAATCCTTCCCGGAAAGTAGAAGGCCGACCTTCCACAATTACGAGCACAAGGCCATGAAGTTCCCGTATGAACCGTACGCCCGCGAACAGCATCCCACGAAGCCCGACATCATTGCTACTATCCCCTCCATACCCGTGATAACCCCATTGTATCGCTGGCGTCACATCGCTCTCGTCTTCGAGCTCAAATCGCAGGCATCGGACGATCCGTTGATCATGCACAACCCAACGCACTGGGATACCCTCGTCCAGCTCGCGAAGGGCGCGCGCAATATCATGCTCTCCCAGGGGCGATTGTATGCCTTCCTCATTGGGGTCTACGGCGACATCGCTCGCATATTCCGCTTCGACCGCGCGGGCGCTATCTGCTCACCCACGTTCAAGTATCGCGAAGAGCCGAAGATCCTGCACGAATTCTTGTGGCGGCTGTTCCACCCAAAGATACGGGGCTGTGATATCGTCGGTGCCGACCCGACAGTGAAGCTGGGAACCCCTGACGATAGGGAGCTTGCTGACAAGTGGGCCACGGAGTCGGACCCGGATTGGGGACGTACCGCGGAGACGCGCAAGGCTTGCAGGCAGATCACCGTGGGGGAAGGAAACAATAGGACGACCTACCTCGTTTACAAGCTCCTCTTCGTGAATCCAGGGCTGTTCTCGCGTGCCACATTGGTGTGGGCAGCTTTCGACCTCAACGAACAGCCCAGTCGCCCAGACGAGCGCAAGCGCTACGTTATCAAGGAGACGTGGGGAGGGTTGGCACGTACATCGGAGACCAAGCATTACGAAGAAATATCGCGCTCTGCGGGAGCGACATGGTTGGAAGGCATCGCAGAGTTCGTTCTCGGCGATGATGTAGGGCGGCGGGAGGAATGCGAGCGTCTAGAGGCCGAGAGGAAGAAAGCTCAGAATCCCCGTGCTCGGAACCTGGTCAGAGCAGGACATCTCACAGTCGGCGGCTTCCACCATGCACCGGAGAGGAACCGATGGAACGAGCGGAGTCAGACGAGGATCGTTCTAGCGACGGTGGGCACGCCGCTGTCAGAGTTCTTGACTACGAGGGAACTTGTGGCGGCGTTTCGAGATGCTATTGTCGGTAAGTCATGAGAATACTGTCCGTTGTTCGAGCCAACTCACACACGCGCTTTCCCCCTTCTAAGGACACTACAACGCGTACGTGAATGGAGTTATTCATCGGGACATCAGCGAGGGAAACGTCATGATCGCTCGAGATAAGAAGAGGCAGACCTCGGCAGGTTTCATTCAGGATTTCGACTACAGCTTCAGTTGGGTTGCCTTTCTGAAGAAGCACATGGACGAGTATGGCTGGGGCGACGTCTTTGATCTCGCCACCTGGGAGACGTATTGCGTTGAGCACGGACATGAAAAAGCGCAGCAGGGCAATGCGGGTAATGATTCGAAAGAGCGTACAGTGAGTTCTGGTCAAGTTGAGTGCTCGTCAGCTGGACTTATTTCGCCTTCAGGGCACTGTCTTCTTCATGGCGATCGAGATTCTCGAGAGCAGCATCACTCACGAAGCACGCCATGATCTGGAGTCGTTCTACTGGCTTCTCGTTTTCATTGTCCTCAGACACTGCGCTCATAGTCACAAACTTGGAGCTGGCGCTTTTGGCTACCTCTTCTGCCCCGGCGCGGAGCTATTGACGTGTGCAGGATTGAAGAGAGGATGGATCAACTGGAGGAAGCCTTTGGAGGTCCCAGGTAACAAGCCACTCAACGACCTACTGGAAAGCTTCCGTGTACTATGCTCTACAAACTTCAACCGTACGGAAGAGACCAAGCGCATGACTCATGGCGATGTTCTCGCCATCTTTGACAATGCTCTCGCGCCCGGTAACGCTTGGCCCGATCCAAGCATTGATGCCGCCCGTCCTTGGGTACCACCTCGCAATGCAAAGTACTCCAAGAAGGTGGCTGACAGCATGAACAAGGAAGTCACGCTGGGCACCATCGACCACACCACCGCTGGCGATCTGCGCTTCCCGCGCTTCGGATTCCAACCTCAGCAGCCTCAGGACCCGACCTACGAGCTCTCTGAAGAAGAGAAAGATAAGGATTCTGAAGCTGACGACGAAGAGGAGCAGAATGATACGCGCCCTGCAGACGGGGGGCACGTCTCGGTCACTGTCAAAGATAACTTGCCGCCGCCACCGGTGCCGCCCGCCATGGAGGTTGCGCCTGCTACCGACCTCCAAAACAGGCGGCCTGCAACTGACGCACCACGGGAGCCTTCCCCCGATGGCAACCTCTTCGCTCGGTCATCTGGGGGTGCTGATCAACATCATGCCTTGTCCGGGGCTGTAGACCGCAGCGTGGCGAAGACATGGCCAGCGGCGAAAGCAGGCCACCTCAGCGGGCGTGCTGAACATCGCTACAACCTGCGATCGTCTGCTCGCCGCAATCCCGCTGCAGGAGCGAGCAGCAGCCTTCAGACCGAAGATGCTGCGGATGGCCGTGTGCAGGGCGCAACCCGATCGCGCACGCAGACGAGGTCGAGACGTCGAGTTAACGGGTCGAACTCGAGGGACAGCAGCGTAGGGAAGCGCAGCAGGGACGGATGCGACGGTTCTGACGACGCTGAACTCGGTGCTGAGTCTCATCCTGTGAAACGACCGAGGACGCTCAGCACCACTGGGCGTCGAGGGCGTAGTTCGTCAAAGAAGGCGGGGAAGAAACGGTGACGTGGGTGGTGACGGGACCGGACAGTCAGGGTAGTCGATTTGGATGTGTTGTACTAGTACAGAATGCTTTATTATTGGCGAGATCATTGCCGTGAGTGTTGTCATAACGTGTAGTAAATATCTAGCGATGGATTATAGTGGGGACGACGCTACACGATTGGACTACATGGCTTCCAGAGTGCCACAGGGCGCATCGTTCTCTCGCAGCGTCGTAGCTGGAAGTGGACACGCTTGCACAGGCGAAGGAGTTCAGAATCCCCGCAGTCTATTGTTCTCTACATTCTAACATGGGTTGAATTTCACAATCACTACGCAGTTCCCTTTCGGCCCCGCATCATAAGACCTGACTTGAAGGCCGCGCCTCCTTTCCTTCCCTCTCCTGATCCAGGTATGCGACTAGGCTGAGACGAAATTGTAAACCCGTGCTTCAGGGGCGCATTGACGATTCTCTTGCCAGCGCGCCCCGGCATGGTCTTCGTAGCCTCCTTGTTGTCTCTGGTCAAAGGCTTCGCCGTAGCGAACGTGAACGTAGCCGCGTTCGTCGTATCCACCAGCATCGGCTTAGATATTGACAGCCTGCGTATCGCCTTCTTGAGCACCGGAAGGCGAGACTTGCCTTCTGGGCTTGGAGTAGCCCTACCCTTGTAATCGCGGTACGGACGTGTTGGCGTGAACGGCGCCGAAGAGAGGACGGGGGTGTTGCGTAATGTGTGAGTAGCATCAGCGTGCATAACTATCACCAGCTCATCGTCTGAATCCTGTCCATAGATGTCCGATGGCCGACGTTCAGGGGACACGAGCACCATTGAGTCATCTGAGATCTGGGACTGGTCGGAACCCGGAGATGGGCTCAGTGCACGCATGAGCGACACAGGCGAAGACAGCTCTGACGCTACCGGTATCGCCGCGGCAGTGGAGTGGTTGAGCGCCGCAATGGGGGACGTTGCCTCGGGTTCAGAATCTTCGTGGATGTACGCAAGCTTCGACAGTGAAGACGCAGCTGGCGGCCCAGTCCTAGTAGCTGGGACGCCCAGGTGCTTCTGGATCGTAGATCCTGATGCGCTTGTAGAAGGTATGGCTACAACCTCCACACGGCGACGCCTCGAGCGCGCAGAGGATACAGAAGACGAAGCGCTGATCCTACCCTTCTTCGCCCCTGCTACCTTCTTGGGGTAGGGGAAGGAGAAGGAAGTCGAGAGTGACGGTGCGTAGGATGAGCGTCTGGAGTGTGTGTGTAGTGAAGAGTTGTGGCTCATGCTTGCACGGAAGACTTGGCTGGCGAGTGGAGCAAGTCTAGGGTACTCAGCAGAGGCGGAGGCAGGCAGGGCAAGTGCAGGTGCGTCCGCAGACTTTCCATCTGTTGGCTTCCCGGACGCAGCGAGGTCTTCATCCGTCAAAGAGGACAGGAGCACTGAGGCGAGCGTAGCAAGCTCAGAGTGGGACGGAAGCGACGAGTGACGAATAGGCAAGAATGACTCCTTGCGCTGCTGCTGCGTTGCGCGAGTCCGCTCCGTAGCTTGTTGTTCATTCTTGCCACCCTGTCGCCTCACCCTGAGTTCGTCCAAGGCCCGTTGACGTTCTCCAGACAGCTCTTCTGCGATGCTTGAGATATTCGAAGGGCTCGGTGTGACCATCTTCTCGGTTCCTATCTCGATAGCCCGACCCTTCCACCACTTGGCCTTCTTGCGCCATGTCTTTGCGTCCTTCCTGGCATCGAGCGTCGCCCGGACTTGCGCCTTGTACTCCTCTTGTGTCCGCGGGCCAATGATGGGCTCAAGCAGGGCCGTCCACGGGCTGTCCGGCTTTTCCAGGGCCTCGCGGATCGCAGCAATGAGCGCCTCCTCAGGATCGGCCCCAGCAGAGACGTCGTCGTGTGCATGAGAGAGAACGGGCTTGTGTGCACCAGCGGAGATCAGGAGCTCGAGAAACCGATGGTAACGCACGCGTTCGGATGCGAGCGCCATGTTCTCGGCGGCGAGGACTTGGGCGCGGTCGTCTGCAGAGGGAGCGGAGGTAAGGGCCGTGTGGAGCGCTCGTTGCGTTTGGATGAGACGCGTTCGAAGCGAGGAGGCCTCCGATGTTGCGTTGGTGGAGGCGGCGTGGGCGGATTCGAGAGCCGCTCGGGACTCGGTGAGCGCACGCTCGAGAACTGGGATGCGGCGAGTGGCTCTGTACTGATGCTCAAGCGCGCTCTCGAGTTCGCGGATGCGTTGCTTGAGCTCAGAGAATATGGATTCTGGTTGCTGGCTGACTGCGGGCGGAGACGTGACGACGGGAGGGGACGAGTGAGTGAACCAGACCGGGACGCCAGCGTCCGAAGCGAACAAGGTAGAGAGCTCGGGCGGGTGAGCAGATGCCAGAATCAGCTCATCGATACCGTGGGCAGACACTGGTCTGGAGGGCAAGGTCGCCATAGGTTCGGGTCGTATGTCGGCAAGGGCACCGTCAGATCTGGACCGTCGGTGGAACAGGTTGGACAACCTAGGGAAACGCATCGCGGTGACGGTAGTGAGAGAGATGAAGGATGGTTAGAAGCACGTTGGAACCTCTCCCTTCATGTAGACTGCCCAGGCGCGGCTGGCATGGCAGCCTCCGATCGTGAATCTAGCGTTGATACTAACGGTCAGCCACCGTGACAGTGAGATCGAGAGGCTGACACGTCTGCCAGTGTCAATGAAGCTCGAATGAATCAGTCTTCCAACAAGAGGTAGCCATGACGGCATTCTCACCTGTAGTCAATCGCCATTTCGTGTCGATGGATTGCATTTGCCGTCAAGAGACAAGTGGGGCTGACCTCAAGTCAGTGGGCGACAAACCGTACTAGTAGTTCACCATGCAAGCTGCCAACGCAGCCATCTACACTTCAAACTCCGACCGTTATCGTGTTTGATGTAGGCTAGGTAACACATACATAATGACCCAGTTGTATGCGACGGGTTCCGCTACACGTATTATGTCGTTAGTAACAGTTGGTTGCTACTAAGACTCGGGAGACCACCGTAATCTGAGGTGTGACAGCCCAATTTAGGCAAGTTCGAGCTTACAAATCGACAATTAGGCGCTCTTCTGGTGGTCGCCCATCGGGCGCTCACGCAGGTACCAACTTCTGTGACTGTGAAGTCGCAGTACAGTACCAGAGTGAATACGCTAGTACCTAGGTCTCAGAATCGACTGCAAAGTGGAGTTGAATTTACTTAAAGTCCTACTCTTTTCACTACAAAGTCCCCTTAGTTTCCCAGTGAGATGGCCTCAGCAACCCAGGGTTTGATCTGAAACTCACTCCACCCCTGGTCCGAAGTGGCGAACCTCGAGGTTCGGAAATTGCGAGACCTAGGTCCCAGCGTAATAACTCTATCGTCTGAGAAGAGAACAGCTCCGGCAACGGCGATTTCATCGCAGTGCAAGAGAAGTAGCTACGTGGAGCTTATGTGCTTCCGTTCCACTGGGTGACAAGCTGAAGGGGTTCTTAGAGCACCATGGCTGTGGAGAATAGCAGAATAACGCTGATAAATATGACATACCGTGGAACCTGTGCCACTCTCTCGCGTCACCCGGCTCATGCGCTGCCAACGGGATTTGACAAATGATACGCAGCCTGCGCTGAAGGGCTCGAATCCCGACACAACAGGAGAAAACCCACCAACAAGACCCGAACCTCGCTCACGTCCATAGTAGGAACGGCGCGGGCTACTCGCACCTGCGGCCACAATGATCGACCGCGAAGATCACTGGCGCAAACCTGCCAAGCTGCCCATGCCAAGTGTCTACCCGGGCGTGGCAGACGGGGACACGTCCATCCTGTGCGACTGAATGAGTTGTCGAGCTGGTGTCGCGCACACATCGTCTGCACGTAGCCCACCGGAGGCACGAGCGCAGCTTCGACGTACATGTCGCGCCAGCGCAAGGTACGTTGACAGATGAATGAGATGGAATGGGCTGTCGAGTGATTTGCGCCCGAGATGAAATGGTGCGTGACGTGGGTCTAGGTGGACCACCCGTCCGGAACGTGGTCTGCCGCCGGCGCGCAATGGGCGCAGAATAAGTTACTGCTACCGACTCCAGGGCTGGAATACAAATAACAATGCGTCTCGGGAGAATTGCAGACGTCCAGGCAATTGACATTACGTACACACAGTATTGTCACGGAAGGCACACCGTTCTGAGGCTAGAGGCCTCCGCCGGGGGAGCGCTCAGAGCTCAATCTCCCGTACACCATCTTTGTCCACCACCTTCACTTTGTACTTTCCGGGCGAAACGACGAGACGTTTGGACACCTCGTCGATGCAGCGTCGTAGAGTCGCCAAGCCTTCCTCCAGGCTGGCTTCGGGGTCGTGATATCTGCGTGACGTGATTGAGTATCCTGTCAATGTATAGAGAATGACGCGGGAGGAGGACTGATTGGCATACGGGAACGGTGTCTGATGCCACATACATGCATAGCTCGCGGACCATACGTCGGAGGAGTGACGGGGCTCGCGGCGATAGTGCATTCAATTGAACATGGGATACTCACCTGTCAAGCAAACTGAGAGCGAAATAGCTGCCGTATCCGTGGGCACCGAACGGTACACTTGTCAGTGTGCCCAGGTAATCCACCCAGTACAACTCCGGCGTGTGCGTCGCAGTGTCATAGCCACCGAGCAGCAGATTTACAGAGTACGGGCTGCGAGAGCGAAGAGACTCGGCAAGTGAACGACGGATCCATGAAGCAGCTGATGATGGTCGTAGGGCGTAAGTGTGGCGAATGTGGTAGAGGCGCAGGTTACGCTCGACGTATTCGGCGAAGTTGACAGTGTCGCCTAAAGCACACATTCATCTATCAGCATCAATCGAGTATTCCGTTTCACGCACGAACCTGGTTCGCCGCCGTAGGCCATGAGAAGATGCGGACTAAGGACCTTGATCTTGTCCTCGTCCGACTTCATCTTGACGATAGACCTAGCAGCGGTGGTATCCGCTGCTATTATCACATAGCCCTTTCCGGTCAATGCAAATGAAACATCCATGGCTGTTGTATTCGGGAAAGGTGGTGGGCAGAAGGGATGGTGGAGGGAGGAGGAGAGGCGAAGGGCGTGCAACTCCAAGTCCGAGTCGGTACGCGCGTCGCGGTACGCACGACGCGTCAGTCGGCAATTCCCGCGCGGGCGTTTAGTTGATTCAAACGAGCGTCTGTTTCTCAGACTCTTCGTCTCTAACTCCCATCTCGTCACTCGATGTCTTTGTCTGGGACAACTACCTTCTTTGCACGGATATGACCTAGATATCTAAAACGGAGCGAATGCGGACATGAAAGCGAGGTCCCACTGTATCGGAACACAGCCGATACACTCACTCATCTTCGATGAACCTTACTCGACCCAGGTGATCCCCGTTCAAATCCCACGGACACTTACGGGTTAAGGTGGCCAGAATCGTCAAGCCAAGTCAAGCATATTGCTAGAGACTAGATATGGAGTCCAAGTCGCCGATCTGGGGCCACTGCCACGTATCTCAACCGCTGCGCCGTATGTCCATCATTCTCGAAGGACAGGTAATCCCGCTCACCCTAGGCTTCTGTTCGACAAATACAAGTCTGACTGAGACGTGCTCCCAGTCGACAGGACGTGGGCGCGGCCCGTGCTTCTCCATCTGCGTCAAGATTGAGCTGTGGCCAGATCCGTTCACACACGGCGCTCTTCGGCATCCGGAACCATGCAAAGACCATACGCCACTGTACCCACAGCAGGAACTCTGCCCGACCGTGACCATCTTCCTCGCCATTACTGGCTACCCTTGTTCATCGTCCGTGGGCATGCTTGTCTCCTTGAATTCGTTCCGAGTCTTTGCTCAGGTAAGGGTCGACCTTCGAAAGTGAACACACGCGAAGGCGCGGGATCAGCCCCAGGGAGCTGTCACACCATGTCAGGTCTTGTCGGTGAACTGCAGACCAGGCGATCTTCCTCTGTTTACCTGCAAAGACACGAGACGTGGCCGCCCGACACGCTGTGTCAATGTGTATCCCTTCGTGTGAATGTCTAGCCTGTGCCAGTTTTCGCCCGCGCAGGCACAGCGATCGGAGCTTCTGTGTCAAAAACAGCGACGTCTGTCTAGAATGGTGTCGACTTTGCTCAGGTGCTCTACATTCGACGTCATACTCTAATATATCTCATGCCTCACTGATAGATTCACAGTGCTTATGGCCATCGCACGGGAGGAAATGGGGAAGTCCGGCGGTTTCGCTAGATCGATGCCTAAGGCACGTCCAGCATTACTGCGCTCCAACCGGACCGCGGGAAGCATGTCGACGTGCTCTATCTGGCGTCTATGTCGCCCGCCTGTAGTTCTGAACGTAGGACACGGTGTCTATCGCCTGTTGACGGGTCATTGGTCGGGGCCAACGTTCGCAGAGACTAGGTCTCGTTCACGGCTTTCGCTACTATTTGCACATGCGGCGGTTCGGGAGCAATGTATCGGAGCACTGCGCTTTCTGCCTGTCGCATTCAGCGGTGTAGGCCCCAGCTGCAAGTGCGTATCCTCGCAAAGACCGAAACCCAACACCTTTGGCAGAGCTGACCATATGCGACAGGTGCTTCTCACTGTTTCCGGAAAGAGGGTCTCTTCTCGCACAGGCCACTGTCGATGTGGCCGCGCGGTAGCAAGTGTTTGATTTCGGGAGTGGCTCAACCTCAGGATCTCGTGGCGGCGCGACGCTCGAGAATACAACGCGAGCAGTTTTGGGAACAAGGCGAAGTCAATTTTCTCCACCGTACGCGAACCATCTGTTGTACTTTGGCTTTCCGATGGCTGATTGAGCTGTTCACGGGGTGGTGCATCCATGGCCAGAGCGCACTCGGCCCCCAGAGCATATCCAATGCTCCTACTACTTCCATGGAGCGGGAAGATGGCACCTCCGAAGCCACCGATTTGTCCGTCTTCGGGAACAGGGGCGTGGCCGCCCGCTCGTACCCGCTATTGGAGGCGTTGCGCGGACTTCTTGCCAGTCCGCGCGTGCGGAATGGTACCCCCGTAGAGACGGGGCTACCATTCAGTACGCGGGGATTGTCTTGCGGGCCGAAACGTCTCATACTGATACTTGGGCGGCCTCACAAACACAGCATTCTGGTATCGCGATATGTTCATTCCAGCTACTCGAGATCCGGATGCAGCTACGTATGTCGGCGAGAGGTATGCCATGTCGGCAATGCGATGTGACAAGCACTGACTTGTGTTTCAAATCAAAGCGTCTTTCTTTTTGATTCATTGCTGTTTGTCAATCCTGTGATGCTCGACCTCCCTTCCGCCGACAGTCTTTTCATCGCCTCGACGGTACGTGTCCCCTGTACCAGTGGATGCTTTGACTGATCGCCGCAAGTATGTGCGGCCCATGGCTCGCATGTTGTCTGCATATTTCATTTTACCGGAGGCGCGACTATTCTAGGCCGACTTTGCCTTCTGTGGAATACAAGGGCGAAATACAAGGATGGGCAAAGTAGGTTCATGGGAGCCCGCGCCCTGAGAGACGAATGCAGCAAACTGTCTCAAGTAGTGGCTCGATATGATCCGCCGAGTGCGGCGTTATACAACTATGTCAGGTGAGTACGTCGCTCTACGAAAACTCCAGGCTCCAGTAAGTGGAGCGGGAGAGCTCTATGATTGGGGCACGCTTCTGGAAAGGGTAGCTTTGTCATGGCCCGCATTGCACGATGTTCGAAAGTTCGGGACAACACGCTACTCGTATCTAGCGGTGGCCCTCTTCGTTCTCCCGTCTTTTGAGGGTCTATTCAATTGCCATTGGTTCTGTGGCAAAGACTGTTTGGCTGGCCACCGCTCAACCGGCTCCATCTTGTGACAGGTCCCTTCTTCCCCGCATGAGTCTCTAGCGAACTCTCAGTGGCGTCCGACTTAGGTGGTGGCCGTCAAGGAATTGGGAAGTCCGCATTGGCGCAAGCTCACCGCCGGGGGCGAAAACCAGCACTTCGATCAGGGCAACTTCCTCCGCCATGTGGTGGACAATCTCTCGGACGAACCGACAGTTCGGGTGCAGTCCATATGCAATGGCTGGGCAGTACCCAGATATGCTCGATTGGTCCGCCCATATGCTCCCGCCACTCCGAATAGGGAGTGCGCCCAAGGACCTCCGCACCCGAAATGTCCGTTCCATTGAGGCGATGCAACAATAACGGCCGCGTACATCAGTCCTATTCTGCAGTCCGGATCCGTCTCGAGATGGCCGACGTCACGCATTAGCTATGCAGTCTCCGTCAGAAGGGCCATGCACTTGTCTAGATTGTGGCAAGGTTCGTCGAGTCTGTCGGGTACCCGGACAGGCCGTTTCTCACAACCACTATAGTTGTGTGTGCGACGCCGCCCATTGGACGTTGGGCGCCTTGTGGAGGCTACTTAAGCGATACGATGCGACCAGCAGAGGCCCAGCGACGAGTCCACTCCCCTCACTCAGCAAGGATGCATCTCGCCCCTCGTCTCCTGACCATTCTCACTCTGGGGCTCTCACTCTGCGGCGGTTCGCCGACTCCGCAGCGGCATGTCGTGCACGAGTCTCGCGCGTCCATCCCAACCGGCTGGTTGCCCGTGCAACGCGCTGATCTCGACATCGTGCTCCCGCTTCGCATAGGGCTGATGCAACCAAACATTCACAAGGTCGAAGAATACCTTATGGAGGTATCACACCCGCAATCACCCGGATATGGTAAACACTGGACCCCGGACAAAGTGGGACAGACGTTCCGTCCTTCGGACGAAGCCATCGACACCGTTCGATCGTGGTTACTAACCAGTGGTCTCGGGGCGGACCGCATTAGGATCAGCAACAGCGGCACGTGGATACACGCTGACGTGACCGTAAAAGAGGCCGAGGAACTGCTCAGCACGGAGTACTACGTTTACCACGGAGAAGACGGCAGCAGTGAGGTCATCGCCTGTGCGGACAAGTACCACTTGCCAGAGCATGTTTCCACGCACGTCGACCTCGTCACTCCAACTCTGCAATTCGCGCATAAGCGCAGGCGCACCGGCCTCGAGAAGAGAAGCTCGTCGTCTGCGAGTCGGACCTGGCGAAGCACCCCCAGCTACGATACTCCCTTCGAGTCCACCCCTCAAGTTAATGGGCTTGTCGCAGTGCGTCTTCGTGTAGTGGTGAATAGTGACGCTTGCTGATTTCAGGTGTGATGCTAGGAGGAGACTGCGCAGCTGGCCGCATGCGGACAGCAGATGACGCCCGACTGCTTGCGGCAGCTGTACAACTTCACCGACTACACTCCGCAGGCACCGACCAACAACACGCTCGCAATTGGTGAGCTGGGGCCCTTCCACCATAAGCGCATGTTCTAATCCGACCCTCACAGTCGAGTTCACCCCGAACGCGTATCGGCCCAGCGACCTCGACATGTTCTTCGCTAACTTCTCGCCGAGCCAGGTCGGACAGCGACCAATCCTCTACAGTATTGACGGTGGTGCGTGACAGTATCTCTGGTGCGTAGACGCGCCGATTCACCGTTCGGTTGGGCATAGGGGTCGTGCAAACGACCGATGAGTCGTTCGATGACAATGTCGAGTCGGACCTTGACCTGGAGTTCGCAATGGCGCTGGTCGGCCCACAGCAAAACGTTACACTACTGCAGACAGGGGATCTAGAGCAGGGTATGTCTGCATGTCATCCGCCTCATAGTTTGTGCCCCACGCTCAATCTTATACACTCATACACAAGGTGGCTCCCCCGACGACGTACTCGACGCCCTTGACGCATCGTACTGCACATACGAAGGCGGTGACAGCACTGCTTTTGACCCTACCTATCCTGATCCTGCAGGTTATCAAGGTGACCTCGGTTGGTGCGTTTTTGGGGCAGTTGGCTGACCAACGTGCGTTAGGTCATGACTGCGGCACCGTCCCGCTGCCCAGCGTACTTTCGTTCTCTTACTCCTCTAGCGAGGCCTACTTTACCCCTTCTTACATGACACGTATGTGCAATGAATTTGCCAAGGTGCGGTTGACCGGCCCTCCCTCTGTCCCTCTCTCCGTCTGATTGTGCTGTGGTAGCTCGGCATGATGGGCGTGTCGGTTCTATGGTCCACCGGCGACAATGGCGTCGGCGCCGAGGGATACTGCCTGAATTCCAGCGGAGACTTCGGAACGGGCGCCGACTACCCGATATTCAACCCTTCTTTCCCCGCTACCTGCCCGTATGTGACGAGCGTAGGCGCAACCCAAATAAACATATCTGCGGTAAGATGATGTCAGCTAGTCCCTTCAGTATGTAATGACATGGCATCTTCGGTTCCAGACGCGCATAGAGTCTGCGGGTTATGTGCCTTCCAAGCTATCCTCGGGAGGCGGGTTCTCTAACGTGTTCTCACCGCCGAGCTACCAGCAATCCGCCGTAGAGGACTACCTGGCCAACTACCCGCCCTCATACTCCACCTCCATTTACAACGCGTCAGGTCGTGGATACCCTGATCTCGCGGCGAATGGGTACGTTGCCTTCTTCCTCATCTGAACTATAGTCCATTCTGACACACGTCATGCAGCGTGCGCTACTCGGTAGCAGTGGACGATGTCTGGCTGCCAGTGTACGGCACATCGGCATCTACGCCTGTCATCGCCGCCTTCCTCTCGGCGATCAACGACGCGCGCATCGCCGCAGGGAAGAGCACTGTCGGTTTTATCAATCCTACGGTGAGCCTGTTTTCTCGGGAGCCTTCTCGCTTCAGAGTCGCGAGTCTGACGCGACCCGGACACAGATATATTCATCGTCCTTCCAAGCAGCATTCAACGACATCACCGCTGGTTCGAATCCCGGATGCGATACCAATGGATTCAATGCTGAGCCCGGGTGGGACCCGGTGACGGGCGTCGGCACACCCAACGTCGCGATGCTTCGCGAGTTATGGCTTGAGCTACCGTGATTTTCCTGAGTGGCCAGCTTCTTTCTTAAGCCTCAGATCCCTTTGGTACCTTCACTCTTCTTTCGAATTCATCGAAGGGCCCCATTCTCGTCTTCCTTGACCTGCTATGTATATTGGCCAATAGATGTCTTGATAAGTCTGTGGTTTTATTGATGTATGTACGCTGCGGTATCGATGTTAAAATGTGTAGTTTTCGAGTCGAGTCTAATGCTTTGGCATTCTTCGTCTTGAGTCGTGAGCGCAAGCGTCTCGGGTTCAGGGGTATCTCCGTGTCATTACTTCCCGATGGAGGCCACGTTGTGTCGCATGGCGATGACGCCCATTCAAGTACGCTAGTGTAGTCTCACAAGGTGGTTCGTCACGTATTCCTTCACGTGTCCAGGGAGGGCCAACACGGTCGAATTTATGGTAGTTACATTCTGAACTATTCTTTCACAACTGTGGGAGATGCAGACTCCAGGCTTGTAGTCCCGCGCCGCCCATAGCAATGAATACTCGGATGGAGAGAAATACGGCGTGGACTCAGCACAAGATCGGTGGGGAAAATCCAGAAGGCGCTACGACGCTACTGTGATACCTATACATCAGAGTGCAGAGTGCAGAGTTGACAATTAACTGATGGTGCAAACAGTGAGCTAAGTTCTACTTCTTCGTTGACCGCGTCGCCATCCGCCCTCGTGTTTGCGTCTGACTCAGCGTCCTTTGCCGCTTCGACGACTGCGCTTCAAGCCTATCCTCTACATCCTCCCTCGCCGCGCGACTCCGCTTCCCCACACTGTGATCCCTCGTCCCAGCATCCTGGGGCTGTGAAGCCGCCTTCGTTCGTGAGCGTGTGATACGAGGCTGACTGGGCTCAGTTGCCCTGCTCGACGAACGTAGGTTGTAGCAGTGACCCGGCTGTGCTTCTACTCCATCGGTATTGCTGGCCGGCCACGTTTCGGCCACCTGAGCAGTAAGACGCTCCTGACTCTTTGCAGGAGCGCACTTCTTTTTCTTTGACGTTGATTTTGCACGACGGGTTGGACGGCTAAGTCTCACTGTGTCGTCTTGAGCACCCTCGCAGGGACCTGCACGAGCTGAAGAAGCCTGCATAACCGTGGCATTCTGCATCACATCCATCTCCGACGCGGTCGACCCTTGAGGGCCGTGCGAAGTAGAACGGGATTGTTCGTTCGCGGTGTCGTCCACACCGTTTTGGGAGGTGTCATGAACTTGCGAAGACATGGGAAGATGGCACGAAGTCGCATCCAATGCTGTGGAATCCACGTCTAGCAGAGCAAGTCCTTGAGGGGCATCCGGCGCATTAGGGCGCATGTCCTCAGCATCGGACAGATCATCCTCGTCACTGGATTCCATCACGGCCAGACTCTCGTCCTCGATCTCCGAGTTGTCGGGCGTTCCCGGCTCTTGAGGGCGATGTTCCTCATCGACATAGGAACTCGCGGCTTCCGGCTGCGTCAAGGGTGCGACAGGCCGACCGTCAAGCAGTGCTCTGTCCTCATACGAGGTGTGGTCCAAAGTACCCCGCGTCTTCGCCTGGTTCTGGCTCTTTTGCATCTCTACTGTATACAGCTCATTTGCCGGAAGCTTCCAAGGATGCGGGCCGTCGTCGACTTCGGGTCCCGGCCATTGCATGGTGAATGCCCTGTCGAAGATGTCGAGCACCTCTCGGTGCGTTATACCAGGACGCGCAATGGGTGTCAGGCCATCAGAGAAGTTGCGCTTGCACAAGGCGTGATACTCCTTGAGTATATACGATAGCCCGGGATTCCCTGGCACCGAAACGAGAGAATTGCTTGCGAAATAACCCAGCTTGCGGAGCTTGAAATCATCAAGATCGTCTGCGGCACCTCCAAAGATATTGCGGAGTGTGCGGGGTTTTGACAACAAACTGTGTTTGGTGTACCGTAGGACGAGATAGAGCAGGAGCCAAAAGAACGACTCCAGATCGTGTCGAGCTTCATGCGTCATCTTCCCTTCCAATACTTGCACCGACATGAACAGCGGTGTTCCCTGCCAACCGAGTCAGAACGAGTACGCCGATTAGTGAATGCCACTCACCGTCCGCTCCTTGCTATCGTTCAGTAGGTCCGTGCTACTCGGCTCGGGTGGTAGGTGCCCACTGTCGGCACAATGCTTCTCCCACCTTGCGAGATCGAGGTCCAAGTGGCGCTTTGCGAGAAAGCGCAGCCAGCTGAAACTATAGTCGAAGTCGTGGATGAAACCCTTGAACGGTAAGCTGGGATCTCGACAGATCATCACGTTTCCCTCGCTGATGTCCCGATGGACCACCCCCCTTTCATACGCAAGTCGATGTCCTGCAAGCTACATTCAGCACGAACACGAAGCCCTGCAAGAAGAATAGAAGCACGTACCTTCTATAGCGTCCCTGAACGCCATTGCCAGCTCCTTCGTGTCCTTGAACTCCGACAGCGGCGTGCCCACCGATTGCAGAATCAGCCGCACATGGCTCCGCTCGTGGAGATGCACCTCCTCAAGCAACCGTCTCTTATCCAACATCGTATCGCGGTTATGCGCTGCAGACACCGTGCGGTGACCGGCGAGGATGTCGGCGATCAATTGCTCGTCCTCCACCGAGGAATCCGAGATGTCTTCACCACGATGCGAGTACACCGGTTCCTGCTTCTTCGCCTGGATCTTCTTTCGCTCTTCTGACGTCTCAGCCCCATAGTCTCGCGCCCAGACGCACCGCGCTACCCCGAATACGGTCTCATCCGTCTCCTCGTCCCTCAGCATTTCGTAGAATCCCGCCTCGTCCAGACGTCCCAGCTGACGCCACGTATCCTTGATGATATATCGATCGTTCCGCGTGCTCTTCCCCTTCTTGTTCAGTTTGAATGCCTCCCAAATCACCGTCGACCGGGAGAAGAGCCGGGGGTTCATCGAGATCAGCTTGTAAGCCAAATACTCCGTCGCGTTCCCCTCTTCGTCCTTGATCCTGAACTTGCGCACCGCCTTCCGCGTCTCCGGCGTATGCTTCCACTCCGGGTCATGCTCCCGTGCTAATTTCTCCGCACGCTCGCGATCCTTCTTCGTGCCCAGAATCACCGTAGGATCATCACCCACCATCGAGCAGCCTTCGATCGCCGGATGGAACAAACGCCAGAGGAACTTGTGCAGGATCTCCGGCTTGTCTCGGTACTTGAACGCAGGCGAACAGATCGCACCCGCATGGTCGAAGCGGAAGATACGAGCCTGCCCACCGTACATGCCCACCACAAAGCAGAACAGGCGACCTTGCGCAGCCATGATGTTCCGTGCACTCTTCGCAAGCTGGATCAGCGTCTCCCAGTTCGTCTGCGACTCCGTTAACATCGGGTCATCCTCCCGCCGAGACTTTAGCTCAAAGACGATCGCGATGTGCCGCCATCGATATAGCGGGGCCACTCGCCGCAGTGCTGGGATCGTCGCGATCACGTCGGGCTTGGTCGGATGCTGATCCCTCTCATGCAGTTCGAAGGGGAACTTCATCTCCGTGTGGTCGTAGTTGTGAAACTTGGGTCGGATATCCTTCGGGAACTTCTTGACCAGCCGCGTCAGCGCCCTCACCTACGTATCGTGTTAGTCGTTGATCCATTGGCTACAGAGATCCGTGTACTAACCAGCGGACGGTACATCGCATTCTCGAGGCCGCCCTCGCCTATGTTGGCGAACGACCTACCCACCGGCGGGCACTCTGGGAGCGGTACGCTTTCATCCGATGGCACGAAGTAGTCTAGGAAGCCGTCCATGTTCATGTTCGACGGGACCTCCTTGATCTTCTGCCAAATCTCCCTCGACCAGAGCCCCTTCGTCACTGCGTTGTCTCGTCTCGCCCCTGCAGCGACGAGGACATTTCCTGTCTGACGCATCTGATAAGGTGTGGCCTTGTCGGACATCAGGTCGTCGTGTGGATGTACGTTGGCGTGGGCGTTGGTGTTGTCGTCAACGGGTGGGCGACAGTTGGGATGAGAGTAGGGAGATGGGACTCGGGAGCGGGAGCACCCAGATTTTGCACGAATGCAAGGCATCTTTCAAGCGGAGTTTGCGTGTATGGCTGGGCTATCGATGGCAGGGAATGCAATATTTCAGTGTCAGTATTAACGCTATCGGGTTTGTATTAGCCGCACTTACGGTCAAAACTCTGCGCAGCTTGTCAATGAGAGCTTTATTTCTTCAATAGGACGGGAATTATGACTCAATCTGAGGCCAAGGAGCCCAAAGTCGTGACCTGCCTGGTCGTTCACGGACGGAAGTTGAAGTGGCGAGGTCGAGCGCCCAGCATAGATACATCAAAGCTTCCAGGAATGGATGATATTCCCACGTGCCACAACCCTCTTGGGACCATTGCTCGCCCGATATGGCAGTTACCTTGTTCACGCCCAGACATGCCCTGCATATCTGCTAATTTGCCATCACCGCAGAACATGAGAGCATGCGTTTCATACTGGGAAAACAGATATGCGCCTGATAACGGAGCCGCCTTACCCGGCAACCCGTTGTGGCATTGAAAGAGGGCTACCACTGGGAACTTTCACCAGGTTGAGTATGTCTAGAAAGTTTGCTAGGTGGCACTTTTGGCGCACAAGTAAGTCGCGTCGGATAATACACTATAATACAGTGACTGCAGATACACTCTAATTGCGCTATCTGCACGAACTTCCTATCGGCGCTCAGCGTAGTTTGCCGCCGAGAATTACATATATCGACAAACCTCAGCCCGGTTTGGGACACATAATAACGCTAAAATTAGCCATCGCCCAAGACATATGGGTAACAGAGCCTGGTCTGACTTGTAGGCTAGAGAATTCATGGCAGTCAAGGCATCATCATGCGAATATGCTCTCAGGCTCGCTGGGGCCAGCCACATCTGTCTTTGGGCCCTCTCAGACCAAGCTCACTGGTAGCCTCATCAGCATAACCACTCAGATGTTCCTCCTGTTGCTATAATAGTGCTACTTTAAATGCCCCAAACTACACAATGAATTAGGTCTCTCTAAAATGTGGCGGCAGAACAGCAACCTCAGCTTGAGTAATCTTGTGATGAAAGCACTGCCAGTAACAGGACTATGCTGTAAATGGTTTGACCATCTATTGTGACTGTACTGAGTGTCTTAGCTAGGGGGTGAAGACAGGCAGTAAACACATATGACCATTCGCTGTTGAACTGATCAGTAGGCGCCTGTAGGGCAGCCAGGGATCTCCCGGGTAGATCAGGACAATCACATGCTACCGGCACTCCGGGTATCAGGAGTATCACATGCATTGTGTACTTTATCACATGCATCAGGGATTGGTACTGTACAGTTGCTTAGTCAGACGGTCTCCTACATGTATATAAGGACCCCTGTAGCATACCACAATCCCAAGTCGCTCAACAGCAACTTTCGTGTGCCTCAAGCCTCACAGCCACCAACCAGGTAAGCAACCTAAAGCCCGCTGTAAGAGTTTGCCTGCTCGTCATTCACTGGTTCGCAACAGTAGTTTTCGTTGAAGTGCTCTAATCGTGCTCATGTCCGTGCATGTTACAAGTAGTCACGGGTGCGTGACCTGGATCCATTTATTTTCCTTTTATTTCCCCTTAGCTACCCCTGCTTCCCTCACGTGACTCCGGTCCGGCCGTGCCCCTTCACGGTCTGACCTTGTACCATATGATTAGGGATCGGAGAGCCGCCTCTCCTCAAGGACGCTGTTCATTGGTTACCCAGTATTTCCCTCACCTCGTTTCCCCTCACATGCCTACCCCTATGACTCCCTAGCTACCCTCTGACTGTGCGGTTTCTCCCCCTGTTTCTCCTATTCGTTGTACACTAAACCCCTCACCGGAGCGGTACTCTCCTGGGCCGTAGGAGACGCCCGCTTCCCTCATGTATATAAGCTGTAGTAGTTGGGCGGTCGAACCCTAAGTTCGACCTGGTTTAATCCATACTCAACCTTCGCCGCATCCCCTGCTGTGAAGCCTCTGAGTTGGCCGACACCTAGGCTTACGCTTGCACTTCACTCGACGCTAGCTTCAAGGGTTTGCTAGCTGTCTCTCGTATCGCTCTCATCGAAGGACAGAGTTCCTTTGTGGAATCTCTCGGCACCGAGTAAGTTTTTGACTCGGTTGGTTGGACTGACATTTGGGTCAGTAGGACGTGCTTGGTAGCACGTTGGAGTGTTAGCGCGAGTCGTCGCGTAACAGTGCATATCTACATCTCAGTCCAGTGTTGGCATGACAGTTGTCAGACATAAGTCAGACACTCGGACGCTCTCCGTCCGATGTATCTGACTCTGACGGCTGTCACATCAGGGCGTGACCTGTGAGACGCTACATCGGGAGCTGGCTGTATGCTGCTCTCGGGTTGTTCGTGTGCCAGTAGATTACCTGGATGCTGGCATACAATGCAATGTGAGGACTCTGAGGAGGTACCACCGAACTATGTACAATAGTTTAAGAATAAAGTTATGTACAATGAGTGAGATAACATCTAGTACGAGATGGTTGCATCCAGGTCATATAGACTATCTTGAACGGCAAGCTCAGTAGCAAGATTCTGTTGAGCAGTTGTCCAGAAGTCGTAAACTGATGTGAGCGGGAAATAACCATCACTTCTGGGGAGGCGGAAGAGGTTGTGCAGTAACGAGTCACTGCTGCTCGCAGCACATACTGATGTAGCTTCAGATGATGCGGCGGCATGTTCATTCTCGTCGGCTTGGTGGGGCATCTCATGCACAACTGCCGAAAATGATTCGAGCTGTTGCGTGTCAGCGTCATCCAGGTCTGGATCCGGATTCTGGCCTTCAGCAGACCCATCTGCAGCTGTCCCTGCTACATTGGAGTGGGGCTGAGGTGCTGTAGACGTGTCCTCCTGACCCTGAATGCTGAATGAGTGAGGAATGGTAGTGTCTGCTCCCTATAATCCGCGGCAATAAGTAATAATGATACAAGTGGAATTTGCCAATGAGCCTACCAGTTTGCGCTTCTTATGCACAGGGCGACCATGGGTACGATCGATGTTGTGCCTGATGAGAATGGTCTGGCGAACTCTCTCAGCATCTAGCCGATTTCGCAGGTCTGTGTGAATGATGCCCATAAGACTAAAGGCACGTTCTGTTGCTGCTGAATTTGGAACAATGCTGAGGATGCGCATGGCTAGGGCGATCATTCCATCCTGCCCATTTGGGTTGCCACAATATAGCTTCCGCCAGATGTCGATGAGATCAACCGGTGTGCCCTGTTCAAATGAGACTTTAGCCCGATGCCTGAATGTTAGAGTGTATGTGCTCACCTCAGCATCTGCAAGCTGCTTAAGCTGATGCAGATTCATCCACTGCTCCGAGAATTCACCAAGACCATGGACATAGTCTGTGAAGGCTTTTGTGAACTGATAATCAGGTGCATAACCGAACATGCGAATGAAACAGTGTTCAGCCATGTTCCAGAGTGATGCTTCACTGACCAGTGGGTTGGTCGGATTGAAGCAGCTACAACGCACGTATGGGTTGAAGACCACAGCAAGGATGAAGACGTCCTGATCGGCCTGTTGCCAGCATTTCTCGAGGCTGTGGAGGATTGCAACCCGCATGGCTGGGTCAAACATTGTGTCGGAAAACATGTGATAGAGGTGGCCGAGCGTTAGAAGGACAATATCGAGCCGCGCATTGTTGGATTGGGTGGCATTGACCGCGATGGCGAGTGGTTCAAGGTGTAGTGCAACCCTGAATATGTGAAATGTAAATACGAGTGAAATGAGACTTGAAAATACAAGTAGTACTTACTCAGTGAGGTCACGCCAGAAGCTCTGTTCACCAACAATATACATAATCTGCTCTGCCTTAGCTCGCATGTCCGCCTTATCACCCGCACAGATGACAAGCTGATCCCAGCAGTGAAGCACTAAATTATGAAGTGGGAGCTGCACCTTGAGAAGCCATTGGCATGCAAGGAAGTGAGACATCCACCAGGTGATCACAGGAAGGATGAGGGTGAACACTTTTCCCAGTTGCTCCTCCATCTCCCTTCGTAACATGCCAAGTGCATGGCTATGGTTGTTGAACCACTTGATAACCTCGAGGGCAAGGTCTATAACACGTATATGGGGGAGCTTGATCTTGAAATAATCCGAGACAACAAGGTTCAACTGACTCAGGCCCATAGCCCGTTGAGTATATACTATAGATAGCAGACTTGACGAATGAACATACCTGATGTGCCCAACAAGCCACTGTTACTAGCCATGGAAGCTTACTTTGTAGTAGCCGTCGCATCTTCAGGCCCTCGCCACTTGAGTCGGTACACCAGGCTACCAGCTGGGTCTCCAGGACGTCCCGACAATAGGCAATCTCGTGCAGCACAAAGTCAAGGAGGTTCTCCGCTGTCTTCGGGATAGCAGATATATTGATGATATTCATCAGGTAAGGCTGTTATACAATTAATTAACATTGTTAACCATCAAAGATGCAGAAGTAAACTGAACCTTATATTCAACATTAATCATTGACGCTACAAGCAAAGTCTTCGCAATGTTCTTCCATGAGTCAGACTGGCCAGTAGCAAAACGACCCTTCACTTGTCCTTTCATCCTGTCAATCACCTTTGATGCTTCCTCTTGGAGAATGTGTCTGGAGAGGAGACAACGACTGGGCAAGAAAGCCTCTGGCAGCCACTTCCGCCAGAAGTACCGCCAGAAGGGCTGATCAACAGCGTTCCAAGCGATGTTGCAGGCAACCAGAAGGCGACAGAGGTCAGCTGCAAACTGTTCCTGGACAACTTGCGACCAGGGCTTGACAGGTGGAGCACCCGTCTCTGCACAGAATGGAGGGCTTTGGCCAATCTTTCGACGCTTAACTTGTCGTAGTGCATCAGCACAGATTTCATCTGTAAGGATAAGTGGTAAGTCTCCTGAGCATTGACATATCAAATGCTGACTGTGGTACCGCCTGCCACTACAGCCATCTCCAGCAGCTGGTCCTCAATACCATTGCTTTCTGGGACAGTGGGATTACTCAGAGTGACTGAGGCTTGAGGCCCGGGCGCCAGTGGATTGCTTGGTAGCACATGCAGAGTTGCTGTAGGAAGTCCCGGTGCGTGGTTGATACCAGCCAGTTGGCATTGCAGTTTGTGGGCTTTTGTCTGCACGCTTCGAGCTTTCTTTTGCTCCCAGTTAGCCACTGCTTCTCGCCGAACCTCTGCACCAACATGTGGACAGTCACGAGCCAGGTGCTTCTGGAACCAATCCACTCGGCCAGACCATGGGGCAATGATGCCATTATCCATGACTTGAACAGCAAGACATAGTGAGTTTGACATGTGGAAAGGTACAGCAGTACTAACCTTCCTGCTCGATGACCTCTTCGTCTCACACTTCACCCCCTATCTCCTGCTCAGCACGTTGGATCTCGAGTGCCTTGTGCCGTACACAAGCCTTGCACCAGGCATTGTAGAAGGAATTATTGTCCTTGTACTTGTTGGTTCATCAGGAAAAATTGAGATCGCTAAGTAGTTCCATGTAGCCTTGATAGTCCACATACTTCATTTGCATACCCCCTGTTACAGTGTCCTCCATAGTACTAGGCATGAGTGTTATAGCACTATATTTTTCAATACTGTCATACATTTGACACTATAGCACCTATATTTTGAGGGGTATACAGGCTATAGTCCACTACAGTGAACAGAAAGTGCAAGCTGCTCCGAATATAAATAAATCATACATATTCGTGAACATCGCTACGAATGATACAATAGAGTACATGGAAAGAACAGCAATGATGAGGAAACATGGGTCATTCAGGTAGCTCCACCGTCTTTGTAGGCCTGTGAGACATACAGTATGTATGCGCGTGGCGCTGCATGAATGGGAGCTGGGGCGAAGGGGTCACTGTAGACAACGAGGGGGTTGCCATTGTGGTGTCGACGCATGTTGGGGGTCGACGAGCGAGGGATGCGGGGAGGGGGGACGAGGGGAGCGCATGGGTTGGCTGGTGAGCGCATTATGCGTGGGGGATGTGTGGGAGGGGAGACGCGGGTACACCGCGGCGAGTTGGAGTGAGTGCATCGTGTCGTCGGCATCTGCAGAAGAGTGAGGGAATGTACTACTTGCTCGTCCGCTCGTTTGCCCACCTGCTTGTCTGCTCGTCCATTTGCTCGTCCGCTCGTCCATTTGCTCGTTCGCTCGCCCATTTGCTCGTCTGCTCGTCCGCTTGCTTGTTCACTCATCCACTCATCCGCTCGTCTGCTCGCCCACCCGCCCGTTCACCCATTTGCCCATCTGCTCGTCCGCTCGCCTGCTCGCCCGTTCAGCCGTTCGCCCGTCCACTCATCCGCTCACTCATTCGCTCGTTCGCTTGTCTGCCCGCCTACCCGCTTGTCCACCCGTCTACTTGTTCGCTCGCTCACTCGTCCGCTTGTTCACTCGTTTGCTCGTCTGCTTATTTGCTCGTCTGCTTATTTGCTCGTCTGCTTATTTGCTCGTCTGCTCGTCTGCTCGTCCACTCGTCCACTCATCTGCTCGTCTGCTCGTCTGCTTGCTTGTCCACTTGCTCATTTGCTCACTTTCCCACTTGCTTGTCTGTTCATCCGTTTGTCAGCTCACTCACTCGTCCACTCATCTGCTTGCCCATTCCCTTGCCCACTTACCTGTTTGCTCGTTCGCTTGTTTGTTCCCTTGTCCATTTGTTGCTCCACTTGCTGACTTGTTCTTCCCTTGTCCACTCATTCCTTTATTTGCCTGCTTGTTTCTGTGCTCACCCACTTGTCTATATGCTTGTTTGCCTGTTTGTTTGTTTATCTGCTTGTCTGCAGTTCCATTGAAGTAGCAGCTCACCTGTTTGCCCAGTCACTTGCTTACTCAGGGTACCGCGGCGCGATGCACTGTCATCAGCGATCCGCAACGGAGAGGGAATTGCATTGTGACTAGAGTTGTAATACGTACGGTTCATGTAAAACTTCTTCACGAGACAAGCAGACGGTAGCCAGAAGAGGTCAGAAGAGGTTATATGAGGAAGCCAGAAGCAAGACCGAAACCCAGAGAAGACCGCGACAGCCAAGTCATAGAGCGCCGCTATGCGCGCGAGCGGCTTACATAATTATTCTAGCGCTTATTCTATGGTATGCGACTCGGAACTTGAGCATCTCGCAGGCAGACTCCCTCTGTGACCACTCATCTCAGACAATCTTAGACGAGTTATCACAGAGGAAGTTCAAGACAATATGCTATGCATATCTCCTTCAGGCTTTCTCATAGTCAATACCAGACATAGTATTTTTGCAGCCACGCAGCCTGTGTTCACCATCACAGAATGAATCAAGTGATAGTGAATGCCAATTTATATGGGTAGTCAAGTGATTTCAGTCAGTGGAGAAGGGAGGCACAGTGAAGGAGTGTGCAGGGTGAAGCACAACAGGCGTCTATGCTGAGCCACATCCGGCAGTGCAATGCGGCGAGACATACCACAGTAAAAATTTATAGTTGAATATCAAGACACCATAGTGTCACTACAATATTCCAGGTTGCTATATAGCTGAGCATGTGGCAATACATACTATGTTTTACTATCTAACCACGGCACAGACACTATATGAGTCTAGTGCTTACCATTGATCTACCAAGACCCCTGGCAGCTACAGTGGCTACAAACCTCAGGTGGGAGCTATGAGCTGAAGACCTTTTTCCTGATGTTCCCTGGTAGAAGTACTTCCAAAGCGGAGATTCGTTCATGCGCTTTCGGTCACTCATGTTGGCGAGAGAAGTGATACGTGTTAGGGAATGTAAAAGACATTTATATTTATTTGATCCCAGTCCGAGTTGGAGCCAAACTCAACCACCACCGTGTCGCGTCGACCTCCTCTGTACCGCGGCCAGGTCGGGACCATGATCGCTCCATGCACGTGAATGCAGCGCGGGTCACGGCCTGACATCATCCGCACTGTCCGACGGTCGTCAGACAGGTTCGTCAGACGGCCGTCAAATTGTGACGGCCGTCAGGTGTCGAGTGGCGCGGTCCTGACGTTGCCAACACTGTCTCAGTCCACAAATATTTTTTTTAAAAAACGCGTCAAGTTGATTTCTACGAGATATCGAATGTTCTAGATGAATGCTTAGCTGGGTGTTGCGTATAACACTACGCAGTCGAGTCCCCGGTCACAATTATCGAGGGAAAGTGTTGGAGCAGCGCTCGTAAAGCTGGCTGGTCCCGGCTGCACGAGTACCCAGATACGACAAGGTGTATGTGCATCCAGTACTCGTTGCATATGTCAGTGACCCCTGCCACAACAGTGACTGCGGGCGTGTCTGTCCACCTGCCCTGCTTCAAAGCCAGCCCCTCTGTGTAGCGAAACGTTTATATCTTGCTTTTCTCATCATCATACTGACGCCACCAGACCTTCTCCAGATGCTTCTGAATTTCGTGCATCGAACTAAACCGCTGGATATGCTGTTGGACGATGTTCGGGCGCCGATTTCCCGTGTGGCACGCGATCACGTGTCCTCAGTTCGGTTCGATTTGGGGTGTGGCGGCGGCGTGGCGAGCACGGGCGCCCAACTGCAGCTGGTTCAAGTTTGCTTTCTTCGCTCTTTCCGGCTTGCATCGTTTCGCCACTCACATCTTGGCTCTCTTCTTCATCTTTGCGAAACATTGCCAACATGTCTTACCTCACCAAAACACCCTCCCACCGTCACCGCTCGCGGTCAGAGGCCAAAACACCGCTCACGCCCTCGCTCGCGTCGGGCATCAACGCACTCAACTTGGGACTTCCTCGCCAGGGTTCACACTCGCCGACCAAGGGAAAGGCGGACGTATCATTCAACCCATTTCTCTCAAGTCGACCCTCGTCTCCCGTTCGGCGTGCTCAGAGCACGAGTAGACCGGCCTCTCCCATCAAACGCGCGACGACCGGATCCCTTCAGGTCTCTGACAGCTTGCAGCGCCAGGCCAGTTCCGGAGTCATCAGAAAAGGCGGAGTGGAGAGCAGGATCGACGTGATTACCCGCGACTACGTGCCACCGAAGACACACAAACGATCCAGGTCCCAGCCAAACGTGAGTGGCCTTCTTGATTGCCTGTTCCACAGTGCAAGGCACACGCACCGTATGTGCTGTGTTCATGGCCGACCATGTCCATCACGCGATGTTGGAGAGCTCTGTCCGAATATCAGGTCCGCGCTGCAGCTGGCGGAGAGGGACGAGGAGCAGCGGTTTCGGCCCTGCTAGAGACCTAGTCAGGGCGCTTCACCGCTATCCCGACCGTCCAGCGGCGCAGGTGGAAATGATAGTTGCTGCTACGTGAGCATTAGGAGCGGAAGGTTGAAAGATTTGCATAGCGCCGACGGGCCACTGCCTTTCAGCGTTCGTGCATTGATGATGATCTCGAGACCGGGGCACAACATTGCGAACGCCTCGGGGGCTGTGTGTAGGCGCGACGGACAATATCGCGCGCCTCTTAAGAGCACACTGCTCTCCGGTGTACAACCGGGTAGCTGAGTACAGTTACCACGCGTTTCTCTGTATATGCGCGATCCTCGCGTTCCGGCTTATTAGCGTAGTGACCCGTGGCTGTCGATGGTCTCAGAGCTCACCCTTCCACTCCTTTCAACAACGACTGACTGGCTGTCTCTATAGCGCGACACACGAGATCGATTCATTACCGCACGCGACATGACAGAGGAAGTCACCGCAACACTGGACATGATGTCCTTGAACCCCGAGTCGGCGTCGCCGGGGCACACCGCACGCCTCGCCGCAGCCACCGGCGTCCCGATCAACCGCCGCATCCTCGCCTACCATGAGCCGCCGCCACCGTCCGCGTCCGATCCGCTGCTCGCCCAGGCTCGCGAGCTCGCGCGCCCGCTCTATGCGCGCCCAGGTGCGCTCCCGACCTCCACCTCCACCTCCACTAGCAAGGGCCGCAAGATCCCGACGGCGCCCGAGCGCGTGCTCGACGCCCCGGGGATGCTCGACGATTTCTACCTCAACATCGTCGCGTGGGGCTCCCAGAATGTGCTCGCCGTCGCGCTCGCCGAGAGCACGTACCTCTGGCGCGCCGACAGCGGCGACGTGTCCCTCCTGGGCGAGATGCCCGAGGGCACCTATGCCAGTGCCCTCGACTTCTCCATGGACGGGCAGTACCTCGGCGTCGGTAGCGGCTCTGGCGCGGTCGAGCTCTGGGACGTCGAGATGCAGACGAAGTTGCGCACCATGACCGGCCATTCGACCCAGGTCGGCTGTCTCTCGTGGAACCAGCACATTCTGACGAGCGGATGCGGGGACGGGAGTATATGGCACCACGATGTGCGTGTTGCGCGCCACAAGGTCGGTGAGCTCCTCGGCCATGTCGGGGAGGTGTGCGGCCTCAAGTGGCGCCAAGACGGCGAGCTGCTCGCGAGTGGCGGAAACGACAACGTCGTCAACATCTGGGACGGCCGTGTCGGCGACGTCGCGCCCGGCGCACGAGCGAGCGCGCGCTGGACGAAGCGGAACCATACTGCGGCGGTCAAGGTGAGACCAATCTTGCCGTCCTGTGGACCACGTATTCACTCGTTCCGCAGGCGATCGCATGGTGCCCGTGGCAGCCGTCCCTGCTGGCGTCCGGCGGGGGCACGTCGGACGCGACCATCCACATCTGGAACTCGACCACCGGCGCGCGGCTGCACTCCGTCACGACCCCGTCCCAGGTGACGTCCCTCCAGTGGTCTCCGCACAAGAAGGAGTTCCTCAGCACGCACGGGTACCCGACGAACGCGGTGATGGTACACGCATACCCGTCGATGGAGCGCGTCGTCGAGATCCGGGACGCGCACGACTCACGCGTGCTCTACAGCGCGCTCAGCCCGAACGGCGACGTCGTGTGCACCGGCGCGGGCGACGAGAACCTCAAGTTCTGGCGCGTGTGGGAGGCACCAAAGGTCAAGAAGGGCAAGGAGAAGGAGGGCAGCAGGATGGGTACCGGGAGCACGAGCAGCAGCATTTTGACCATCCGCTGAGTTGACCTATCCCTTGGTATCATATCAGCATTGGCTCATGTCTACGCACTCTACTCACCGTGACCTGGGCCAGAGCCTGTTTGCAGACACGAGCGTTCGGGAGAGATGCAGTGACAGCTCCTGATCGTCTCCTTAAATGTGTGTCCCGCATGTACGGGCACGGGATGCGTGGCATTTCCCTCGATTGTGACATGTCTCTCATCGGGGCAACGTCCCCGGATGAGCGCTGGGAGCATGCGAAGGGATCGGACGGAAGGGGATGCATTGGCAATTGCCTCGGAGGATGCTCTGGTGTGTCGCCATTCTTTCCTGGGCCCATATGTGCCCCACGAATTGTACCCCCAATGAAGTACTGACTAGCATAGGCAAGTGGAGTGTCCAATGTTCCTTACCTAACATGTACTGCCAGTGATTGTAGGAATGACAATGCTGTAAAGTATCCCAGCTCATCTGTGGCAGGCACTTTGTTGCATGCGACGGCCCAGTCCCTGATGCCGGAAGCTGACCTGTGCAATGTCAGGGTTCGTCTCGGATTCTAAATCTAAATTCGGGTTTGAATTGAGAACACGGTGTGCTTAGCCCATGTAGCTGGTAGCCGATCCGCGCTTTGACGCCTCAAGCGGCTGGCGGGACACTTGCCGCCATGCATATGAGACAAGCATGATTACGCTGCACTCCTGCCTGTGGTCTGGGCGAGCTATCCGTGTGTGAGAGATTGCATTAGGACTATTCGCTCACCCGAGCTAAGCTGCAACAGTACTCACACATACAATCACTGAGAGCTGTTAGCATATGACATTGTGCCCATCTGCTGTGTGGGTTGATTTATTGTACACTCAGAGTCCAAACCTGTGGGCTGCAGTAAGGCCAATGCATGCACAAACCAGCTGGATACAAGCATCCCAAATGTCAATGCCTGGGCTCTGAATGGGTACATGAATGTCAGCACCTCAATGGCATGCTGTAGATCCAAGTTGCTAGATTCAAAAACTCAAGCCCAGGCAGAGCACAAGTGAAAACAAACATTGAACCATTTGAATCAGTGCAAGAGGCTACAAAATGTATTTGCATTGAGAGAAGGTGGATGTGATTGGCTACATCAAGCAACTAAACAAGCCTGATAAAAAGCACACTCTTGCTTGTGAGCCCACAAGAACCCACCCTCAGAGAGACCAAGTCAAGTCATCCAGAATCAGAGGTGTGCTGAGAGACCATGTTGTTCCATGATTTGATCTCACAGATTGAATTATATTGACCATGTCTTTCTCAGCCTGTTGCAACTCTTGAATGTGTCTGGGACATGAAACAAGTGGCCTTGAAAACACAGTATGGGTCACTGAATCACTACAGACTTTCTTCATTGATAGCTCCACCTATTTTTGCCAAGTATTGCATCACATTTGTAGTCCAGTTCATTCCTACAAACTCCCATCCACACTAGTGGTTTCTACTATGCTGAATCATCTGGCCTGACCCCCTATTGAGAATTATTACAGAGCACGTTACCTCAGAACAGCGCGCAGTGAGGCACCTCGGAAGCTCCACTCCGGAGGCTACGCATGAGCACTTCAAATCATGCTGACAGCATTGAGATCTGTTTCCCGGATGCAGACACATCTCACACGGCATGGCACAGGCCGTCCCAGATGTTGTCGTCTACCGAATAGCAAGCTTGCAGCACTAGTACATGGCCTCAAGTGTAGAGGTATAAAAAGTCTCCACTGAGCAGAGGACAGACTGCAAGCCATGTTCCGCTCAATTGCACCAGCAGGACCCATCCCTGAGACGATTCCGTACATGAAAAAGAAGAGCCGGATCAGTCAGCTCCGCACCGAGTTCCGAGACTCTGTCAACAAGCAACTACGTATGTGTCTATTACTAGATGGTCTTTCTATTTGGCTTACATGTCTATGCTCAGAGGACTTGACCGGGGACAAACATCTCACTATGCGGTACAAGCGAGACAAGTACTTGGAGGAGATTGTCCTCAAGCACCGGCTGCAGCTGGTTGGGTGGCCCAAGGGGAGACTCTTTGCGAACGTGTCTGAATTGGCCGGAGGGATCCCTATGGTGCAGCATCTCATCCAGGAGCTCCAGAGCGGCCATCTACACTTTCGCCGTGTCTCACCTCGGCGTGCAGCACGGCTCTGGGTGCGGGGAGTGACGCCCGGTCGGTGTCCGCCCGATCGAGTGTGGCTCGGCCGGTCAGACATCAAGAAACACCGGAAGCGCACCGTCAAGTTTGCACGCCATGTCCTGACGGGCCCGAAGACGCCTGCGCTGGTCAGTGACTCACCGGCATATGACGAGGAGTCGGATGAAGATGAGGAGCTGGGGAGTGATGGAATCGAGGATGAGATTGAGGAGTGGGGGGACGATGATGGCATGGAGACAGATGATGATGAGGTGTCAGAATGGACGGATGTCGAGAAGTGAGAGATTCGGAGATGGGATGGGAAAAAGAGGCACTACTGTGTGGTATCCGAGCCGCCGAGGCCTGATGCTCCGAGGTGGTCAATACATTACTGAATGTGCGCGCTGCGTGCACTGCAACATTTCATCTCTGCGAGGAACCGTGCGGCATCCGAGTCGCCGATTGCGGCGACACACGGCCGCCTGATATTGACCCAATGGCTTCCACACATACCAAAACATTTGTTCGAGATGTGCGGCCATTAGTCTGTGTCTTCCCTTCTCACATGGACATCCAAGAGGCTTGGTTACCTTGCGCAACACTCGCCACAGCTCCTCAGTCGCACCGAGCATTGTTCAATCCCGCCATCCGACTCCTCTGACGTGCACCCCTCCATGTGGCTTTGAAGGACGTCTGACGCGGCGAAGCCAGCACACAAAAGACCTCGAAGCGGAACCACTCATTGTAAGTGTCATCTCGTATACAGAGACTCGCTACGATGATAGAGATATCGGGTGAAGCCACATCCACGTCGTCTTGCCATGGACGCACGGCGTTCGACTGGGCGTGTGCGCTGCGCTGCGTGCGCCGTGACGTCTCGATTTTGTCGCTCTCTGCGCACGATCATCTCCCCTGCCCGCGCAGAGCCTTACTGGGCCGTGGGGCCTTCCGCGACGGTTCGAACGGCGCATGTGTTGTCGTCCCGGTCGTACGGGCCAACAGACGGTGCGGCCACGCGTGCAGTGCTATGCACAGGGCGGACGTCCTGGCTTGAGCAGGACAGAGCGCGATCGTCGCCGGTGGGCGTGTGCGCTGCGCTGCGTGCACCGCCACGTCTCATTTTTTTCGCTCACTGCGCATGATCATCTCCCCTGCCCGCGCAGAGCCCTACTGGGCCATTTGAGCCTTCCGCGACGTTTCGAACGGCGCATGTGTTGTCGTCCCGGTCGTACGGGCCAACAGACGGTGCGGCCACGCGTGCAGTGCCATGCACAGGGCGGACGTCCTGGCTGGAGCAGGACAGGGTGCGGGCGCGGGGCGATGTCATCGCCCATGGGCGTGTGCGCTGCGTTGCGTGCGCCGCGACGTCTCATTGTTTTTTCTCTGCGCACGATCATCTCCTCTGCCCGCGCAGGGCCCTACTCGGCCATTCGAGCCTTCCACGGCGCTTCGAACGGCGCACGCTTCGCCGTGCTGGTTGTAACGGGCCGAGCACGCGCGTGCGTGCGGTGCCGCATTCACAGGGCAGACACGTCCTGGATCGAACAGGACAGAGCGCGGGTGCGGAGTGAGCGCATCATCGCCTGCGGGCATGTACGCTGCGCTGCGTGCACCGAAACGTCTTATTGGTTTTCTCTGCGCACGATCAGCTCCTGCCCGCGTAGGGCCGTTCGAGTCTTCCGCGACGGACGACGGCGCATGGTTTGCCGACCTGGTTGCAACGGGCCGAGCCCACGCGTGCGTACAGTGCCGCATTCACAGGGCAGACGTCCTGGTTGGAACAGGACAGGGCGCGATCATCGCCCGTGGGCGCGTGCGCCGCGACGTCTCACCGTCTTTCTCTGCGCACGATCAGCTCCTGCCCGCGTAGGGCCGTTCGAGTCTTCCGCGACGGACGACGGCGCACGTTTCGCCGTCCTGGTTGTAACGGGCCGCGCCCGCGCGCGTGCGTGCAGTGCCGCATCCACAGATGGGCGGGGACGCAGACGTCCTGGACAGAGCGCGGGTGCCGAGTGAGATCGTCGCCCGTCGGAGTCGTACGGGGAAACCGCGCGCGCGTGAGGGGGGACACACGTGTCTGCCGACAGGATTCGGCGGGCGGGCTCCTCGGTGTTTGTTGAACCACCGCGGGTGGGCGGGGACGCTCGCATCACGGGCAATGGGCGACGGGCGGCACGCGGCGCGCACACCGTGCGTGCCTACAGCGGGGAAACGAGCTCTCCCGCGAGTTTAGTCTGATGCTTTCGTTTGCTCGTCACTCACCTGATTTGCTCCGCAGGCACACGGGACCGAGGCGGACTGGATGTCGAGGGAGCGGTTCGCCCTGCGCAAGCACGCGCAGGGGGCGGCCGCAGGGCGTGGGACGACGCGCGACGCCGCGACGGGTGGAGGCCCACGGTCGCCCGGCCATAGCGCACGACGCCCCGTCGGCTCCGTAACCGAGGCGGTGAGTCCTGTACGGATTGGCGGGCCGTTTTTTTTGCTGACCGCGCCGCAGGGCTGCGATCCAGGGGTGCATCCGTCCGTGTGGCCGGCGGCACACAGATACGGGTCCTCGGCGGAAGAGGAGAAGGGGTGGACGGGAATTCGGCGAACGCGGGGAGAAGGAGTCCACGGCCACATGGTTGGCGGCGGCGGCGGCTACAAGGAGAAGGGGTCAACGGGCGCATGGGGCGGCCGCGGGGGAGCGAGGGGGTAACGCAGGAAGAAGAGGGACAAGCGACTTACCGGACGCGACCGCAGCGGGTGAAGGGAACGAACTGCCGTCGCTGCCTCGATTCGGCGCGGTACACGGCGAGCGGTGCAGATTGGGCGAGGAGTGTGAATAGTGGGCCGCAGCAACCGGCGAACGGGCGCATGGTGCGAGCGCGGGGGAGCGAGGGAGAGACGCAGGACGAATGCGGCGGGCGACTTACCGGGCACGACCACTGCGGGCGGAATTGCTCTCGTAGCCTCGATTCGGTGCGGTACTCGGCGAGGGGTGCGGACTGGCAAGGGGTGCAGACTGGGCGAGGGGTGCAGTATTTGGCAGCAGCAACCGCGCTGCGTAGAGGGAGAAGGGGTCGACGGGTGCATGGTGCGGGCGCGGGGGAGCGAGGGGGAGACGCAGGAAGAAGGTGACGCGCGACTTACCGGGCACGACCACCGCGGGCGGAATTGCTCTCGAAGCCTCGATTCGGCGCGGTCATTGGCGAGGGGCGCGGACGTTGGGCAGCGACAACCGCGCGGCGTAGAGGGAGAAGGGGTCTACGGACACACGGAACGGGCGCGGGCGTGCGAGGGACAGGCGACTTACCGGACGCGAGCGCGGTAGGCAAAGAGAGTCGATTCCGCGCGGTACCTTGCGAGGGGCGCGGATATTGAGCAGCAGCGACCGCGCGGCGCGGCGCGTGCGGGCGACGACGAGTTGTTCTCGCGAAGGCGGGCGCAACTCGCCTGAAGACTGTGGCGATGCAGGGCGGCGTGCGGCGTGCGGTGGGCGCATGCTGTAAACTGCAAAGTAGCGGGTGGGCGGCGGGGCGCGGCTGAGGGAGTTGGGAAGAGCAGCGAGGGAGGACGAGACGCGAGGCGGGATGAGACGCGAGCAGTCGAGTAGTTTGTGAATGCAGACGTTGTCCCAGAGTGCCGACCAGAGCGCGCGCGAGAGTGAGAGCGAGTGAGTGAAGGAGATCGTTGGAGGAGTGAAGGAGTGCGAAGGAGGAGAGCATTGAAGGAGCGGACACTCGACCATTGTGCGCGAACGAGCTCTCTGTCTGCCATTCGCCCTGCCCGCCACACGGTCACGTGGCATCGCGTTCAAGTTCAAGTTGGCATTCTTCGCTCTTTCTGGCTTGCATCGTTTCGCCACTCACATCTTGGCTCTCTTCTTCATCTTTGCGACACATTGCCAGCATGTCTTACCTCCCCAAAACACCCTCCCACCGTCACCGCTCGCGGTCAGAGGCCAAAACACCGCTCACGCCCTCGCTCGCGTCGGGCATCAACGCACTCAACTTGGGACTTCCCCGCCAGGGTTCACACTCGCCGACCAAGGGAAAGGCGGACGTATCATTCAACCCATTTCTCTCAAGTCGACCCTCGTCTCCCGTTCGGCGTGCTCAGAGCACGAGTAGACCGGCCTCTCCCATCAAACGCGCGACGACCGGATCCCTTCAGGTCTCTGACAGCTTGCAGCGCCAGGCCAGCTCCGGAGTCATCAGAAAAGGCGGAGTGGAGAGCAGGATTGACGTGATTACCCGCGACTACGTGCCACCGAAGACACACAAACGATCCAGGTCCCAGCCAAACGTGAGTGGCCTTCATGATTGCCTGTTCCACAGTGCAAGGCGCGCGCACCGTATGGGCTGTGTTTGTGGCCGACCATGTCCATCACCCGATGTTGGAGAGCCCTGTCCGAATATCAGGTTCGCGCTGCAGCTGGCGGAGAGGGAGGAGCAGCGGTTTCGGCCCTGCGAAAGACCTCGTCGAGGCGCTTCGCCGCTACCCCGACCGTCCGCCCTGAGCCATGTAGGCGTCGCGTCTTCCATCTATGCCTCTGCAGAGGAAGTACAGGCAGGGGATCGTACCTCGCACTTTGGCATGCCGTCTCAGCCAGCCGCCCCGTCGTCTTGCGTGTAACTTTGCAGCCCGCCGGCTTACTGTCTCGAGCCAACTGCTGGGATGGTACACCTCAGGGGGTGTCACAAGTGGGTGGGAGATGGGGGTCCACTTTGGACGATGCCCCGTCCATGTACCGTCGTTTCTTCACGGCTGTATACTCCCCAAAAGCCATGTGATGGGAAGGCCATACTTCGTGGTCTTTCGTGTCCATTGCCCTGCTTTTTTGCCAGCTCTCGCCTTTACTCCTGCCCTCTGACGGCGAACCCTGGTCCCACGATCGGACGTATGTCAGGGCTCTGTTTCGTCGGCGCCTACTTATCTGAGGTCTGGAGTCCTCCCTTCACGAGAGCCTGGCTGGATGGAATGAGGCCCAGGGCTTCCGTTCGCTTGGTATGTCTTCTCCAAGAAGACAGGGATCGCTACAGAGGCACAGACGGAAGGGAGAGCTGCCGCGTAAGCATTGGGAGCCCACCGGAGATAGATTCGCGCATCCCCGAAGGGCCACTGCCCTCCAACGTTCGTGCGTCAATGGCGACCTTGAGATGACTGGGCCAGAACGTTGCGAACGCCTTGGGGGCTGTCTGTAATGCGGCGGACGATTCCGCACGCCTCCTAAGATCACACTGCTGTTCAGTGCACGGCCGGGTAGTTAAGTATGGTGACCACGCGTTTCTCTGTGTATGCGCAATCCTCGCGCTCCGGCTTATTAGCGCAGTGATCCGTGGCTGTCGCTAGTCTCGGAGCCCATTCTTCCACCCCTTTCAACAACGACTGACCGGCTGTCTCTGTAGCGCGACACACGAGACCGATTCATTACCGCACGCGACATGACAGAGGAAGTCACCGCAACACTGGACATGATGTCCTTGAACCCCGAGTCGGCGTCGCCGGGGCACACTGCACGCCTCGCCGCAGCCACCGGCGTCCCGATCAACCGCCGCATCCTCGCCTACCATGAGCCGCCGCCACCGTCCGCGTCCGACCCGCTGCTCGCTCAGGCTCGCGAGCTCGCGCGCCCGCTCTATGCGCGCCCAGGTGCGCTCCCGACGTCCACGTCCACCTCCACTAGCAAGGGCCGCAAGATCCCGACGGCGCCCGAGCGCGTGCTCGACGCCCCGGGGATGCTCGACGATTTCTACCTCAACATCGTCGCGTGGGGCTCCCAGAACGTGCTTGCCGTCGCGCTCGCCGAGAGCACGTACCTCTGGCGCGCCGACAGCGGCGACGTGTCCCTCCTGGGCGAGATGCCCGAGGGCACCTATGCCAGTGCCCTCGACTTCTCCATGGACGGGCAGTACCTCGGCGTCGGTAGCGGCTCTGGCGCGGTCGAGCTCTGGGACGTCGAGATGCAGACGAAGTTGCGCACCATGACCGGCCATTCGACCCAGGTCGGCTGTCTCTCGTGGAACCAGCACATTCTGACGAGCGGGTGCGGGGACGGGAGTATATGGCACCACGATGTGCGTGTTGCGCGCCACAAGGTCGGTGAGCTCCTCGGCCATGTCGGGGAGGTGTGCGGCCTCAAGTGGCGCCAAGACGGCGAGCTGCTCGCGAGTGGCGGAAACGACAACGTCGTCAACATCTGGGACGGCCGTGTCGGCGATGTCGTGCCCGGCGCACGAGCGAGTGCGCGCTGGACGAAACGGAACCATACTGCGGCGGTCAAGGTGAGACCAACCTTGCCGTGTTTTGAATCCCGTCCGTACTGACTGGCTCCGCAGGCGATCGCGTGGTGCCCGTGGCAGCCGTCCCTGCTCGCGTCCGGCGGGGGCACGTCGGACGCGACCATCCACATCTGGAACTCGACCACCGGCGCGCGGCTGCACTCCGTCACGACCCCGTCCCAGGTGACGTCCCTCCAGTGGTCTCCGCACAAGAAGGAGTTCCTCAGCACGCACGGGTACCCGACGAACGCGGTGATGGTACACGCATACCCGTCGATGGAGCGCGTCGTCGAGATCCGGGACGCGCACGACTCACGCGTGCTCTACAGCGCGCTCAGCCCGAACGGCGACGTCGTGTGCACCGGCGCGGGCGACGAGAACCTCAAGTTCTGGCGCGTGTGGGAGGCACCAAAGGTCAAGAAGGGCAAGGAGAAGGAGGGCAGCAGGATGGGTACCGGGAGCACGAGCAGCAGCATTTTGACCATCCGCTGAGTTGACCTATCCCTTGGTATCATATCAGCATTGGCTCATGTCTACGCACTCTACTCACCGTGACCTGGGCCAGAGCCTGTTTGCAGACACGAGCGTTCGGGAGAGATGCAGTGACAGCTCCTGATCGTCTCCTTAAATGTGTGTCCCGCATGTACGGGCACGGGATGCGTGGCATTTCCCTCGATTGTGACATGTCTCTCATCGGGGCAACGTCCCCGGATGAGCGCTGGGAGCATGCGAAGGGATCGGACGGAAGGGGATGCATTGGCAATTGCCTCGGAGGATGCTCTGGTGTGTCGCCATTCTTTCCTGGGCCCATATGTGCCCCACGAATTGTACCCCCAATGAAGTACTGACTAGCATAGGCAAGTGGAGTGTCCAATGTTCCTTACCTAACATGTACTGCCAGTGATTGTAGGAATGACAATGCTGTAAAGTATCCCAGCTCATCTGTGGCAGGCACTTTGTTGCATGCGACGGCCCAGTCCCTGATGCCGGAAGCTGACCTGTGCAATGTCAGGGTTCGTCTCGGATTCTAAATCTAAATTCGGGTTTGAATTGAGAACACGGTGTGCTTAGCCCATGTAGCTGGTAGCCGATCCGCGCTTTGACGCCTCAAGCGGCTGGCGGGACACTTGCCGCCATGCATATGAGACAAGCATGATTACGCTGCACTCCTGCCTGTGGTCTGGGCGAGCTATCCGTGTGTGAGAGATTGCATTAGGACTATTCGCTCACCCGAGCTAAGCTGTGACAGTACTCACACATACAATCACTGAGAGCTGTTAGCATATGACATTGTGCCCATCTGCTGTGTGGGTTGATTTATTGTACACTCAGAGTCCAAACCTGTGGGCTGCAGTAAGGCCAATGCATGCACAAACCAGCTGGATACAAGCATCCCAAATGTCAATGCCTGGGCTCTGAATGGGTACATGAATGTCAGCACCTCAATGGCATGCTGTAGATCCAAGTTGCTAGATTCAAAAACTCAAGCCCAGGCAGAGCACAAGTGAAAACAAACATTGAACCATTTGAATCAGTGCAAGAGGCTACAAAATGTATTTGCATTGAGAGAAGGTGGATGTGATTGGCTACATCAAGCAACTAAACAAGCCTGATAAAAAGCACACTCTTGCTTGTGAGCCCACAAGAACCCACCCTCAGAGAGACCAAGTCAAGTCATCCAGAATCAGAGGTGTGCTGAGAGACCATGTTGTTCCATGATTTGATCTCACAGATTGAATTATATTGACCATGTCTTTCTCAGCCTGTTGCAACTCTTGAATGTGTCTGGGACATGAAACAAGTGGCCTTGAAAACACAGTATGGGTCACTGAATCACTACAGTCTTGTTATAGACTTTCTTCATTGATAGCTCCACCTATTTTTGCCAAGTATTGCATCACATTTGTAGTCCAGTTCATTCCTACAAACTCCCATCCACATAGGCTAGTGGTTTCCAATATGCTAAATCATCTGGCCTGACCCCCTATTGAGAATTATTACAGAGCACGTTACCTCAGAACAGCGCGCAGTGAGGCACCTCGGAAGCTCCACTCCGGAGGCTATGCATGAGCACTTCAAATCATGCTGACAGCATTGAGATCTGTTTCCCGGATGCAGACACATCTCACACGGCATGGCACAGGCCGTCCCAGATGTTGTCGTCTACCGAATAGCAAGCTTGCAGTACTAGTACATGGCCTCAAGTGTAGAGGTATAAAAAGTCTCCACTGAGCAGAGGACAGACTGCAAGCCATGTTCCGCTCAATTGCACCAGCAGGACCAATCCCTGAGACGACTCCATACATGAAAAAGAAGAGCCGGATCAGTCAGCTCCGCACCGAGTTCCGAGATTCTGTCAACAAGCAACTGCGTATGTATCTGTTACTAGATGAACTTTCTACTCGGCTTACATTTCTATGCTCAGAGGACTTGACCGGGGACAAACATCTCACTATGTGGTACAAGCAAGACAAGTACTTGGAGGAGATTGTCCTCAAGCACCGGCTGCAGTTGGTTGGGTGGCCCAAGGGGAGACTCTTTGCGAACGTGTCTGAATTGGCCGGAGGGATCCCCATGGTGCAGCATCTCATCCGGGAGCTCCAGAGCGGCCATCTACACTTTCGCCGTGTCTCACCTCGGCGTGCAGCACGGCTCTGGGTGCGGGGAGTGACGCCCGGTCGGTGTCCGCCCGATCGAGTGTGGCTCGGCCGGTCAGACATCAAGAAACACCGGAAGCGCACCGTCAAGTTTGCGCGCCATGTCCTGACGGGCCCGAAGACGCCTGCGCTGGTCAGTGACTCACCGGCATATGATGAGGAGTCGGATGAAGATGAGGAGCTGGGGAGTGATGGAATCGAGGATGAGATTGAGGAGTGGGGGGACGATGATGGCATGGAGACAGATGATGATGAGGTGTCAGAATGGACGGATGTCGAGAAGTGAGAGATTCGGAGATGGGATGGGAAAAGAGGCACTACTGTGTGGTATCCGAGCCGCCGAGGCCTGATGCTCCGAGGTGGTCAATACATTACTGAATGTGCGCGCTGCGTGCACTGCAACATTTCATCTCTGCGAGGAACCGTGCGGCATCCGAGTCGCCGATTGCGGCGACACACGGCCGCCTGATATTGACCCAATGGCTTCCACACATACCAAAACATTTGTTCGAGATGTGCGGCCATTAGTCTGTGTCTTCCCTTCTCACATGAACATCCAAGAGGCTTGGTTACCTTGCGCAACACTCGCCACAGCTCCTCAGTCGCACCGAGCATTGTTCAATCCCGCCATCCGACTCCTCTGACGTGCACCCCTCCATGTGGCTTTGAAGGACGTCTGACGCGGCGAAGCCAGCACACAAAAGACCTCGAAGCGGAACCACTCATTGTAAGTGTTTTCTCGTATACAGAGACTCGCTACGATGATAGAGATATCGGGTGAAGCCACATCCACGTCGTCTTGCCATGGACGCACGGCGTTCGACTGGGCGTGTGCGCTGCGCTGCGTGCGCCGCGACGTCTCATTGTTTTTCTCTGCGCACGATCATCTCCTCTGCCCGCGCAGGGCCCTACTCGGCCATTCGAGCCTTCCACGGCGGTTCGAACGGCGCACGCTTCGCCGTGCTGGTTGTAACGGGCCGAGCACGCGCGTGCGTGCGGTGCCGCATTCACAGGGCAGACACGTCCTGGATCGAACAGGACAGAGCGCGGGTGCGGAGTGAGCGCATCATCGCCTGCGGGCGTGTACGCTGCGCTGCGTGCACCGAAACGTCTTATTGGTTTTCTCTGCGCACGATCAGCTCCTGCCCGCGTAGGGCCGTTCGAGTCTTCCGCGACGGACGACGGCGCATGGTTTGCCGACCTGGTTGCAACGGGCCGAGCCCACGCGTGCGTACAGTGCCGCATTCACAGGGCAGACGTCCTGGTTGGAACAGGACAGGGCGCGATCATCGCCCGTGGGCGCGTGCGCCGCGACGTCTCACCGTCTTTCTCTGGGCACGATCAGCTCCTGCCCGCGTAGGGCCGTTCGAGTCTTCCGCGACGAACGACGGCGCACGTTTCGCCGTCCTGGTTGTAACGGGCCGCGCCCGCGCGCGTGCGTGCAGTGCCGCATCCACAGATGGGCGGGGACGCAGACGTCCTGGACAGAGCGCGGGTGCCGAGTGAGATCGTCGCCCGTCGGAGTCGTACGGCGAAACCGCGCGCGCGCGAGGGGGGACACGCGTGTCTGCCGACAGGATTCGGCGGGCGGGCTCCCCGGTGTTCGAGGAAGCACCGTCGGCGGGCAAGCCCAGCGGCGGGCGGGGACGCTCACATCACGGGCAATGGGCGACGCGCGGCGCGCGGCGCGCACACCGTGCATGCCTACAGCGGGGAAACGAGCCCTTCCGCGAGTTTAGTCTGATGCTTTCGTTTGCTCGTCACTCACCTTATTTGCTCCGCAGGCACACGGGACCGAGGCGGACTGGATGTCGAGGGAGCTGTTCGCCTGCGCAAGCACGCGCAGGGGGCGGCCACAGCGCGTGGGACGACGCGCGACGCGACGGGTGGAGGCCCACGCTCGCCCGGCAATAGCGCACGACGCCCCGTCGGCTCTGTAACCGAGGCGGTGAGTCCTGTACGGAATGGGGTGGTTCTTCTTTCTGACCGCGCTGCAGGGTTGCGAGTCAGGGGTGCAGCCGTCCGCCGGTGGCCGGCGGCGCACAAGAAGGGGCCCCCGGCGGAAGAGGAGGAGGACGCGGGGAGAAGGAGTCCACGGCCACATTGTTGGCGGCGGCGGCGGCGGCGGCGGCTGCTGCTGCTGCTGCTACAGGGAGAAGGGATTGACGGGCGCATGGAGCGGCGGCGGGTGAGCGAGAGTATTAGGCAGGAAGAAGGTGGCGTACGTACGACTTACCGCACGCGAGCACGCTCGGCGAGCGGTGGAAACTGGGAGAGGGGCGCGGACTGGCGAGCGGTGGAGACTAGGCGAGGGGGGTGGATGTTGGGCAGTGGCAACCGCGCGGCGTAGAGGGAGAAGGGGTCGACGAGCGCGGGGAGCGAGAGTATTACGCAGGACGAATGTGGCGAGCGACTTACCGGGCGCGACCGGGGTGGTGAAGGCAGCGAATCGCCATCGCAGCCTCGATTACGCACGGTACTTGGCGAGCGGTGCGGACTGGGCGAGGGAGGGAATTAGGCAGGGAGAAGGTGGCGAACGAATCAGCGGGCACGACCACCGTGGGTGGAATTGCCTTGGGTACCTCGATCCCACGCGGTACTTGGCGAGCGGTGCGGACTGGCGAGCGGTGCGGACTGGGCGAGGGGTGTGGATATTTGGCAGCGGCAACCGCGCTGCGGCGGCGTGCAGGGAGGAGGGGTCTACGGGCGCACGGGGCGGCCGCGGGGGAGCGAGGGTGTTACGCAGGACGAATGCGGCGAGCGACTTACCGGGCGCGACCACCGTGGGCGGAATTGCTCTCGAAGCCTCGATTCCGCACCTGTACTTGGCGAGGGGCGCGGACTGGCGAGCGGTGCAGACTGGGCGAGAGGTGTGGATGTTAGGCGGTCGCAACCGCGCGGCGTACAGGGAGACGGGGCCGACGAGCGCATTGGGCGGCCGCGGGGGAGCGAGGGTGTTACGCAGGACGAAGGCGGGCGAGCGACTTACCGGGCACGACCACCGCGGGAGGAATGGCTCTCGCAGCCTCGATTCGGCGTGGTGATTGGCGAGGAGCGCGGATGTTGGGCAGCTGGAACCGCGCGGCGTAGAGGGAGAAGGGGTCTACGGACGCACGGTGCGGGCGCGGGCGAGCGAGGGACAGGCGACTTGCCGGACGCGACCACGGCGGGTAAAGGGAGTCGATTCCGCGCGGTACCTTGCGAGCGGTGCGGTTATTGAGCAGCAGCGACCGCGCGGCGCCGTGCGTGCGGGCGACGACGAGTTGTTCTCGGCGAAGGCGGGCGCAACTCGCCTGAAGACTGTGGCGATGCAGGGCGGCGTGCGGCGTGCGGTGGGCGCATGCTGTAAACTGCAAAGTAGCGGGAGGACGAGACGCGAGGCGGGACGAGACGCGAGCAGTCGAGTAGTTTGTGAATGCAGACGTTGTCCCAGAGTGCCGACCAGAGCGCGCGCGAGAGCGAGAGCGAGAGAGTGAAGGACAGCGAGAGCGAGAGAGTGAAGAACAGCGCGCGAAGGAGATTGAAGGAGTGCGAGGGAGGAGAGCATTGAACGAGCGGACACTCGACCATTGTGCGCGAACGAGCTCTCTGCCTGCCATTCGCCCTGTCCGCCACACGGTCACGTGGGGCATCGCGTTCAAGTTCAAGTTTGCTTTGTTCGCTCTTTCCGGCATCGTTTCGCCACTCACATCTTGGCTCTCTTCTTCATCTTTGCGAAACATTGCCAACATGTCTTACCTCACCAAAACACCCTCCCACCGTCACCGCTCGCGGTCAGAGGCCAAAACACCGCTCACGCCCTCGCTCGCGTCGGGCATCAACGCACTCAACTTGGGACTTCCTCGCCAGGGTTCACACTCGCCGACCAAGGGAAAGGCGGACGTATCATTCAACCCATTTCTCTCAAGTCGACCCTCGTCTCCCGTTCGGCGTGCTCAGAGCACGAGTAGACCGGCCTCTCCCATCAAACGCGCGACGACCGGATCCCTTCAGGTCTCTGACAGCTTGCAGCGCCAGGCCAGCTCCGGAGTCATCAGAAAAGGCGGAGTGGAGAGCAGGATTGACGTGATTACCCGTGACTACGTGCCACCGAAGACACACAAACGATCCAGGTCCCAGCCAAACGTGAGTGGCCTTCTTGATTGCCTGTTCCACAGTGCAAGGCACGCGCACCGTATATGTTGTGTTCGTGGCCGACCATGTCCATCACGCAATGTCGGAGAACCCTTTCTGAAGATCAGGTTTGCGCTGCAGCTAACGGACAGGGACGAGGAGCAGCGGTTTCGGCCCTGCGAGAGACCTCGTCAGGGCGCTTCACCGCTACCCCGACCGTCCGCCCCTCTGGGGCCCTGTAGGCGTCTCCCATCTGCGCCTCTGCGGAGGGGTTCTCCTTGAACGATGGCGCGTTCTGCGCGCAGTCGCCCTTTCTGCACCCTTCACGACCAGAGCTCCCGTTTGCTTGGTATGTCTCCGCCGATAGGGCAGGGATTCCCAACACCTGTCAAGCATCCCACCTTGTGCTGGTGGAAATGACAGTTGCTGCTGCATGAGAATTAGGAGCGGAAGGGTGGTAGGTTTTGCATATCCCCCACGGGCCACTGCCCTTCGACGTTCATGCGTTGGTAATGACCTTGAGATGACCGGGGCACAACATTGCGAACGCCTTGGGTGCTGTGTGCAGGCGCAGCGGACAATATCGCGCGCCTCCTGAGATCACACTGCTGTCCAGTGTACGGCCGGGTAGTTGAGTATAGTGGCCACGCGTTTCTCTGTGTATGCGCAATCCTCGCGTTCCGGCTTGTTAGCGCCGTGACCCACAGCTGTCGCTAGTCTCGGAGCCCACTCTTCTGCCTCTCTCAACAACGACTGATTGACTGTCTCTATAGCGCGACACACGAGACCGATTCATTACCGCACGCGACATGACAGAGGAAGTCACTGCAACACTGGACATGATGTCCTTGAACCCCGAGTCGGCATCGCCGGGGCACACCGCACGCCTCGCCGCAGCCACCGGCGTCCCGATTAACCGCCGCGTCCTCGCCTACCATGAGCCGCCGCCACCGTCCGCGTCCGACCCGCTGCTCGCCCAGGCTCGCGAGCTCGCGCGCCCGCTCTACGCGCGCCCAGGCGCGCTCCCGACGTCCACCTCCACCTCCACTAGCAAGGGCCGCAAGATCCCGACGGCGCCCGAGCGCGTGCTCGACGCCCCGGGGATGCTCGACGACTTCTACCTCAACATTGTCGCGTGGGGCTCCCAGAACGTGCTTGCCGTCGCGCTCGCCGAGAGCACGTACCTTTGGCGCGCCGACAGCGGCGACGTGTCTCTCCTGGGCGAGATGCCCGAGGGCACGTACGCCAGCGCCCTCGACTTCTCTATGGACGGGCAGTACCTCGGCGTCGGTAGCGGCTCTGGCGCGGTCGAGCTCTGGGACGTCGAGATGCAGACGAAGTTGCGCACCATGACCGGCCATTCGACCCAGGTCGGCTGTCTCTCGTGGAACCAGCACATTCTGACGAGCGGGTGCGGGGACGGGAGTATATGGCACCACGATGTGCGTGTTGCGCGCCACAAGGTCGGCGAGCTCCTCGGCCATGTCGGGGAGGTGTGCGGCCTCAAGTGGCGCCAAGACGGCGAGCTGCTCGCGAGTGGCGGAAACGACAACGTCGTCAACATCTGGGACGGCCGTGTCGGCGATGTCGCGCCCGGCGCACGAGCGAGCGCGCGCTGGACGAAGCGGAACCATACTGCGGCGGTCAAGGTGAGACCAATCTCGCCGTGCTGTAGGCCACGTATTCACTCGTTTCACAGGCGATCGCATGGTGCCCGTGGCAGCCGTCCCTGCTCGCGTCCGGCGGGGGCACGTCGGACGCGACCATCCACATCTGGAACTCGACCACCGGCGCGCGGCTGCACTCCGTCACGACCCCGTCCCAGGTGACGTCCCTCCAGTGGTCCCCGCACAAGAAGGAGTTCCTCAGCACGCACGGGTACCCGACGAACGCGGTGATGGTACACGCATACCCGTCGATGGAGCGCGTCGTCGAGATCCGGGACGCGCACGACTCGCGCGTGCTCTACAGCGCGCTCAGCCCGAACGGCGACGTCGTGTGCACCGGCGCGGGCGACGAGAACCTCAAGTTCTGGCGCGTGTGGGAGGCACCAAAGGTCAAGAAGGGCAAGGAGAAGGAGGGCAGCAGGATGGGTACCGGGAGCACCAGCAGCAGCATTCTGAGTATTCGCTGAGGCGGCGGTGTTGGCCTGGAGGATGGAAGGAACCATCACGGACTACTGCTCGTCGCATCATTTCGGAACAACGGTAAGCCCCGCGTATCTCGTACACACACGCTATGCTACTCTCTTGTCGTATGTTTGGCTACAACTAGTCTCTGTCTCTGTACCATAGGGCTACGCAACCAATATTGGATTTCATGGTTCCGCAAGCCTCGCGAGCAGGAGGTTGACGCGCTCCGCCTCGCGCAGACCACTGATCACAGCACCTGCCACGCTGCCCCTGTGGTTCATCTCCGTGTGCTCGCCCGCGAACCCGAGGCGGCCGCCCCACAGCGGCTTCGCGAGTTCGGCAAAGTCGAGAGGGCCACGGCCCTCGCCGATGACGCTGGGCGTCGTGGTCGCCCCAAGCGCGAGGGGGTCCTTGTGCCAGTCCGTCATGACCGAGCTCGTCGGCTTCGGGGGCTCCACGCTGGGCTGGAAACGTGCCGTGAGCAACGCGTGGGCGGCGGCGGTGACTTCTGCGAGGGAGAACTTGGCGAGCCCGAGTGCGGGAGTGGGGGATAGATAGAAGAGCAGCGTCGGGTGTGGATGCGGGAGGGATGGGGCAGCGAAAGAGGCGACGACGAGGGTGCTCGAGGAGAGGACGTCTTCCGCGGATGTGGGCTCCGCGGTGGCCGCACGGGTGGGCAGAAGGACGAACGAGCCAGTTGCACCTGCGTCGGGCCACCAAGGGTCTGAGTACGTGAGGACCAGCTTCTCGAGCACACCAACATGCGTGCCCTGGATAGTCTCCATCCGGCGCACGGGGAGCTTCGGCTCGAACAGCTTCGCGGTGTCGCGCTTGAGTACGCCGAGCGGGATGGTGCAGATGACCGTCGCAGCGCGGTACACGCCCTTGTCCGTCGTCACGTTCACGCCGGACTGCTCCTCTTGCACCTGGAGGACGGTCTCGTGGAGGTGGAGGCGTGCGTTGCCGGTGTGCGTGGCCGCGGCGAAGACGCGCTCGACGAGCGCCTGGAAGCCGCCCTGCGGTGCGCCGTCGGAGCCCGCGAAGTTGTCTTCCCAGCCTGTCCAGCGCAGGCTCAGCTGCTCGAGGACTGCGCCGAAAGGCACCTCGAGGGTGCGCGCGAAGGCCGCAGCGGCGCTCGGCGTGGGCGCGGTGCTCAGGGCGGAGGTCGGGGCGAAGAAGGCGCTCGCGAGCGATGTGTCGGGGGAGGGCGAGAGCGTGGTGCTGTTGAGTGCGGTGGTGCGTGCGGCGGCGTGCGTTTGGCTGAGGCGTTCGCCGAGGTCCTTTGTAGCTGACGGGTCGAGGAGACCTGCACGAATGGTTCAGTCTGGTTTCAACAGCGTCGGATCGAAACAGAGCTCACCATTTGCGCCGTAGATAGCACTCCCGGTTGGCTGCATCACATCAACACCCTATGACAATGAGTTGAGCGATCATCAAGTGGCGTGTCAACGCCACGGATCGCTCACAATTCCCAGATCTTTGGCGATTGCCCTTGCGGGGTTTCCTTCCTTATACCCTGGACATGCCGTAAAGTATGTCAACGAACGGTACTATCATCCTGCAAGGATGGACACATGCCATGAATGAAGCTGCATCCCAGGTCAACGGGGACGTGAGTGCCCTCGATATGTGTTCGTGCTCGCCCGCCTATACGATCCCGCGCTTCCAGGACTAAGATCTTCTTCCCACTCTGTGCAAGCTGGCGCGCTGCTACCGCGCCTGCCCATCCCGCCCCTATGATGATTGTGTCTAGAGATGCCATGGATGCGACATGCATGTATGGTTACAGCTGGAAGGGCGGAGGTTCTGCACTCCTGGCAGTTGTGGTTCAAGCCCAAGGTGAGAAATGCTCACGGACAGTACGGTAAGATCGAGATGGCTCGGAGCCCCGGGTCCTCGGGCCGTGCAATCCGACGGGAAGTGCGGTCTTCCTCTCGTCGGCAAGCTGCCCATCTGCTCTGTATGCCTCCACGAACAACCGTCTACCCAAACCATTTGCGAGGTCCCAGTGCTGGTTCACCGTAATACCGGCTTGCTCTCTCAACGCTTGCAGTTTCGAACAAACGACTTTGCGTGTCTCCAAGCTGCGACTCGGAACTAGCGCGCACATCTACACTGCGCACTATTACGCGTCACAGCCAACGACATGGCGGTCACGATTCACTAACCCACAACATACACACGGGAATGCACGATATTTGAGGCAGCGCGGCCATGGCCGTACTACGCGAGGTGTCAATCTGCTACTACGCAATCCGCATTCGCCGCAAAACTTGAAACCACTGCCAATTCCGTTGAACGTCGTCATCATAATCGTTCGCATTCTCTACCTTGCATTAATCATCGGCAAGGTATTCGGGCAGGCCAGTGGAAGTCCAGCCAGGGTGCTACTATGCCACATGACTTACCGGGTAATGCATGTGCAGTTATGGCAAGCAAACGTGAGCAGCCTCGCTTAATGTCACGTCCGTGACAGATCGTGATGCGATCTGTGAATCGTGATCTTGACCTGCTGGATCGGGTCTCCCTCCCGTGACGCGTCGCCGCAGGCCGCGCGTACTCGCGCCGCCCTCTACAATCTGCTACTTGGTGCCTACTTCGCGACTACCCGTGGAATCGTCAGTCGAGACTATCCCTGCAGACAAGTGCTCGCATGCTTGCGGTCTGCTTGTATGACACCGTCCAATCAAAGCTGCTTTCGTGATGTTCCTTCTGCCTAACGGTCTGTGGTGTAGTTGGTACCGCGCTGGAAAGTCCATATACAGGGGATAATGAGTGGTGAGCCTCCTAAATCTCATGCCTCTCTAACTCTCCGATACTTGCACTATTGATCGCTGATCTTGCGTCTTGCTAGGTTGCGGGGTTCTCGCCGAAACATCGGTTCGTCTTGAAAGTGCTCGCCAATCGTATCGAAGAGGCAACCTAGTCTTGCACTGGAGACTCCCGAACTCCCTGCAGGCAGTCCCACATTTCACGCCTGAAATTATAGGCCTCAACGCGCTACTGCCTGTGTGACCGGGGAGATTTTGGTGGGGACATACGAGATTGTGGACATGTACAGTACGTTCTCCTACAAGCGGGTCCGGCAAAGAAATTCATCAGTTTTCTGCATCGGTCGCACATCCATTAATTCAACTGCCCTGGTGGCAACGAATCTCCCTATGAGGTCACGGATAGTGTTGTGCCTCGACTCATTACACTCGCCGATCATGGCCCCGAACTGGCGCATCTTCAGGCATGTCTCATTACATGTCTACCAATACCATTGAGTGTCTTTGTGCTCGTAGATTCAGTGGAGGAATGGTGTGATGTTGATAGTGTGTGCAATCGGTGAGGGAGTAGCCCGAAGTGTTCCAGCTGGCCGACGACTTTACACTCTATGTTGTGCACATTGGCTAGTCTTCTTCATGGCGCGTGGTCTGCTGTTACGAGACATTAGACAATAGATTGTCAGGATGCATGATACGTATGGTATGAAGGAGCACATTGCAGGATTGTCCGAAGGAATGGTTGAGTAAGGAGAAGATTAGGGTGAGTGTTTGGGATATATGGGCAATATCGTACTAGGAGGGCGATATAGTACTTGCTAGCTCCTGACCGTCCATTAAGGTATGATGTCGGTTAAGGCATGAATTCAATGCAGTGCTAGTCTCTGTCTCAATATTCCGGGAGATCAAAGAACTTGCAATATACGTTGCAGACGTGGTCCCGCGGGAAGTTGCGATGTGTACCCGATAGATTGCCCTTGCTAAATAGATCACGGCCAAGTGATCTGAAAAGTGTGGGCACTGAGCGACGAGACAGTGTCATGCAGGCAGGGAAAAGAGCATACGGGTCTGTTATGATCTGTGGGTCGGAGAGCAGTGTATCGCCCCCTGGCCGCATGACTGGATAAGTGTCATATCATTAAGCACAGCTCGTAATGAACAACACACCTTGGAAGTCTGTCGTGAATGCCTGTCCATCCGTGTGCCAGTACTGAAAGTGTTGGCAGAATGTTAGAAATTCACCGCGCTTGAAGTTATCGGTCATCAAGTCCTCCTCGTGCGTGAAGCGGTGTCGAGCTGTATTGTTGTTGATATACTTCCTCCAATGACCGTCAAGCTCCGCTTTGATCAGTTCTTCCACAAGGTATACTTGTTTCTCCGTCGGCCTTTCATCAGCACGATTGGTAACTGCAAGACCGGTATGAACGTAGCGGAAGCGCGGTATGGTCCACGGGCATGACGAGACCTTCTTGCGCTGGAACCGCGCAATATAGTCATAAACTGCCTCGAGGAGCACTGATGCCCATATGGTAGCGAGTGCATCAACAACTAGCTCGCCAACCTGATCCTGAATATGCGATGCCACAACAATGCTGGAAGAGGCCGCATTGCGACGGCTAGCAGAAGAATGGTGTGGTTGCTTGAGAGCAACCTCGCCTTCTACAGCCTCGTTGAATGGATATGGCTCGATGTGGCCGCATTGCATCACCTTGAAGCTACCGTGCTGGAGAGGCGCGCTAGTGTTATAGAACATGTTAGCCACAACCGGACGTGCCCCACTCATCCAGCTAAGGAACCCATCCGATACTGCGACATCCAATGGGCCATCAACAAGGTCTTTGTACGACTTCACCGGGCAGCCGTAGTAGAGGATAGGAACTGAGACTGCACCGACTGTAACATGATTAAGTTAGCCATGATAGCATGCGGCGAGTGCAAGCACTTGACAGAGAAGGATACTCAACGGAATTGCATGATGTCTTTCTCCTTTGGCTCGCGCTGCCCTGATAGGACACGCTGAACACGCGCGAGTGAGGCCTTTGGCAACTGATCTAGCACATCTTCAATACGAGAGGGTCCAACGTCTAGCTGACTTGGGGGTGAGCTGCGGAGGCGCTTAGCAGCCTGATTGCATGTTTCTATGTCATCTGCATCGTTATTTCCGGTATGCTGGAAAGCGTCCTGGTGATTATACACATAGGGATTGGCAACACAAATGTTGCTGTGACCTCGTCGTAAAACATACTTGTTCGGCCATAGGGACAGCAACCACACTAGGTGTCACTGAGCCATGTTCAATCTCCAGGGAGCTGTTGTCCCTCCTCCGTTTCCCAACTTGACTGTGAGTCTGATAGAGGGGCCGTGGACGTGGTCGTAGATTGCGTGGGGGAGATTTGACCTCGCAGTGGGATGCTGCCTGACCAGGTATGAAAGCTGAATCACTTGGCTCTTCATGCGTTTCAGTTGGCAACGTGATCACTTCAGTTGTAGATGCAGTAAGCTATATCAAGCAGGGACTTGTGAGCTTTGATAGAAGGGTACGACAGGAGTAGAATACCTGATTGTGCGTGCTACGGACATCTGGTGGGCTCATATGTTTCTTTGCCTTTGCATTTGTGAGTGACTGTGCGCTCTTGAGCACCTCAGAGTCAACGACTGCTTGAACCACTACATTTCTACTGCTGCCCTTCTTCATTTTACCCTGCGGGGTAACGCAAAGCTCCTTGATGGGGTGGTCATCAATGTCTAGATCGCACTTCTTTGAATCAAGTAGAGCGGTGATGTGGTTCACTCGGAAGCAATGCCCAGGGTACTCCCTCGACCAGTCTTCCTGGAATGCATGCACTATGATCCTGACCAAGTTCTCTTTGTTGATGTTCATTGGAACATTCTGGAGCGCTTTTGTCTGTCAAGAAAATGAGAATACAACTCTGGCCCTTCAAGATAAGGAAAGAATACATAAGTAGACATACCAACAATACACGTGGGTTCACACGTCCACGCTCATTTGCAACAAGCCGCATATCCAGAATCACGGTGTCTTCCATGCCGCTTGCAGCACGTGAGCGGAGCAGTTCCCGCACTTCCTTGTACGTGTCATGTGCATTGGGGAACCGCAAGGCAGCTGGTACTGGAACATTGAGTTCGGGCATGACAAACGGCTTGCCCTGACCAGCGGGCCCTTGGGCACGGCCATGAGGGAATAAGTCTTGAAGAGATTCACGAGCTTGATGTGTGCTTGAATTCCCAGAGTGGGAGGGCAGTGTGAGTGGGGGTGGCATGAGAGCCTGGGATCGCGTTGTTGTCAAAGCTTGTACGTTCGATTGATTGCCTATTTATATATACATCAATATGTGGTACAACAAATGAGTCCATGATTGTTACCCCTCTGTGCCGCCGAAACCTGCTTCCGAATTTGACCATGGTTTACTATGGGGAAAGCAACAGGCTGACTTGGACTTGAAGTGTGATGCTCTAGCTCAAGGGTTCACAATACGATTCACATGCAACTCAGAGGCTAGCACTTACGAGAAGGCAGGTTGGAGGAGCTCGCAGCAGCAGCCTTAGATTTGCTGTCTGCATGAGCAGTGAAGCGGTTGTAGCATGACATGCAAACATTGATACGGATACTGGATTGTTGAACAGAGCCGGTGGTATGACTCCTGCTGGCCACAGTAGCACCCGCCGAACCTCGACTTCTGACGCGTACTGGTTTCCTCGAAGAGTAAGGAACAATTTCCCGACACTTTGAGTATTCGCATGAAACCAGCATTGAGTCATCAGAAGTCCTCCGAGTGGATGAGCCTGGAGTGAAGGAGATGGTAGAGAGTGACTGCATGCCGTTAGGCTGACCGTCAGATGCGACCAGTAATGTGTTATTAGGGGGCATGGGGATCAATATGCAGAGATGCCTGAGATTAAGCAAATAGCGTAGAATTCTTGTCAGAGTAAGGAACGTCGGGGACTGTGAATCGTTGTGCGAATGCGAACAAACGTGAGACTGTAGCACAAGTCCGAGTCGCACAATAGCTGAGTTGAAATTGTAACACCGCTGCTCAGCACAGTGTCACATAGCCATTCGTCAATACGTGGTGTATGCAAGCTAGGTAGAGTATGTTCATGAAATCAGAAATACTCTAAGCCAATCCCATGACCGTCCACTGTCTCATCTTCCTCAATACCAGATAACTCTATTTCTACGAGTGGCTCATCCTCATCGACGCCATCCTCCTCATCATCCAGAAACACCTCAACCTCAAGGGTCGCGTCATGCAACCGTACAAGGGGGGCATCTGCGAGTTCAGCCGGTATTGGATTATCCACAACATTCCTGTCCAGATAACGTGCTTCGCTTGTGTCCTCAAGCATGCGTGTGAACCCTTCATCTGCAGGCATCTCACGTAAACCACGGAGGATTGCACGATAGATATCCCAGACAGTGTCAAAATCAGGCTCAGGGCAGCCCATGTTGCTCCAGATAGCATGCGCGCGAATAGCAAACGCATCTGGAACAAGTTTGAAAACAGGGTCATCACGTGGCGCACACATAGCCTCCATCTCATCGAAGACTTCATCGGAGACTGGTATCTGTCATACAGTAGTGTTCAGCAGTGGCATGCACGCACAACAGTGATTGCAATACCTTGTAATCTGCCGTACCATATAGATGTGGTTTCTGGATCACGAGCATGGGTATCTCATTGGGTAGTAACTTCTTGCGATCGGCACGGCGTTTCGTCCAGTTCCGTAGATGAACCCAGGCATTGGTCTCGCGCTGAAGGTAGGGTATAAAGACATAGCGGAAGGTCAACCTAATCACGTACAGCAATCAGCTCACAGAACACGCAGTGAGACCAGAATTCAAGTTGGCATACATCTCAATAGGATCACCAATGTCGTACCATCCCTTCTCAACTCCATCATCAATCAGCTGCTCAAATTTGGGTATGAAGAGGCGTCGGAACAGTGACCAGAAAATCTCGGGCTTGATGTTTCCATGCTTACGAAAGAACCTATGCTGGATGGTACCGGCTAACGTTGCATCAAGCTTGTGGCGAATAGCTGTCTGCATATAAGCAACAGCAAAATTCTCCGTACCAGGATCACTCTGCGTGATCAGTGGAGCACCTACATACGACGTGAACATCCACTATCTACCATTGATTGTGAATCATACCTTTCATGCTGCGTGCTGCATCTAGGTAAAACCTCGCAATCAACACAGGGTTTTTCACCGTCCACCACACACGGCACCAGTGTGTCGCTCCAGGGAAGGGATCAAGGCCCACATGCCAATTGAGCCCATGTCGTTTCAGTTTCTCATGCTGATCGATGCACCATACATCGTTGACACCTGTGGCTACAAACTTATGCCGCTTGAATTTACGGTAACGTCTGGCCGCAACCGCATTTGGCTCCGTGAGTCGCAAGTACTCAGATATGACGGTCCTTGACCACAATCAGATGAAACGAACACATAGTTAGAGGCTGCTACGCACCGAGACACCCGTATCTGTTCATTCTGTATGAGCATCTTCCTTACAGTATCGGCGCCACTGTCTGGGAATTGTTTCTTGATTGCCGTTACATACTGGTGGATTGACTGCACTGTATGAGCTTGCTTGAACGTACTCTTGAGGCCCCAGGCCTCTCGCCGTCGACGGACAGTGTAGACGCTGAGATATCATTGAATTTCGGATGCCCGCGCGGTCGAGATGATATTCCTCACCTCAAGCTGTACTTCGTTTTGTCGAAGTGGTCCATAGCGTGTGCTGCAATCTTGCCATCCGGTATTCCAAGGTTCCAATAGAACTCGACCACAGGGCGTAGGCTCTCATCTGGCGCTAGTAGTACAGGGCACGAAGCTCAGTCTATGAATGCAGATAGTACAAAGACATTGCTTACGGCACGGTAGATGCTGATTAGACTGTCTTGCAGACTCTCCTAATCCAGCATGAACATTCAGATTGGGAGGTAAGCTCAAAGCAGCAAGAGCTGCAGGTTTGGAATCTCAGCGCATGGACTCGTATGAGGTATGACAAGAGGTACGAACTGGTGGTCAATCTCGCTGTTTTTGCTGGTTGTGGTCGTGTGGCTGGCATGGCATGCCAGCAGACTCTGGAGCAAGGAACAGACAGATAGCAGACCCGTTCTAGACAGTGTAGCTCGACCGCGTTGACTTGACAGTGAGGAAGGAGTGACGAGGTCAATGGCCGTCGAGAGCAGTGCGCCGCGCGGGCATGCGCGGCGACGCGTCACGACGGGAGATTGCGAGACCCGATTCGGTAGATCAAGATCACGATTCGCAGATTGCATCACGATCTGTCACGGACGTGACATTAAGCGAGGCTGCTCACGTTTGCTTGCCATAGCAGTTGAATGGGCGCTTCCTTTCAACTCCAAACGGTTGACCCCCATTTTCTGCATTCGCCCGTGGCAGTACTGCATTCTAGTAGGACCTATTGTCGGGCCTCTCGGAGTTCTATCCCTCCTATCAGATGTCGAGCCCGAGGAACGTGCGCAATCGTTCGGCGGGAGCGTTTTCACGGGGGCACATGTAATGCACTCGCTGTCAGGCTGCCCGTTGTTCCGCCCTATTCCTCCGCATCGCAGCTGCCGCAGGGTTGCGTCAGCCGCGGCGCAATTGGAATGCTTCAGGTCGGATACGGCGTCATGCTCTGCCAACTTACAGCAGGGGGCGGCAGAAAATGTCCGCTTCAATCGTCCGTGATACCGAGCTCGTTCGATCCTTGAGCGCGCGACGACTTGCTGGATCATTGACCAGTCTGAGGTGCTCTCACTACTTGGGCCGTCCATGCATCACTCAATCTACATGAGCACGAGCAGGGCTGTCTTCGCGCTCGGTAGGGAACGTGACTCATCCTCAGGCTACAGCATGTTGCGAGTACCGTGGTCGCAGTGGTTGATTGCAAGCAGATGGGTCTATATGCCGATGCGGAGAATCAAGTCAGACACTCGCGAAAACACTTTCGCGGATGTCTGCGGATGTCCGCGAATACGATATAAAGCCTCAAGGCGCAAAGCCATTTCAACGCCACATCGTGTACTACATACCCGACTCGTATCATGCCTACCTACGTGCTAATCGGTGCCTCCCGCGGCATTGGCCTCGAGCTCGCTCGGCAGCTCGTGCGTATTTCCCTACCTCTGATCTGTATCATCTACTTTGAGCTGACTACTTGCGCGTGACAGTCTGCTGATCCCGCAAACACGGTCATCGTAACAGCCCGGAATAAACAGAAAACATCTTTCCTTCTCGACCTACAGAAGGAGCGCAATGGTAACTTGCACATCATCGAGGCAGATGTTCTGGATTACTCTGGTATGGAGGTGTGAAATCATTTCGAATACGAGTATACGTGACATTCAACTCATATCGCCGACCATTGTAGCATGCCGCTGCGGAAGCAGCAAAGATAACGGGCGGGAACGTCGACGTGCTCATCCAGAACGCTGCGCGCATGGAGCGCGAGAATGGGCTGAACGGATTCCTGGACTAGTATGCGATCCTCCGTTACTTGTCAGTACGCACGATTCACATATCCATGCAGCGATTCCTTTGACAAGCTTGAATACGAATTCAAAGCCTCCGTACGCCCTGCCATCCCTCCCCCAGCAGGCTGGTATTTACGTTGGTGGTAGTTCGACGTGAATGTCCTTGGCCTCATCCGCTCCGTCAACGTCTTCCTGCCGCTCCTCCGCAAGGGCACGCAGAAGAAAATCGTCGTCATTGGCACTGAGATGGGCGACATCGATGTCGTGTGGAAGGCGCGCGTCAGCGGCGTCGCCGCGTACGGGGTCACCAAAGCTGCCGAGCACATGGTTGCGACGAAGTACGCCACAGAGCTTGAGCCCGAGGGCTTCACCGTTGTCTCGCTCAGCCCGGGGATGGTTGACGTCTCGGGGACAGCGACTGAACCGAGTGGGTGTTTTTCCTCGCAGTTCATCCTCCAGTATTGACGTCGTCGTGGTTTCAGTGGTCACCGAGGCTCAAATGCCCATGGCGATGAAGGTCATTGCAGGAATACAAGCGGCGTACCCGAATGCGGGGAACGTGACCCCTGAGGAATCCGTGCGCCGCATCATTAGCTTTGTGCAATCTGTTGGTCTAGCTGAGAGCGGGTGCTTCCACCGCTCGCCTCAGTTCGCCTAGACGACAACGTATCGGTGACATCAAGGACTATAGGACGATATCAAATGCATGTATAGTATGTCTCCAAATCCGATCTTTGACTTCAGTGGACAATCTTGATCTCCGTAACATATTATCAAATGTGTGCCCATCTCACATCTCACCGTCTTGCACAGCATTGATCTATGCGCTTTACTATTGCGCGTCAAATGATTCGTGAGCAACATTTGGAACATTAGATAAGGGCGCGACACATATTGTACGTCGCATGGTCAAGTAGATATCCAGGTACAGTTACTAGTCCTCACCTCGGGCAAGGACATGTACAGACCAACAAACATGTGTGTCAAAAGGCTCAGAGCCAGAATTGTTAAATCGGCAGGTGTCACAGACCACGCTACGCCAGAGCTAACCTCAGTCCACTGTTCGTCTTGCCCATATATCACCTTCCATCAAGGGCTGCGCCTCAAGGCTGCGTCACTACATCAATCGAGCACGTCATGCCAGTGTGCTGAAGGGATATGAAAAGTTACGATGCTACTGATGCGCGTACCTAAGTGAATGCAATCCAATCGTGTAGCACCGTCTCCACCGTTAGACATTATGACACACTCGCGGCAATGATCTCGCCAATAATAAAGCATTCTGTACTAGTACAACACATCCAAATCGACTACCCTGACTGTCTGGTCCCGTCATCACCCACGTCACCGTTTCTTCCCCGCCTTCTTTGACGAACTACGCCCTCGACGCCCAGTAGTGCTGAGCGTCCTCGGTCGTTTCACAGGATGAGACTCAGCACCGAGTTCAGCGTCGTCAGAATGGTCGCATCCGTCCCTGCTGCGCTTCCCTACGCTGCTGTCCCTCGAGTTCGACCCGTTAATTCGACGTCTCGACCTCGTCTGCGTGCGCGATCGGGTTGCGCCCTGCCCACGACCATCGGCATCATCTTCCGTCTGAAGGCTGCTGCTCGCTCCTGCAGCGGGATTGCGGCGAGCAGACGATCGCAGGTTGTAGCGATGTTCAGCACGCCCGCTGAGGAGGCCTGCTTTCGCCGCTGGCCATGTCTCTGCCACGCTGCGGTCTACAGCCCCGGACGAGGCATGGCCTTGATCAGCACCCCCAGATGACCGAGCGAAGAGGTTGCCATCGGGAGAAGGCTCCCGCGGTGCGTCAGTTGCAGGCCGCCTGTTTTCGAGATCGGTAGCAGGCGCAACCTCCATGGCAGGCGGCACCGGTGGCGGCGGCAAGTTATCTTTGACAGTGACCGAGACGTCCCCCCCGTCTGCAGGGCGCGTATCATTCTGCTCCTCTTCGTCGTCAGTTTCAGAATCCTCATCTTTCTCTTCTTCAGAGAGCTCGTAGGTTGGGTCCTGAGGCTGCTGAGGTTGGAATCCGAAGCGCGGGAAGCGTAGATCGCCAGCGGTGGTGTGGTCGATGGTGCCCAGCGTGACTTCCTTGTTCATGCTGTCAGCCACCTTCTTGGAGTACTTTGCATTGCGAGGTGGTACCCAAGGACGGGCGGCATCAATGCTTGGATCGGGCCAAGCGTTACCGGGAGCGAGAGCTTTGGCGAAGATGGCGAGAACATCGCCATGAGTCATGCGCTTGGTCTCTTCCGTACGGTTGAAGTTTGTCGAGCACAGTACGCGGAAGTTTTCGAGTAGCTCATTGAGTGTCGTGTTTCCAGGAACCTCTAATGGCGCCTCCCGGTGAGCGAGCCACGCGCGCTTCAATGCTGCACACGTCAATAGCTCCGCGCCGGGGCAGAAGAGATAGCCAAAAGCGCCAGCTCCAAGTTCGTGACTATGAGCGCAGTGTCTGAGGACAATGAAAACGAGGAGCCAGTAGAACGACTCCAGATCATGGCGTGCTTCGTGAGTGATGCTGCTCTCGAGAATCTCGACCGCCATGAAGAAGACAGTGCCCTGAAGGCGATATAAGTCCAGCTGACGAGCACTCAACTTGACCAGAACTCACTGTACGCTCTTTCGAATCATTACCCGCATTGCCCTGCTGCGCTTTTTCATGTCCGTGTTCAACGCAATACTTCTCCCAGGTGGCGAGATCAAAGACGTCGCCCCAGCCATACTCGTCCATGTGCTTCTTCAGGAAGGCAACCCAACTGAAGCTGTAGTCGAAATCCTGAATGAAACCTGCCGAGGTCTGCCTCTTCTTGTCTCGAGCGATCATGACGTTTCCCTCGCTGATGTCCCGATGAATAACGCCATTCACGTACGCGTTGTAGTGTCCTTAGAAGGGGGAATGCGCGTGTGTGAGTTGGCTCGAACAACGGACAGTATTCTCATGACTTACCGACAATAGCATCTCGAAACGCCGCCACAAGTTCCCTCGTAGTCAAGAACTCTGACAGCGGCGTGCCCACCGTCGCTAGAACGATCCTGGTCTGACTCCGCTCGTTCCATCGGTTCCTCTCCGGTGCATGGTGGAAGCCGCCGACTGTGAGATGTCCTGCTCTGACCAGGTTCCGAGCACGGGGATTCTGAGCTTTCTTCCTCTCAGCCTCTATGCGCTCGCATTCTTCCCGCCGCCCTACATCATCGCCGAGGACGAACTCTGCGATGCCTTCCAACCATGTCGCTCCCGCGGAGCGCGATATTTCCTCGTAATGCTTAGTCTCCGATGTACGTGCCAATCCTCCCCACGTCTCCTTGATAACGTAGCGCTTGCGCTCGTCTGGGCGACTAGGCTGTTCGTTGAGGTCGAAAGCTGCCCACACCAGTGTGGCACGTGAGAACAACCCTGGATTCACGAAGAGGAGCTTGTAAACGAGGTAGGTCGTCTTATTGTTCCCTTCCCCAACGGTGATCTGTCTGCAAGCCTTGCGCGTCTCCGCGGTACGTCCCCAATCCGGGTCCGACTCCGTGGCCCATTTGTCGGCAAGCTCCCTATCGTCAGGGGTTCCCAGCTTCACTGTCGGGTCGGCACCGACGATATCACAGCCCCGTATCTTTGGGTGGAACAGCCGCCACAAGAATTCGTGCAGGATCTTCGGCTTCTCGCGATACTTGAACGTGGGTGAGCAGATAGCGCCCGCGCGGTCGAAGCGGAATATGCGAGCGATGTCTCCGTAGACCCCAATGAGGAAGGCATACAATCGCCCCTGGGAGAGCATGATATTGCGCGCGCCCTTCGCGAGCTGGACGAGGGTATCCCAGTGCGTTGGGTTGTGCATGATCAATGGATCGTCCGATGCCTGCGATTTGAGCTCGAAGACGAGAGCGATGTGACGCCAGCGATACAATGGGGTTATCACGGGTATGGAGGGGATAGTAGCAATGATGTCGGGCTTCGTGGGATGTTGTTCGCGTGCGTACGGTTCATACGGGAACTTCATGGCCTTGTGTTCGTAATTGTGGAAGGTCGGCCTTCTACTTTCCGGGAAGGATTCGACTAGCTTCGTGAGAGCGTTGACCTGCATCACGCACCTCAATCAGGAATCAAGTTGGATAAGTATACGGCTTTTCACTCTCACCATAGGCGGGTACATGTCGAACTCGGCGCCGCGTGTAGGCACCTCTTGAAAGAACTCCTTCACTTTCGGGCACTTCGGTACGCGCCCAACTGCGGGTACCATGTCTTTGAGGTAGGCCTCTATCTTGAGAGGATACTCTCTGATCCGGTTGTGAATCTGCTCGTGCCACCCCACTTCGTCGTCCGGGTTATCTTGTCTCACTTGAGCGGCATTGGCGTGATGCATAGCGGGGCGTCGTTGCTGGGGAGTAGCCTTGTCGGACATGGTTGCCAAGTGGTCAACGTTGGCGCAGAACGGAGAGATGAGGGAACGTTGCACCACCACGAGCGAGGACGGTTGAGGTATGAGGGGAAGGTGAGGGAGAGCCACAGAATCGATGACAGGGATCAGATACGTTGCGGAAGAGTATTTTCGAGTCGGAGTCCATGATTTCGTAGCCAGATATCAATATCGGGTGCAGGTCCACCGATGTTCAGATCGTCAGTAAGGATCATTAATAACGACGACGTGGACGTAACTCACGGCTCGGTGTCCAGATAACTATACAGATGTATTGTTCCAAGTTACTAGACAATTAAAGTGAGGAAATGAGACGTCAATGGCCAGTGGCAGTGCCGTGGTCTCGGTCTTGCAGGCTGTGGAAGCTGGGTAAGCGCTGGGAGGCAAGTGCCCCGGCTGATCAGAATGTCCACTTTGGGCGATAAGTCACACGGACCACGTGGTGGCAAACTCGATTGTTCGCTCAATTTGGAAGTCCCCTTGTTCAGCTCTCTTGTTCTCCGGCGCCGCGCCATCAATCAGTTATAAGGGAAGCGTGAAGGGTGCCTAGCGCGGAGTTTGACTTCATCGATAGGCACGACGGGCAATGGCCAATATCCCCGTCGAGAATAGGTAAGGAATATGGTCAGAACGTGGTCACCTGTCACGGTTATAATCTCCCACCTATTCCAACTTGTAATAGGATGCCTTTTCCTCGCCTATTCCATGCCTATTCTCATTCGTGCCTGGCTCACGTGTTACGGGGTGGAAAATGACGGGGATATGGTCGGCAACAGTATCCTTTTACTGACCTTTCCCTATCAAGGAAAGCTTATATTGCCCCTGCCCGGGATATTCCCAGGAAAGTTCAAGAATGGGCAGCCTATGCCGGTCATTTTCCCAGCATATCCCCGATGGGGTTAAGAAAGACTACCACGAGTCGTGATATGCAGGTAATATGTTTACTTTTCTAGCGATTTCCTGCTTATTTCCCGCTTCGTGATATGTAAGCTCATTCTCGACAGGGATAGGCAAGCAATATACGCAGAATAGCCTTCCTTTCATGGACCAGAATAGGCCGGTGATTACGTGTGTGACAGGAGACCACTTCCGTGACATTTTCCTTCCATATTCCAGCTCGGGATATTGGCCCATGCCTGTCGTGAGGTGCTGTATTTACAGTGCAGTCGGGCTTGGCCACATGCTAGTGAGTGGTAGTGCGCGCCTGAATCGAGTCTCCACGTTCAAGGAAGAACTGAATGCCGTATGATGGACCAAGCAGACTCGGGGAGCCAACTGCTCCACGAGTAAAATGACAGAGAATATGAACTCTAATCCCTCATGCAGACTCTGTCACGGCGAATTGAGATCATCCTCGCTGGAGAGCGCAGCTGCAGCCGCAGCAATGATTCCACGACCTTCAGACCAGGTCTTTTGAACAAGATGCTCAACGGAACATCTAAATAACGGCTAGACTCAGCTCACGTCAGTACAGAAAGCAATACACTGCGGGGACCCTGAAGGCCTTGCGGGCATGTGCAAGCGCCGTGTCCGCTTCCAGATATGAACCCATCTCGGTAGCTAACGCCACAGCTGGGAGCGAGTGCACATGTGTACACTTCCAAAACCTTCTGTAGCCGGACTGCAGGGTGCGCTCCACAAAACGAAGTGGTACTGCTCGCCAACAAATAACATTTACTGCTCAGAGGGTATCATCGTCAGTTGTTGACTAGGATAGCAGACCAGACAGAGTCTGGTGAATTAAACCAATCAGGCTATCTCTTTTGCCTGATACTGACCACATGGTGTCCTCTCCTTGGCCGACGGCAATGCACGGCATTGCTAGGCATGGAACAAGGTAACTGCCAAATTCGGGCAAGCAATGGTGCCGAGAGGAGTGTGGTGCGTGGGAATATTGCCCATTCCTGGAAGCTTTGATGCATCTGTGGCGGGCGCTCGACCCTGCCACTTCAACCTCCCTCCGCGAATGACCGGGCAGATTACAGCTCTGCGTTACTCTGCCTCACTTTAAGTAATAAATTTGTCCTGCGCCAGAGAAGTAAATTCTGATTGACTAGCTACGCAGAGTCTTGACCGTAAGTGAAGCTAATACAAACTCGGTAGCCCCGAAACTGACATTGAATATCGCATTCCTGCCATCGATAGCCCAGCCATAAACGCAAACTCCGCTTGAAACATGCCTTGCATTCGTGCAAAATCTGGGTGCTCCCGCTCCCGAGTCCCATCTCCCTACTCTCATCTCAGCTGTCGTCCACCCGTTGACGACAACACCAACACCAACGCGAACGCACACGCACACGACGACCCGATGTCCGACAAGGCCACGCCCTATCAGATGCGTCAGACAGGACATGTCCTCGACGCAGAAGGAGCAAAACGAGACAACGCAGTGACGAAGGGGCTCTGGTCGAGGGAGATCTGGCAGAAGATCAAGGAAGTCCCGTCGAGCATGAACATCGACGGCTTCCTAGACTACTTCGTGCCATCGGATGAAAGCGTACCGCTCCCCGAGTGCCCGCCGGTGGGTAGGTCGTTTACCAACATAGGCGAGGGCGGCATCGAGAATCTGTTGTACCGTCCGCTGGTAAGTACTCGGGATACTGCCGTAGCAAAAGAATGGTCGACTAACGCGGAGCATAGGTGAGGGCGCTGACGCGGCTGGTGAAGAAGTTCCCGAAGGATATCCGACCGACGTTCCACAACTACGACCACACCGAGATGAAGTTCCCCTTCGAACTCCATGAGAAGGACCAGCATCCGACCAAGCCCGACGTGATCGCGACGATCCCAGCACTGCGGCGAGTGGCCCCGCTATATCGATGGCGACACATTGCAATTGTCTTCGAGCTCAAGTCTCGACGAGAGGACGACCCGATGCTGACGGAGTCACAGACGAACTGGGACACGCTGATCCAGCTCGCGAAGAGTGCGCGCAACATCATGGCTGCCCAAGGTCGTCTGTTCTGCTTTGTGGTGGGCATGTACGGCGGTCAGGCTCGTATCTTCCGCTTCGACCACGCGGGTGCGATCTGTTCGCCTGCATTCGAGTACCAGGAGAGGCCGGAGATCCTGCACAAGTTCCTCTGGCGTCTGTTCCACCCAGCGATCGAAGGCTGCTCTATGGTGGGCGATGATCCTACGGTGATTCTGGGCACGAAGAAGGATCGCGAGCACGCGGAGAAACTAGCACGGGAGCATGACCCGGAGTGGAAGCATACGCCGGAGACGCGGAAGGCGGTGCGGAAGTTCAGGATCAAGGACGAAGAGGGGAACACGACGGAGTATCTTGCTTACAAGCTGATCTCGATGAACCCCCGGCTCTTCTCCCGGTCGACGGTGATCTGGGAGGCATTCAAGCTGGACAAGAAGGGGAAGAGCCCGCGGAACGATCGATATATCATCAAGGATACGTGGCGTCAGCTGGGACGTCTGGACGAGGCGGGATTCTATGAGATGCTACGGGACGAGGAGACGGATGAGACCGTATTCGGGGTGGCGCGGTGCGTCTGGGCGCGAGACTATGGTGCCGAGACGGCGGAAGAACGGAGGGATATCCAGGCGAAGAAGCAGGAGCCGGTATACTCGCATCGTGGTGAAGACATCTCGGATTCCTCGGTGGAGGACAAGCAATTGACTGCCGACATCCTCGCCGGTCATCGCACGGTATCTGCGGCGCATAACCGTGACACGTCGTTGGATGGGAGACGGCTGCTTGAGGAGGTGCATCTGTACGAGCGGAGCCATGTGCGGCTGATTCTGCAATCGGTGGGCACGCCGCTGTCGGAGTTCAAGGACACGAAGGAGCTTGCGATGGCGTTCAGAGATGCTATAGAAGGTACGTATCTCTATTCATCCAGCACGGCTTCGCGCTGAATGTAACTTGTAGGACATCGACTTGCGTACGAAAGAGGGGTCGTCCATCGGGACATCAGCGAGGGGAACGTGATGATCTGTCGAGATCCCAGCTTACCGTTCAAGGGTTTCATCCACGACTTTGACTACAGTTTCAGTTGGCTGCGATTCCTTGCGAAGCGCAAATGGAACATCGATCTAGCCGAATGGGAGAAGTACTGTGTCGAGCGCGGACACATGCCGGCTGATCCGGGTAGCACGGACCTGCTGAACGATAGCAAGGAGCGGACGGTGAGTGTCCTTTGCTGTGTCGGTGTACAGGTACTGATCAATCTCGTAGGGAACACCGCTATTCATGTCGGTACAAGTTCTGGAAGAAGGGATGACGCACGAAGCCCGGCACGACTTGGAGTCGTTCTTCTGGCTTCTACTATACATCGTCCTTCGATATACCAACAACAGTCGCTCCTCGAAATCCAACGCTCTCACTGGCATCTTTGGGGGCTCGGGGTTTGACCTCGATGTTTGCAAGTCCCTTAAGCGGGATTTTCTCCGAGACGGTGATCCCGTTTCTGTACCAGAGAATGAGGGGTTGACGCACATACTTGAGGAATATCACCTGTTGTGCAAGCGTAACTTCGCCCGCGGCAGAGCACCCATAGCCCGTCCTGGTATCACGCACCGCGAGGTGCTTGACATTTTCGACACAGCATTCACTATGTCATGGCAAAAACCCGGAGTCTACGACGGCCCACAACCCTGGAAGATGCCTGGAAATGCGCTGCATACAATGGAGATGCAGAAAAGCCAGAACCAGGCAAAGACGCGCGGTACTCTCGACCATACCTCGTATGGGGACAAAGCACTGCTTGAAGGGAGGTCTGTCGCACCCGTGCCGCAGCCCGAATCAGTGCATTCGTATGCCGATGAAGAACATCGCCTTCGAGGACCAGGGACGCCGGACTACTCGGAGATCGAGGACGAGACCCTGGCTCTAATGGAATCCAGCGACGAGGACGACCCGTCCGATGCTGAGGACATGCGGCCCAATGCGCTGGATGCGCCTCAAGGACTTGCCCTCTTAGATGTCAATCCTACCGCTCTGGACGCGACTGCGCCTCGTCAGCCCATGCCTCCTCCAGCCCATGACGGTGTGGGTGACCCTGCGAATCAGCAATCTCGTCGTTCCTCTGATCAATTTCAGGGTCCAACCGGGCCCGAAGTCAACGTGATACAGGATGCCACCACTATCCCGGCTCCGCCTACTCGCACGGAGCCCTGCGAGGATGTTCAAGGTGACGTCGCAGGCCCTAGCCGCCCGACCCGTCGTGCAAAATCAACGTCAAAAACGAAGCGTGCTCCGGCAAGGGGACGGGCGCAGGCTACTGCCCAGGTGGCCGAGACATGGCCAGCCAGCAACACCGATCGAGTGGAAGCACAGCCGGGGCCGGGTCACCACTACAATCTACGTTCGTCAAGCAGGGCAACAGAGTCGAGTCAGCCTCGTATGACACGCTCGAGGACCAAGGCGGCTTCACAACCGCGGGATGCAGGTACCAGGGACAGCAGTGTGGGGAAACGGAGTCGTGGAGGGAAGGAAGAGGTAGAAGATCGAGTTGAGGGGCCGTCGTCGAAGCGGCAGAGGACATTGAGTCAGACGCAGACGCGTGGGCGGATGGCGACGAGGTCAACGAAGAAGTAGAGTGTGAACACCGTTTGTATCACTAGTATACTGTAGTAGCCGAGCATCAAACTATTCTCTTCTGGCCTGGCAGAGTGGTACAGGGTGCGAGAATGAGTCGCAAGAATGGGGCTGGAATGGTGTCCCGTCTTGTGTACGTACAATTAACATTATCCGAGCAAAGACCCCTGCGCGAACTTGAGTCTATCGGCATCCTTGAAAGTCACCTTACCTCCCGTTTCGCTCAGGCCCAGGATGGTCGATGTTTCTTGCACGGCGACAGGACCGAATGCCCAAATTCCCGTTGCCATTATCAGATTCTCGCATGACCTCCAGTTGCACACCCAAATTCGGGATACGTGAATACCGGCATGGACAACTTCGTGCAACCCGCTGGTCCGGCTGAGAGATGTCTACGGTGCTTTTTCTCCGTTCACTTGGCTTGTACGACTCACATGAGGTGCTGCCGACGACGTTGGAGATTGTACGGCAGTGTCAAATGGCAAGCTGTCTGGACGATAATTTGCACTTGCTGAGCGAGTCGGCTTGATGATCGTCCAGTGCACTTGCTCACGCCGTGCTGCGTTGCGTAACTTTGAATAAATGCAATAGGGCACTCGTGGGCTCTCCCTCGCTGATATACTAACTAGTCGAGCCTGGATCATGACTCAGTGCGAGACGACAGAGGACAGGAGCCCCGAGATGTATATGATAGGATAAAAAGACAGGCTCAGTTAGTATCACTGGTGGAGCTAACTGGCAGGGACCAGTCAAGAATATCCCTGCTGCTAAGTCCAGAGATATGTGTGTAGTTGTACTATGTGCCCATGACCAGGTGAATACGTATCTCCAGCGATTCGACAGCGACTAATACATTCGACGGCTACAGAGATGTGGACAAACTACGACAAGCACAATCGCGCAAAAACACCCTGAGTCAGTAAAACACGTATCATAAACCCAAAGCACGAACATACCACACATGATAGGACTACCCACCCGGTCAATCCACCACCACATCCTCCTTCTCATCCTGCCCGACAACCGCCACCGCACCACCATGCCCACTCTCACCACCCCCACGCCGTCCTCTCCCGCGCCCTTGTCCTCCTTCCCCAGATCCCCCAACGCCCTTGCTGCCTCCCCGTGCATATCCTTGAAAAAGACCACGTCCCTCACGCTCTCCACGAACTTACACCGTGTAAAGCTCCGCCACAGCGCCCACAGCGTCGGCTGGCGCCCCATCAGCACCTCCGCCCAGCATATTTCGAGCGATAGGGGAAGAGAGAGTGACGCACAGTGGAGTCGTAGCAGTAGTGCGCCCCAAGGACGGGCCGGATCGCCTCCGTTACCGTAGGGAGATTGTCTGCCATCCTCACGTCAGCGAGTGCTCGTAATGCACGGCTGGGTGTCAGGGACGGGGGAGGCTCACAGAAGGGCGCCCCCACGAAGAAGTGGTGCGCTACGTGGTCGTGCGCGATCTACACACGCGCGCGATGGATCAGTCGCCAGAGACAAAGGACAAGGGCGGAAGAACGCACGCCATGCCAGAAGAACCGGCCCACCCACCCGAACACGGGCCGGTCGACGGTCGCGAGAGCGCCGCGGAGGAACGTCCATTGGGCCTGTGTGGGCGAAGACACTCAGCGTTCGCGTGAGTACTGCAGCTCGAGGGACTCACCCTGTAGTATGGGACGGTCGGGTCCGAGTGCTGGAGATACGTCACGGTGACGATCCTGCTCTTCTCAGCACACTGGCCTGCATCATCCGAAGCCCAGACCCACCAGTTATGTGCCCACTGCATCATACGGAAACAGCATATACGCGAACACATTCGACGACGAACAAAACGCAGACGCACCAGCCACGGAACAAGATACACCCTCCACACCGTGCCAATCCCAGCTGCACACCACTGACGGCACGCTGGGCAGACGCAACCGCACGGGTAACCCAAGATACCCGCCCAGCACGAGCGTGCGTTTCTCCTTGTGGAGGTCTCCGTGTTTTAGGGCGTGCTGAGGTGAGAACAGCATAACAGACCTGGGTCGAAGTCCGAGACGAGGAACGTGAGTGTACTGCCCGGCTTCTCTGGGCGCAACAGGAATGACGCACGCTGTTTCGTGCTGCGGGACTGACTATATGCGCCGGGCAGGGCATTTGATCGTCGTCTCAGACGACCTGATTTTCTGCATGCTCGCGTTCCTCGCCACCCGGTCGTGGGTGGCTGCCTCGCGTAAGCAGGCTTACATCAGGTAGAGCTGGAACCCTCTGCGCGGCAAGAGGTGAAAGGAGGGTCAGAGAAGTGTTGGAGAGGAAGAGAGAGGGATAGGCGCACAGAAACTGACGCAGGACCATTTTGCGTAGAGTGTAGAGCGGCGTCTCTTCGACCATCTCGCGGTAGTCCAGTGCGGTCGCTTTCTCTGCCGGACCGTCGTTCGTCAGCACGTCGTGCACAGTGGAAACATTGGGTAGAGTGCACACAACACGGAGTCAGATAAGTGAGACGCACCTTCAGACGGAAGCCCATACTCTTCCCTCGTCTGCGGGTGGTACGTCTCGTCACGGTGAAGGTTATTCGTGCCCTTCTGTTCCACGAGAATTCGTATTATGAGTATAGCGGCGTCACGGGTCGTATTGAAACCCGGTATTGCGGAAGTAGTGCAAGGCGGCGTCTCAACAACTCACATGGTGGGATTCATGTGTCGCCCCCCACGCCCAGTATGGCGTCAGTATGAAGTTGTGCGGCGCCATCCCCAGTACGGCATTGACGCGAGGATTCGGAGAGAGCGCATCGCGGCCGCACTGTGGGTACCAGTATATGCGTCAACGACCGGGTGGTAGAGATAAGGTAGCCAAAGACAGTGACATTGGCAGAAACGATGGGTCGTCATGGGTTAGCAGGATTAGCAATCGTGATGACGCGAAGGATCGCCGCATACCTCATGGCCTGTGGATACGTACTGTATCAGTCGAGCCTATGAACTGACGGCGCAGCAAGACGAAGGACAATAGTAGAGGTCTGCATAGGATGGAAGAGGGGAAACGTGAGGTACGAGATCCCGTCAAGACGTAGATCGGCGTGAGAACGACGTGTCTTAAGGATATCTGAAAGGCTAGGGTGGTCGTGACGCGCATATAGCCAGATATTGTGTAAATCAAGCAAGTAAAGTAGTCCAAAAACGCGAAAAGAGAAGTATAGATACACACCGAGAGTCCAGATACCCATGAACGCGACGCTCTGCCAAAACCAGAAGGTCGCCCACATCGCCCATTCTAACGCGCACTCCGCTCTTCGGGTATCCTAAAGCCCCAGAGAATCAAGAAAGACGGGTACGAGGTCGCTTATACGAATTGCACACAGATGGAAGCAGATGCAGAGGAGGACATGGCGGCCGACATAGTAGAGACACTTGGTTGTCGACCGTTGGAAAAGATGCTTGGTCACCACGTCGTGGACAACCATGATATTCAGCAATGGCGGTGGTAACGCAAACGGTGTACGAGCTCGGGCAGCGTACTCAGGAGAGTCTGTGAAGATAGCCATGGCCAGGGCGGGAACAACGACACGAAGGGGGCGGCAACGTGCGGGGGAGCGAGCAGCGTGGTCCTTGAGTGAGAGGAAGCAAGGGCATGGCAAAGCCTCAGAAAATGTGGGTGTTGTAGGCTGTCAGGGAGAGTGCGAACGGACGACACCCACTGTTACCCAGATAATCCTCATTTCCGCCCAACGCCACCCACGCCACACGCCACGCGCTACATGGTCACGGGACACGGCTTCACCTACGACCGAAAGCCTCGCACATTCAGAACGACAAGAAAAATACAATTATCGCTATCAGGGCGTGCGATTGCGCATCCGCGTCACTGATCCAAGACTCTACTTGCTCAATTGCTGTATTCAGGCTTCCTCACTGGCAATGGAACCAAGTATAACAAGGTAAAAGTGTCAAGACATGAGCACATGCAACGCCGACTCGCTTTCAGAAACTCAATAGATTCCACACGAGAACATGCTAAGCATGTTTGTATGCTACACCTCCGAGAACTCGCGTAGCCCTCACACTCAGGAGCACTTGGTCTGACCCAAGTGGCAATGTTTTCTACCCTCCCTTCGGTACACCCTGCAATAGTGACAGTGCCCAAGAAGGTAGCTGACGACATCAGCCACATAACTACGCCGAGCGCGGTCTATCACTGCTGGTGACTTCCACTTCCTGCACTATGGATAATAGTACGCGCTTTCAGAGAAGCAGGGTAGTAAAGACCTGGAAAGTAATCTCAAGGAGGGGACAGGTTATACACTCTCCTTGCGAACGGACTGCGCACAGCAGTCACAGACAAAAATTGATTGTTGCTATCAGTTTCTGCCTTACACGTTGCATCTGCTAATAAACATGACGCCGGGTATCCAGCAACCGACGCGCCGAGGGAGCTTTCCCTGGAGAGAGTGCGACTGTTCGCTTGGTCGTCTGGCAGTACTGGTCGAGCTCAGATATCGTTCATGAAACCGGGACGCACCGTCTGAAGACTTCTGCAGCCTTCGGTCGCTGGCCCCGTGCCGCAATTCCAGTCATTCTCCCATTTGCAATCAGTACTACTACGGTGTGCTTGATCCTCAGTAGCGTAACCGTTGCCGTCGATCTTGCCTTCGTGCGCGGCAGGGAGTGTAATGTTAAAGGTGAAGATGAGACTGTCTCAGAGAAGCATACATTACAAGAACTATGTGTACTTCCCTCCTCGACCTCTACTTCCTTGGGTCTCCCAGGCCCGTAAAGATAGTCATGCTTGCACTTGGAGAAATAGTTGTTTGTGCATGCAGCGTATGCTATTTTGTAGATATCTGTTTTTCCTGGTGGCGACCATATGGTTTCCACGTCTTGGCTGACGGCAGATTAGCCGAGGCGCACGGCATCGCTGGGCATGAACAAGGCAACTGCCAAATCGGGCGAGCAATAGTCCCAAGGGGGTTGTGACACGTGGGAAAATCGCCCATTCCTGGAAGCATTGATGCGTCTGTGGCGGGCGCTCCTCGCCACTTCAACCTCTCTCCCTCAATCGACCAGGCAGAACACGGCTACCTAGCCTTTCAACTCAGCAAAGTTTCGAACTATATCAGAATAGAGGGTGCTTAGGACCCAGGAAAAGATAGATTTGACCGTAAGTGGGGGTAATAGACACCCGACAGCCGTGAAGCTGATATTGGAATATCACACTTTGTTCTATCAGTAGTCCATCTGTGAATCGGAACTCCGCTTCAAACATGCCTTGCATTCGTGCAAAATCTGGGTGCTCCCGCTCCCGAGTCCCATTCCCCTACTCTCATCCCAACTGTCGTCCACCGGTTGACGACAACACCAACGCCCACCACGCCCACGCCCACGCCCACGCCCATCCACACAACGACCCGATGTCCGACAAAGCCACACCTTATCAGATGCGTCAGACAGGACATGTCCTCGACGCTGAGGGAGCAAAACGAGACAACGCGGTCACGAAGGGACTCTGGTCGAGAGAGATCTGGCAGAAGATCAAGGAAGTCCCGTCGAGCATGAACATCGAGGGCTTCCTAGACTACTTCGTACCGTCGGATGAAAGTGTACCGCTCCCCGAGTGCCCGCCGGTGGGTAGGTCGTTCGCCAACATAGGCGAGGGTGGCATCGAGAACCTGATGTACCGTCCGCTGGTAAGTACTCGGGATACTGCCGTAGCAAAAGAATGGTCGACTAACGCGGAGCATAGGTGAGGGCGCTGACGCGGCTGGTGAAGAAGTTCCCGAAGGATATCCGACCGACGTTCCACAACTACGACCACACCGAGATGAAGTTCCCCTTCGAACTCCATGAGAAGGACCAGCATCCGACCAAGCCCGACGTGATCGCGACGATCCCAGCACTGCGGCGAGTGGCCCCGCTGTATCGATGGCGGCACATCGCAATTGTCTTCGAGCTCAAGTCTCGACGAGAGGACGACCCGATGCTAACGGAGTCACAGACGAACTGGGACACGCTGATCCAGCTCGCGAAGAGTGCGCGGAACATCATGGCTGCGCAAGGTCGCCTGTTCTGCTTCGTGGTGGGCATGTACGGCGGTCAGGCTCGTATCTTCCGCTTCGACCACGCGGGTGCGATCTGTTCGCCTGCATTCGAATACCAGGAGAGACCACAGATCCTGCACAAGTTCCTCTGGCGTCTGTTCCACCCGGCGATCAAAGGCTGCTCGATGGTGGGCGATGATCCTACGGTGATTCTAGGCACGAAGAAGGATCGCGAGCATGCGGAGAAACTAGCACGGGAACATGACCCGGAGTGGAAGCATACGCCGGAGACGCGGAAGGCAGTGCGGAAGTTCAGGATCAAGGACGAAGAGGGGAACACGACGGAGTATCTTGCTTACAAGCTGATCTCGATGAACCCCCGGCTCTTCTCCCGGTCGACGGTGATCTGGGAGGCATTCAAGCTGGACAAGAAGGGGAAGAGCACGCGGAACGATCGATATATCATCAAGGATACGTGGCGTCAGCTGGGACGTCTGGACGAGGCGGGATTCTATGAGATGCTGCGGGACGAGGAGACGGATGAGACCGTATTCGGGGTTGCACGGTGCGTCTGGGCGCGGGACTATGGGGCTGAGACGGCGGAAGAACGGAGGGATATCCAGGCGAAGAAGCAGGAGCCGGTATACTCGCATCGTGGTGAAGACATCTCGGATTCCTCGGTGGAGGACAAGCAATTGATTGCCGACATCCTCGCTGGTCACCGCACGGTATCTGCGGCGCATAACCGTGACACGGCGTTGGATGGGAGACGGTTGCTTGAGGAGGTGCATCTGTACGAGCGGAGCCACGTGCGGCTGATTCTGCAATCGGTGGGCACGCCGCTGTCGGAGTTCAAGGACACGAAGGAGCTGGCAATGGCTTTCAGAGATGCTATAGAAGGTACGTATTTCTCTACTTCCAGCACGGCTTTGGGCTGAACGTAGCTTGTAGGACATCGACTTGCGTACGAAAGAGGGGTCGTCCATCGGGACATCAGCGAGGGGAACGTGATGATCTGTCGAGATCCCAGCTTACCATTCAAGGGTTTCATCCACGACTTCGACTACAGTTTCAGTTGGCTGCGATTCCTTGCGAAGCGCAAATGGAACATCGATCTAGCCGAATGGGAGAAGTACTGTGTCGAGCGCGGACACATGCCTGCTGATCCGGGTAGCACGGACCTGCTGAACGATAGCAAGGAGCGGACGGTGAGCGCTATTTCCTACCTCGACGTACCTGTTCTGACTGGTTTGGTAGGGAACACCGCTGTTCATGTCGGTGCAAGTGTTGGAAGGGAAGATGACGCACGAAGCTCGACACGACCTGGAGTCGTTCTACTGGCTACTGCTCTATCTCGTTCTACGGTACACCCAGCACAGTCTCTCCTCCAATCCTGGTGCTCTCGTCGACATCTTCGGCAATTCAGGTTCCCGCCTGGCGCAGTGTATGTCCCTCAAGCGGGACCATCTCACATACGGTCTTCCCATTTCTGTACCAGGCAATGACGGCCTGTCGCACATACTCAAGGAGTATCGGGCCTTGTGCAAGCGCAATTTTTCTGATGGCCTGACACCAATCGCGCGTCCTGGTATAACACATCGCGAGGTGCTCAACATCTTCGACACGGCTTTCACCATGACATGGCAAAAACCCGGAGTCTACGACGGCCCACAGCCTTGGAAGCTCCCAGGCAATGTGCTTCATACAGCAGAGATGCAGAAGAGCCAGAACCAGGCCAAGACGCGCGGTACTCTCGATCATACCTCGTATGGGGACAAGGCATTGCTTGAAGGGCGATCTGTCGCACCCCTGACGCAGCCCGAAGCAGCGCGTTCGCATGCCGATGAAGGCCATCGCCTCGAAGGACCGGGGACGCCGGACTACTCAGAGATCGAGGACGAGACCCTAGCTGTGATGGAATCGAGCGACGAGGATGACCCGTCCGATGCTGAGGACATGCGGCCCAATGCGCCGGATGCGCCTCAAGGACTTGCCCTGCTAGATGTCGAGTCTACAGCACTGGATGCGACTGAGCGTTATCGGCCCATGCTTCCTCCAGCCCATGCCTCTTCTCAAGATGGCGCGGACGACGCTGCGAACCATCAATCTGATCAACTCCAGGGCCCAACCGCGCCCGAAGTGAACGCATTACAGGATGCTACCACTACTCCCGCTCCTCCTACGCGCACGGAGCCCTGCGATGATCTTCAAGGTGACATCGCAGGCCCTAGTCGTCCAATCCGTCGTACCAAATCCACGTCGAAAACGAAGCGTGCTCCGGCAAGGAGCCGGGCGCAAGCTATTCCTCAGGTGGCCGAGACATGGCCGGCCAGTAATACCGATGGAGTGGAAGCACAGCCGGGTCACCGCTACAACCTACGTTCGTCCAGCAGGGCAACAGAGTCGAGTCAGCCCCGTATAACACGCTCACGAACGAAGGCGGCATCGCAACCACGAGATGCAGGAACGAGAGATAACAGCGTGGGCAAACGGAGTCGCGCGGCAAGGGGAGATGGTGAGGATGTAGACGAAAGGGTTGAAGGGCAGTCGTCGAAGCGGCAGAGGACGCTGAGCCAAACGCGAGGACGAATGACGACACGGTCAACAAAGAAGTAAAATTGTGCCAATTGTTTGTGTCGGTTTACCGTAGACTCTAGATTCTGCACTACAGCGTAGCAGTATCAATCCCTCTGTGTTTTCCCAACCGATCCAGCCATATTGTACTGACTCGAGTGCCCCGTCCTCTCCGTTCGAGTATGCATTGCTAATGGTGCTAGGGGAGTATCATCGTTAATTCGAACTAGGACTGAGGATGCAAAGAGTATTGCTGCTTACTTGCATACACGACTGTGCTGCCCGGCTCTTCCTCTCGCTGCTGACTCCATATGCTCCGTCACTAGGCCTCCATGAACAACGGTCTACCCAAACCATTCGCGAGGTCTCAGTGCCAGTTCACCGTAATACCTGCTTGCTCTCAACGCTCGCAGTTTCGACTCAACGACCTTGTGTGTCTCCAAGCTGGGACTCGTAACCAGCGCGCACATCTACACTGCATACTACTAGTACTACACATCATGGCCGATGCCATGATGGTCACCGTTCCCTAACCCACAACATGCACACGGGGTTGCACGAGACTTGAGGCAGCCCGGCCGTGGCCATACTAAACGCGAGTCAATCTGCTACTATACGCAATCCGAGTCTGCAGTTCTCTGCCACTTGGGTATTCGCCGCAGAAGTTGAAGCCACTGCCAATTCCGTTGAACGTCGACATCATGGTTATTCGCATGTGCGATCCACCTTGCATCAATCATTGGCAAGGAATTCGGGCAGGGCAGTGGAAGTTCAACCAGAGTGCTACTATGCCACATGACTTACCGGGTAATGCAGTTGGACGGGCGCTTCTTTCAGCTCAGAACGGTTGACCCTGGTTGACCCTCCCCCCTTTGTGCATCCGCCCGTAGCAGTACTGCATTCTAGTAGGGCCTACTGTCGGGCTTTTCGGAGCTCTATACCTCCATTAAATGTCGAGCCCGGGGTACGTGTGCAATCGCTCGGCGGGAGCGTTTTCACGGGGGCACATGTAATGCACTCGCTGTCAGGCTGCCCGTTGTTCCGCCCTGTTCCTCCGCATTGCAGCTGCCGCCGCAGGATTGCGTCAGCCGCGGCGGAATTGGAATGCTGCAGGTCGGATACGGCGTCATGCCCTGCCAACTTACAGCAGGAGGCGGCAGAAAATATCCGCTTCAATCGTCCGTGATCCCAAGCACGTTCGATCCTTGAGCGTGCGACGACTTGCTGGATCATTGACCAGTCTGAGGTGCTCTCACTACTTGGGCCGTCCATGCATCACTCAATCTACATGAGCACGAGCAGAGCTGTCTTCGCGCTCAGGGGGAACGTGACTCATCCTCAGGCTACAGCATGTTGCGAGTACCGTGGTCGCAGTGGTTGATTGCAAGCAGAGGGGTCTATATGCCGATGCGGAGAATCAAGTCAGACGCTCGTGAAAACACTTTCGCGGATGTCTGCGAATGTCTGCGAATACGATATAAAGCCTCAAGGTGCAACGCCATTCCAACGCCACATCGTGTACTACATACCCGACTTGTATCATGCCTATCTACGTGCTCATCTGTGCCTCTAGGGGTATTGGCCCCGAGCTCGCTCGGCAACTTGTGCGTGTTTCCCTACTTTTGATATGTATTATCTACTTTGAGCTGACCACTTGCACCCGACAGTCTGCTGATCCCGCAAACATGGTTATCGTATGTACAACCCGAAATAAACAGAGAACATCTTTCCTTTTCGTCCTACAGAAGGAGCGCAATGGTAACTTGCACATCATCGAGGCAGATGTTCTGGATTACTCTGCTATGGAGGTGTGAAATCATTTCGAATACGAGTATACGTGGCATTCGACCCATTTCGCCGACCGTTGCAGCATGCTGCTGCGGAAGCAGCAAAGCTAACAGGCGGGCACGTCGACGTGCTCATCCAGAGCGCTGCGCGCATGGAGCGCGAGAATGGGCTGAACGGATTCCTGGACTAGTATGCGATCCCCCGTCACTTGTCCGTACGCATCACTCACATATCCATTCAGCGATTCCTTTGACAAGCTTGAATACGAACTCAAAGCCTCCGTACGCCCTGCCATCCCTCCCCCAGCAGGCTGGTATTTACGTTGGTGGTAGTTCGACGTGAATGTCCTTGGCCTCATCCGCTCCGTCAACGTCTTCCTGCCGCTCCTCCGCAAGGGCACGCAGAAGAAGATTGTCGTCATTGGCACTGAGATGGGCGACATCGATGTCGTGTGGAAGGCGCGCGTCAGCGACGTCGCCGCGTACGGGGTCACCAAAGCTGCCGAGCACATGGTTGCGACGAAGTACGCCGCAGAGCTTGAGCCCGAGGGCTTCACCGTCGTCTCGCTCAGTCCGGGGATGGTTGACGTCTCGGAGACAGCGACGGAACCGAGTGGGTGTTTTTCCTCGCAGTTCATCCTCCAGTATTGACGTCGTCGTGGTTTCAGTGGTCACCGAGGCTCAAATGCACATGGCGATGAAGGTCATTGCAGGAATACAAGCGGCGTACCCAAATGCGGGAAACGTGACTCCTGAGGAATCCGTGCGCCGCATCATTAGCTTTGTGCAATCTGTTGGTCTAGCTGAGAGCGGGTGCTTCCACCGCTCGCCTCAGTTCGCCTAGACGACAACGTATCCTTGGTGACATCAAGGACTATAGGACGATATCAAATGTATGTATAGTATGTCTCCTAATTCGATTTTAGACTTCAGTGGACAATCTTGATCTCCGTAACATATTATCGAATGTGTACCCATCAACAAATATCTGTGCCAAAAGGCTCAGAGCCAGAATCGTCAAATCGGCAGGTGTCACAGACCTCGAGAGCGAGCACGCTACACCAGAGCTAACGTGAGTAAATTTACGACCACATTCCACTGTTCGTCTTGCCGATATATCACCCTCCATCAAGGGCTGCCCCTCAAAGCTGCGTCACTACATAGATCGAGCACGTCATGTCAGTGTGCTGAAGGGATATGAGCAGCTACGATGCTACTGATGTGCGTACTTGAGTTCATGCAATCCAATCGCGTAGCACCGTCTCAATCGTTAGATACTTGCTACACATTATGACACACTCACGGCAATGATCTCGCCAATCATAGAGCATTCTGTACTAGTACAACACATCCAAATCGACTACCCTGACTGTCCGGTCCCGTCATCACCCACGTCACCGTTTCTTCCCCGTCTTCTTTGACGAGCTACGCCCTCGAAGCCCAGTAGTGCTGAGCGTCCTCGGTCGTTTCGAAGGATGAGACTCAGCACCGAGTTCAGCATCGTCAGAATCGTCGCATCCGTCCCTGCTGCGCTTGCCTACGCTGCTGTCCCTCGAGTGGGACACGTTGTCTCGACGTTTCGACCTCGTCTGCGTGCGCAATCGGGTTGCGCCCTGCCCACGGCCATCGGCAGCATCTTCCGTCTGAAGGCTGCTGCTCGCTCCTGCAGCGGGATTTCGGCGAGTCGACGATCGCAGGTTGTAGCGATGTTCAGCACGCCCGCTGGAGACGCCTACTTTCGCTGCTGGCCATGTCTCCGCCATGTTGCGGTCTACAGCACCGGACGAGGCATGACCTTCATCAGCACCCCCAGATGACCGAGCGAAGAGGTTGCCATCGGGGGAAGGCTCCCGCGGTGCGTCAGTTGCGGGCTGCCTGTTTTGGAGGTCGGTATCAGGCGCAGCCTCCGCGGTTGGCACAGGTGGCGGCGGCAGGTCAGCTTCGATAGCGACTGAGACGTGCCCCCCGTCTGCAGGGTGTGAATTATCCTGCTCCTCGTCGTCGTCGGTTCCAGAATCCTCATTCTTCTCTTCTTCTGAGAGCTCGTAGGTTAGGTCCCGAGGCTGCTGAGGTTGGAATCCGAAGCGCGGGAAGCGGAGATCGCCAGCGGTGGTGTGGTCGATGGTGCCCAGCGTGACTTCTGTGTTCATGCTGTCAGCCACCTTCTTGGAGTATTTCGCATTGCGAGGTGGTACCCAAGGACGGGCAGCATCAATACTGGGATCGGGCCAAGCGCTGCCAGGCACGAGAGCATCGTCGAAGATGGCGAGAACATCGCCATGAGTCATGCGCTTGGTCTCTTCCGTACGTTCGAAGTTTGTAGAGCATAGTACACGGAAGCGCTCGAGCAGGTCGTTGAGTGGCACGTTACCGGGGACTTCTAACGGCTTCGCTCTGCGAACCCACGCACTCTTCAATGCTGCACATGTCTCCAAGTCTGCACCGGGGCGAAATAGGTGACCAAAAGCTCCGGCCCCACGTTTATGGCTATGAGCGCAGTGTCTGAGGATAATGAAGACGAGGAGCCAATAGAACGACTCCAGATCATGGCGTGCTTCGTGAGTGATGCTGTTCTCCAGTATCTCGATCGCCATGAAGAAGACAGTGCCCTGAAGACGATATAAGTCTAGCTGATGAGCACTCAACTTCATTACACCAGAACTCACTGTACGCTCTTTCGAATCATTACCCGCATTGCCCTGCTGCGCTTCTTCATGTCCGTGCTCAACGCAATACTTCTCCCAGGTGGCGAGATCAAAGACGTCGTCCCAGCCATACTCATCCATGTGCTTCTTCAGGAACGCAACCCAACTGAAGCTGTAGTCGAAATCCTGAATGAAACCTGCCGAGGTCTGCCTCTTCTTATCTCGAGCGATCATGACGTTTCCCTCGCTGATGTCCCGATGAATAACGCCATTCACGTACGCGTTGTAGTGTCCTTGGAAGGGGGAGAGCGCGTGTGTGAGTTGGCTCGAACAACGGACAGTATTCTCATGACTTACCGACAATAGCATCTCGAAACGCCGCCACAAGTTCCCTCGTAGTCAAGAACTCTGACAGCGGCGTGCCCACCGTCGCTAGAACGATCCTGGTCTGACTCCGCTCGTTCCATCGGTTCCTCTCCGGTGCATGGTGGAAGCCGCCGACTGTGAGATGTCCTGCTCTGACCAGGTTCCGAGCACGGGGATTCTGAGCTTTCTTCCTCTCGGCCTCTATACGCTCGCATTCCTCCCGCCGCCCTACATCATCGCCGAGGACGAACTCTGCGATGCCTTCCAACCATGTCGCTCCCGCAGAGCGCGATATTTCCTCGTAATGCTTAGTCTCCGATGTACGTGCCAACCCTCCCCACGTCTCCTTGATAACGTAGCGCTTGCGCTCGTCTGGGCGACTAGGCTGTTCGTTGAGGTCGAAAGCTGCCCACACCAGTGTGGCACGCGAGAACAGCCCTGGATTCACGAAGAGGAGCTTGTAAACGAGGTAGGTTGTCTTATTGTTCCCTTCCCCAACGGTGATCTGTCTGCAAGCCTTGCGCGTCTCCGCGGTACGTCCCCAATCCGGGTCCGACTCTGTGGCCCATTTGTCGGCAAGCTCCCTATCGTCAGGGATTCCCAGCTTCACTGTCGGGTCGGCACCGACGATATCACAGCCCCGTATCTTGGGGTGGAACAGCCGCCACAAGAATTCGTGCAGGATCTTCGGCTCTTCGCGATACTTGAACGGGGGTGAGCAGATAGCGCCCGCGCGGTCAAAGCGGAATATGCGAGCGATGTCGCCGTAGATCCCAATGAGAAAGGCATATAATCGCCCCTGGGAGAGCATGATATTTCGCGCGCCCTTCGCGAGCTGGACGAGGGTATCCCAGTGCGTTGGGTTGTGCATGATCAACGGGTCGTCCGATGCCTGCGATTTGAGCTCGAAGACGAGAGCGATGTGACGCCAGCGATACAATGGGGTTATCACGGGTATGGAGGGGATAGTAGCAATGATGTCGGGCTTCGTGGGATGCTGTTCGCGTGCGTACGGTTCATACGGGAACTTCATGGCCTTGTGTTCGCAGTTGTGGAAGGTCGGCCTTCTACTTTCTGGGAAGGATTCGACTAGCTTCGTGAGAGCGTTGACCTGCATCATGCATCTCAATCAGTAATCAAGCTGAATAAGTATACGGCTTGTCACTCTCACCATAGGCGGGTACATGTCGAAATCGGCGCCGCGCGTCGGCACCTCTTGAAATAAATCCTTCACTTTCAGGCACTTCGGTACGCGTCCAACTGCGGGTACCATGTCTTTGAGGTATGCCTCTATCTTGAGAGGATACTCTCTTATCCTATTGTGGATCTGCTCGTGCCACCCCACTTCGTCGTCCGGGCTATCTTGTCTTACTTGAGCGGCGTCGGCGTGATGCATAGCGGGGCGTGGTTGCTGGGGGGTCGCCTTGTCAGACATGGATGTCGCGTTGTAAACGTTGCACCGGAGCGCGTGGGCGGTTGGGGTATGAGGCGAAGGTGGGGGAGAGCCACAGAATCGATGACAGAGATCAGACACGTTGCGGAAGAGTATGTTCGAGTCGGAGTCCATGATTTCGCGGCCAGATATCAATATCGGGTGCAGGCCCGCCGATGTTTAGATCGTCAGTAAGGATCATCAATAACGACGACGTCACTCACGTCTCGGTGTCCAGATAACTATGCAGGTGTATTATTCCCAGTTACTAGACAATTAAAATGAGGAAATGATACGTTATTGGCCAATGGCAGTGCCGTGGTCTCGGTCTTGCAAGCTGTGGAAGCTGGGTAAGCGCTGGGAGGCAAGTGCCCCGGCTGATCAGGATGTCCACTTTGGGCGATAAGTCACACGGACCACGTGGTGGCAAACAGGATTGTTCGCTCAATTTGGAAGTCCCCTTGTTCAGCTCTCGCGCTCGGCGCCATCAGTCAGTTGTATAGCCGCTTCATCTACGGCGCAGTCGGGCTTGGCCACATGCCAGCGATTGGTAGCGTGCGCCTGAACCGCCGAGTCTCTAGGACTCAGGGTCCTGGCACCAACACTCCCCGCACGAAGTCTGTAAGACCTGCGGAATAACCCCGATTGCTAAGGAAGACAAATGTTGTAGAATAGGGACACGGTGCCCGCTGCCTCAGAAAAACCATGACAGAGGAGATGAAATATGATTCCTCATGCCACACACTGTGTCGATTGAGCGATTGAGACCATCCTAACTGGAAAGCGCAGTTGCAGCCGCAGCAATAGTTCCACGACATTCAGGCCAGCACTTTTGATCAAAATGCACAACGGAACCACAGAAATTTTGCTAGAATCAGCTCACGTAATTACAGAAAGCAATACACCTCGGCGACCCTGAAGGCCTCGCGCGCATGTATAACTGTTTCCCAATATGAGCCAATCTCGGTAGCTAACGCCAGAGCTGAAAACAAGTGCGCGTATCTATGATCTACACGTCCAAAGCATTGTGTATCCGGACTGTCGGGTGCGCTCCACAAGATGAAGAGGTACTTCTCAACAACAAATAAGACTTACTGCTCGGAGCAGTTGGCTATGTTGAGTCCTCAGGCCCGGGTGTTATGGTCAGTTGTCGACTAGAATAGTAGACCAGACAGAGTCTGGTAGATTAAAGCCATGAGGCTATCTTTTTTGCCTGATACTGACCACATGGTGTCCTCTCCTTGGCTGACGGCAATGCACGGCATCGCTGGGTGTGAACAAGGTAACTGCCATATCGAGCGAGCAATGGTCCCGAGAGGGTTGTGACACGTGGGAAAATAGCCCATTCCTGGAAGCTTTGATGCGTCTGTGCCGGGCGCTCGTCGCCACAGGTTCAACCTCTCTCCCTCAGTCGACGAGGCAGAACACGGCTTTCTGGCGTCTCGATCCAGTCAGTCGTGGAATTGTGAAATATACCCGCATAGAGGGTGATTAGGCCCCAGGAAAACACAGATTTGACCGTAAGTGGGGGTAACAGACATCCGATAGCCGTGAAGCTGACATTGGAATATCACACTTTGTTCTATGGGTAGTTCATCTGTGAATCGGAACTCCGCTTCAAACATGCCTTGCATTCGTGCAAAATCTGGGTGCTCCCGCTCCCGAGTCCCATTTCCCTACTCTCATCCCAACTGTCGTCCACTGGTTGACGACAACACCAACGCTCACCACGCCCACGCACATCCACACAACGATCCGATGTCCGACAAAGCCACACCTTATCAGATGCGTCAGACAGGACATGTCCTCGACGCTGAGGGAGCAAAACGAGATAACGCGGTCACGAAGGGACTCCGGTCGAGAGAGATCTGGCAGAAGATCAAGGAGGTTCCGTCGAACATGAACATCGTCGGCTTCCTAGACTACTTCGTGCCATCGGATGAAAGCGTACCGCTCCCAGAGTGCCCGCCGGTGGGTAGGTCTTTTGCCAACATAGGTGAGGGCGGCATCGAGAACCTGATGTACCGTCCGCTGGTCAGTACACCGTTCTCTGTAGCCAATGGGTCGACGACTAACATCATACATAGGTGAGGGCGCTGACGCGGCTGGTCAAGAAGTTCCCGAAGGATATCCGACCGACGTTCCACAACTACGACCACACCGAGATGAAGTTCCCCTTCGAACTGCACGAAAAGGACCAGCATCCGACCAAGCCCGACGTGATCGCGACGATCCCAGCACTGCGGCGAGTGGCCCCGCTGTATCGATGGCGGCACATTGCGATCGTCTTTGAGCTCAAGCCTCGACGAGAGGACGACCCGATGTTGACGGAGTCGCAGACGAACTGGGACACGCTGATTCAGCTTGCGAAGAGTGCGCGGAACATCATGGCTGCTCAGGGACGGCTATTCTGCTACGTGGTGGGCATATACGGTGGACAGGCTCGTATCTTCCGCTTCGACCACGCGGGGGCGATCTGTTCGCCTGCGTTCGAGTACCGAGACAAGCCAGAGATCCTGCACAAGTTCCTCTGGCGTCTGTTCCACCCAGCGATCGAAGGCTGCTCGATGGTGGGCGATGATCCTACGGTCATTCTAGGCACGAAGAAGGATCGCGAGCATGCGGAGAAATTAGCACGGGAGCATGACCCGGAGTGGAAGCATACGCCGGAGACGCGGAAGGCGGTGCGCAAGTTCAGGATCAAGGACGAAGAGGGGAACACGACGGAGTATTTGGCTTACAAGCTGATCTCGATGAACCCCCGGCTCTTCTCTCGGTCGACGGTAATCTGGGAGGCATTCAAGCTGAACAAGAAGGGGAAGAGCACGCGGAATGATCGATATATCATCAAGGATACGTGGCGACAGCTGGGACGTCTGGACGAGGCGGGATTCCATGAGATGCTGCGAGACGAGGAGACGGATGAGACCGTATTCGGGGTTGCACGGTGCGTCTGGGCGCGTGACTATGGTGCCGAGACGGCGGAAGAACGGAGGGATATCCAGGCGAAGAAGCAGGAGCCGGTGTACTCCCATCGTGGTGAAGACATCTCGGATTCCTCGGTGGAGGACAAGCAATTGATTGCCGACATCCTCGCCGGTCATCGCACGGTATCTGCGGCGCATAACCGTGACACGTCGTTGGATGGGAGACGATTGCTTGAGGAGGTGCATCTGTACGAGCGGAGCCATGTGCGGCTGATTCTGCAATCGGTGGGCACGCCGCTGTCGGAGTTCAAGGACACGAAGGAGCTTGCGATGGCTTTCAGAGATGCTATAGAAGGTACGTACTTCCATTCATCTAGCTCGCCTTCGCGCTGAATGTAACTTGTAGGACATCGACTTGCGTACGAAAGAGGGGTCGTCCATCGGGATATCAGCGAGGGGAACGTGATGATCTGTCGAGATCCCAGCTTACCTTTTAAAGGTTTCATCCACGACTTCGACTACAGTTTCAGTTGGCTGCGATTCCTTGCGAAGCGCAAATGGCACATCGATCTAGCCGAATGGGAGAAGTACTGTGTCGAGCGCGGACACATGCCTGCTGATCCGGGTAGCACGGATCTGCTGAACGATAGCAAGGAGCGGACGGTGAGCGCTATTTCCTACCTCGACGTACCTGTTCTGACGGATTTGGTAGGGAACACCGCTGTTCATGTCGGTGCAAGTACTGGAAGGGAAGATGACGCATGAAGCTCGACACGATCTGGAGTCGTTCTTTTGGCTCCTGCTCTATATTGTTCTGCGGTACACCGAGCACAGCCTTTCCTCAGATTCTGGCGCTCTCGTCGACATCTTTGGCAACTCAGGCTCCCGCCTGGCGCAATGCAAGTCCCTGAAGCGGGATTTTCTCCGAGACGGCGAACCCATTTCTATACCGGGGCATGAAGGCTTGACGTACATACTCGAGGAGTACCGCCTCTTGTGCAAGCGTAACTTCTCTCGCGGCACAGCATCCATAACCCGTCCTAGTATGACGCACCGTGACGTGCTTGACATCTTCGATAGGGCATTTACCATGCAATGGCCGGGACCCGAAGTCAACGACGGACCGAAACCTTGGAAGGTTGTTGGCAATGCGCTGTATACATTGGAGATGCAAAAAAGCCAACACCACGCGAAGACGCGGGGTACTCTGGATCATACCTCGTATGGGGACAAAGCACTGCTTGAAGGGCGTTCTGTCGCACCCTTGACCCAGCCGGAGGCAGCGAGCTCGTATGTCGATGACGAACGTCGCGCTCAGGAACCGGAAACGCCCGACAACTCTGAGATCGAGGACGAGAGTCTAGCTGCGATGGAATCAAGCGATGAGGATGACCCGTCGGATGCTGAGGACATGCGCCCCAATGCGCCGGATGCGCCTCAAGGACTTGATCTCCTAGCTTACGATCCTACCGCGCTGGACGCGACTGCGCGTCGTCAGCCCATGCCTCCTCCAGCCCACGTCTCTCCTCAGGACGGCGCGGATGACACTGCGAACCAGCAATCTCGTCGTTCCTCTGATCAATTCCAGGCGCCAAACGCGCCCGAAGTGAACGCAAAGCAGGATACTATTTCGGCTCCACCTACGTGCACGGAGCCCTGCGAGGATCTTCAAGGTGACGTCGCAGGCCCTAGTCGTCCGATCCGTCGTGCAAAATCAACGTCAAAAACGAAGCGTGCTCCGGCAAGGAGACGGGCGCAAGCTACTCCTCAGGTGGCCGAGACATGGCCGGCCAGCAACACCGACGGAGTGGAAGCACAGCCGGGGCCGGGTCACCGCTACAATCTACGTTCGTCAAGCAGGGCAACAGAGTCGAGTCAGCCTCGTATGACACGCTCGAGGACTAAGGCGGCTTCACAACCGCGGGATGCAGGTACCAGGGACAGCAGTGTGGGGAAACGGAGTCGTGGAGGGAGGGAAGAGGTAGAAGATCGAGTTGAGGTGCCGTCGTCGAAGCGGCAGAGGACGTTGAGCCAGACGCAGACGCGAGGGCGGATGGCGACGAGATCTGGAAAGAAGTGAATAGCGTTTGTATCACTAGTTTACTCTGGGTTCTGCACACCGGTGTACGGCGTTGTAGTAGTGGTAGTGATTTCCTCTGTATTCTCTCTGCCCAGTGGCAATGTGTGCTCATGCCGTGTTTTATCGGGCAGCCCCTCCCAATGAATGACTCGCATTGATGAACTAACAACAACTTGCGCAATCTGTTAGTACCCTAACTCTGTACAAATCCATGTGCGAACCCTACGCCTGCGCATCGTGCTCAGGTCTCAAATAATACCTCTTACCTCCAATCCTCACGCGAGGTACTATGCTCTACTTGGCATACGACGGCACTGTAGGACCGAAGCCGGAAGCATGCGCAATCAGCCTATTCCTCTTCCTCTTCCTCCTCCATCTCAATCACTCTCTTCTTCCGTGCGCCTCCAGAGGTACGTTTTCGTACAGCGCCCCCCTCGTCTTCCTCCTCGCTTTCAACGTCCATACCGTCTTCCTCCGCCGTGCTGTCAACGGCCCCACTCTCCTTCCTCCGTCTGCGCTCTTCCTCCATCTGCTTCTCCATCCTCTCCAAGTCGTCCTCCTCTTCTGCATCCCGCTCCTCCCTATGGCGCTTTGAGCGCTTCCGCGCCGCGCCCCCATCGTCGGATGCGTCCGCATCCTCATCAGAGTCTGCCACGAGGAAGTCGTCGGTCTGGTATTCCCCAGGGCCCTTCTTCGTATCCTCCTTCTCGCCTTTCCTGCGCTTCCGCGCCGCCGCGTCCTCGCCATACTCGTCCTCGCTCGCGCCGCCGCCATAGCCCGCGTCGTCGTCCTCCTCGTCACTCCACATTTCCTCGCCCGTCCGCCGGCGCGTGTACCCGCTCCGCCGCCTGCGCGCGCCGAGGTTGTCTTCGCCCTCGCCGCGCGGGCGCCGCGGCTTGCGCGACGCAGCCTTCATCAGCTCCATCTTCTCGCGCTCCGGGTCCATGACCGGATCGGGTGCCATCCGCAGCCGCGCGACCTTGGTATGCTTCTGCCCGACCGCGCGCACGAGCATGCGGTGCGTGCTGCTTTGCATGCCTGTCGGCCGGAGCGACATGTAGCCTGTGACGAGCGCCTCGGACTGCAGGATCTCGGCACGCTTGTGTTGTGCGACGAGATAAGTGAGGCCGTGGGACTTGGAGGGTCCTGACGTGCCTTGAGACTGAGACAGAGGCTGTGACGAAGGCTGGCTCTGTGAACCGGGCCCAAAGGCCTTCCGTGGGATGGCTCCCGAAGTATCGATTGTCTGTGTGATGTCAAAAAGCTCCTTTCCGAGGAGCAGCGAGAGCGTCCCATCGGACCAACGCACGATGCGAGCGTTTGACTGTCGTCGCTACGCCGGGAGTCGGTCTGAGGAGGATGAATGGGGCAGCATAGAGTAGCACTCACGTCTTGTCCATTCTCGTCTTTCACCCATCGCCATCTCACGGTATTCTCCACCTTGAGCTTGATTGTCATACTCTTCTCTCGCGCAGTCTCCGCGGCTTGCGCGTCCTCATCCTCACCCTCGGGGCCGATGTACGTGTCAGGGTGGAAAGGCTTCGAGTCGACCTTGACGAAGTTGGGCATACGGATCACCCAGTACTGCGAACGCGTATGTGAAGGTACTACAATATAGCACTGTGTCACGCACGTTTCCATCCGAGCTTCGGGGCACTGGGATGTTCGGTATAGCAGCGGTCGCCTCGAGGAGCACCTGCTCGGCCGGTTGCTCTTCCTCTTCCTCCTCTGCATACTCCATTGCCTCTCTATGTCGCCGCTCCGGAGTCGAGATACCGTCCATAAGTTCTGCATGCTCAGACGAGGCCGGGGTGGCCGCTGCAGTGCTTCAGTGAAGGACGAGCGAGTGAACCCCACGACAGACGCGTATGAACAATGCAGCAGACGTACTCGTTGTGCTTGATCTCCTCGACATTCTCGTCCCCTTCACCAAACAGATCCTGCATCTCTTCATCTTGCACTTTGTTCTCTTCTCCGGCCGCGTCCTCGTCTGCGGACATGGGGGCGTCGTCGAGCGGTGGCTCACTCTTTGGCTCTCGCTCGACTGGGTCCAATGCACCTGCTAACGACGACATGACACACTGTGCGTTTCAGCACCGGAATACTGTTTCAAAGAGACTAGTCTGCGGTAATAAGACAAGATGGGAGTGCGGCAACTGGAGGGTGTGGATGAGGACTCTGCAGCAAGTGGTTGACACTCTCAACCAATATGGCAGGTTGTCCATCAGAGCGCGCTTATGTTTGTGGCTTCTGAAGTTGCGCTGTCTTTGAACCACGAATTGCACTGGCAGACACTTTTGCTGACAATGTAAGGAAAAAGTTCACACCACTCATTGGGGTAGCCGACACACAAGTTAAAACCACCCCGAACCGGTGAATAGGAGTCTGGCGTATTAATTGACCGATGGATGAATTCCTTGGTATGGCAGCCGTAGACTAGTTGCTCGCGGCCAGTGTGACGTCCTTCTCTACTCCTAGACCACAAGCAGGTCGTTGAAAATATGTTGAAATGTGCGCCATTCAATACTTCTTCCTATACGGTCGATCGAGTCAACTTCGCGAGCCTGATGCTACGTTGCGCGGCTGCAGCCACTGGCAAAACTTCCCAGTGAGGGTCTCCATCCATCTTGAGAGCACTTCTCACATCTTCTCCGAAACATACAAATCACTTTTCGTATTTGAACATCATCAATGGTTTTCGCACCGCGCCAAGACTCAAGAAATCTTGTTCGTCGAGAGCATCCATGGCCCGATCTATCCGTGGCAATGCACGAGGGCCACAATACTTTATCGCGTCTTCTTCCGGTAAGCTGCGGGAAGCATGATAATAGTCTATGATGTCCTGTGCACACTTCGATATCAACTGGTGGTCATGTGGTAGCTGGAGCACAATTGGCTGCAGGAGGCTAGTACTATTGGCGCAGAAACGGTGGATTAGCCAGCGTCACGAATATGGGGACACGACATTCATATTCGACCACTGGTCATCCAAGTACAAGACAATTCTACCGACCTTTGAGATTGAAAGGCCCCGGATATGCACAAATGAATCGACCAACTCGGCTGGAACTTGGCCACTGGCTCGAGTTACGAGAGCAGTATGTCAAGAGGCGTCATGGATATCATCGCCGTTGACGAAGTGTCGACTCGGGGCGGCTGCTTCGGGTCCAACACGTGCATAGTAGCAGCCGGTGCGGAGTTCGCCGAATGATCGATCCAGATCGACGCAAGTATGTCGAGCGCCAACTGGTACTCAGGTCTAGACTGCACACCCTCAAGCCCAGGATCCACAGACGTAGTAGTACTTGAGGACCGAGGCAAGCGTCTCATCGATCTTCATACATCAGACGGCTCGATCTTGCTATGAGTGCAAACAATGCTCACGCACTCATTAGGTCGTACGTAGCATACTACCGCACACGATAGCGTACTACGGGGCTGCCGAGAAGCACGATGGCCTCTATGAGGGCTAAGGAGGGTCGGAATCCGTTCGCTGGTATGCCACCTGACATGCAGAGTGCCATGCAAGTGAGCTCTGTTGTTCCCTTCATCCGACCATTGCCATGAATAGCATAACAGAAAGTCCTGTCAACCTTCAACACGGAGAATTACGACGGGGACATGTCAAGCCTGATGCATCATCTCTCGATGCAAGATCCCACGGATTTGGAAGCACTCTTCTCGGCAGTGTCAGGCGCGAAGTCGTCTGCAGGCACAGAGGAAAAGATCGCCGAGTTCGACTTCGCCAAGGCTCCCGTGCGCAAGAACTCGTTCTGGGTTATGCAACTCATGGGTATGGGATTCCAAGATAAAGTCGGGGGTGACTACCGGGACGAATATTTCTCTGGGAGCACACCTGTGTTCTCTATCATTATATGTAAGATGATCTTATCCCCTGTAGGAGTGGCTGATGCAAGCGATCCACCTAATCTTCCACAGACGACGACAGAGAGCAGTTCCTTGTACAAGAAATGGCACCTCCCGGTATGCCATCATCCAACTTCCTACTCAAGTACGTGATACTGTGGGATCTGAAACGCATGAGCTACTCAAACTAAACATATCGGCACCACAGAACATTGAAGCAAGCGATTGCATCGCCGCTCCCACCAAACCGCCCTTGCCTCCCGAACGTACTAATCATCGCGCATAAGCTCAGCCCGCACATTGACTCACTCCGCCCTTTCTTGGACTCCCTTCCTGCGCCCTTCAGCTGGCGCCTCGAGACACCGTGCGTGTCTTATCACTGCATCACAGAACCCTCGGCAACTGACACCCCTCTCACAGCGGAGAAGCCGAGAACGTCGCATCCGGAGTACACGAGCTGAACCTCAAAGGCATCGCAAAGGCCACCCAGCGCGCCGATGAGGAGAAGCAACTCGGGAACGCGGCAGTCGGGCGCAAGGATCGCCCTGCCGCAGTCAAGCACTACTCGGAGGCGTTCGAGTTCCTCCGGGACGCCCTCGCGCAGAACCCAACAAGCGCGGAGAAACGCGACCTCCAGAAGAGGGCGGCGATCATCCTGTCGAACAGAGCGGCAGCGTGGCTCCTAGACGGTGCAGGCCAAGACGCGCAGAAGGCGCTGCAAGACGCGGAGCTGGCGATCACGTTCGACGAAGAATACGGTAAGGCGTAAGTGCGTGCGTTGTAGTGCAGCGACGCATGTGGCGCTGATGCGAGCTGCTCCACTGGCAGGTATTATCGGCAGGCGAAGGCGCATCAGCTGCTAGGTTCACGCGAGAAGGCGATCGACGTGCTCGCATCTGCCCTCAAGCGGCCAACCCTTGCGTCCGACAAGGGCCTGAATGATACGCTGATTGATGCGTACGGCGGGTTCCCCGACTCGGTGCGTTCGTCACATCTGTTGGCGGGAGAGACATTACTGATGGCCGGGAACAGGCTGACGAGCTGTGCACATTGTTCCACCGCCTCTTCGTCGACGAAAATGGCGATCTCCGTGCTCGCAACATCAAGGAGTTCAGGCGGCGTGCGGATGTGCACGCCCAGAAAGTGCTAGGTTCCAACTTCACAGCAGCATCGGTTTGAGCCCGCCGAGGTTACTGGCCTCTGTATCAGTATCTGCCTGGCTGTATCTATACGACATCATCATTCCCACAAAATTAGTTTGTACCATTCCTCGCCTGTCCGTGAGACGTACCCTAGCCTTGCATCTATACGCTGGGCGTCGTCATATGAAGAGATCCTTGTGATAGGAGTACATACGTCCGATGAGATCCTACAAATACAATTAACTTATACCCATCATCGCGAGCATCACATCAAAGTTTTGCCGCTATACCATCGTCCCGCTCCCCGACGATACGCTTGTCCCGCCTCGTCTGCGCCAACATCTCAATCAGCAACCGCCTCTGCACCTCCCCTTCCTCTCTCACTCCTTCGCGTCCCCCTTCGCCTTCGCGCGCTCCTTCTGTGCCAGGATTGCCTTCCCTGCCCTGCTCTCGTTGCGCCGGGAGAGCATGCCCGATATCCAGCCCCCAACCTCCGCGAGCGCATCGAGGTCGCCCGGGACCTTATACCCGCTCCCGCGCAGGGCGTAGAGCACGTCCTCAGTGGCGACGTTACCCGTGGCACCCGGCGAGTACGGGCACCCACCAAGTCCGGCGATGGACGCGTCGAACGTGCGCAGACCAAAAGACAGGGCGGCGAGCACGTTGGGGACGCCGGTGCCGTACGTGTCGTGGAAGTGGCCCTGGAACTGATCAGCTGCGATGAGTGACAGTAGGCGAGAGCGCACGTACAGCGAGCTGAGACGGGGGAAGCGCACCGGTCCCTGACATGACAACCTCGAGCAACTCGTGGATGTCCCAGGGCGTTCCAGCGCCGACGGTGTCGCCCAAGCTGACCTCGTAGCAGCCCATGTCCAACAGTGCGCGAGATACCTCCTTGACCTTCTTGTAGTCCACTTTCCCAGTGTACGGACAGACGACGACCACGCTGACATATCTGCGGGTGTATGAGCACTGTGTGATCCTCCGTTTAACTGACCAGACGCACCCGCGAACACGTAGTCCCCTCTCTTTTGCCAGTGTCACCACTGGCGTAAGCCGTTCGAGCGACTCGGCGATGGTGCAATTCGTGTTCGCCTTGCAGAACGCGTCCGTCGCGGCGGTGAAGACAGCAATCTCATCGGTCAATGGTACGCTCTCGTCGGCTGCGGAGTCGAGAAGCGCGATGAGGTCATCAAGACCTCTCTTGTTGGGTACGAGCACCGGGTAGTGCACGCCCTTCAATCGTTCCATCTGCTTGAGCACTTCAGGAGTGCCCGCCATCTGCCAGAGACTGAGCATTCCCATTGTAAATTAAGTTCCATGAGCATTCGCGTCACCTGTGGCACCCATTTAGGACTGACGAAGCTACCCGCCTCGATGGTCTTCAGACCAGCACGACCCAACCGAGTGACGAGCTCCGCCTTCACTGCCGGTGGAATGACGGACTTCTCGTTCTGTAGACCATCCCTTGGCCCAACTTCGACGATGTTGACCACCTTCGAGTCCTGGTTTGCTGCTGCCTGGAGATGTCGGCGTGATGCATGGAGTCCATGCCTCACCAGCCGCGAGGCCTGGGAACGGGTGCCCCGTGCGAGCATGCAGGCGAAGTCAAGAGCGGTCACTTGAGAGAAAGTTGCCCAGCGGTGATAACCGCAATTGGTATGACCCCCAGACAAATGGACGATACGCGAGGTATGTATTGCGGTCCGAGAGGTTAACTCTGTTACAGTTGAAGTTCAGCTTGGATGCTCTACAAGCCAGCGCTTCCTACGTGCAGTGACGGGCGTCAAGTGAATGTGGCGCGTGGACGATCTCACGGCCCGCGCAGCCGCGTACGCCTTGAGCGCTACTTGCATACCGAATTGTAACTTGCATCAACCTCGTACGGCACTCGTCTTCTGCCTCTCTCAGCTCCAGTTTCACAAGAGCTTCAAGGCTTGCTGTTCTGCGATCTTTTCTACGATCTTTAGTGCACTCTGTCTGCGGCAGGGTCACCGCTTGTTTCCTGACCAATTGCCAGACATGCCATCCGAAAATACCGAGCAGTCACCACACGCAGATCCCAACGCCGCTCCTAAAGCAGACAGCGAATACCAAGATTGCCTCGCATGCAGAGTGATTGGCACGGCCGCGCTTGCAGGCCTTGGTGCGCACGCCCTCAACCGATCTCGGGCACACCAACCAGGCACTCTCGTAGGGAAGAGGATCATGGGTGGACTAGGCGTCCGTGCGTGTGCGCCGCAATGGCCCTTGAAGATTGATTCAATTGACGGAGATCCAGTATGTCTCGTTGGCAGTTATCTACGCTGGACGAAGTGATGTAGTGCCGTACGTTGGGAAGCAGGCACACCTTGATGGCATTCACTCCACCACTCTATGCAGACCCACGTTGTGTCATCGCTTCTGAGAAGGACGCGGGGTGTGCCGCAGGGCCCCAGACAAGATGAACATGTATGGTAATTACCTCGCTTGCTCCTCTGATTGTGCATAGCTTGTCCAGAGATCCCGGTGAGCACTTGCTCAATTCGCGACAATGGTCTCACCGCTTGGGCTGTCAACGATGTCCTTTGCCCACGCGGGGTGAGAAAGCCCCTGCCACCCAACCTTGTAATATCCTATTCATAGCTGGGCGGGCCTCCGCGCAGCCCGCTGGGCAGCCTGGGTCTTGCGAGAAGCAGCAAACACCGAGGGCCGGTAAGTATCGAAGTACACTCTCCCTCCGCCGGTTACTCAGCGCGTCTCCTCGCTGTCGATCATCGGCGAACTCCAAGCAGCGATGCGACTGCTCGCACGTACGGCTTCCAAGCGGACAATAACGCTTGCGGTTCGTGCGTTGTTTCCCTGTCACCGTCTGGTGTCCTGGACACGCCGTCGCACTCGTTCACGACACGGATACGTTCCCTGTGCTATGTGTAGTCAAGGCACCCTGTTGTCCATGAAGACCCGGGGCAGGATGATCTTCGGCCCCGCGACACACGACGTATACCAGTGCCACGTCTCGTTCTACGCAGGCTGGGAAAATGGTCCCCACACGCTCTTTCGGCGGAGTACACATTCTACATCTGAGGTGGTGCTCCACGGTGTCCTGGCAGGGGACGTATGCAGCGACGGAGGACTGGCGCAAACGCTTGACCGCTCGCTTCATGGCCGGCAGTGGGTGCTTCGCCAAGGTACCTATGGTACGAGAGCATGCTGTCCGAGGCTTTTCGTGCATGCGTAGGAAGCTCGATTTGCCATTTTGCCTCACGTTCGTAGCCGAACCATTCAGAGTACAATTGCCTCATTTTGTAGCACCTCTCCTCACGGCTAAGCTCGGTACAGTCCGAGGTGTGTCACCCGTCCAGCAAGTTCGTTACTACCCGCTGAACGAACACGAGTTGCTTTTGGCGAATTTGTATATGACGACATCTGCTGTCCAGAACTACACAGTTGTAGTAGCCCATTCCTGCTGCGGTGTCGTCGCAATAACGCGTAGCGCTACGTATGTGGCTATCACGCACCGTAGCTTTCGTGGTTCAGCGGTTAATCATCCACCCGCCGCGCTTGCCCGTCAGACTGACATCAGGTATTCGTATATGCTGCGGTTCGTCGTCCTTCGACTCCCCAGGCACAGACTCGCTGACGAAAACCACGCACTCACGCAGGGCCACGCCTCGCCGTCCGCACAGCCGTTCCCTCGTCTCCTGGCCCTCTAGAACACCCTCTGATGCCCTCCACCCGAGGCTGTACCGGGACTACGGGTGCGCCTTCCTGGTCGTGACGTACCACCCGGGTGCGCTTCTGCGCTACAAATTCACCGCGCACCCTCGATCCGCCCCTATCTGCAGCGAAACCCGCGCACGCCCCCACAGCGATGGGCCGTCCCGCGCATCCTGGGCGCGCGGTCAGAGGACCCAGGGCGGCTGCCCCGCACGATCGCTGCGCGCACCGACTCCGTTATCTTCGGGGACCCGGATGCGCACGGGATTTGCAAATTCATGACCGGCGGGACGGCGCCATCACACCGGGACTGAGCTTCCATGGCTCGATGGACGGCGTCGATGAGCGACGATGTCTATCTGGAGGCGTACTAGAACGAATGTGGCGCACGCTGTCGGTGATGGACAAGACATGTCGGCAACGGGAGCCCAAGAGAACGGTGGCGCACCAAAGGAATATTCGTCCTGGTGTACGGTGAAGCAACTTCCTGACGATTAGTCCTGTCTCCCAGAAGGTGGCAAGAGACACTGATGCATCATTTGTAGAGGTGATTCCCTCCAAAATTCGGCTGTCAGTACATGGGTCCAAATGGCACACGAAATCGAAGCAGAGGAGAAGTATGTTGGCAGTGCCCGGTTTCCGGCTGTCTGAACAACGACGAAGCGAAACGTCCCAGTAATATTACAAGAGCACGAGAAGCCGCGGGTGCGGCACAGACATGGATATAACTACTCACAGTCCTTCTGGACCCCTCGACCACTGACACTGGTTATAATACTGGTCCAGGCATACTGAGGTCTAGCCACTGTGAGGGTAAGTGTTGACTCCGCTCGGAGAGTCTACTGCCCACCGACATAGAATTTCGGTGTGACAACCCACGTAGATCCAGCGAACGCAGGACGAGCAATATTAGTCGACGAAGCGCAGAGGGCCGCGCGTAAGGATCTTCCCAGCACTGTGCGTACTAGTAATGGTGTCTTGACACAGCAAGGAAGTACCAGCCTGAAACAACGCAGGCAGCAGCACAGTGAATGTTTAGCTCTCAGCGTCGCACTGGTGGTACACGACACTCGAGGAGAAGGAAACGTGCACCCTCTCAGACGGCGGCCAACTCGAGTGGGGATGGATCCAGCCACGCCCCAGCCGGGACCGACCAGGTCTTCGAGCGCGCCACCGCACGCTGAGATCGCGATCTCGGCGACAAGCGCTACTGCGCCCGACGACGGAACGTTCCCCGCGAAACGCCGCCCGCAGGTGAAACTTCGCGCACGGGTGCTCCGCGGGCGACGCGTCCCGTTCAGGGCGCAAGTCCGCCTGAAGGGTTCTCCGCCCCGCCGCACCCCGCTGCGTGCCGCCGGGGACGCGCCGCGATTCCCTAGGCGACACTCTGGCTGCTCTGCGACGAGCATAGCGACTGGGCCGGTTGCCCTGGCGAAGCTCATTTACATATAATTAAATGCGGCCCAAAGGGGCTGTCTCTGCACGTCATGCGTGCGGTCGCCACGATGCAGCCCAGGAGGGCGTGCGTCGAGATGGCCATATCGGCCAGCTATTCGGAATTCCTCGCTGATCACTCTCGACAAAGAAGGATACAGACAGAGACAGAGACACGTCCGTTCCTGCGAGGTGCGAGCCCCAAACCTTCCTCGAGACTTGGCGCGACATCGGCAAGGGCAGGGGATGCAGCGTCATGAGGGGCGTACAGGGGCTGAGTGACGAGGGGGGTCGCGACGGGCTGGCCGCGAGGCGGAGGGCGTGGGCCCTACCGACGCGTCGGGACTCGCAGGTGGAAGATCTCTTCGGGGATCGCGTCGGCGACCGAGGGCGCATCAGCCCCTGGTGCGAGCCAGAGCAGGAACACGATGCATTTCGACGAACGAACAAACGAACGAACGAAGTCGGATCCGTCGGGCGAACCTGCTCGCTTGCAGCAGGCGACCTGCGCGACGAGAGTCGGTGATATGCAGCAAGCGACGGGCGATCGCTGGGGCTCGAGGGGCCCGCATCAGGAGACCGGTCAGCAGGCACATGCAACCGTGGCGGCGCGGGTACAGAAGAGGCAGGCCCGCAAAGCACGGAGTACGTACGTACCGACCTATTAGCTCGCAGCTGCACACCGCACGCCCTTCTGGCATTGTATTGACGTTTCCGGCCCCGGGTTCTATCATCGATTGACGTTGCCCGAAGGGCCTGCCCGTCGCCTTCTCGCTCGTGATAGGAATGCAGCACCATGGCGGCCGGCCATCTGCTGATGGCGTATATTGAGTAGATCATCGAAGCAGAGGCGCAGCCCGTCTGTCCTGCCCGCCCCGACTCCTCGCAGCGGGTGTGTGTGCGCATAGGAGGCGGCGGCGCCAGGCTGCGGGGGCCCGCTCGAGGCGAGCGGAACCAACAGCTGCCGCGGCAGAGAGGGGTGGGGGCGCGCGCGCCGCGGCAGGGCTCCCTCTGGAGACCACGGAGACCAGCCGAATCGGGCGGGACACCGCTGCGGAGGGCGCTACGGGGACGTCATGGGGTGGGCAGGGAAAAGAACCCCCTGTCGGGGTGGCGTAGCGTGGGCGGGATCGAGATAGCCGCCCATGGCGATCGCTGCGAGGACACGTCTCGGCTCCGAGGGTGTGGGGCGAAGCCTATTGGACCCGCCCCTGCTGCCCGCGTACTGTACCCTGCCAGCCTTGCTGGCACCGAGCAGGTACCGTGAAACCATAGGAGCGATGGTGGATAACATGCGGCCCACGAGAACGAGAAGACCGCCTTCCCAGGTGCAGCGCGGCCGCATTCTCTCGCTCGCGAGGCGTGCGTGCCATCCGCCGCGCCGAATGGGGATACATCCGGATGCGGGGGACGCTGACTGAGGAGAGAAGAGACGGCGCAACGTTGGCGCTGCCTTCGTCGATTTCGATCTCGCCCGCCCGCGCCGGGTACTCGCTGTCCCCGGGCCGGCGGGCCAACCGCGTGCGCGCCGTCGCCAGCCACCGAGCGCCGCGGGCCCCGAAATGCTGGTCCCCGCGCCCCCAGCTGCTCCGAGTCGCTGCCACCAGAAGCCGGGGCGACGCAGGGAAGGCGTACCGTATACGTACGCAGCGGGGGCGACGACGCCCTGAATTTGTCTGATACGCGAGACTCGGCCGCACCGTTACGGGACTGCGGGCGCGAAGGAGGGGCCACGGAAGGGCACGGTGACGGCAGGAGATGAGAATGATTGCACGGAAGGAGAAACGCGTCTACTCAGGCCGGGCGAGGAAGGCTCGTTCGGTGCGCTCCAGAAGGACGCCAGTGCAGGGTGCAGAGACGCGTGCGCAGTCGAGACACGCCCTCCGCGCGGCGTGTGCAGGGAGATGAGCGAGAGGGTGCGCGAAGAAGAAAGTTTTCGTGGCGCGACTCTCCACGCCGTTCAGTAGCAAAAACCGCGCGTCTGCGCCCCTCCCCTCCGTCCATTTCGCATGCGCACGGGGTGAAACATGCTTGTCCATGTCGGTCGCGATGGCCTGCGCTAGCGTCCTGGACGAGCGAGGGGCGTGCGGCGCGCAATCAATCTGATTAGATGTGATCGCTGGTCCAACGAGAGGGTCGTCTCGGAGCCGCACCGCGACTGCTCACGCGCACCCGACGCCTGCTGCAGTCTCGGGCACGCCGCGCGCTGCAGGTGCACAAATGCACAACCGACGCCGCCTCCCCCGCCTCCTCCCCGCTCCCCCGCATGCGCAAGCCCAGCCAGCAACACTGTCCATACCACGCCCCCACCCGCACTGCGCCTGCCCGTCGCGCGTGCGCGCGCCTACCCATGCTGACTGGCCGTTCCTGGCGTCCTGGGAGCCCGACGCGCGAGCACCGTGGCGGGTGCGCACTAACCTCATCGAGGCGCGCCGCTAAGCGAGATCCCCTCCCCATCGCGAGATCTCCTCGACCCCCCAGGCGGCCGCCCGCGGGCGCCTCCGCCCAACGCCTGATGCGTCTCGGGTGATCGGGTGCCCATCTATGGCCTTGCCGCCGGCTTGGGCTCGCGGTGGCGCACCCGCCTGGGCTCCTGGGTGCTGGAGTGGGATGGGGCAGATTGGAGGGCTTGGCTTGGGTGGATGTGAAGATACGGTGGTGGGCCAGGGGCTATGGCGATGGCAGAAACGGGGCGGTGACTCGAGTTGGAGCGACGACCAAGTTAACAATATTCATTCCATATATGCTGTCTACTACCTTGGACACGAAATCAGGTTTTTCGACGTACAATACGCATTCTCGTTCTCAATTTCGGGCCTGCGCAGGAAGACACATCGACTGCGCTATCCGCTGACCAGGCTGAATTACCTGTCGAACCCAAAATACACGCTGCTTCAATTGCCTGGGTGGTTCGCTTCTATGTCACCGTTCATGTGGCAGTTGCATTGCCATGCGCGGGCGCAGCGGGGGATGCTGGCCGTCCTCTGAGGATTTGTAGATGGGCTGCGCCTTCTCGCAGAAGTGATGTGCTGTGTCCGACCTTTCGACTTATTTATTTGCTGGCACCTGAACGGTCCATGTGACCCTTCTTTCTCTTCGCTGCTGCATTTTTATTGACACAGGCGGAGCATGTCACTCGAGCACCCAATTTTTGCAGCGGCCAGCGCGATCTTTCTTGACGCATGATGTCGTCCGCGGCGAAAACTCGCAGCGCGGTGGCGTCAAAACGTCAGCGCGAAACAACTGCCACCAAAATGCGACGACGCTCTCCGTGCATTTTTTCGCCACACAAAATGCAGCTAGAGACACCGCAAATAATTCTGCGAAGTAGTGTGCTTGAGCAGGTCAGGACGGCCGTTTGTTCCTGTGGGCCATGACTTCATCTCGGAGTTTGAGCGAGGAGAGAGATCCTGCGCAGATTTGAGATGCGAGATCTGGACAGGCGACGACGGGCGCCTGCGGGCTACCCGGAAAACATGCGCCCGGGAGTCGGGCCCTTGTGCCGCAGCCAGCGCCCTCGCGACCGACCGCTCCCAGGGGTCTCGGACGCAGGCGAGGCGGGAGCCTGGCTGGGGATGGGACGAGCAGGGGCGAGAGGGTGCCGCTGCGAGAAAATTGGCGGGCGAAGGCTGTGCGGGGAGGCAGGGGAGGGAGGAGGGAGGTGCACGTGACGGCGGCAGGAGGGACGGAGAAACGGCGGGAGAGTGGTTGGTGGCCGCTGTTTGGGACGGTTTTGTCAGCGGGCGAGGACCGCGGGTGTGGCGGGCGAGCAGGGCCGGTGGATCTTGTTCTGTTACGACACACGACGGCGGCCTGCCTGCCTGTCTGCCCGCGACGACGACGACGACGACGACGACGACGACGAGAGCAGCGAGCACGGCCACAGAGGCGATCGGACGATCAGAAGGAAATTGACAAAGGAGCCGACCGCACGAGGCCCGGCGGCGGCGACGCAGGATCGCAAATCGTGATCTGGGCTCGCAGCGGCTGTCGAGCCCTGCGCGGACGGTGGCTCGCTGCCTGCCCTCGCCTTCGACGCACGCCAACGTGCCCCTTGCGTGTCCTCCCCGCACTCCTCCGCCACACCAGCCCCCCGGTCTCCCTCCCAGCCCTAAATTTTCTCCCGCCCGTCGCGAGTCCCGCCACTGGTCCGTCCCTCCTCTTTCTTTTATCCGCGCCCGCTCTGACCGCTTGTCCTTTCCTCCGCGCGCCTCCCTCTCGCCAAACCCGCACCTGCCTCCTCCGCGTCTTTCTTGTCGTCGTCGTCGTCGCCGTCGTCGCCGTCCGCGACAACGTCCACACTTATTCGTACATTGCTCGCCTAATTCTCCCCGTCGCTCCCTGGCCGTGCCACGCTCGCTTGTCGCCGTCCCATGACCTACCCCGCGACCCCCGGCTCCGGTCCCTCCTCCTCCTTCCCCTCCTCCTCCTCCGCATACTCCGTCCGCTATGCCTTCAACGAGCAGTACGCAAAGCAGCAGTACTCCGCCGCCAGCCACCACCCCCCACAGCTCCCCGTCAAGGTCGAGGAGAGCCCCGACCTCCCGCCCATCCACGCGCACCACGCACACCGTCCCCACGCCCTCCGCACCCCCAGCGCACAGGACGCCCCCATCTTCCGCTTCGGCAACGGCAGCGGCCCCTCCAGCGCGAGCCCCACCAGTACGTCCCCCGCACCCTTCACATTCATGTCCCAGCACCAGCAGTGGCCCGCCCCGCCCGCCGGGTCCTCCTCCTCTTACCACCACGCCTCCCACCACGCCCACCACCAGCAGGCCTACGCCGTCGACCGCAGCGGCTACGGCCTCGCCTCGTCCATGAACGGGCACCACCACGCCCTGTCTATCCAGGACGAGTACGACGCAGAGGAGGACGACGGCCTCGGCGACCTCCCGGGCCCCGGTCTCAGCGGCCTCGGCTTGCCCCCGTACAACGCCGGGAGCGCCTCCGGAATGGGCGTCGTAGGCGGGGGCATGGGCGCGAGCAATTCGGCGAAGAACGAAAAGCAGATACGAAGACGAAGCAGCAAGGCATGCGATCAGTGCCGCAAGAGCAAATGCAAATGCGAGCGCAGCAGCCCGCAGGACCCCTGCAGGAATTGTATAATGCTCGGAACGCGTGAGTCCTCGTTTCTTGTCTTTCACCCGCGTACATCGTTCGTCTTCGCCGCTGCCCTTGTTTTCTCGAATCGCGCCCTTCACACCCCCACCCGGATCTCGTATTGCCCCCGCGTGCACAGCCCCCGCACGCTTTCTGCGCGCGCATACATCGACCCAATCACCGCGCACACCAGCCATCCGCCATCCCCACTTACTCCCACCGTCCACCGCACCTGCGCCAACCTCCGCGCGTCCATTTGTCCTGCCCGGCCACCCCGCGCGCGCGCATATACGCATCTTCTCCACCCTTGCTCCCCGCGTTCTCGCGTTCTCCCAGCCGCGCCCCGCGCCCTCGCACCATGCAGTCCGCTGACGCTCCTTCCCCGCAGCGTGCACCTTCCTCGGGCCATCACGTAAACGCGGCCCGCCGAAGGGCTACATCGACGCTATCGAAGCGCGCCTCCACCAGACGGAGGCGCTCATCGGGATCCTCCTCAGCAGCAAGGACAGCCGCGCACGCAGCGTGCTCGAGGACATGGCCGAGGTGAGTCGTCCCGCCTGCAGTCCATTCCTCGCCGCCCGACATGCGCGCGCGCGCGCTCTGCGGAACGTGCGGACGGCGTGTCGCCGCGGCGTAATGTCGGGCGCACCCGCACTCGCGACGCGACGCGCCGCATACGCAGTAGCAGCAGATCACGCTTCGATCTCGGGCGGAGTAAGCGCGTCGCGGGACGGGGGCGCTCCGTCCCTGGCTGCGCCAGGAAGCGGCGCGTTTGGTGGGATGTCGAGATGTCGGGTTCGCCCTGCGGGCGCCTGCGGGACCGCACTGGGGGGCGGCCGTCGGGCTCGCGAGCGTCGTGGCCTGGTCCAGGCTGCAGGAGGGCGTGCCTGGAGCGGGTCGCGTAGCGCGGGGCACGGTGCGGGCGCATCCCTGGCGGGCCCTCCCCCGCTGTGTCCGACGCTGTGTGTCAGGCTGCCCGTTGAGTGTCACCCTCGTCGCTGTTGATACTGACATGTGTTTCTGTCTCCCAGGACCCCCTCGCCAAGGAGATTATCGCGCGTGTGGATAATTCGCCGTACGGACACAAGGGTCGCGCGAGGGGCGGCGAAGCAGTCACGACCGGACGTTCGCGGCAGCCCGCAGAGCCCCGCGACGAGTCGAGCGTGCAGTGCACCCAGTACGTAAAATCTGTCCATGTCTGCTCTCTTCCCCGACTTTCCCTGTCATCTGCATCTCACCCTGATATCACGACTGTTCCCATACCCTTCAGTGGGGATCGCTTCTAGCTCCTGCGGGCACTGTTCGCATACCCCTTTCCCATGTTTCACCTGTCACCTCCCGCGAGGCTTCTGACGTGTGCTGACTGCGATCTGCTTCCCTCATATGTCTGTGCAGCCCCTCAAACGAATGGCAAGACCAGGTGATTGCAAAACTCAACGCCGCGGCGGCGAGGCGGCATACGCTCCTCCCCGACGCAGCCGCTGACGCGACCGATGACGCCGACGGACGGTCGCTCAGCACAGACGCGAGCGGAGGCCTTCGGTACCCTGTGTCACCCTCCTCGGAGTCCTCGCAGCAGGCCACTCGGCCGACACTCAGCATCACGCAACCGTCGGGCAGCGGGAGCATCGCCGGCCCGGCGAGCGCGTCTGCCCTGCTGAGTGCAGGCTCAGAGCAGGCTGGCGAGGCGCCGTTCCGACGACAGCGGCGGCGGCTCGACGAGGGCGAGGACCTGAGCCATGCGCGGTCGCCGTCGGCGACGAGCGTGTCGGGGCGGTCGCGGAGCCCCGCGCTGGCGTCGGCGAAGTCGAGCGCGGGCCTGAGCGCGAGCGCGATGCTGCCGCCGCGCGAGCGGCACTCGCCGGAGATGCGCGACGACGAGAGCGCGGACGAGGAGACGGGCGGGTCGGAGCCGTCCGGCGAGGACGACGAGCTGGCGATCGAGGTGGGCCAGCTGAGCCTGAACGAGGACGAGGTCGTGCGCTTCCACGGGAAGGTGAGCGGGCTGCACTTGCTCGGCGTGAAGGACCGCGAGGACGGCCGGCACGAGGGCGGGATCTGGAAGTTCCCCAAGGCGCGGGTGTGGCCGCCGCTGCCCCCCACGGCGGCGAACCACGCGAAGGGCCTGGAGAACTTCGCGCCCGACCTCCCGGACCGTGCCACGCAGGAGCTGCTGCTGGAGCTCTACTGGACGTATGTCCACCCCGCGCTGCCGATCGTGTGCAAGCGGTCCTTCGTGGAGGACTTCCGCAACAGGTGCGTGGTCTCGCAGGCGGTCGCAGCACCCTGCTGATGTGGCGTGCTGGATCTGCAGCCAGATGATGTCCGCGGACTCGCCGTACTCTGAGCCCTCCGAGGGCGCGTCGCCGAACTCGCAGTCCGGGCTGCCCGTGCACAGACGGGGGCGCGTCCCGACGGTGCTGCTCCTCGCGATGTTCTCCATCGCCGCGCGCTACTCCGCACAGACGGGCAGCGACGTGCCGCCGCCGCAAGAGGGGTCCATGTGGGCCGCGGGCGACCGGTACCTCGAGGACGCGAAGGTCATCCTCGACAGCTCGTACGCCGCGAGCCGCCCGAGCACGTGCCAGGCGCTGCTCCTGATGGCGTACCGCGAGGTGGGCATCGGCGCGATGGCGCAGGCGTGGCTCTACGTCGGGATGGCGGTCCGCATGGCGCAGGACCTCGGCCTCCACAAGAGCGCGGACAAGTGGACGAGCATCGGCCGCGCGCTCTTCTCGCCGACCGAGCTGCAGGAGCGCAGGCGCATCTGGTACGGCTGCGTGACCATGGACAAGTACCTGTCGGCATACATTGGTGCGTGTCGTCGGCGCTTGGAACACTGAAGCGGGTGCTGATGGAGATGCGTGTGCGTGTAGGCCGGCCTGTGGCTGTCTTTGAGCGTGACTTCGATACCGAGCTCCCCAGCCTGGATGACCACGACGAGCTGGAGCTGTGGCAGCCGCACCCGTCGGCTCCCCTGCAGGACGACGCGCCTGAGCCGAATCTCCCCGACATCGCGCCAGCACCGAGCCACATAATCTCGTGTTTCGGCGAGTCGGCCAAGTTGTCGATCATCCTGAGCATGATCATGCAGTGCTTGTATGCGATCAAGCCCCCCGCATACCGGCATCAAGAGCTGCAGCGCTTCGAGAAGATGCTCTCGAAGTGGTACTTGGACTTGCCGGAGCACCTACGGTTCGACCCCGCCGCGCAGAAGACCCCCGTCCCGCTCCCCCACATTCTGACGCTGCACATGCAATACTGGTGCACCGTGCTCCTCCTGCACCGCCCGTTGTGAGTTGCCCTCGTTCTGTCCGTCGCCGATGTCGTCTCATGCTCGCCACCAGCATCCGTCACCTGCCAGACTCTTCCGTTCGGCCCGCGTCCGCCGCATCGAAGGACTCTGACGTCCGTGCCAGTTCGAGAAGGAACTACGACACATGTGTGCAGGCCGCTAACCACATCACCTCCATTGGTAAGTTGCTCCGTTCGTGCGGGCATCAGGAACCCTCTGACGAAGTGGCTAGTCTCAGTCTATGTTGAGAACTACAGCGCCAAGCGCGCGTCGGTGTATTTCTGCTATTACGTCTTCACGGCTGCAATTCAGCACGTGTCTACCCGTTAGTCTTCTCTGCTCTTCACTGCTGGCGGAGCTAAGCGGTCGCGCTAGTGATGATGTATCCCGATGACACCCAGGCGAGGGTCGGGCTGAATAAGTGCATGGACGTGCTGAAGCGCATGCGGAACCTGTGGCCAAGTGCATTCCGCGCGCTCGAGCTTCTCCAAGGTTCGAAGGTCAACGCGCAGAGCGGCCCGGATCCTGCAGCCCTCCGCAAACGCAGCTCGGACCGGCCAAAGCGCTCTGCTGAGCATCCCCTGGACGCCGAGGAAGAGAGCGGCACGCGTCTGCTGACGAGCGACCAGCTCTACCGCCAGCAGCAGCAGCAGCAGCAGAACTTCCAGCCGGTCAGCACACCGAGCCCGGTGCACCAGGGCTTCGCGATGAACAACCTGCAGATGCCGTCTGCGGCGGATGCGCCGTACCAGTACGACCGGTGGTCATCCGATGCGCCGATCTCGAACTACCCCGGGAGCCTCTCGACGTCGGTGCTCCCGCAGCAGTACAGCACGGGCCTAGTCGACGAGCGCATCTCGTCCGCGAGCAGGCACCCGGAGCGGCAGAGCCAGCGGTACCCGCAGTTCTGGAACGACTATACGGCCCTGGCGCAGATGGATACACCGTACGGCGTGCCCGTGATGGGCGACATGGGGGGCCAACAACAGGCTCCGGGCCAGGGCGACCAACAGTCCATGTACATGCAAGACTACGCGATGTTCGGTGCGTCGAACCCGTGGACTCGAGCTCGAGGACGTCACGCTGACGGTGCGCAAAGGTAACATGCCGCCGGCGAACCACCCACAATGAGCGACCATACTCCGAGTCTCCCTCTCCTCCTTTCTCTCTCATCTTCTCTCCCTGTTGAATAATCAAGTGCCTGTGAACATTGTACTTTCTCTGTCAGAGGTGTATGTAGCCGCACCCCATCATCGCTAATAGCTGCTGTCGAACCTGCCTGGTTGCTGTATCCTGTAGCTCTCGATACCCTAGGGGACCGATCTCGCCTAGGGGTGTTCGTTTCCCAGCTAATCCCCGTCTAGAAACCAAAAGCACAACCTATTTGTAGAAGTATAATGGATGAACCTTCTTTTCTACTAGCCCTCTCCCTCCTCGCTTACTCCCGAACGAGACGCACCTTCCATACATATGTCTAGCAACGTTGCAATCGCGAAGGTCGGTGCGTCGTCAGTGGGATGGGCGAAGAGCGCCTCCGAACCACAGAGAATGGGTGCGGAGGCGAGCGGGGCCCAGTCGGACACGCAGTGCCAGGCTCATGTGTCAAGTACCGGTCTACATTCAGGTGGTTGCTGCCGCTGCACATGTTCGGTAGGCTCACGATTCCTGCCAGCGATGGTACTCTGTCCGACAGATGGCACTGAAGGTGACACGCTTGTGGGCGCGAGGCCGCCCGACAAGTCGGCGTGTGCTTATGCCGAGTGGCAAAGGGACACTGAATGTTGTTCAAGACAATTATCAGTAGTGAGTGCCCGCGAGATATGGATACAATGGCTTGTGGAGCAGAGGAGCGCTGCGTTTCATTGCAACATTGAGGCGCTCCGACCTTGTGCGGGCCATCTAGAGGCGCTCCAATGTGGTTGAATGAGTAGTATATTTCTGCACCTAGCAGCGCAAAGGGTGTGAGGAGATGGTGAGCCATCCCGGAAAAGCTCGCACTGAAGTGGAGCGTGCATGTGAGAGCGCGAGGCTATTGAACATCAGCTCCAAAGAGCGGCTCTTTGCGGGTACTTCAGCAGACCTTCCTCGGCTTGTACTGGGTGTGCGCTTCGCACGCGCTGTCCACTAGGGTGTTTGTATGGGAGCGCCATGCACCGGCCGGCGTGCGGTTGGATGGCATATCATCATGATGGCAACGTGCGATATCCCTGAGCCGCCAGAAGACAGAGCACCAACACTCGATGCTGAGACTCTCCGCAGTGCAAATTAGGGCACGTTTCACGAATAATGGAAACATATGAAAGTCTGCGCCGTCACTTGGTAATGAGCTCGGTCGGGTTTTGGGTGGCAGTAGAGACGCCGAATATGGATGCTCGTCGGGAAGGCGCTTATCAATGTACTCCCACGGCCCGATCCACACGCCGCATTCTGCGTTTAGAAGGCATAGTGTTTGCCCGGTCGGCCACTTGCGTGGCGCATGGCGTCCACCGTCCTTGTCGCATTCTTCCACCATGGTGTGATACAGATCGCTTCAAGTAATGCACTCAGCTCATCTGGTCGCTACCTCAACACATCTGCGCTCTTGAATTAGAGTATGATCTGAGTTCTCAAGCTTGATGAATCGTGCAAACACGGTGCCATGACCGGAGGAAGCTTGAGCTTGAGCTTGATGGGCGGTCGGCGGTATGATGGCCTGGTGTCGTATGTCATCATTCTCCGCATCTCTATGGTCTTACTTACCCGTGGCCGTATTAGTGCGTCCCTATTCCAAAATCGCGACTGATTGGCACCCTTCAAACTAGATGTCCGCCATCTTGAGACTTCATTCAGTCTTCCTTGAGCATATCTCGCCGGAGACAGTCTGAATTAGGTCATGCACGAGCATTTATTGGTGTATCTGGGATGCAGCACTCCCCCCTCCCCTACCCTCCCCTCTCCCAAACTCATCTACACTGTGTGCCATGGAGGCTGATACTCGTCCCCATCTGCCCATTCTCCCCTTCTATCTGGGCATACAGGTAGCCAGTGCATGCCTCATTGCGCTTTCTCCGCGACGACCGGGCCGTATTGTGGGCACAGTGGCTCTCTTTGCTGTCCTCGCATCGGTCTACGGGTTTACCACTGGCGACGCCCAGCGGAACTACTCCATTGGAAACACCTTCATGTCCCAGGCATTCTCCATTTTCTTGCTCGTATGGCTCACTGATCCGATCCACGAGTTTCGCCACGAGCGCGATATGGTCGCACCCGCTGAACTTCCTTTTGCTCGCCGGGTGTGGTGGGCACTATGTTTGCTGAACAGTCCTCGAGGGATAGGCTGGTCTTGCGAGGTATGCACTGCCACGCTGGATGCGCGTTCTTTATGCACTGATCGTCCGAGAAGGTCGCAAACACACCGCCGCGCCCGAGCGAAGCGCGTTGGCCGTTCGTTCGGAAGAAGCTCCTGAGCGCCTTCCGGTGGTTCCTATTTCTCGACCTCGCCCAGTCTTACCAACGTTCCAACCCACTGTTCTCGAGGCGAGACATGGACCTCTCCTCTCAGGGATACCTCATGCTTCCGGTGAACATCGTCGCGCGCTTCAGCAGCCTCGTCGGTATGATCGCCATGCAGTACTCGTTGGTCGCCGCGATCTTCGTCGCTGCTGGTATCTCTGAACCACGTGATTGGCCAGAAGTGTATGGCCGCTGGTCTGACGCCTACACTGTTCGGAGGTTCTGGGGGTGAGCATAGCTGATGTTCAACGCGAATGAATGCTGACGATCGTTCAGGCGAACGTACCATCAGTTGCTGCGTCGAGTATGTACCTCATAATCCCCATCTCAGCGTACCATCTGACGCCCCTGCCCCCTAGCTCACAGCGGGCTTCGGAAAAGCATGCTGTCGCGCATTAGGGCTGCAGTCAGGAACCTGGCAGTCACGCTACACGCAGCTCTACGTCGGCTTCGCCGTCTCGGGCCTCCTGCACTGCGGCGGCGACCTGCTCGTCGATCCCACGCACAAGCTCTTCGGCGCGTCCTTCCCATTCTTCTTCTCGCAGGCTATCGCGATCACGCTCGAGGACGCCGTCACCGCGCTCGCGCGCCGCAGCGGCGTCAAGGTGCCCCACCCGCTCGCGCGCGCGGTGGGCTACGTGTGGGCGGTCACGTGGTTGTGCATATCCGCGCCGTGGCTGATCAACTGGACGCTGCGCGCGGGCATCATCGACACCCATCGCATACCGATCTCTCTCATCGACCGCGTTGCGCCGAGCTTAGTGCCGAGTGCTGCGAGAGTCCTGGCGGTGGTCCCGGCGATGGGTCTGAAAGCGTAGCCACGACTCAGCTGTTGCTCGTGAATCTCTGGAGCTATTTTGGTATAGTGCAGCCCGCGGAATGCTGCTTGGACTCACTGGTTGTATGACCCAGTGGAATGTACGCTCTTGATCACTGTAAAACAGACATGAATTTTTGTGCCAGTTTGATCAAAGGATACGTGATTACTCGGTTGAGGACCGCAAAATGTCATGCTAGTGTCCTTCGCCAGTGCTCATCCCCCGTAATCTACCACTCGATGTGCTCCATATGAAGCGCTAGCTACAGACTGCGGCATTTCAATGCCAGAGCTCCAACGTTCAACTTGCCCGTTGAATAGGCGTCTACATATATTTTCAACCGTACAACCTGGGCCGTGCAGTGGCTGGTGTGGCCCGACGGCAGGCATTTCAACTCCGCTCTAACTCGCGCGCACAGTTGTGGCGTCTGTCTTGCATCGCGACTCCGAGTCCAGTGAAAGCAACATCATGATCTCCTGCGACTCCGACGTGACATGTAGGAGTTTCCTGCGAGACTTCGACTATGAATTGAACTGGAAGACCTTCCTGAAAAGGTTGGGGCTACCTACCCAATGGGAAGACTGGGACAATTTCGTCCGAGACGAATGCGCAAAGCTGGCCGAGCAAAGAAAAAGGGACCTAGAGGTGCAGTGGCGGAAGTTGAGGGAAGCTTATGCAGCACGTCAAGCTCAGCAATCCTCCGATGCTTCAGATCTTGAAGACGACGCACTGGCGGCGACAGATGATGTGGGGCAGGCTGTGCTATCTGAGGAAGGGCAGACATCTCAGCTCCCTGGGTGCTCACCACAATACCTGGACACCGAAGTCGGCCCCGACGCCTTGAAGGAGTGTTCAGGTACTCAGAATCCCATTGCAAGTTCACTGAGCGACGATCCTCCTTGCGAGGAGGAGGTGAAGAGACAATGGAAGCAACGCACGGTAAGCTGACGCATCTCCCGTACGCTTATATGCTCTTACTGATCCCATGCACAGGGAACACTTCATTTCAGGGCTATCGACCTCCTTGATTCTGGAGCCGTAGTTCACGAAGTTCGCCATGATCTCGAATCGTTTTTTTGGCTGTTCATCTGGGTCCTCCTGCGTCACACTATCCACATGCTCGGATCGCAAGCTTGCGGGATTCTCTTCAATCACGACAACGAGGGAGCTTGCCAAATTATGAAGCGTGGATTCTCGGTTACATTGGCGTCACTCGAGTACCCCGACAACAAGCCACTGACTCAGGTCGTTGCCGAACTCACGGCGGCCTGCATGACCAATAGTCGAACCAAGAATGGAGAGCCACTTGATCCTTTCACTTACGAGAAGGTCCTCGACATCTTCAATAGGGCCCTTGCGCGCGAGTCAGAGTGGCCGACAAGGCCTCCGACGACGAAACAGGTCACTTCGCGCACAATCCCGGAGGTTGATCAGCTACCCTCCCAGTGCGTGTCGCGAGTCGAGGGCGACACTTCTGGCAGTCGCATTAACTCGGGCCCTAACGACGTACGTCAAGTCGATGGGCGACGAGGAAGCAGTCGGATTGATGGCTCGAGACGATCAGTCTGCCTCGCGAATGGAACACCGGACACAAACAGCGCACGGGCAGCGAGCGGGAGTCGCAGCCGTAAGCGGTCTCGTGGCCTGCGTGAAACAACAGACAAGGCAAACGATGCGAACTCCGGCGAGGAGAGGAGGAAGCGTACAAAGAAGAACAGCAAGCCGCAGGACGATGCAACGTCTGGTGAACGGAAGCATTCCAAGGTTCGCCGTGTCCGCAAGTAGATAGTATCGACACTCGCGCGTATATAACATCTCTGCTCGCCTATGCCCTCCGCTTCCAAGTGCTCTCACTCATTGTATACACATTTTGACACGAATAGTCCTTGTTGTCAGACTTCTTCAAAGCCTATCCCGAATGGCCTACATGTGTCATTGCCTGACTCGTAGATTAGTATACTAGGCACGGGCCTGTCCACTTCACGAGGCCTAGCCTTCGTCTCTGTAGTGTCATTCGTACATATCAAGTTGTGAGTGACTCGGATACACTGGCCTACGCTGTAATTCGTGATGCCCATGGCGCAAGTTCTCAGTTGCATCTGTCGGATGAGATCATGCGCTGACGCTACTGTGCCTACGATCGTCCTGCGTGTCGTGTCTTCCTCTCTCGCCCGTCCAGGTCTGTTGACCGCTAGTGATCGCCACCGCCTGCTTGCTTGTGTTCGCCTCCGGATGGAGGAGGCGACTATTTACTCATTTAGTATCCACTTCCACTCACAAATGCCCGAATGCCTGCTCGCCACGAGACTCACCGGAGCATTTGATCGTTTGGGTTCGTCCTCCGCCTCTCTCTCGTTTGTTTGTTTGTTTGTTTAATCCATTTAGCGTCACTGAGGGCGGGGCCCTATGTAGATGGTACATCCGAATGATATCTATTGCAACTATTATCCTCTCCTGACTTCGCTGAGTATCCCGTCGCCTAGGCTTCAGTATGGTATAGTAGCTGGTGGGGTGATGTACAGTAGTGAGTGGGAGCGTATGGTGTGGGAGTGTAACTCGTTCTGGCATGGTTCTGTGGGTTGCGCGTGCGGTCTCGTTCTCGTCTCGGTCTCCTGCTTCGTTGGCGGCGGGTTCGTCCGGCGGTTAGCTCGTCGGGGCGGGAGTCTTGGGGGTTGAGGTGAGGTCTCCATACGTGCTGCGTAGCCTGCCGGTGTCGTGGATGTATCGGAACAGGTATGACATCATTCGTGGCGTGCTTAGGAGGGTTCATAGTTGGGTCACTGCTTCCCCCGCGTCGCCGTCGAGTCGTCTCCTCTGGGCGTCGTAGGCCGGGCATTCTCGCAGAAAGTGGTAGACTGTCTCCGGGGCGGTGCCACATTGTTCGCATATTGGTGAGTCCGCCTCTCTCTCGTTCACATCCATGTATGAGCTTTCGCGTGAGGAGCCAGTGTTGTTGTGTTCGCAACGTGAGCGCAACGTCGATGCTGTTCCACGGCTACTACACTGGCGGGGCTCCGATGCTGACGACAATCTCTAATTGCGCAGGCTATAACATATGCGAGCCGCTGCGGCGTCACCTTCCCTCTCAGTTGCTCTGCCCACCTCCCGTGCCTTTCGAGTACGCAGCCGCGCTAAACATGCCATCAAAGCCCCTGAAACAGCTCTAGATACTTTCTATAATTTCGTCTGCGGCGGAGCCCAGGGCTCACCACACTCGGCGCTTTTCCCACATTCAAGTTGCCACTGCCAATGGCTGAGATTCCCACGCTTCACACAATCCAGTCGGAAACTTTTGCTCGCCCGATATGGCAGTTGCCTTGTTCATGCTCGTGAGGCCTTGTATTTCGGCTGTGCTGCGATCAAAGTAGAAGCAGAGGGCGCATGGCTGCTGTCGGGCGCAACAGATGCCCGAGCAATAGCGTGCTGCGCTAAGCCGGCCACAGTGCACTCCTCACGCCTCAAGGCCTGGCTGGTCTAAAGTTTGTATGGCTCGGATAGGATATTCAGGTTACCACGAAGGCGGCCCCTGAGATTACCGCATGCCAGATGAGCAGCATAGCATTTAACGCATGATCTGCGCTTTACATCCCATCCGGAATCTAGTCAGCCAGCTCCTGCCTGTGAAGACCTCCAGTGAGAGGCCACTCGTCATCAAGGCGTACGAATCATGAAACCAACGGTAGAATGCATGGGGAATCCACGTGTGAGTCGAAAGATCATTTTGATATTATGTTTAGCAGACCCACGTCGGCCCAAAAGGCGACATTACTGCCGGGGCATTGATATGTACTGTAGTCGACCCGGGAATTATCTCCTTGAATTGATCCCCACGGGAGCAGAGACCCCATTGTCTTGATATGAGGCTCCCGCCGGCCTGAATTACACAAAGAAAATGGTTAGAATGCGGTTACCGTGATTGTAATGGCTCGTGTGGCGGAGCTGTTGACATATTGGTTCAAACTCCGCTTACAACGCCCGCACGCTTGTGGCGTGAGCCTCGCTCTCAGTTGTTTCTCTCATCCCGCTCGTACGGTGTGCGCAACGAGACGGTTATCGTGATCGAAGTTTGTGACAAGACACCGATAAGATCAACTAACGACCTCGCAAGGTCGTCGGATACCAGGGTAATGCGTCTCCGCGCGCTAAGTCGCGCTTTCTTTCCCCTTCGAAAGCGGAGCACTGACCAACCATCATCCGATTTTCAGGGTTATACGGGTGGCGGCCCGAATTTCCTTCAACATTGATTTTCCGTTGTCCGCAGGTCACACATCAAACTCCGACATGCCACATCGATTCAAAAGGGCGCGGGCTGTGGCACGCTCACGCGCCCCCCCATACAGCGTTCACTCTGGTCATCCCCTCGCCACTTGTTCTCCCCACTCAGAGCTTGCGACCTCCTCCGAAGATATGGATCACATCAGGACGCCCTGCAAGCGCCCTGGGGCCCGCAATCCACGGCCGATGAAGCGGTCCGATGTTCGACAGACCAGCCAGAAGACACAGATGGCTTGGAAGGGCGAGATCGCAGGGAGAATCATTCCTATCACCAACCCTGTCGAAGACTTTCTTGAGCATTTTGTGCCAGGGGAGAAGCCGGCAAGCAATGTTGGTTACACGGCATTCGAGATGCCCAAGAATCCGACAAAGGAGAGCGACATGTATGCGCCCTTAGTGAGTGCATCGCTACGTCGAGCGAGCATCCTACTAACTCTTTCAAGACCACCGGCTTTACGAGGCTGGTGTCCAGATTCAAGGCTGCGAACAAGCTCGTGTTCAAGAACCACAACCACAACAGAATCAAGTTCCCTTACAAGCTATGCGAGTCTGAGAACCACGTCACTCGCCCCGATGTCATTGCTTCATTCCCAGGCGAGACATCGATTGCCACCCATCCTGACGGCTGGCGGAACATCTCGTTTGTCGTCGAGGCGAAGCGGAAGGAGTCGGAGGACCCAATGAAGTCGTACTCGGATGAGCACGAGCGGACGTTGGTCCAGCTAGCGAAGAGCGCACGGAATCTGCTGGTCTCACAGAGTCGCTTGTTCGTCTTTGTGATCGGCGTCTACGGCAAGCTAGCCCGTATATTCCGCTTCGACCACGCTGGGGCGGTGTGCTCGCGTGCGTTCGACTACACGACCCGCGACGGAGGACGGCTAGTGTACGAGTTCCTATGGCGGTTTACCCATCCCATCGAGAAGCGCTGCCGATTCGTCGGCGCTGACCCGACCGTGACTCACGTCCACTCCAGCGAACACGAACACCTTGCTTCGAAGCTGCGTGACGCTGGGGTGGTTATCCACAGCAAGACCGAGTCAGCCAAGGCCTATCGCTATATCACTGTCGGCAATGCAACGACTGGGACGAAGAAGTACCTGGCTTACGAGCTCCTTTTCATCAATCCGCACTTGATCTCGCGCGCTACGACGGTCTGGGAGGCTATCGAGGTTGACGAGCACGGGAATCCCAGAGGGAATCCCGTCGTCATCAAGGATGCATGGCGGCAGCTCGTGAGGCAGAAGGAGAATGAGCATTACAAGGATATATTCGCCTCTGCGTCTGACGCTGAGGCGGAGGTCCTCGGTGTGGCTCAGTTTCTGTACGGAGATGATCTTGGCGCTGAGGAACAAGCCGCCATGGAGCGCGGCGAGCCTGGGGGCGCGGGCGTTGGGCATCTGACGGTGACGGCGAGACACACAATTAAACCTGCCCATGCGCACAATGAAAGAAGCCACTCGCGATTGGTTCTTGGATCTGTTGGCACACCACTCTCGCGCTTCAAGTCGACGAGGGAGTTGGCAGAGGCCTTCCGTGATGCCATTAAGGGTAAGACTCTGCCACTCTGCTGAGTTTCCATTGTTGACGTGCCGCTGGGAGCTAGGTCATCTGGAGGCATTCAAGAGAGGCATCTTGCATCGCGACGTCAGTGAGGGTAACGTTATGATCTCGCGCGACCCCAACGTGCCGTACAAGGGGTTTCTGCAAGACTTCGACTATGGATTCAACTGGAAGACTTTCCTGGAAAGGTTGGGATTAGCCAATGATTGGGATGGTTGGGATGAATTCGTCCAAGATGAATGCGCAAAGTTGGCCGAGAAGGAACTGAGGGATGCCGAGGCGCGGTGGAAGAAGGAGAAGGAAGCGCTGGCAGCACGTCGTGCTCAGCATGCCGCCGACGGCTCAGGATCAGATATCGAGCCGACCGCGACTGTTGACGTGGCTCCTCCCTCGTCTGCAGAGGAAGAACAGTCGCAGGGGCAGACATCTCGGCTATCTGAGGATGCAGCATACAGCCTCGACACAGAGGATGACCTCAGTGATGCTTCGCTTGACGCAGTGGAGGATCTCGTGGGAGTTCATGTTCCCGTCGTAGGCTCACAGAACGACGACCCTCTGAGTGAAGAAGAGATGAAGAGGCAGTGCAAACAACGCACAGTACGATGTCCTATCTCCGGCTTGCCTCTATGCTCCTACTGACCCCACTTATAGGGCACTTTGTATTTCATGGCTATCGACCTCCTTGTCCCAGGAGACGTTGTTCACGAAGTCCGCCATGACCTTGAATCATTCTTTTGGCTATTCATCTGGATTCTTTTGCGTCACACGTTGCATATGCTCGAACCGCAGACGTATGAGAACCTCTTCAATCACGACAACGAGCAAGGGTGCCGAAACGCGAAGCTCGGTTTCTTAGGCGCACGAAAGGCATTCAAGTACCCCGACAACAAGCCCCTCACTCAGCTTGTCGCCGAGTTCACTGCAGCATGTAGGGTGAACTACTGCACAGAGGAAGGCAGGCCCTCCGATCCTCTCACTCACGAGAAGGTCCTCGGCATCTTTGAGAGAGCTCTCGCACGCGAGGCAGAGTGGCCGACAAGCGGCGATCAAGCCATTCCGTACACAATCCCGGATGTTGACAGACAATCCTCCCAGCGTGGGTCTCGCGTCGAGAGTGACATTGCGGGCAGTCGTATTCATTCGGGTACCCACATCAGCTTGGAGCCGTCCAACGACATGCATGACGCGCGGCGAGGCAGCGGTCACGTTAGTAGTTCGAGACGATCACTCCGCCTCGCGCATGAAAGGAACGATGTACAGGCCGCAAGCGGGAGTCGCAGGCGCAAGCGGTCTCGTGAACTGCTAGTACCCGATACGACAGACGAAGCTAATAACTCGGAATCCAGCGAGAGGACGAAGCGCACGAGGACGAACAGCGAGCGGCAGGGCGACGCGGCTTCGGGTGGACGAAAGCAACCCAGGGGCCGCCGTGGTCGTAAGTAGGTGATACTGGTCTTGTCATTCATTACTGTATGTTCTTTGCGTACTCTACAGACTGCCCCTCGCCCGTGTCCCTCATATCCCATTGTTTCTGCTTGCTGTGTACATACGTCAATGCATATGTCGCGGGCTGTTCTTACGAAACGATGCCTACCCTCTACGATCTGTATCACTGACTGACTTCACGACACGAGCAAAGAAGGACATATCAGCGTGGTACGTCTATTTGCGAGCTGCTACTACTACCGTATCTAGGATCTGGAACTCTAGCCATAAACCCTCTAGATACGAAGCTGCCGCCACGCAGTTCCAACACTAGATATCGCGGACATTGGCCGGCGAGACTGGCATATAGGCCAGATCATTACTACCACGAATCTGCGCCTCAAGTCAGCCACGCCGTCTGCATCGACTTCATGATGGTGACACAGACGTGAGAGCCCGATGAGGTGAGCTTCATTAACAACTACGTTGCCGTCTTGCGGATCTTTATAGAACCCGTATGGACCGACCTGAGGCTAGTATGGGAGCGATTTGGTGAGCCCGATGTATGGCAGCTGGGTGCGACTTACATACATGCACCTGATGGAGGAATAAGACCTCTCGCGCCTGGATGCATGCTCTCGTTCATTACTTTTCCTTGGTCTCGCATCTTGATCCTCGACAAACTGTGTTGGTATACTATGGACTCGCTCGAAGTCATAGGTCAGTCTGATACAATGGCACATATGGTTATGTCGGCAACGCATGCGTGTAGACATACGTACTAGGATATATGTATTGTATGTCAGGGTCTATCATCACCATTCTGCATGGCTCCATGATGTGAAACAGTTGCACATTACAAGCTGTTGAACGGATAAATACCAAACCTTGAACATGAGCGCGTAGATGGCGGTAAGGCTGCAGCACTCGCACCGATGAATCGACCGTTGAAAGGTGGGTTCCTCAGAATTTACTGCCTTGTTGCCGCGAAGCAGACGAAAGACCAATGGCGCAAACATGGCGCCAGCTGCCTGAAACGAAAGCTCGAGGACGATGAAAGTGATGGACTTGAATATCATGAGGCTGGAACCATTGGCGAGCATGAGCAGCATTACAGACAAAAGCTGTGTATTATCTAGAAATACAGGAAAGGGGTTTTCCTGATGCCGCACTGGTGCGACCAGAGTCATCGGACGAGGCCAGCGTCTCAGTGACCATGCTCAAACATCACTCGGTCAGAGCGGTATGCCGGTGAGGCACATGCACTGATCACCGGGCCATGCAGCTGTCTCCGTTGGGAGAAGGCTAGAAAAAGGGTGCGCTAGGGTACACCGCCTCGTTTCCGCCCAGCCATCGAAAGAACAAGGGCACGAACATGGCAGCTGCCTAAACCGGGAGAACAATGGAGTGATGGACCGGTAAGAGCCGAATCTCACTGTTCCGATGTGGCAGGGCGATTCGTTCCGCTTCCGCTTTAGACTCCGCCTCGTCCATGCGCGCGACTGTGGCGTGAACCTCCCAACTCTTCATGTGGCAGCCTCGGCGAGTGCTCTGACGCGACATTCGACCGCTCTGTTGTAGCTGTATTTAACGTTTACTTGATAGTTCTTTCAGCATCGCGGCGCGCGCACGCTTGTATTGTGGCACAAGCCCATCTCCAAACGGTAAGCAACGCAGCATGCCTGCTTATTCGAGCGAGAAGCCCAGACTGACTCATGGGCGGCTCATCAGACCCGTCTCGGCCGCCATCTTGCATTGAGATTGGGGGGTACTCTTTGGCTTTGCTTTGGCAAGAAGATCAAACTCCGACATGCCACACAAGTTCAAAGGATCGCGGCGGCGATCCTCTCGCTCGCACGCTCCCTTGTGCAGCTCCCGTTCGAACTATCCCCTCTATCGCTCTGCATTCCTTCATCCCTGTGCTCTACCCTCAGGCATGGCATATGCTACTCCCCGGATTGGGAAACAATACGACGACGTCCTCTATGCAAAGGACGCGAAGCAGTCAAGCGAACGCAACATGCGGGGGTGGAATCGGGAGATTGACGACAAGATATGGACGGTGATGATGCCAGTGACGGAATTCCTGGAAAAGCTGGTGCCGTGCAACGTTGAACCGCCTCCGCTGGAAGCTCAGCATCCATTTGATGTTCCAACGGGCGGGCGCGAGTTGGATATGTATGAACCTCTGGTACGTACGCAAGGCAGTTGTGGTTGAGATATGGAAACTGACTATGGTGGAAAACTTTCCTGGCGCAAAACGCCCTCACTTTGCGAACAATGCTCACGAGGAGATCAAGTTCCCGTTCCTGTTGGGCGAGCGTGCCCATCACGCGACAAAGCCGGACGTGATCTGGACGTTGCCGGGACTGGTGCTGGACCGCAAGCACGCTGAGCGTTGGCGGCAGATCACGGTGGTGTTCGAGGCGAAGGCGAGCGAAGACGGGGATCCGATGGTATTCAGCTCGGCACAGCACGATGCGACGTTGGTGCAGCTGTCGAAGAGTGCGCGGAATATCCTGGTCGCACAGAGTCGCCTATTTGCCTTCGCGGTGGGCATCTACGGGTCGCTGGCGCGGATCTTCCGATTCGACCACGCGGGAGCGCTGTGCTCTCAGCCGTTCGAGTATGGAGCGGACAATGGAGCGATCCTGTACGAGTTCCTATGGCGGCTGGTACATCCTATTCACGACGGTTGCGACATCGTGGGTGCGGATCCCACCGTCGGTCTTGTGAGGACGTCTGCGGATCATGACAGGGCGTATTCGCAGCTGCGGCAAGCGGGGATCACGGACATCCACACGGAAGTGAAGAAAGAGTGTCGGTACTTCACGGTGAAGGGTGGACCAGAGCAAGGGCCGAAAACATACCTGGCGTACGAGCTATTGTTCATGAATCCTCGACTGTTCTCTCGGGCGACGACGATCTGGAAGGCTGTAGAGCTGGATGAGGAAGGGGTACCGACGAAGCGGCATGTGGTTATCAAGGATGCGTGGCGACAGCTGGCACGGAAATCGGAAGCGGACCACTACGTGAAGATCTATGACTACTTCCTAGCGAAGCTGATGTCGACGTTGGGCATTGATGGAGAGGAAGGAACGTCGAGCGCGGATGTACCGGGAGGTGCAGGCGCGGAGGGCAGTAAGCTGGGAAGGATAAGGCTGGGATGGATAAGGCTTCGGCAGCTCGGCTACCGTCCCTCTCTGCTGAAGGGCTGGAGGAGGCTTGGGAGCGTGAATGGCCGGGACTCGCCCTGTGCTCGTTCACGAATGACCTGGGAGAGGATGAACTCCGCGATGGGACATACATTGGGCACCAAACCGACAGCAGGATCTTCCATGCGTACGGACACCATCGGTGGTATGATCGCAGTCACATGCGCCTTGTATCGGACACCGTGGGCACGCCGATCTCGAAATTCCGGTCGACGAAGGAGATGGCGATTTCTTTTCGCGACGCTATACGTGGTGAGTCTCGCTACGTTCATGGTAGCCTGTGGATGTGTACACTTTGGCTGACTTCAAGCACGCAGGGCATCGGCTGGCCTTCGAGGCGGGCGTAATCCACCGAGATGTGAGCGAGGGCAATGTGATGATCGCGAATGGCAGAGGATTCCTGCACGATCTCGACTACGGTTTCGATTGGAAGGAGTTCCTGCTCGATCTGGGCTACGAGGACACGCTGGAGAGCTGGGAACAGTTTGTTGCGACCGAGGCTGGTATCCCCCGTGCCGACGAGGAGAGGCCGTCAGGGCGAATGGCACCGGCGAGCGAGTACTACGATACTGGGAGTGGGGCACCTCCTCGGGGAGTGTATGTAGAGGGACAACTGCAGTGGCCCGTAGAAGCGATACTGGCGGAGCAACAGGTAGAGAAGAGGAAGGAGTATCTGGTGAAGTGGGTCAGTTACGGTGAAGTGGAGAATACGTGGGAGCCGGAGCGACATCTTCGAGACCGACAAGCGCTAGCGAAGTGGAGAGAGCTGACTCCAGAGCGGCGGAAGGAGATGTCGGAGGCGTATCTGGAAGCTCACGCAGGCGGGCAAGGGGGGACGCAGGACGCACAGGCTGAAGCGAAGACGAAAACGATGATGGAATGCAAGCAACGAACGGTACGTGATCTGCATACGACTGAGTGATTACGATCTGACCGGTGTGGTAGGGGACGTTCTACTTTATGTCCGTGGAGGTGCTTCGCGGGAGGGTCATTCATCAAGTGCGACATGACTTGGAGTCGTTCTTCTGGCTCTTGCTCTGGATTGTGCTCAGATACACCGACCATAATGTTGGGGAAGCCTATCTGCTGCTGCGAACGCTCTTCGACCAAGAATCCGAGCTGGAGTGCGCTTTTGCAAAGCGCGGTTTCCTTGGAACTGGTTTCGATGTTCGCGGGAACAAGCCCCTCAGCGACCTTATTCGAGACTTCTCCGAGCTTTGTGAGGACAACTTGAAGGCCGATCGGCGGGCTAAAGCAGGACAGCAACCCCGTGCTTTGACTTACGACTCAGTTGTGGATCTTTTCGACAAGGCTATCGCGCGCGATGACTGGCCAGTCGACGATGAAGCAATCCCCTTCCTGCCCGCTGACAGCAACCAAAGAGTTCATGTTGCCCAGCCCACAAGCGATTGGAGAAGCAGTCGGGACTCTCTGTCTGCGAGTGGCCACAGCAGGGCTTCTGGGCTACCGAACTATGCATTATTACCCCAAGGGCTAATGAACCACCCACCCGTCGCACGCCCATCGATGGGCGGCGGTATGCCTATGCCGTTCCCAAGACAGAGGTCTCAGGGCAGTGGCGTCGAACCTCGCACACCGCGCACGACAAGCTCTGTGTCGAAGGCACCGAGCGTCGACCCACCACGAATCCGTCGATACGCCCCTCCGTATTCCCCCTCGCCGTCGGTGCGAGGGCAGGTGATGCCACCGCCTATGTCCCCGCGAGTCTCGTCACCCCCGCCCATGCTTGGTCCTCTCGAGTTCGGGCAAGGCGGCGTTCATACTAGTACGAGGCACGATGAGGGACGGGAGATGCCACCTCCGCCCGTCCTTGCGCCTCTTCCTCGGGTGCGTTCAGGGTCTGGTGGGTCCAGGCGCGATGAGAGCCATGAGTCGTCAGGCAGTGGACGTCGCAAACGATCACATGAAGAGTATGTGGCAGATGGTGGAGAGCCACGGCAGTCGTCTTCGTCTTCGTCGAAGCGAGCTAGGACACGGAGTGTACCGCGGGAGGCGCTTCCCAGTAGGCACGGCATGGAGTTGCGCAAGCGTTCAGGCAGTGGGGCACGGAAGTAATGAGATAGCAGATGGCTTCTGTTTTCTAGATTGCGTGTGCTTTCGTCTATCGTCTTGACTCGCGTCTCGCACGGCGACTCTGACCTCAGTGTTGCATAGTATCGAGTCCGTAGTAGCGGATGCGCTGCGCTCGTACAGCTGTATACTATCTCCAATCAGACTACTCAACGTCCTGTATACTGTAGTTACTCTAGGTCTCGGACTCGACAACTGTACTGTCTATGATAATTTGTGTTTGCGGGCAGCGCAGCTTAAGCCCGTTGAGCGAATCCACGAGGAGGAGAGTGGCCTACTGGTGAATTGAAGAGTTTTCAGTCTCATACATCGCTGTCTGGGTCACATTGGAAAACAGTGCCTGTCTAAAGCGGACAAGCAAGGGGAATGACGGGCCGGCTGCAACCGGATTGCTGTCTCAAATGGGCAGGTCAGTTGGTTGCGCCCACTTTAAGACTCCGCTTGAACACGGCGCGCGCGAGTGGCGCACGCTTCCGCCTCCGTTCACTTTGCCATCTCCCAACTTCAGCATACGCTGCGAAGCGAATTTCTGCGGTTGTGCGGGGCAAATATCACGTTACTCCCGCTAACGCACGGAATAGGGCTACCGCTTGTGCGAGGGATCGCTTCACGTCTGTTATCGAGCTGTGAGTTTGAACATGGCCTGCCTCATTGGGCGAAATGCGCGGACTGACTCATCACCACGCCATCAGAATAGTTCTGGGGGTCATTCTGCCCTTGTTCTAGACTCCTCCTCCGACCAACTTTATTTGGCGGACATCTCAAACTCCGACATGCCACATCGGATTAAAGGCTCGTGCACATCATGTTCGCGCGCTCCCTCGTGCAGCTCCCCTCGTAACCTACCTTCAGTCTTGCCCCCATCATACCCATCCACAAATCGGCCTCCGATGGCGTACGTTACGCCTCTGATTCGCAAGCAGAATGTGTTCCACTTCTTCAAGGACGAAGTGCTCAGAGACAACGATCGAAACCTGGAGGGATGGAGGAGCGAACTGGAGGGGAAGATCGTCGAGCTAGAAATGGAGATGAAGGATTTCCTGGACTACTATGTGCCGAGCAACACACCTGTGCCTGCGGACACGTCGAGGAGAAGCCCGTTGGCTAGCGTGCCAGTGAATGTGACAGAGGACCTGATGTATGACAAGCTGGTACGACGATTTTGCATGTTTCGCTACTTGTTGGCTAATGACGTCCAGTGTACGGGGCTTACGGGGCTCGTGTCCTCCTTTCCACCAGGAAAGCGCTCATCGTTCTATAACAACAATCGCACGGAAATCAAGTTCCCCTTCCTCATAGGCGAGCAGACGCACCATGCGACGCAGCCAGATGTGGTCGCGTCGCTCCCGGGGCAAACGTACGAGAGCAAGCTCCCGAATCGCTGGCGAAATATTTCTGTCGTGTTCGAGTTGAAGGGCAAGGAGAATCAAGACCCGATGACGAGTCGCACGGGGAATGGGACAGATGCGGGCGACAAGACGCTAATCCAGCTCGCCAAGAGCGCACGCAATCTCCTCATTGCGGGCAGCAGACTTTTTGTGTTTGCTGTCGGCATATACGGGCCTGTGGCACGTATCTACCGGTTTGACCGCGCGGGAGCGATCTGCACGGAGCCGTTCGCGTGGCAAGCTCAGCGCGGGGCAGTGTTGCGCGAGTTCCTGTGGCGCCTTGTCCATCCCATTCCCGCAGACTGTGATATCGTTGGGGCGTATCCAACGGTTCGCCTCGTCACGCCTCGCACCCAGCGCGGGGCCAAGCGGCGGTTGGAAGCGGCGAAGGTGGCGATCGACAACGAGACGATGAAGGCATGCCGCTGGATGACAGTGAAGGGGGAAGACAAGAAGGAGAAGACGTACCTGGTGTACGAGCTTCTGTTCATGAACTCACGCCTGTTCTCGCGGGCGACGATGATATGGAAGGCTCTTGAGCTGACGGACACGAAGGATGGCTGGCCAACGGGGAAGCATGTGATCATCAAGGACGCGTGGCGACAGCTTGCGCGGAAGTCGGAGATGCATTTCTACCAGCAGATATACGCGCACCACGCCTCGCAGATTCTAGAGTCCAGCACGACACGCGTAGGCGGGACGACGCAGGCCACGGTGGATGGGTCGACAGGCGATACTCCAGCGAGCTGTGCAGCCGAAGGGCTTCCCCATCCTGCGGACACTACCACTTCCGAGCGATCGCGGGAGAGTAGTCCGTTGTCGCCCGCGTCTTCTGAGGCCGTGCACGACGACCTGGGTCACGCCCCAGGGTCGGACGCCGAAGTCCTGGAGGAATACAACCGCGCCTGCGAGGATGCGTTGATGGAGGCATGGGCAACAAACTGGCCGGGTTTGGCCATGGGCGTGTTTGGTCACGACGGTATGAGCGTAGTCATATGCGCCTCGTCTCGGACACGATTGGGACGCCACTATCTGAATTCAAGTCGACGAAGGAGCTTGTAGGAACGCTTCGAGATGCGATACGTGGTGAGTGGTATAGGTCTGTGAACCATACACGCTGTCTCATAGACGCTATGCTGCGCGTATAGGACACCAGCTTGCTTTTGAAGCGGGCATCATGCATCGCGACATCAGTGAAGGCAACGTGATGATCGCGAATGGCCGGGGATTCCTCCATGATCTCGACTACGGGTTCAATTGGAAGGCATTCTTGCGCGAGCTGGGCTACGAGGACACGGAGGCGAGCTGGAATCTGTTTGTAGAGACTGAGCAGGGCATCCCTCGTGCAGGTGATGGTCAGTCTGTTGCGCCCTGCGCAAGCGGATCTGCCCCTGGTTCGAGCACCAACATCCCGCCTCACCCCTCGGCAAGCGGCCAGGTCAATGAAGCGGCCTTTGTTGACACCATCATCGCTGAGCGGGGTGCGGGGGATGACGCAGGCACTGATGTTGCTTCTCCGTCGGGGAAGGCCAAAATGGTGATGGAGTGCAAGCAGCGTACGGTAAGCATATGTCGTCTCATGCCGTAGTGCTGTACCTGATGTATCATTGATGTAGGGCACGTTCTACTTCATGGCGGTGGAGGTGCTCCGCCGCGGGATCATCCATCAAGTGCGGCACGATTTAGAATCGTTCTATTGGCTACTTGTTTGGCTGGTCCTCCGGCACACGAAGACCTCGGCTGCCGACCCGCACAACGTTCTGAAGGCCTTGTTCGACCAACCCAGTGACGAAACCTGCATCGACTACAAGCGAGGCTGGCTCGGGAAGGAGTTCTCAGTGGAGAACAATCCGCCTTTGAACTACCTTCTTGAGAAGTTTTCCGATCTATGCGCCGACAATTCCCATGTCAAAGCCTCACGGCCTGCTCCCGTTCCTCTGACCTACAAGCTTGTCCTCGACCTCTTCGACGAAGTTCTCAAGCGAGACGACTGGCCACTGAACGATGCGGCCATCCCATTCAAGTTGGCCACCCATCAGAACCAACCGCGTCAGAAGAGTACGTGGTTGAGCGTCCAGGAATCAAATGCCCCCCGTGCACAAAGAGGATTCAATACTCCCCCCGTTGTCCGTCCTCGAGGACTCAGCGATGGTGAGATGTTACTGCGGCGCGCTGCAGAACGAAGTGCGCAATCTGGCGGCGATCCACCTCAAACGCCGCAGTTCGCGGTCACGGGCCCCCCAGTCGAGCTGTGGTCGGGACCTGTACCAGCAGTGGCTACGCGGTATCGCTACGATTCCGGGTTTGCATCGCCATCTTCGCGCCCGCATCAGGGGAGGCTATGGGCCCTCCTGCCGTGCTTCGATCGCCCTCGCCGGAGCCCACTGGGCAAAGGCTGAGGTCTGTGCAGGACGGAATAATGCGTGCCTACTCCAACGAAGCAAGATCCTCTATCTCTCAGGGCTCTCCCCCCGCTGACTCACGACAATCTTCTGGGTCTCAGAATGGCAAGAGCAGGAGCAATGAGCGGAAACGAATGCATGAGGACGTGACAGCGGACGGGGAGGAGCGTATGGAGTCAGGACCTGCGAAGCGTTCAAGGAGACGGCGCCCATTGCCACCGCCTTCGGATCGGGAGTTGCGTAAACGATGCAAACTAACTAGCACTCCTGCCAGGTCTCCTGCAGCAGCCCCGTAGTGTACATTGCCCATGCATAGTAATCCGGTTCCCTGTGATACTCGACTATGTATTATTTCATCCGCAACCTGGCCACAATCAGATGACCCCTGTTCGCCGTACCAGGTGCAGACTTTCGATATGTACTTAGCTCGTCCGATGAGTGCGCCAGGGTGTACGTACGGGCCACCACGGTACCTGACTTACAGCAAGGAGTCGAATCAGGTTGGACCTTGATGAGCGAGGATGGTAGCTTCTCTCCTCACACGCTATTCAGACGCTGCCAGAGGGTGATTCGCAGAAAACCCCAGTGATTACATCGAGGGCCGCTTGAGAACACAACACCTCCCTAATCGGGATGGATCATAATGGGTGATGGGCGATAGCGGCTGCCAGCGGGATCTCGATCTGTTGTCCCAGATTGGCAATGTGTTTGATTCCGCATTCCATTGAATCTCCGCCTCGATATGCCTCGCGCGGGTGGCGCAGGCCTCTTTCTCACTGCGCGCCCTCGCTCAACACCGCTGGCGGCAAGTGCGACGCGATCTATACCTCCAAATTGAAAGCAAGAGGCAAGAGCTAGCATTAACACGTTTTTGCGCAGTCGTCGTCTCAATATTGTACCCCATACGCGCGATTGATTGGTAAGCAAGACGGTTTACCCATCTCGAGTGAGAAGCACGAGTGAACTCACGAGCGGCGCATCAGACTAAAATCTGGAGTGGCTTTGTCATCGATCTCTACCTGTGCTGATTACCCCTGAGTATTCAACCCCGACATGCCACACCGGTTCAAAGCGTCGCGGTCCTCGCGTTCGCACGTTCTCTTGTGCTCTTCCCGCTGCGCTCTTGCCTCCAGCTTCGACCAACCTCACGGCTATCGTCCGCGTTCTCCAATGGCCTACGCTACTCCCCGTGTGGCGAAATAACACGTCGAGAACTTCTACGCCAGCGATGGCAAACAGTCGAGCCAACGCAACATGGACGCATGGAAGTGCGAAATCGATGACAAAATATGGCAGATGAACATGGAAATTCATGACTTCCTCCGCTGCTTTGTCCCTAGCAACCAGCCTCTCCCTCCTTTGAGGGCCACAAATCCAATCGACGTGCCTGTGGGCGGGCGAGAAGTCGACATGTACGGACCTTTGGTATGTATGGTCTCCATACGGCCACTCCTCGTCGTGACTGACAATGATACAGTGCGATGGCCTCAAGGATCTTGTGCAAGACTTTGGACCAGAGAGACACCTAGACTTCCACAACAACGCTCACCAGGATATCAAGTTCCCCTTCCAGCTGGGCGAACAGACCCGCCATGCGACGAAGCCCGACGTTGTTGCGTCGCTTCCCGGTATGAGCTTTGACCCGGAGGCCCCCAACCGCTGGCGACACATCTCGGTCATCTTCGAGGTGAAGGCGACTGAAGGTGGCGACCCGATGGTATTCCGTTCCAAGCAGCACAACGATACATTGGTCCAGCTATCTAAGAGTGCGCGTAACATCCTCGTGGCGCAGAGTCGCCTCTTCGCTTTCGCTGTAGGCATCTATGGCTCTGTGGCGCGCATCTTCCGCTTTGACCACGCGGGAGCAGTGTGCTCCGAGCCGTTCGACTACGCCGCCAATCACGGTGCCATCCTGCACGAGTTCCTTTGGCGACTAGTCAACCCGATTCCCGCTGGCTGTGACATCGTAGGCGCAGATCCAACGGTCCGCTCCGTAACCACGCGCCATTCTCAGCACCTCGCAACGTCTCAGATGCGTGCTGTCGGGCTGAATGTGAACAACGAGAGAATGAAGGCGTGCCGGTGGATCACCATCCCGGGCACAACGATGCAACAGCCGGCCACTACGTATCTCGCGTACGAACTCCTGTTCATCAACCCGCGCCTTTTTTCACGAGCCACGACAATATGGGAGGCATTGGAGCTGGATGCGGACAACAAACCGACAGGGAAGCACGTTATCATCAAGGACGCATGGCGACAGCATGCGCGTGCATCCGAGGCACAGAACTACGAGCAAATATATGCCCACCTCGCACAGGAGATCCGGCGCGTGTGTTCACTCGACGCGGCGGAAGCGGCCGAGGTGGAAGAGTACCTCTTGTCAGAGGAACGTACTCAGGGTGCGACCGACAACTCCCAAGACCCGGCTCGAGAGACTCGTAGACCGAGCGAAAACTCTGGTTCATCGTGGGCGCAAGACTTCAAGGATGCATGGGGAACGACGTGGTCGGGGCTCGCTATGTGTGTGCTCTCCCATGAGCTCGGTGAAGACGCGGACCAAGATGGGGGCGGCGTTGGCCACCAGACGTGTACTGGATTCTTCCAGGCGAACCATCATCACCGCTGGTTTGAGCGAGACCATGTGCGTCTCGTCTCGCAGACTATCGGTACACCAATCTCGCAGTTCCGGTCGACGAGGGAGATGGTACAAGCTTTACGGGATGCCATCTATGGTACGCGACCTTTTGACACTATGATGCTGTGTTCCTGACACCGCTATGTGGATGTAGGGCACATGTTAGCATTCGAGGCGGGCATCATGCACCGTGACATCAGCGAGGGCAATGTCATGATCGCAAACGGACGTGGATTCCTCCACGATTTCGACTACGGCTTCAACTGGAAGCTCTTCCTCCGGTTCCTCGACTACGAGGACACGGAGGAGAGCTGGGAAGAGTTCGTGAGGACGGAGCGGGGTATTCCACGCACCTCGACCCCCGAGCCGACTGCATGGCCCCGCTCGCAGATGTCGCCGGGCCCGACGAATGAGTGGACCGACACGGGCAGCAGTCCTCCGCCACGATCAGTCTACGTACACGGGCACGAGGAGTTCAGACTCGGGGCGATACTTGCGGAGAGGAAGGTAGGGCGACAGACGGAGTACCTGGTGCGGTGGGCGGGGTACCGGGACGATGAGAATACGTGGGAGCCGCGGAAGCACCTTGAGAACACGGAAGCGTTGGAAAATTGGGAGAAGCTGACATCCGAGCGGCGCGAGGAACTGTCTCGGCGTTCTTTGAATGCGGGTGTGCAGTCCGTGGCGGAGATTATGCGAGAGGGCATGGTAGATGACGGCCTTGCCAGTGCCCGGCCGTCGCCGAGGGATAGAACAAGGCGGGTGATGGAATGCAAGCAGCGCACGGTCAGTCGTTGAGCACGCTTCTCAACAATCTACGCTCACGCTGCTGTTCCAGGGTACTTTCTATTTCATGTCAGTGGAGGTGCTACAAAGGAAGATGATCATCCACGAAGCGCGCCATGACTTGGAGTCATTCTACTGGCTTTTGCTCTGGCTCGTTCTAAGGCACACGTGTCATTCGGACGCTGATCCCCACGGGAGGCTCAAGAAGCTGTTCGACCAGGCGACCGAGGAGGAGTGTGCCGACACCAAGAAGGTGTGGCTCATGAGAGATGCCAAGCACTTCAAGGTTTACGACAATGCACCCCTCAGTGACCTCCTCAAGAAATTCGCGGAACTATGCAACGCGAACTCTGATATCGACCCACCTCTCAAGACACCTTCCCCGCTGAAACACAAGCGCGTGTTGGACCTTTTCGACTCTGTCCTTGGGCGCGCGGATTGGCCTGCAGGTGATAGGGCCATTCTCTTCAAGCCTGAGGACGACCCGGAACAGGTACACGAAGCGCGCCCGCGCACGACCTGGGCATCGACCCACCAGGGCGTGCTCCTCGGAATGCGCCAGGGCGGGGTCAATGCTGCTCCCCGAAACAGTCGTTCCCTCATTCAAGATGACTACCTTTCCGCGACGATCGCCAATATACTGCCCATAGCTGGGGGATCTCACGCCGTCGATGCTGACCCTCATACCCCGCGTACCGTAAGCTCTGCGTCAGAGGCACCAGGCGTTGAAAAACAGTATGCTCGCCGATACATGTCAGATCCCAACTCGCCGTCTACATCCTTGCGAGGGCAGATGCGTCCCCCTCCCGTAATACCACTCCGCGCCCAGCTTCCGTTCACCCACAACAATGCTACACAAGCCGCAAATGATCGCCCTGACTGTATGCGCTCGCGTTCTGCGGGACAGGTGGCAAGCAGACACCCTCCAACACATACCCGCTCCCGGTCGTCTGGTGCTATCATTCAACCTCCGAAGAGGACCGAGAGCAGCGAGTCGAAGCGTAGTGAGCGACGGAAAAGGTCACATGAGGAATACATGATGGATGAGGTTGGTGATCTCAGAGAGCAATCATCTGCGAAGCGCACCAGGACGTACAGCGGGACACAGGCGCCACTTCCCTATAAACATGGTATGGTGCTACGCAAGCGGTCGAAAACGATCGTTCATCGTTCGCACTCCTGTACGTAGGTCATTGTTTTGCGCCCTGAACATCAGATTATAGGAACTCGGATGCGATCTAGCTGTAGGATATGTTCAGTACGTCTCGGAGCCTGCTCTTCGGGTCGTGCGTGATGTGCTTGTCTCTGGAAACTTTGATTGATTCCCCATCTGCTCTGTATCATTGTACGTATTGTACAGCGCCAATGTGTAGCCCTGCTCAATACTCGTTCATCCACGCTCCTAAATATTCAGCCTGACAGACCTAATGATCCAGTGGACAGCCTCTATGACTTCCGGCTTCCTCTTCACGATTCCTCACCTGGTACCAGGCTTGTGGCAAGCACGATAACGCTGTATCTGGGTTCATAGTATGGGGAACGTCGGTCACTGTGCTAGTCATCCCTCGGCTCCGCTGAATGCCAGGGCTACTACTGAGTCGTCTCTCACATGATATTGTGCCATTTCACTGTCACTTGGCGTTGTCGACTCTTGACCCGATGCGCAATGTCTGTAACAGTTTGACCGTGACGCTTAGAGTACATGCACTGCGTACGCTTCGTGAGCCATCGCTTGGTACACATTCGAAAACGTGCAGCGATGCACAAGTTTGGGCCGTCAGGTAATCAGTCAGAGTGCACTCCTTCCATGCAGGACGGTCGAGCCAGCATTGGATGGTTCAGGTACTGCGATATTTTTTTCGACGTTGAGGATTCTAAGGTGAACTGATAGATAAGGCTACAGGGCCCTACATGGCCTGGCAACCGAAAGAACAAGGTCGCGAAGACATCACCTACCAAATCCGGACAGACAATGTGGGGAGTGGCCGGGCCGATTTGGTTCCGCCAATGTTTCAGTCTCCGCTTGATCCACGCGCGCGCATGTGGCGTCGCTGTCTCCCTCAGTCTTCCTCTTCCTCTGGCCTCCACCACAAGTGCTGAGACGCGCCTTTCGGCTCGAACGTCAAGAAGTCGATGCTGGAAGCAGACTGACACGCCTGGATATTGCTTTATACTACATAACAGCAGTAGCAGTCGCTCTCGGATAGTACGTTGAAAATGCCTGCCTAATCGAGCGAGAAGGACAGTCTGACTCATGAGCGGCCCATCAGATCAATAGCTGGGGTCCTCTGGTCGCCGAGCGAGAGAAATACCCATCTGGGCCTTGCTTTCATCGGGAATTGAGAACTCAGAACTCAGAACTCCGACATGCCACACCGGTTCAAGCGGTCGAGGGCCTCGAGGCCGCGCGTCCTCTCTTACAACTCCCTCTTTGTTCGTGTCAACAAGGACACCCGCTCCCCACACGTTGACACTCCACCTCGGCCCCCCGCTATGGCCACTGCGACTCCACGTATAGCGAAACAGCGCGTTTACCACTTCTCGACGCCGCGGCAAGACTGTGAGGCGGACATGGCAGCATGGCGAGATGAGATTGACAGGCGAATCGTGTCTATGGATGCTTCAATGGACGAATTTCTTCATTTCTTCGTCCCTGGCAACTCTGACCCTCCTCCGCTACACGCACATCGGCCGTTCAACGTTCCTCTCGGCGAGCGAGAGTTTGCTATGTACGGACCTCTGGTGAGTGACGGTCTACGATGGCTACATTTGAGGCTGAATCGGCGGTTACCTACCAGCGCAATGGCCTTACCAAGCTTGTGTCCGACTTTCCTCGGAACAAACGTCCGTGCTTCCACAACAATGCACATGAAGTGATCAAGTTCCCGTATGAGAAGCATGAGCACGAGTTCCATGCTACGAAGCCCGACGTCGTTGCCTCCCTCCCGGGGCAGGTGCACAAGGGCCGATTCCCTGATCGATGGAGGAATATCTCGACGGTGTTCGAGGTGAAGAGCACTGTCAAGGGTGATCCGATGGAATATGCGTCGCGCGATAACGACGATACGCTAGTGCAGCTGGCGAAGAGCGCACGGAACATCCTCATCAGCCAGAGCAGGCTGTTCGTCTTCGTTGTCGGCATCTACGGTCACTTTGCGCGGATCTTCCGCTTTGACCGCGCGGGTGCAGTGTGCTCGCAGAGATTCAACTACCACGAGGATCCTAGTCCACTGCAGAAGTTCTTGTGGCGCCTGGTTCATCCCATCCATGAGAACTGCGACATCGTCGGAGCGGATCCGACGGTACGGCTTTCCACCCAAGCGGACAGAGAAGGCATCGAAGCGGCGCTGCGTGCGGCGAAAATCGAGCATACTTCAGAGACGTGGAAGACGTGTCGGTGGGTGACGGTGCAGGAGGCCGGCGAAAAAGGAGATGCGAGATTCCTTCTTCACGACCTACACTTCCTCAATCCGGGACTGTTCTCCCGTGCGACGGCAGTCTGGGCTGGACTGCAGGTAGACGAGGCTGGCCATCCTACGGACCCGACCGCTCGCGAGGAGGAAGGCAAGCCAAAGGGCAGGAGGGTGATTGTGAAGGATGCATGGCAGCAGCTAGCGCGGCGACCGGAGACGGAGCACTATCGTCAAATATACGCGTCGATCAGTCTGCAGGTGCTACGGAGCGCAGGTGTTGCTGATTCCCGGGACAGCAAAGTCGAGAGGGATGCGATGATGAAGGTGTGGGACGAGGCATGGACGGGCCTGGCAGAGTTCGTAGCGGGAGAAGATCTAGGGGCGGGGGAAATTCAGCAGGAAGTGGAGACCCGAGTCGGGCATCAGACGTCAACGGCCGTATATCAATATCCGACGGCCCACCAGTTGCTTGAACGAGGTCACACACGTACGGTGTCGAAGACGGTTGGCAAACCTATTTCCGACTTCGAGTGTACCAAGGAAATGACGCAGGCGTTGATGGATGCGATTGAAGGTGCGCACTTCACTCAACCAATCCGTAGGTGCGCATTCGTGTGCTGACATATCCGGACTGCATGCACAGGCCACCGTACTGCATTCGAGGCTGGGATAGAGCATCGCGACATCAGCGAGGGTAATGTTATGATAGCGAACGGCCGAGGCTTTCTCCACGACCTCGATTACGCCTTCAATTGGAAAGCGTTCCTGTACTCGAAAGAGTGTCAAGAAACCATCGCAAGCTGGGAGAAGTACGTGCGTACCGGCGTACAAGGCATAAGCAAGGGGAATGTAGAGAACAAGGACCCACCAGCTAGTGGGGCGAGCAAACCGGACGCGGTACCGGCTAAAGGGACCTCGCGTGAAGCGCGCTTCGCACCGCCACTTCCAGTGGTCAACAGGGCCGGCCACAATGAGTGGTACATGGATCGCATCCTTGCAGAACGTGTGACTAGTGGCAAGGCGCGACGCAAGGAGTATCTGGTGCTATGGGAGGGCTATTCGGATCCGACATGGGAACCAGCTGTGCACATGCGCGACTGTGAGCCGTTCTTGGAATGGAAAGCACGGACGGCGGAGGAGCGTGCGGATCTGTCCAAGGCATACACCGCTAGTCAAGCTGCACGACCAGCGATGGACGGCGCCTCTGGAGCCAGCAAGATCAGCGATGAATCTGGTCTCCTCCGGGATTCGCGCAGTAGATCTGAATGCAAGGAACGAACGGTAAGTCGCGGTGGCCTGATATGTTGCCGCTTGGCTTATTACACGTCAATCAGGGAACATTTTACTTCATGGCTGTGAAAATTCTACAACAGGACAAAGCCATTCATGAGGTCTGCCACGATCTGGAGTCCTTCTACTGGCTTCTAGTCTGGCTCGTCCTGCGCCACACCAAATACGAATACACACTTGGACTCACACCTTTGAAGGACATTTTTGGCGGCAACCGCATGGAATGCTTCAGGAACAAGAGTTTCCACCTTTTCTTCCCCAACGAATGTCTCTCTGTCAAGGGAAACGGCCCTCTCACTGATCTTCTCAAGGCGTTCCGACACCTTTGCTCCGCAAGCTACGCAGGCGTCAAAAAGTTGACGCACCAGGATGTGCTCCAGATGTTCAAGGATGCCCTAGATCGCAACGACTGGCCACTCAACGATAAGGCCTTGCCTTACAGGCCTACCAGCGCCCCAAAAGCCAGTGGTATGCGGCCACCGCATCATGCACGTCCCAAAACAGGCATCTCGGGCGGCCGTGTTGGATCCTTGGATCCTACAAGCCGCGAGCCAAGCGGTAGTGCGGGTGCCTCCGGGGACCTGCCTGCATACCTGCCCGAGACAAGTCTGTCTGACCGACCAGGAATTGTCAGCGATAGCGCCCTCACCGCTCTTCAGGCACGGCTTCCTCGAGCATATGCAGATACGATCATTGGTGCTCTATCAACGGGATCTACAGATGAATCCACGGACCCCCCCGCACACCTCCCTGTGTTTGATGACCCACAGGTCTTGCATGCGGCATTGCAGCACGGCCGTGGAGTGTCAGACAGTGCTGCTCCATGGTTCAGGCCCCCATTCTTTCCGCCGGACCCCGACTCACCAAGCCCACTTCCCCGCGCATATTCGATGAGCTCATGCGGCGACGTTCTCTATACTCAACGCCGAGGGCGGTCGCAGTCCCCAGAGTTGTGGCCGGACGTGCAGTCAGAGCAAGAAGCTTTCAGCAAGCGTTTGTCCGAAGCTGCGAGTGCGCCGCCTGGCAGCAGGGCAAGCTCACCAGAGTCTCGCTTCTCTGCAGTCCTAGGCAGGGAGGATAGCTCGGGCGCAGGGTCTCAGCCTGCAGACTCGGAGCAGCCTGGTCGCAAGAGGTCGCGCTCACCGGAGGAGCAGGACGAAAGCGAGGTGGAGGCGGGTCCATCAAAGCGGTCGAGGGCTCGTGACCTGCAACCATCTCAGTCGTCCGTCGTCGACGCAGCTCTCGAGAGAACGGACAGGGAGGTCATCAGTGAAGATCGCTCTGTTGGCGGCGACGCAAACCCGATCGTGAAGAGAAGATCAGAGCGTCTTCGCCGCCACTAAGTATGCCTTAGCGGGTTATGTTTGGGGCTACGGGTCTCAATCCCATGGACAGCGTTTACGAAGATGTGACTTATTGCCGATTACTTGTACTTGTACTCTCCGCTGTGCTGGTGTTGTACCTCGCAATAGATTAATATTGGAGATGTGGATGAGAACGAGCGCGATTACGTGGGGCCCTTACGAGGTGCAAGGGACTGTTTATATGGAGGTGTATGTGCAATATTGGTCACTCCAGTGGCTAAACCACTCGATAGCAAGCCTCGGAGGAGTCAGCTGTGATCCTGGCTGCTGTCCGAGAGGACTTGCTGCTTGTGAAAATAAACTCACCTGTGATTTATTCCAGATTGTGGCGGTTGCCAATCGGAGGAAGGGCAGCCATCTCAGCTCCCCGGGTGCCCAGTACAACCCCTGGACACAGCAGAGGATCCCAACGCCTTGAAAGAGTGTGTAGGTGTACAGATTCCGGTTGCAAGTGCACTGAGCGACGAGTCTTCTAGCGAGGAGGTGAGGAGACTATGGAAGCAATGCACGGTAAGCTGCAGTGCATGCCAATACGTCTCTATTCTTCTACTTATATAACTTATAGGGAGCACTGCATTTCATCGCTATCGACCTGCTTACCCCAGGAGCTGTCGTACACGAAGTTCGCCATGATCTCGAATCACTCTTTTGGCTATCCGTCTGGATTCTCCTACGTCACACTGTGCATCTGCTTGGACCATGTGCATACGAGGAGCTCTTCAGTCACGACCTTAAGGGAGCCTGCCAAAATGCGAAGATGGGGTTCCTCAATAGTTCGCTCGAGTACCTGAACAATGAGCCTCTGACTCAGCTTATCGCCGAATTTTCTGCAGCCTGCGACACGAATTACCGCAAGAAACGTAGAGAACCTTCTGACCCACTGACACACGCGAAGGTCCTCGACATCTTCGATAGGGCTCTCGTACGGGAGTCAGAGTGGCCTACGAGTGGGAATCAAGCCATACCGTCCACGATGCCGGTGATTGACGAACAGTCCACTCAGCGCGGGTCTCGCGTCGAGAGTGACATTTCCGGCAGCCGAATCAACTCAGGTACTGCCTTCGGCTTGGGATGCCACAACGACGTACTTGTTCATGGAGGACAAGAAAGTGGCCAAATCAGTGGCTTGAGACGATCACTTCGCCTCGCGAATACGGCGGTCAGCGGAAGCAGTGCCGGAGCAGCGAGTGGGAGTCACGGCCGTAAGCGGTCTCGTGGGCTGCCGGAGACAAGAGACGACCAGCGAGGAGAGGACGAAACGTACGAAGAAGAACAGCAAGCGACAAGGTAACGCGGCTTCAACGGGTAGACGGAAGCAAACACAGGTTCGCTGTGGCCGCATATAGATAGCACCGCTCCTCTTGTTTTGTACTATATTTGTCACGTATTATATAGCGCCCTATTCATTTCATTTTCAATCGTTTTCTACGTACCGACGCGCACTATCGCTAGTGATGCTCCCCGACCCCGTCGAAGCCTATCCCCCACCACCTACAACTGTATCATCTCCTAGCTCAGATGTGATCCTGCAGAATAGAAGGCAGACGATCTTTCAGGCTACCTATCCTGTTAGAACATGACGGTACGACAAAATGTGCACTACGTTCTGTTTCATATAGATTATCACATACCAGCACGCCCTATGTTTGCGTGCCACAGAGATCCTACGACAAGCTTTGCAGCACACCTCTCTCGTCCCAACGTGCCACGGGCTGGATCTCCTTCACGACATCTTGGTTCGCGCCATTGCCATGTAGAAGGTTCCGCAGCGCCAGGATTGCGTGCTCCTTCATATCTGCATGCCCACAATTCAACCTCGCACACGCGCATCAGGGGACGTGAGCAAACCTACATGGATTCCGATCGTCGACGACGCACAGGTTCATCACCACAGGGATGCCACCGCACTCTCGGACGCGATCCTGGACGTCCTTGTTATCCAGTGCGATGATGCCCAGTAACCGCACTAGATCGCGCTTGACGTAGTTGAAGCCCTCGATGCCCGCTTGCGGACGCGCCAGGGACTCGGCAGTCAGGGGACGTTGTCCAGGAGGGGCCGGCCTCTCTGCGATCTTGCCGAACGTTATGCGAGGGATGAACGTATCCAACAAGCGCAGTGTCTCTACCCGCTCTTGTCAGCTAAGGGATAGACGAACTGCGTGGATGTGCGCACCGACGACGCTCTCGACTAGGCCTTCTCCATTTGCGGAGTGCGCCGCTGCTAGAGTTGCCCTTATTGATGCAGCGGAAGGCACCGCACGCTCTGCTTCGCCAAGCGAGAGGGTAGTGAGGCACTGCGAGACCAGTACGAGTGCCTCGGAGACTTTTGGGAGAAGGAGGTCGAGCTCCTTCGGCACGGCAGCGTCTCCATCATAGTCTACATCCATGTTGGAAGGATCACCTTGCCGTTCCTCGACGCTCCCGAGGGCTCTCCTGATCGCATTCTGGGCATAACCAGCGAGCTCGAAGAACGTGTCAATCAGCATGCTGACGAGTGCGTCACTGTATGTTTTCTCTTGTAGCCCTGTGGATGCTTTTTGCAAGTACGAGTCCAAGAGCTTGAGTAAGGTCGTTTGTGGTGGTGTGATGGGTTCTCCGGACCTGCTCCATGGGCAAACATTCACGGCAGGGAAGGTGGTAGCACTCACATGGAAATGGCCTTGTATAGGGCCGGGAAAAGACCTGCTTCAGTTATGCGCGTGAATATCCCAAAACTGAGAAGGTATGATATCAGAATGAGGCGCGGGGCGACTTAAGGGCAGTGGACCTACCCTGTTGTAAATGCCTGGCTCTCGTCGGCACCCCTGGAATGTACGAAGGTATTGATTTTATCGAAGATGGTGACCATAATTCGCGGCCCTCGCGGAGCTGTGACAAGCATATTCCTGCGCGATTATCTCATTGGTACAGAGCTACTTGACCGTGCAATCGCAACCCACATTCGCCCTGCATTCGAGTGGATACAGTTGAGGGTGAACACAAGAGCCGAAGAAACCGTTTTTGCGTCTGGAGAAGTCAATAGCCGACTGTCTTGCTACAAGGTTAACAAGGTACGAGACGCAACCGTCGACAACGTACAGCAAGACGAACTGCTCTTCAGGGAGGGATAGGTACGTGTTCCATAGTCTCGATATGATGGCCTCGTTTCCTGTGGCAAGGTTTGATAGCGTTTGTATGAGCATCCGCGTCACTGGGTAGGCTAGTGAGATCACAGTCAGATCGGATACATATCATGGTTAGGATATAAAGCGGACTTTGTGGGTTCTGGACAGCGAAGTACGATGTATAACGATGGATCAAGGTGCATATTGAGCTCTCGTTCTCACTTGGACCTCAGTGAGACGTACTTAAAGCACCATCGGGATCGTCTGACGTACAGTGCGTTGAACTGGTTACTGGGCACGCCAGCAACAAGGTTCCGGGTGAATCGAGCCACCCCGAGGCAGAGCGCAGCTTGCGATTCGTTGATATCACTCGCATCGGTCGTCTCCGCTATCGCCAGCCTCCAAAGATCCCGGATAAGTGCCCAGACCCCGCTGTTGTCCACTCCAACTGTGCGTCTAACGCTGGTTGAGTTCCGTCCTCGAATCGTAGACATCTGATGCGTTGCCTCACCGAGTAGTTTCGTCTTGCGCAAGAGTTGCTGAGACGGCCTGCAAGTCCTCAAGTAGGCTTTCTAGGTCATCGTTAGCCCCTTCGATGTACGAATTCAGTTTGTTTCTGATCCGCTTGAGACCTGGGTTAACGAAAGCCTCGGAGACCAAGTTCTGACAAAGTAGGATAGCTTGAGTACTTAGAACATGAGAGTGTGTATCTCCTCACCATCCTCAATACTTCGTAATTAGCGCTACAGTATATTCAATAGAATGCTCGCAGTCGAAGGCGATGTAAGGCCTAAACTTGACCGTCGTTGAAAGAAACGCCGGTGAGCGGCGGACGTCGATCTAGATCTGTATGTGGACAGACTCCGACAGAGACGATTGATCGAGATGAAATCTGAAACCCAATCTCACGGCGCCTCTGCGAGTCCTCGAACAGCGACCCAACCAACCATTTCGCTGTCCTCGCTGGCATACTTATCCGGTACGCCATTTGTGCCGTAAAGTATGAGATATGCGCCTGATATGTTATTGTACTTGAACAGCTGCGTTCGAACACGTGCGGTCATATATTACTCAGTGTCTTGTGGCACGCCGTCATTCGTCGTCACTCGGTCCTCGCACTGCCCACAGTAGACTGACCTTTGAGATCTATGTCGAGACCCATTGCATCTCAAGCCTCGGCGGGAGAGTTAAACGTATCGCTGGAGCCACATCTCATACAGACTTTGCAGCCTCTACTGAGCATCTTACCCGATGAATTGAAGACACGCCTGCAAGACGTCATACCCCACGGTGACCCTCAACCACCCACCGTTCCGTACTCACTGTTGTCTTCCATATCTGCATGGACTCGTACTCCTTCTGGGCAGGGTGCACTTGCTTCTCACGATCCTCCCTTGTCACCTACGGACTACTCCATGGTCGCTCTTCTTGCTGGCACACGGACGTCGCCGGACCGCAAGTTCCCTGCATATGTTGCACCATCAAGCGATGCCGACGAGAGGATGTCGTACAGCGATAGAAGGGCTGTTACGAACGTGCTGAACGCACTACTGAGTGTCGGCGGGGCGGGAGTGGCGACGTGGTGGGCTGCTGGGAGACTCGCTTGGAAAGACCAATGGGTATGTATTCTCATTATTCGAGACGCATGGGTACTTTTCTAAGTGTAACACCAGAAAGTGCTATTATCCTTAGCCGTCGCCCTGATCGTCGCCGCGTCCGAGGCCATCCTCTACCTAATCTGGGATGCTAGGCGATCTCAGCGTCCACAGCGCCGTCGTCGACCCCAACGTCCGAAAGCCGCACACTCGAAGAACGGCGAACCAGGATCTTCCGTGTCAATCAATGAGACCGAAAGTGGCTCGCATCCAGGGATGTCCACAAGCACCGCCCTCCCCGAGGATCGGGTTGCGGGCACGCTGCGCGAGCGTACCGCTACAGGCAGAGACTCATGATGACTTGCTTAGCCCTGTGGTGAGTGGCCTCTCACGATTATTTGCCTTGTTCTTTATGTACTGACGGGACTGCGCAGCGATGCAATGCGACGTCGAACGTTGCATGACACCGCATCGTTTCTGCCGTTGCCTTCCGGTCTACTATGACCATTTTCATTTTACGCGGCATCATTCGGGACGTACATGTGCAGACGTCGCCTTGAATTAGGGTCGACGCCAGCAGTCAGACATAGCGGTGCTCGACATATCGACAACTCGTCTCCACTAGCAACCAGAGTGTTTGCCCGTGTATGTGCACTATGCTTTGTATGGTATGCCAACATCTAGCACCGACTGTGACGCACTCTGGCCCGGTGACACAGGTTGCATGGACATAGCCCGTGGTCTGTAGCTCAGACTTGGACGCGAGGACGGACGTCTCCTCTTCCGCTACGGCCCCATCACATCCTTTGTTCTCCCATATCTAGAAGGTCTTTTTGTCTCGACGTAGCCATAATCAACTAGGGTCCTGCATATTCGCAAATTCGACAAACATGCAGGTAGCATGAAAGCACACTCTTGCACATCATCAGCCCTATGCTAGCTGCATTTCACAGATGCCCAGGGATACGACTTTGCACTGAGAAACCAACGATGGTTCCGCGACCAGTGCAGATCTCGATTAGCCATCGATGATTGACCATGAGGCAACAAAGCGCTGTGGCTTAGCATGGGTAGAAGCAGCCACTTCCACTGCGACTCGAGCATAAAAGCCGACGTACCACCGCATGACACTGATCCTCTCTCACATTCCCCTGAACAACCCATGTCAAGTAAGATGTCCAAGTCAAGCCAGGGCTCACCACCTCCGCCCAGCCCTGAGGATGTACCCACCGTCGACGAGTGGCAAAGCGAGCTGCGCAGAAGATGTGTGGTGGTAGGCGAGGACATCGACGACTACATCAAGAAGGTCATGCCCGACGACAATATCACACGGCCTGAGTTGAATGAATACAAGGGAGGGCACTTCCGGTTGCCGAAGAAGGGCTGTGACGACTATCAGAGCAAGCTTGTAGGTGCGGTGGTGAGTCTTCGAGCACCATTTCCAAGATCACAAGTGTCACAGACCTCTGCATAGACCAATGGCCTCAATCTCATCTCCGCGTCTTTCCCAATGCAGCGCCGCATCACCTTCCATAACAGCGAGCGCGAGGACAGGCCACTGCTACTCGGGCAAACAGGGAACAAGAAGGCGTACAACGCCACACCGGACATCGTCGCTGGCCACCCAGAGGACTATCCTAATCTGCCGACAAGCTCTGACGCCACTTGGTGGGAGGTCTCGCTCGTGGCCGACGTCAACCCGGAGGAAGAGGATGACCCCATCGCAACGCCGGATGCGGACCCTGCAGGATCGCTCGAGCGCATCGAGCGCAGCGTGAACTGCATCATGCTCGCGCAAGGCAAGCTCTACGTGTTCGCGCTCGGGGTCTACGGGCGCATAGCGCGCCTCTACAGAGTCGACCGCGCAGGGATGATAGCCTCACCCTCCTTCGAATACGCGAAGCGGCCCGAGTCTATCAGCGAGTTCCTCACGCGCTTCATCAGGCCGTCCATACCCGGGCAAGACTGCACAGTGCTGGGGTGCGACGAGACGACGTGGAAACCAAACGATGCGGAGTACGCCTGGGCACGCTCCTGCGTCCGGAAGCATGAGAGTGCCACTCAGCCGACAACCCCAGTGGTCGACCCAATAGACCAGTGTAGATGGTTTTCCCTTGGTGGCTTCGGTGAGGGCAGGACAGAATACCTGGGATACAAACTCGTGGCTGCCCGTGAAGGGGACGTCTTCGGGCGCGGAACAGCTATCTGGAAGGCGTTGACTACCAAGGGCGAGCGTGTCATTATAAAGGACTTTTGGCATCCTCTCTCTCGTCTTCCAGAAGGAGCCCATTACGCCGACATTCTGGATCATGCAGAAGGGGAGGGGCTGGATCTGGACGACATCGGGATCTCCCTCTTGCTTCGTGGAGAAGACTTGGGCGCGAAGGAACAGCAGGTCGAGCGGCCCGGTTTCAAAGTCATCCGGACAGGCCTTGAGGCTTTGAAGTCACACACGCAGGACACACCGATTGGACACCAGACAATAACCGCGCGTGTGCTGGATGAGGTGAAATGGTCCGACCACGACAAGAACCACGAACGGCTGGTCTTCGAGACGTCCGGAGTTCCCTTGGGCCAATTTGGCCGGACAAGGGACCTCGTGCTAGCCATGAGAGATGCCATTCTGGGTACGGGTTAACTGTGATCTCTCAACCAAGGAGTTTGCTGATCCTGGCCGAGTCTACAGGTCACAAGCTCGCATTCGAGGGCGGTGTCCTCCATTACGACATAAGCGATAGCAACATCCTCATGCGCATGTGCCACGAGGCAGGCGTCGACTTGAAGGGTTTCTTGAACGACTTCGACCAGGCTTTCGGATGGAAACGCTTCCTTCGCGCCCATGGGTGGAAGACCGACATGGATAGCTGGAATAAGTTTGTGGCGACCGGCGAAGGCATCGCGAACGACAAGCCCGACGATCCGCAGACTGTGAGATGGAAGAAGCGCAACGTGGATCTTGCATCGGAGAACAACCCACGCGATTTCGTCAGAACGGTGAGTTGTAGTGAAATATTGCGCGAAGCCTTTGATTGACGTCTTCAACAGGGCACTTACCGCTTCTGCTCCCTCAACTCTCTTCACGAAGATGCGCTAGGGTCGCCGCCGATGCCAGAGTGGATACAGGACGAGTCCGACGACTTGGAATCGTTCTATTGGGTCTTGATCTTCGTAATTATGAGGAGGAACATCCATCGCTGCCGACTAGATGCGAAAGCCGGAAGGCCCGCAGGATGGAACGTGAAGACGTTGTTCCCCGATGATGCCGAGCCCGAACGCGCTTTCCATGCAAAACTAGAATTCCTCCAGCGCACCAATGTCAAGGTGGCGAATGACCGACCGCTCAACAGGCTGCTAGAAGACTTTAGGTTGCTTTGCCTTCGCAATTCCTTCCACGGTGCATCGGATGCACACCCCCGAGTTCCGCTGACACATAAAGCGGTGGTGAAGATCTTCGACAGAGCCCTTGTCGCAGAAGATTGGCCTGAACAACCCCCAGAGTTCTACATTCGGCGACAGGATGGGGCCGCTGCTCGCTAAAACTGGTACGCGGAGCAAGAGAGTTTATCGCGCCCTGCTTTCTTGCTGTTCCAGGAGTGATATCGCATCCCCTGTAGAATGTTATACCCTGCTTAGCACTTAGACCTGTAAGATAGCATTATCACTACACCAGATCTTCCATGCGTGAACCTCAGAAGTTGATTAAGCGCGAAAAGTTCCTTTCTGTCGTCAGACTATCCGGGTCTGCAGCCTGGGTCCTTGGCCATGCTAGCTACAATCTGGGTCCCAAGTGCCAGGATACCAGTGAGATGCGAAGCAGCCTGATCCGGGCTGTATGCAAGGTGTCGGTACTAACACTAGGGACTGAACGCTGGTGCTCTCGCGGTCGATGATGAGGGTCAAGACAAAAAAGCAGGTCGGTCCGTAAGCGCCGTTGGCCCGCGCTCAAATCCACTGAACAGGCGACCGCTCTTCTCTCCTTACAACCACGTTCATGCCTCGATGCTCATCGTCTGATCATGCCCATATCCTCGTCTGAGGGAACGATCTGCCTTGCCTGAGTGCATGTGCCCTTGTAGAAGCCAATAGCATCGAAATGTCGGAGGAAGCCACGCAGATAGCGAAGTATGTGCATATGGCATAGTCCTGCAGGCTATCGCTGACGCATCTCAGGGAGGCGAAGAGCCTTCAACAGGGCCTTAAGGAGTCTCTCAAATCAAGGGAACCATGGGATAAGGAGGTAGAGTTCCAACGGAAAAAGTACGCGTCTGTGTCACATCTCCCGTCCTCCCCCAGTCTCACGTCCATAGCCTTCGACGACAATACCTCCGTCTACTCTTCGTCCATCCATACACCCCCGAGTCTCGCGACATTGAAACACATCTGTGGATGTCGACATCCTACCAGTTCATCTCCAAGTACAAGGAACGCATCGCCAACCTCGACCGCGCCATAAACCGCCCGCAACAGCAACAAGGTTCTTCACGGCAGCAGCAGCGTGTCGTTGAGCACCGCAAGCTTCTTCAACGCTTTTCCCAGTTTCTCGCAGAAGAGCATCGTTTCTGGCGGCAGCTCATCGTTCGTATACATCGCGTGTTCGCACTCGAGGACGCGAGTAACGCACTAGAAACCCTCCGTATCGAAGTCGAGGACACTTTGCCTCAGACCGATGGGTCGGCCCCGAGACGCAACCAACACCAGTTCCCTTCCGAGGCAGATACGGCTTCACCAACGGCATCTTCAGCGACGCCCGCTGAGCGGCAAGCAATGATAGCTGTGATGAGCAAGGCGCTCGTGTGTCTCGGTGACATCGAGCGGTACAAGGAGTTGTACAACGAAAAGGGTGGGCGACCACGCGCGGGGCATGAGGAGGGGCCATCTGCGGCACCAGCGAGGGGTGGGAGAGGAAGACGTGGTGGCGGAGCGGGTGCGCCTCAGATGCCGCGTATGCGCAACTACGAGAAGGCCCAACACTGCTACGAGCAGGCCAGATTGCTGTTGCCGAATGATGGTAACCCGTCCCACCAACTTGCCATCCTAGCGACATACCAGCGGGATACATTCGGCTCGCTCGTGCAGTACTATCGATCGCTATGTGTTCGTAACCGCTACGAGCCGGCATCGGAGAACATGGATTCGATCCTTGCACGCGAATGGTCCTCCTACAAGGCGAAGGAAGCGCGGCGCAGTAGAGAGGCTGAGGGCGAAGGGTCAGGAGAGGCAGGTTCAGTCGCCCCTCGTCTGAGGGTGGAGGCCCTCAAAGAGAAGGTGATCACCATGCATGCGATGTGGCGTGTCTCTACGGAAGAGTGAGTGGATGATACAAGCATCGACGTTCTTTGACTGAGATGTGCAGCACGACACCCTTGCTGCAGGCTCACTCGCAAAAGCTGGTGGAAAGTTTCGGAGCGTTGGTCTCTGAGCGGATTCTACCCATCGATATGATCTGGAAAGTCCTCATCCTTGCGCAAGGCGCACTCTGGAGGCACCGATCGACACGACACCCCACACGGAACCTCACCCACGGCAATAAGCTTGTGAACGCCATTGCCATCGAGTCGCACATCGCCACGCACATCCTCGACTTGCACCGCATCCTGCTGAAAATCGGCACCGCTGAGATGGGCGAAGGCTCACAGGACGACGGGGCCAAGCAGGACCTGGCGCAGAACATCACCGCTGTATTTCGAAGGGAGCTTCCCGCTCTACGTCTCGCCGGTAAGTGGCTCCGCGCGAACATCAAGTATGTCCTAGAACAATCTCGCTTGGATGCGGGCGGACGCGCGGAGGTCAACGGTTCGACCGAGGCTTCTGGTGGTGGCGAACGTCGTACGGACAAGCGGCAGGAAAGTCGTAGACGATCCAACATACCGAATGTAACGATCAGTGGCATACAGGACTTCTGGAAAGCCTACACAGATTTCTCGACCACGGCACTACGTATTTTCCCCATGGATAGCCTCCCTGCTCTATCGGTTCTCCTAGATGAAGACAGAGAAACCACGGGTTTCCTGCCCCTCAGGCGTACGACATCTTCCGACACGAACAACACTGCCGCCGGCACTGCTTCTCCTAACGGCGCTCAGGGAACACATCCCAATACTGAGTTCTTGATGAGGATTCATGAATTGCTACTTGATGCCCAAGCAATTGCAGGAGAAGAGGTGAGAACGCGTATACATTGCTGCGACAGCCGTGACTGACATGATATAGAATCCGCCTGTCGTCTTTGCCGATGGTCGTTTCGTAGTGAACGGCTCGAGCGAGCCGTCTCATGCTCCGCCCGTAACGGATGGTGTTTCTAACGGGACAGCTATTTCAGGGAGCGAGGCAGAAGATGCACTTCGCGACGTCGCTCACACTCAGGCCGACCACGCCAACCTGGACGACGATGACGACGGTCGAACGGAAATCACTCGCACCGATGACGATCCTGTTACCCTTGCTTTCCGGGAGGCGCTTCGAACGGACAGTGAGGATGAAGAAGACAGGATCGTGTATCCAAGAGCCGATTATCCGGAACCAGGGGCGGCAAACCAACCCTCGGGGACTCCGCACATATATGCCACGCCTCGCAACCCTGTCATGTCTTCTCCACCGCCGCTCTCGCCACGACTATCCCGTTTGAACAGCCCACTTGTGTCTACCTCGAACCCGGTCACTATGGCACCCATATCGCCTCCGCGTCATCCGCCAATCAATAGTACCTTGCCTCCTCCTACCGCACCCAAGTCTCAGGGTACGACCGCCGAGGACCTCTTGAGGGGCTTGCGTCGAACTAGCACTCACTTGCGAACCCCTTCAGCTCCTCAGGCCCCACTCTTGTTTGGCTCTGGTAACGCTACGTCGATCTGGTCTACTGAACGTGATAGGGGCTCTGTAAGCTATCGTAATGTGCCAATCAATCCCGCGCCTCACCCCTCGTATCCGTATCACTCGCCACCCTTGTTGCCGCCTGCACTCTCTCCGGAGAGGTCGCAGACACAGGGTCAATTCGTAGACATAGTTTCCCCTCCCTACTCATCTCAGCCGTCTCAGCCGTCTCACTCCCCTTTCCGTGGTCACCAACGTGTCTCTTCGTTGAATCTTGGTCTCTCTCAAGGGCTTTCCAGCCAAGGAACCGGGCCCCACATCCCCATCTCTGGTGGATACGCGGCGTTGTCTGAAACGCCTGGTGCGTTGTATCAGACGGCAGTACCCTCGGCTTATGTCAATCAGGCGTCGCTTTCTCTGGACCCTATATTGGGGCACCCGCAAGCACCCGCCATGTATCAAACGCCGCCTACCCAACGGATGCTCGATACTAGAATTGGCCGTCCTCCCCCAGCCCTCCCGCCCTCTGTCTCCACAGTATCACATCTTTGGTCTAACCATGGTTGAGACAAAATGGTAGTTGGCCGAGTGGCTCAGTCGTATGGCTAAACTATACGTCAGGTATCGTCACGTGGAGACGAGGTGAGGCTTCAGCAATGCACTGCCAGATCACACCGCGCGGAGCTCTGCGCTAATGATCTCGAGTTATCAGCGTCCAAGCAGACACAACGCTCTGGGTGTACCACTCCAGCCTAGTCCCTCAGACTCGAAATGCTAGGAGGGCGCCTGCTGTGGGCGCCTGGGACAGTCCTGCGTGCCAGGGGCGTCCGTGTCCATAATGCTGTTGGAGCGTAGACTTCCCTCTCTGTTGTTGAACACTCAGATTGATGTCGCTAGCTAGTTTTGTTGCAGAACCTATTATTTGCGAAGATGTCTGGCCCAGCTGATTGTATGCTATGTCGGGAAGATCACTGTGGTGTGGATGCGACTGGTTCAGTCAGTTGTACAATAGCTGTTTTGTCCATTTCCCCGCTGCAGAAGCAGGCAGAATTTCATCGCTTTCAATCGCCAAAGCTCAATCATTCCTTTACTATCGTAGGAGGTTGCCCGCCAGTATACAACCGCTATGTCAAGACGCTGGCCTTCTGCCACCTTGACTTGCAGTGACCGCCGACAACTTCGCGATCGAAGTGGAATGCAATAGACGACTGAGGTACATTGTGCAGCAACAATGCGAACGATTACATACGTCAAGGGGGTGCAACTACCACGTATCAGCCAGCTAACACCAGAACCTCGGAGACAGTACAGCACTGAACAACCGCGCCTTCCCCCCTGCGGTCCCTTAAGAGAATTGATGTCATGCACTAGGCGCAACACTCTTTACGCTCTTCCGACGTGCAGCACCTCGCCTTCGATGATCGCTGTCCGTTCTTGTCCGCTTTGACGACTCAGCAGCGGCAGTCGCGACCGCATTGGATGCGTCATACTGCTCCCGAGAACGTTTGCGAGGGCGACTGCTACTGGCCATCGTAGCGACGTTCCTTCGCGTTCTCGCTGAAGACTGGTTTTCTACGGGGGGCGGTGCGCCACGTCGGGGTCGACCTTCAGGTCCTGTGCGAGAAGCACCGGCCATTTCGCGGCTCCCAGAAAGGTTCGAGGCGATTTGACTGCTGCGGATGTTGCTCTCATGGCGACGTGAACCGGCAGGGAAAGATCCACCATCGTTCCCGTCGTCCTTCGGAAGAAGGAATGGTATCGCCCGATCGTCGCCCCTGGGCCAGTTCTTGCTATCGAGTGCTCTCTTGAAGAGACGTAGGACACGAGCGTACGTCGGCGGCTTGAACTTGGAGAGACTCGAATCGTTGTATTTGCAGAGCTTGCGAAACCCGTTGATGAGCCGGCTCAACGGCTCATTACCGGGGACAGTGAGACATTTCCGTCTTACTAAGAAATCACTCTTCCTTGCGGCACAAATAGCGTCGGTATCGCCATCGAAGAGCGATGAACACGCGAGTTTTCCTTGTGCATCATCGTGTTTTGTGTGTCGAAGAACAAGCCAGATGAGGAGCCAAAAGAAGGATTCGAGGTCATGGCGCACTTCGTGCACAACATTCCCTCGGATGATGTCTATGGCCATGAAGTACAGTGTGCCCTGATGCACGGCTTGAGAATGCAGACGTATGTGATGGTAAGGATCAATGCGTACCGTGCGTTGCTTGCACTTCAACTTCAGTTCCTCCGGACTAAGAGGCTTTATGTCGGGCACCTTGCCTTCGTCCGAGATTGAGGCACCTTCTGGAGCCTCAGAAGTGTCGTCGTCCTCGTGTTCTTCGGCTTGGGCTTGGGTAGCTTTGTCTGACTCCTCGTCATCATCTTCATCGCCACTGTAGTCTAGATCATCCTCCTCGTCGCTCTCGTCTTCGTCTTCGTCTTCGTCGTCCTCGAATTCATCCTCGTCGCTCCCGGTCTCGAAACCGTCCAAGTCTGAATCGCTATCTTCGTCTGAGAGGTCCTGTCGCAATTTATCGAGCTCTTCCTTGACAAACCGAGTCCATTCTGCAAGATCTGCATCCAGACCAAGTTCGGCAAGGAGCATCTTCCAGTTCATGCCGTAGTCGAAGTCCTGGATGAACCCGCGGCATTTACCGTCCCTGCTGATCATAACATTCCCTTCACTGACGTCACGGTGAACAATACCCGCTTTGAAGGCAGCTTGATGACCTAGTAGCCGCGGTCTAATCAGTATTCTTTGTTCGTCGACGACACTGGGGGGATTAGTACCTCTAATGGCATCGCGCAGTGCCCGCACCATCTCCTTCGTCGTGCTGAACCGTGACAAAGGGATGCCCACCGTCCCAAGGATTATACGCGTGTGGCTTCTCTCGTTATATGCGTGCTTGCGGACCCCCTTCTTGCGCTTGAAGTGGCGCGCGGTCACAGTGAGATGTCCAACTTCCCGACCACCAGGATTACCACGATGCAAAGACTCAATCTCGGCCCGGCCAAGGTCTTCCCCGCCCTCAAAGAAGGCTATGCCGTTCACCTCAGTATCATCGCGGAAAATGTGCGCGTAATTGTCCGTTTCTCGCTCTCGGGCAAGCTGCCGCCAGGACTCCTTGATGACGACGGGCGAGCCGACGGCCTTCCCGTCGGCGCTGACCTCGATGGCTTCCCATACAGTCGTCGCTCGCGAGAAGAGGTGGGGATTAATGAATATCAGGTGGTACGCCAGATACTTCTTGTTCCGCCCACCGGAACCGCGACTTGTGAAGTAGCGGTATGCCTTTGAGGCCTCGTCCGTGTCCTTGTGCTTGACTCCAGCCGCTCGCAGCGACTTGACGGCAGCTACACGGTCGTCCGGGCCGAGGAGGGCAACTGTGGGGTCGGCACCGACAACACGGCACGTAGTATGAAGAGGGTGCGTGAATCGCCACAGGAACTCGTGAAAGAGGCGGCTTCCCTCCAAGGTTGTGTAGTCGAACGCGTTCGAACAGATACCACCGGCATGGTCGAAGCGGAAGATACGGGCGAGACTCCCATATATGCCGATAGTGAACACGAAGAGGCTGCTCTGGGACACCAGAAGGTTACGCGCACTCTTTGCCAGTTGAATCAAGGTCTTCTCGTGGGTTTCCGAGTACGATCTCATCGGATCCTCGCTCTCCGTCAGCTTCACTTCGACAACGAATGAAATGTTCCTCCAGTAATCGGCGTGCTTCAGGATGGTTTTCTCTCCAGGAAACGACGCAATGATATCGGGCTTTGTGGCATGATGCTCGGCCGCAGCCAAGGCGTAGGGGAAATCAATCCGTTTGTGTTCGTGGTTAAGGAACATTGGCCGCTTGCGCGCAGCGAAGTGGCTCACGAGCGACGAGAATCCGTCACGCTTAGAGTGTGACTTAGCTACTGTCGTAAATCTGCGAGACTTGAGATGCTCACCAACGGACCGTATAGCTCCGATTCCTTCGTAGCGTTGGACGGCATAGAGAAATGTGTGGTTGTAACGGACCTTGAAGGCATCTCTCCGGGAACGAAGTGGTCAAGGAACTTGGAAACCGGGTCAGTGATGGCGATGATCTTGCCCGCTATCTCGGATTTCCAGGCCCTGTAGTTCCTCCGGCTACCTTGCTGAGCATCGTGCTGGTTCAAGGGAGGAGGGTTCTTTACGCGAGACTTCGAGGGAGAGGATATATGAGACATGCCGGGAGTGGCAGAACAGAGGTCTGGGTGGAGCAAGTGATAGGTGGGGGGAAGATGACAGTGGGAAGTGCACGGGGGGTCGTGCGGACACCGCCTCCGTGTCTTCTTGAATCGATGTGGCATGGCGGAGTTTGATCTTTCGGACAAAGACAAAGCTAAATGAGGCAATGTCGCGGACAAGCTATCAGTGCTGACGCGCGAGTCAGTCTGTGCTTCGCGCTCAATTAGGCGAACAAGGGTCACTAACCACAGGTTTTTTCTGCGACGTGAGCTATTGCGCCACTAGAGATGTCTTCAAACTATGACTCCGCCGATGAGTATATTCCGACGCGGGAGCTCACGTTGCTACGTGCACTACAAGCTATAGATGAGGAGAACAACTAAGAGGTAGGTCTGCGCCACAGCCGTGCGACTGGATCGGAGCGGAGTGTCAATCCTGTGCCTCGTGCCACGTGCCTAGATCAAAGCGCCCGACCCGCCACTTTGATTCTCGTTCTTCTGTCTACATGACTTACACTCATGCACATATGCGTATGTTGGGCCAACTCAGCAGCCCTTGACCAACGTACCAGTCTCATGAAGGTTGTGCCTAATCGTCCTATGGGCAGACGTCCGTGCTTCTTCGACAATGCGCAAGTGTGCATGATCAGGTTCCGTTTGAGATTCATAGCACAGGGTCGGACCTCGTTACCACCTTTCTAGGCCGGGTGTACAAGGGCTGATTATGTGATCGATGACAAAACGTCGACGGTAGAGAGTACTGTTGAAGGCGACCCGATGGAATTAGTAGCTCTGGTGCACCATGCCCAACCTCATCTTCTCCTCTCTGACATCGATATCATTAGAACCCTCCATGGCTTCTCTTGATCCGAGTGCGTATGGCAACAGCTGGTGTTACCCCAAGTGCATTGTTCTCTAGGAGTTGTTGTATCGGAGTGCCATATTAGCTGCACTTAACATACATTCAATCACCTATTTGTGCTATGATTTTGAACATTGATGCCGACTTGTTATGAGGATAGATATTACGCTCCGACTGGCCCATCATTCCCATTCTACTTTCTAGCAATACCCTTGTGACGCTCGTGTTCATTATGTCCAACAACCGGCCGCCTGTGCTTCCTTGTTGACAACGGGATTCCTGTGCTCATCAACCTGGATAGCCTCCCGGACTGGCACGGTCGTGGCACGTGAGATGAGATAGGAATACATGAACCACAGTTTGTGTGCAAGATGGGTTTTCGACCCCTGAGTATCGCTGGGTCCTGCCAGTGCTGGGACCGCTACCGTCACTGGCAGAGGGTATGGGAAGAGCATGTGGAGTTTCTCGGAGTGCCGTACGGGGGAATGCTGCGCCGTTGTGGACTAGAATGGAATGTCGCGTGCGAACGCGAGGACCGCGACGCTTTGAACCGGTGTGGCATGTCGGGGTTGAATACTCAGGGGTAATCAGCACAGGTAGAGATCGATGACAAAACCACTCCAGATTTTAGTCTGATGCGCCGCTCGTGAGTTGACTCGTGCTTCTCACTCGAGATGGGTAAACCGTCTTGCTTACCAATCAATCGCGCGTATGGGGTACAATATTGAGACGACGACTGCGCAAAAACGTGTTAATGCTAGCTCTTGCCTCTTGCTTTCAATTTGGAGGTATAGATCGCGTCGCACTTGCCGCCAGCGGTGTTGAGCGAGGGCGCGCAGTGAGAAAGAGGCCTGCGCCACCCGCGCGAGGCATATCGAGGCGGAGATTCAATGGAATGCGGAATCAAACACATTGCCAATCTGGGACAACAGATCGAGATCCCGCTGGCAGCCGCTATCGCCCATCACCCATTATGATCCATCCCGATTAGGGAGGTGTTGTGTTCTCAAGCGGCCCTCGATGTAATCACTGGGGTTTTCTGCGAATCACCCTCTGGCAGCGTTTGAATAGCGTGTGACGAGAGAAGCTACCATCCTCGCTCATCAAGGTCCAACCTGATTTGACTCCTTGCTGTAAGTCAGGTACCGTGGTGGCCCGTACGTACACCCTGGCGCACTCATCGGACGAGCTAAGTACATATCGAAAGTCCACACCCGGTACGGCGAACAGGGGTCATCTGATTGTGGCCAGGCTGCGGATGAAATAATACATGGTCGAGTATCACAGGAAACCGGATTACTATGCATGGGGCAATGTACATTACAGAGCAGCAGAAGACCTGACAGTGATTAGTGTCGTTTGCGCAGCTCCCGATCCGATGGCGGTGGCAATGGGCGCCGTCTCCTTGAACGCTTCGCAGGTCCCGACTCTATACGCTCCTCTCCATCCGCTGTCACGTCCTCATGCGTTCGTTTCCGCACATTGCTCCTGCTCTTGTCATCGTGAGACCCAGAAGATCGTTGTGAGTCTGCGGGGTGTGTGCCCTGAGAAATGGAAGGTCTTGCTTCGTTGGAGTAGGCACGCATTATTTCGTCCTGCACAGACCTCAGCCTTTGCCCAGTGGGCTCCGGCGAAGGCGATCGAGGCACGGCAGGAGGGCCCATAGCCTCCCCTGATGCGTCCGGGCGCGAAGATGGCGATGCAAACCCGGAATCGTAGCGATACCGCGCAGCCACTGCTGGTACAGGTCCCGACCATAGCTCGACGGGGGGGCCCGTGACCGCGAACTGCGGCGTTTGAGGTGGATCGCCGCCAGATTGCGCACTTCGTTCTGCAGCGCGCCGCAGTAACAGCTCACCATCGCTGAGTCCTCGAGGAGGGATAACGGGGGGAGCATTGAATCCTCTTTTTGCACGGAGGGCATTCGATTCCTGGACGCTCAACCACGTACTCTTCTGACACGGTTGGTTCTGATGGGTGGCCAACTTGAATGGGATGGCCGCATCGTTCAGTGGCCAGTCGTCTCGCTTGAGAACTTCGTCGAAGAGGTCGAGGACAAGCTTGTAGGTCAGAGGAACGGGAGCAGGCCGTGAGGCTTTGACGTGAGAATTATCGGCGCATAGATCGGAAAACTTTTCAAGGAGGTAGTTCAAAGGCGGGTTGTTATCCACTGAGAACTCTTTCCCTAGCCAGCCTCGCTTGGTATCAACACAGTCGTCGTCAGCCGCCTGGTCGAACGAAGTTTTCAGTTTATTGTGTGGGTCGACAACCGAGGTCTTCATGTGCCGTAGAACGAGCCAGATAAGCAGCCAGTAGAACGATTCCAGATCGTGCCGCACTTGATGGATGATCCCGCGGCGGTGCACCTCCACTGCCATGAAGTAGAACGTGCCCTGCGTCAGCGGTACATCAGATACAGAACCACGGCATGAGACGACATATGCTTACCGTACGCTGCTTGCACTCCATCACCATTTTGGCCTTCCCCGACGGAGAAGCAACATCCGTGCCTGCGTCGACTACAGCCTGGAGGGGCTCCGCCGTCCGCAGTGTGCTGTCTGCGCTCGAGTAGAGAGTCGACAGCTGCTTGCGCTCCAGCCGCGGCCGGTTCAGCCAGTCCGTCAGCATAACCGAGCCCTCGACGCGCGACCGTGCCTGCCACTCGTCGTGGATCGTAGCAGTACCGCGTCGCCTGACCAGATACATCTTGTCATCCCCCGCACCCCGCTCAGCGATGATGGTATCAACAAGCGCCGCTTCATTGACCTGGCCGCTTGCCGAGGGATGAGGCGGGATGTTGGTGCTCGAACCAGGGGCAGATCCGCTTGCGCAGGGCGCAACAGACTGAGCATCACCCGCACGAGGGATGCCCTGCTCAGTCTCTACAAACACATTCCAGCTCGCCTCCGTGTCCTCGTAGCCCAGCTCGCGCAAGAACGCCTTCCAATTGAACCCGTAGTCGAGATCATGGAGGAATCCCCGGCCGTTCGCGATCATCACGTTGCCTTCACTGATGTCGCGATGCATGATGCCCGCTTCAAAAGCAAGCTGGTGTCCTATACGCGCAGCATAGCCTCTATGAGACAGCGTATGTGATTCACAGACCTATACCACTCACCACGTATCGCATCTCGAAGCGCTCCTACTAGCTCCTTCGTCGACTTGAATTCAGATAGTGGCGTCCCAATCGTGTCCGAGACGAGGCGCATATGACTACGCTCATACCACTGGTGTTCACCCTTTACCTGGTGGATGCCGGTGCACGTTCGGTGACCATCCGGGTGCCTCTCTTCAAACTCGATTTCCTCCTCCTCTCCCAGGTCGTGACCAAATACGCCCATGGCCAAACCCGGCCAGTTTGTTGCCCATGCCTCCATCAACGCATCCTCGCAGGAGCGGTTGTACTCCTCCAAGACTTCAGCGTCCGACGCTTGTGCGTGTCCCAGGTCGTCGTGCACGGCCTCAGAAGACGCGGACGACAACGGACTACTCTCCCGCGATCGCTCGGAAGTGGTAGTGTCCGCAGGATGGGGAAGCCCTTCGGCTGCAGAGCTCGCTGGACTATCGCCTGTCGACCCATCCGCCGTGGCCTGCGTCGTCCCGCCTACGCGTGTCGTGCTGGACTCTAGAATCTGCGAGGCGTGGTGCGCATATATCTGCTGGTAGAAATGCATCTCCGACTTCCGCGCAAGCTGTCGCCACGCGTCCTTGATGATCACATGCTTCCCCGTCGGCCAGCCATCCTTCGTGTCCGTCAGCTCAAGAGCCTTCCATATCATCGTCGCCCGCGAGAATAGGCGTGAGTTCATGAACAGAAGCTCGTACACCAGGTACGTCTTCTCCTTCTTGTCTTCCCCCTTCACTGTCATCCAGCGGCATGCCTTCATCGTCTCGTTGTCGATCGCCACCTTCGCCGCTTCCAACCGCCGCTTGGCCCCGCGCTGGGTGCGAGGCGTGACGAGGCGAACCGTTGGATCCGCCCCAACGATATCGCAGCCGTCGGGAATGGGGTGAACAAGGCGCCACAGGAACTCGCGCAACACTGCCCCGCGCTGAGCTTGCCACGCGAACGGCTCCGTGCAGATCGCTCCCACGCGATCGAACCGGTAGATACGTGCCATAGGCCCGTATATGCCGACAGCAAACACAAAAAGTCTGCTGCCCGCAATGAGGAGATTGCGTGCGCTCTTAGCGAGCTGGATTAGCGTCTTGTCGCACGCATCTGTCCCATTCCTCGTGCGACTCGCCATCGGGTCTTGATTCTCCTTGCCCTTCAACTCGAACACGACAGAAATATTTCTCCAGCGATTCGGGAGCTTGATCTCGTACGTTTGCCCCGGGAGCGACGCGACCACATCGGGCTGCGTCGCATGGTGCGTCTGCTCGCCTATGAGGAAGGGGAACCTGATCTCCGTGCGATTGTTGTTATAGAACGATGGGCGCTTTCCTGGTGGAAAGGAGGACACGAGCCCCGTGAGCCCCGTACACTGGACGTCATTAGCCAGCAAGTAGCGAAACATGCGAAGTCGTCGTACCAGCTTGTCATACATCAGGTCCTCTGCCACATTCACTGGCACGCTAGCCAACGGGCTTCTCCTCGACGTGTCCGCAGGCACAGGTGTGTTGCTCGGCACATAGTAGTCCAGGAAATCCTTCATCTCCATTTCTAGCTCGACGATCTTCCCCTCCAGTTCGCTCCTCCACCCCTCCAGGTTTCGATTGTTGTCTCTGAGCACTTCATCCTTGAAGAAGTGGAACACATTCTGCTTGCGGATCAGAGGCGTAACGTACGCCATCGGAGGACAATTTGTGGATGGGTATGATGGGGGCAAGACAAGGTAGGTTACGAGGGGAGCTGCACGAGGGAGCGCGCGAACATGATGTGCACGAGCCTGTAATCCGATGTGGCATGTCGGAGCTTGAGATGTCCGCCAAATAAAGTTGGGAGGAGGAGGAGTCTAGAACAAGGGCAGAATGACCCCCCGGACTATTCTGATGGCTTGGTGATGAGTCAGTCCGCACATTCCGCCCAATGAGGCAGGCCATGTTTAAACTCACAGCTCGATAACAGACGTGAAGCGATCCCTCGCACAAGCGGTAGCCCTATTCTGTGCGTTAGCGAGAGTAACGTGATATTTGTCCCGCACAACCGCAGAAATTCGCTTCGCAGCGTATGCTGAAGTTGGGAGATGGCAAAGTGAACGGAGACGGAGACGTGCGCCACTCGCGCGCGCCGTGTTCAAGCCGTGTTCAAGCGGAGTCTGAAAGTGGGCGGAACCAACTGACCTGCCCATTTGAGACAGCAATCCGGCTGTTGCCGGCCCGTCATTCCCCTTGCTTGTCCGCTTTAGACAGGCACTGTCTTCAAATGTCACCCAGACAGCGGGTGGATTAGAACGTGGAGAATTTTCCAGTAGGCCACTCTCCCGGAGGCCTTACCAATTCGCCCGATGGGCTTAAGGTGCATTGTCCATAAGTATAAGTCATAGAGAGTACGGTTGTCGAATCCGAGACCTAGAGTAACTACAGTATACAGGATGTCAAGTAGTCGGATTTGAGATATTATACAGCTGTACGAGCGCAGTGCATCCGCTACTACGGACTCAGTACTATGCAACGAGTCGCCGTACGAGACGCGAGTCAAGACGATACACGAAAGCACACGCAATCTAGAAAACAGAGGCCATCCGCTATCTCATTACTTCCGTGCCCCACTGCCTGAACGCTTGCGCAACTCCATGCCGTGCCTACTGGGAAGCGCATCCCGCGGTACACTCCGTGTCCTAGCTCGCTTCGACGAAGACGAAGACGACTGCCGTGGCTCTCCACCATCTGCCACATACTCTCCATGTGATCGTTTGCGACGTCCACTGCCTGACGACTCATGGCTCTCGTCGCGCCTGGACACACCAGACCCTGAACGCACCCGAGGAAGAGGCGGAAGGACGGGCGGAGGTGGCATCTCCCGTCCCTCATCGTGCCTCGTATGAACGCCGCCTTGCCCAAACTCGAGAGGACCAAGCATGGGCGGGGGTGACGAGACTCGCGGGGACATGGGCGGTGGCATCATCTGCCCTCGCACCGACGGCGAGGGGGAATACGGATTGGGGGCGTATCGACGGATTCGTGGTGGGTCGACACTCGGTGCCTTCGACCCAGAGCTTGTCGTGCGCGGTGTGCGAGGTTCGACGCCGCTGCCCTGAGACGTCTGTCTTGGGAACGGCATAGGCATACCGCCGCCCATCGATGGGCGTACGACGGGTGGGTGGTTCATTAGCCCTTGGGGTAATAATGCATAGTTCGGTAGCCCAGAAGCCCTGCTGTGGCCACCCGCAGAATGAGAGTCCCGACTGCTTCTCCAATTGCTCATGGGCTGAGCCGTATGGGCTGATTGGGCGCTGTCAGCGGGCAAAAAGGGAATAGCTTGATCGTCGACTGGCCAGTCATCGCGCGCGATGGCTTCATCAAAGAGGCTGAGGACTGAGTCAAACGTGAGTGGTTTGAAGAGCTCATCTTCCTTGTCGTTCGGATCTACTGTCGAGTTCCTTGCGCAAAGCTTAGAGAACTGCTTCACAAGGCGGCTCAAGGGCTCATTTCCCGGCACATCCCAACCGCGGCCCAGAAAACCCCGTTTCGCGTTGGCGCATTCGAGTTCGAATTCTTGGTCGAAGAGAGTTCGTAGCCACAGGTGGGCATCGCCGTTGCGATGGTCGGTGTACCTCAGCACGATCCAGAGCAGGAGCCAGAAGAATGACTCTAGGTCATGTCGCACTTGATGAATGACCTTCCCGCGAAGCACCTCCACGGACATGAAGTAGAACGTCCCCTACGACGAGGATCAGATTCGAATGTCTCGAATGTGTGCATATCGACGTACCGTTCGTTGCTTGCATTCCATCATCGTCTTCATCTTCGCTTCAGCCTGTGCGTCCTGCGTCCCCCCTTGCCCGCTTGCGTGAGCTTCCAGATACGCCTCCGACAGCTCCTTCCGCCGCTCCGGAGTCAACTCTCTCCACTTCACTAGCGCTTGTCTGTCTCGAAGATGTCGTTCCGGCTCCCAAGTATTCTCCTCCTCACCGTAGCCGACCCACTTCACCAGATACTCCTTCCTCTTCTCTACCTGTCGCTCCGCCAGTATCGCTTCTACAGGCCACTGCAGGTGTCCCTTCACATACACTCCACGAGGAGGTGCACCACTCCCAATATCGTAGTACTCGCTCGCCGGTGCCATTCGCCCTGGCGGCCTCTCCTCGCTTGTATCGGCACGGGGAATCCCAGCCTCGGTCGCAACAAACTGCTCCCAGCTCTCCAGTGTGTCCTCGAAGCCCAGATCGAGCAGGAACTCCTTCCAGTCGAAACCGTAGTCGAGGTCGTGCAGGAATCCTCTGCCATTCGCGATCATCACATTGCCCTCGCTCACATCCCGGTGGATTATGCCCGCCTCGAAGGCCAGCCGATGCCCTGCAAGTTTGACGTTAGCCAAATTGTGCACATCCACAGGTCACCACGACCACAGCGAGACTCACCACGTATAGCGTCGCGAAGAGAAATCACCATCTCCTTCGTCGACCGGAATTTCGAGATCGGCGTGCCCACAGTGTCGGATACAAGGCGCATGTGACTGCGCTCATACCACCGATGGTGTCCGTACGCGTGGAAGATCCCGCTGTCGGTCTGGTGCCCGATGTATGTCCCCTCGCGGAGTTCATCTTCTCCCAGGTCATTCGTGTACGAGCACATGGCGAGTCCCGGCCATTCGCGCTCCCAGGCCTCCTCCAGCTCCTCCGCAGAGAGGGACGGCGGCCGAGCTTTTGAAGCCTTATCCTTCCCTGCCTTACTGCCCTCCGCGCCTGCACCTCCAGGGACATCCGCGCTCGACGCTCCTTCCCCTCCATCAATGCCCAACGTTGACATCAGCTTCGCTAGGAAGTAGTCGTAGATCTTCACATAGTGGTCCGCTTCCGATTTCCGTGCCAGCTGTCGCCACGCATCCTTGATAACCACATGCCGCTTCGTCGGTACCCCTTCCTCATCCAGCTCTACAGCCTTCCAGATCGTCGTCGCCCGAGAGAACAGTCGAGGATTCATGAACAAGAGCTCGTACGCCAGGTATGTTTTCGGCCCTTGCTCTGGTCCACCCTTCACCGTGAAGTACCGACACGCCTTCTTCACTTCCGTGTGTATGTCCGTGATCCCCGCTTGCCGCAGCTGCGAATACGCCCTGTCATGATCCGCAGACGTCCTCACCAGACCGACGGTGGGATCCGCACCCACGATGTCGCAACCGTCGTGAATAGGATGCACCAGCCGCCATAGGAACTCGTACAGGATCGCTCCATTGTCCGCTCCATACTCGAAGGGCTGAGAGCACAGCGCCCCCGCGTGGTCGAATCGGAAGATTCGCGCCAGTGATCCGTAGATGCCCACAGCGAAGGCAAACAGGCGACTCTGTGCGACCAGGATATTTCGTGCACTCTTCGACAGCTGCACCAACGTCGCATCGTGCTGTGCCGAGCTGAACACCATCGGATCCCCGTCTTCACTCGCCTTCGCCTCGAACACTACCGAGATTTGCCGCCAACGCTCAGCGTGCTTGCGGTCCAGCACCAGACCCGGCAACGTCCCGATCACGTCCGGCTTTGTCGCGTGATGGGCACGCTCGCCCAAGAGGAACGGGAACTTGATCTCCTCGTGAGCGTTATTCGCAAAGTGAGGACGTTTTGCGTCAGGAAAGTTTTCCACCAGCTTCGTCAACCCCGCGCACTGACCCATATTCAGTCTCCATATCTCAACCACAACTGCCCTGCATACGTACCAGAGGTTCATACATATCCAATTCGCGTCCGCCCGTTGGCACGTCGAAAGGATCCCGCGCTTCCAACGGAGGCGGTTCAACGTTGCACGGCACCAGCTTTGCCAGGAATTCCGTCACGGGCATCATCACCGTCCATATCTTGTCGTCAATCTCCCGATTCCACCCCCGCATGTTGCGTTCGCTTGACTGCTTCGCGTCCTTTGCATAGAGGACGTCGTCGTATTGTTTCCCAATCCGGGGAGTAGCATATGCCATGCCTGAGGGTAGAGCACAGGGATGAAGGAATGCTGAGCGATAGAGGGGATAGTTCGAACGGGAGCTGCACAAGGGAGCATGCGAGCGAGAGGATCGCCGCGATCCTTTGAACTTGTGTGGCATGTCGGAGTTTGATCTTCTTGCCAAAGCAAAGCCAAAGAGTACGCCCCAATCTCTATCCAAGATGGCGGCCGAGACGAGTCTGATGAGCCGCCCATGAGTCAGTCTGGGCTTCTCGCTCGAATAAGCAGGCATGCCGCGTTGCTTACCGTTTGCTTGTGCCACGATACAAGCGTGCGTGCGCCGCAATAATAAAAGAGCTACTAAGTAAGCGTTAAACCCTGCTACAACACAGCGGTCGAATGTCGCGTCAGAGCACTCGCCGAGGCTGCCACATGAAGAGTTGAACTGGGACGCAGGCTCACGCCACAGTCGCGCGCCTAGACCAGGCGGAGTCTAAAGCGGAAGCGGAACAAATCGACCTTCCTTATCTGAGCAGTGAGATTCGGCTCTTACCGGTCCATCACGCCATTGTTCTCCCGGTTTAGGCAGGCGCCATGTTCGCGCCCTTGTTCTTTCGATGGCTGGGCGGAAACGAGGTGGTGTACCCTAGAGCACCCTTTATTCTGGCCTTCTTCAAACGGAGGCGACCACATGGCAGGGCAATCAGTGTCCGTGCCACACCGGCATACCGCCGTGACCGAGTGATTTTATATCATGGTTGAGACGCTGGCCTCATCCGACGACTCTGGTCGCACTAGTGCACTTTGAGCCAGCTTGTGTGCCCAACGGTCAAGCGTGAACAGTCCGCATGACTGAACATCCAGTGACAGCAAAGCGCGTGCATTATAAATAAGCGTAAATACCCTGTGTGACAAGAATAATTGACGGTCATCGGGCTGCCAAGATCGTGACTGGCCTGGGGTACGGCCGATGGCTGGTCTCATTCCGGACGGTAGGTCACACAGCGTAAGACACCCCTTGCCAACAATTTGTACCGCTGGATGATCCAAGCAGTGTGGATGATGTATATCGGCGAGGCTCATATCGTGATCGTGCGCTATATCAAACCCTGTCCCAGAGATAGAGCAGAATGGCGGAAGCAAGACAGTGCGAGGTGCTGACTCGGAAGTCGTCGTGGGCTGGGTCATGATGGGCAAAATTTGAAGTAACATCAAGGGGGATGGCATCGCCAAATGCCAATGCCCTCCATCTAGTCAGAGTCCTCATCGTCGCGGCCACCAGGGCGGAACAAGGCGGCAAGCTCATCAGCACCGAGGCGCATGTTCCTCATCTTATCGCCAGAGAGCGCTGCCTTCGCAAGCTCGCGCTTCCTATCCTGCAGCTGTACGGAATCATTCCCATTAGATGGGGCGAAGACAAAGCGAGCGATCCAGACAAACCTCGAGGATACGCTGCTCGACCGTGTCTGGGACACATAGTTTCCGGATCTGCACGGCTTTCTTTTGCCCAAATCGGTGAGCGCGGTCGAATGCTTGGTCCTGCATATACATCGTGAGCTCCACGGAATTCTTAAAACTACCGGAAGACGCGCACCTCTAGGGCTGGGTTCCACCAAAGGTCAACCAGAATGACGTGGTTACAGCACGTCAGGTTGAGGCCTGACGCACACCGTTAGCGGCGGCACAATGACAGAGTCACGAACACTCACCCGTCGAACCTGCCTTGAACGAAATCAGAATGACGCGCCTCTTGCCGTTCTCCTTCTTGATTGCATCGAGTGCAAGCTCACGCTGGGCCTTGTTCATAGTACCGTCGTCTTCAGCCATCCGCGCTCAGTACTTCCTTACACAATACCGAGAGAAAGAACTTACAGCGCACGTACTCTATCCCTTCGGCCTCGAGGAACGGCTCGATGATGTCCAGCATCGATGTAAACTGCGAGAAGATGATCGTCTTGTCCTCCCCATGCGAGCGTTCGTCAATCTCCTTCAGGAGCTCGATGATCTTGCGCGTCTTCGAGGAGTCGGGCGGGAGGTCGTCCTCACCAGCTCGCTTCGCCTTCGCCACAACAGCCGTGCACTCCACGCACGCACCGCCTTCGCCCGTGTTGGAGGACGTCAGCCTGGAGAATGTGAGTACCGCAGGCCGATAGACATAAGCTTACAACTCACTCGGTTTGGCACAACTGGCACCGCCGCGCGTTCGTCAGGCCCATCCCAGCCAAGGCATCCGCGAGGTCGTCCGCATCGTCATCTCCGTCTTGGCTCTTGCTCACTTTCGGATCCACGGCCTCCTGGTCCTTGCGATAGTCTTCAGAGACCAGCGATGGGTGGTTGCATGCTACACAGCCTATCAGCACACCCATTACCCCACGGCAACACATATGCCACGCACCCTGTCGTAAGCGCAAGAGCAGCATGAGCATCGAGGTATAGTTCTTCGCGACCCCGCCCTCCTGCTGCAGCGTCTCGAGCCGGTTCTGTACGAGCTCGTTCACCCGCTCGTAGAATGCACGCTCGCCGAGGTCGAACGGGCAGTCGACGATCTCCACGAGCCGGTCTGGCAGCTGCAGGATCGGCTTGCCGTTCACGACCGTCGTCTTCGTCCGCCGCAGCATCACCGCGCTGAGCACGACCTGCCCGGCGCGATACGTTAGCCCGTCACAACGTAGCACAAAAGATAGAGGCACTTACGTGCAGGCGCTTCATCGCCCGTGTCGTCCGGTTTGCCTTGATGGGCTTCGCGATCGTCTCGTTGAACGTGTGCCAGTCGTTGAGAGGCTTCACCCGCAGGAACTTGAACAGCGAGAACAGCTCCTCAACGTTGTTCTGCCTGTCCTCGGCGCGTGAGCGTCCACATCTCCGCATCAACATGACGTTTGAGCGAACGTACAGCGGTGTGCCGGTGAGGCACCAGCGGAACTTGCTCTCAAGCGCACAGCACGCCTGCGCTGCCTTCGTGTTCCGGTTCTTGATGTTGTGTGCCTCGTCTGCGCATCCTGCCTGTCAGCCGACAAGCCCGCCAACGAGAAGCCCGTCACTCACCCAAAACGACGCGCCACCACCGCACACGGAACAGCGCGTCCTTCGCCTTCTTTGCCCGCCCCTTCCTCGACGACGGAACGACGATGCTACTATCCGAGTCTGAGTCACTGTCTGCCTTTTTCTTCTTCGACCCCTTCCCTTCGTTCTTTCCCCCGCTGTAGGTGCCGTATTCCGACGAGACAGTAGTGTAGGAGGTGACTACGACGTGTGCGTTCTCGAGCCGCTTCGGATCTGTGCCAAGTTGAGTGCGATTGGAACGTAGGACGGATGACGCTCACCTGTCGTGCGGGTCGGACCGTGATGCTCGACGACGAGCAGTCCAGGCGCCATCCGCTTCACTTCGCTTGCCCACTGCGACACAACGGCGACAGGACACACGACCCTATCAAGGGAGCGCGTCAAATGCATGAATAGGTGCCCGTTTCTTGCACTCACAATGTCGCGGGAGACCAGCCCTCCCTCTGATCTTGCTTCTTTGCCCGCCCCTCCACGATCCGCACGATAGCCTGTATCGTCTTTCCCAGCCTACGTGCAACGCACAGAAGTCAACCAATCAACAATGCCAGTGTGTTCAGTCCGAACTCACCCCATATCATCTGCCAAGATCCCGCCATTCTTCTTACCCGTCTCCCTGTCGGCCATCCACTTGCGGCTCGCGACTTGATGCGGCAACAGCTTGAACTTTGGGTCCAGACCAGGCACTTCTGCGTCCTCCAGCGATACCTCCACCTCCGTCTCGCCGAATGCCCCTGAGACGAGGTCCCGGATAGCTTTCTCGGTGTCCGCAGCAGTCATCGGAACGTCGTACTCGTTGTCCGCAATGCGCATGTCGAAGACCTCTTCCGCGTTTGCTGCTGGTCGTGCAGAGCCACGTGGGATATCGCCGTTCATTGGTACCGCAATGGGGATGGCATTTTTAGACGGAGGCTTCACGGTGGGAGCGGACGAGCGCGAAGATTGAGTTGCGTTCATGGGATTGGTACGCAGTGGCTGCGGGCTGTGACTGCGTTCAGCGCATTTATCAGAGCTGCAAGGAACGCCATACGTGTCGTCTTCAGAGTCGGACAGCTCCACGACGTCCTTGGGCTTCCTGGGCTTGTGTGCAGTCTTGTAAGCGCTGCCGTCTTCGCTGTCAGAGCTGACGACCTGGGTGTCAAGGTGAGACTTAAGCAGTGCACCATACATCACGTTTTCTCACAATCACGGAAGACGGTGCTGGACGGGATGTCGCCTTGGAATGTGGTGGTCTCGCAGCCTCGCGCGGTGTGGTCATGTTTGGGTGCATAGACCTGTCTTGCCTTGCTTGTTCCATCATAAGCTTGCGTCGACTGCAGCAGCACGTGAGCTCAGTATCGTCGACCGAACCGTGATCACGTCACAAAGTGAATGTCCAGGCAAGAATACGCAGCAAAGCCCCATGCACTGTTACAGCGCTTTCCAAATGGCAGAGTCATGGCTCTCGAGGATGGGGACGACATCTATTCAAGTTGATCAGAGAGAGCGTAGAGATATACTTACTAAGCCTCCATTGTTAATGGGTTGTATTGGCAAGAATAGACAAAGGCGGAGAATGAGGGCTAGTTCAACGTTGAACCTCAACTTGAGTGGCGCACGGGGCGCCTTCTGCGACGCGTCGAGATCACGTGTACGCGGAAGTAGATTTCCGCAAAAGGCAATGGCGAAATATCTATGGCGCGTCGGTGGCTGCGGCGTCTGGCAGCCCGCCGTCTCCATTCATTGTGCACTCAGACTGTCCTTCACAACACTGCGGACGCACCGATTATTTTATTCTATGTAAGTTAGTCTTGAAAATATGCGATTACAAGGGAAACTAAAGCTTGCCACTATCATGCCTCACTAGTAGGGATTCATTGACCCCGGAAATCCCCCCAAGCCTCGTTATATGCAGTCAATTCATATCTAAGCAGTAAGAGCCTGCTGAAGTGGCAACACATCCAGAAAAGCACGCCGAACATGGACGGCGCAACTGCGGCTTGGGCAGCCGAACCAGACGAACTCACAACCAATTTCGACAAGAGCGCTGCTGCGGTGCGAGAGTCGTTGCATAGGTAAGCCTATGCAAGTCACACCCTAGGTCTCTGTTGACTTTGCAGGCTTGAGAATGATTTTACTCGTCCTCTCATCAAATACACCCTTGACTCCTTCCGTCAGCATCCAATCCGTTCAGTGAGTAATTAGTATCCCATGGAGTTGAAGCGCGCGCCTCATTATGCCGTAGACATATGTGACCATCTTCTCCTGCATCACCTTGCTGCCAGCACTGTCTTTTGTGTACGCACTTCCCACTTTCTGCTACTTTTCGCTCTGACATCAGTTCATGAGGCCAGCGGGCTTTCATTGTTTGTCATCACCTCCTTCACGGGCGTCGCCGTCACTGCTGCACTAGTCGCTGCAAGCACGGTCATTGCATTCTGCGGTGAGCATGACTCTTGTACATCACTCCCGCTGTTTCGTGTCTGCAATGATGAGAGGTTGTTCCCCTGTGAAAGGACATATCTCACAATCTGACAGGCGCATTATTCCTCGCATCACTCGTCCTTCTGGTCGCTGTCTCCTTCTTCCTGACCGCGGCAACCCTCGGTGCATACCTGGTTATTCGCCTGGCGTGGTTCACCTACGACGCCGGCCCACGCACTGGTGTCGCACAGTGGGCAAATGAGAGCAGAAGACAGCTTCTCCCGCCGCGATTCCACCCTGTCGAACCGCACGGAGACCAAAGGCCACTAAAAACTGAAGAAGGGCGGTCACGCGACGATCTGGTAGCCAATAAATACCGCAACGGAGGCTTTGCGGGATCGCGAGAGGACGGGCTGGACGGGTGCGGTACGGTCGGGGCGGATCTAGGGTAGCCGCCGACCGTGGCGAAGGAGGGGCTTGTGAATGAATGACATGGAAGGACCCAATTGCTCTCACTCGCGCTTTCTTACCTCGCATCTTGTTCTCGCGTTCGCATGCTCTCCTTGTGACGTTCTCCCTCCCTGTCCCTCGTCCGTACTGTAGACCGAATAGTCACTCTGCTCCCGCGCCACGCCTGGCTACGGATCTGCGACCCCGCCCGCACGAGCCCCGTGCGACCTATAGATGGCACGCCGCGCCCACAGGCGATGTTTCTGCCTGCACCGTCAGTGAGAAGGAGCAGGTATGTGGGGAGATCTAATCGCTTCTGGAGATGGATCACGGACGCGCCCGAGTCGGCGTTACGGCTTGCCTCACGCGCCCTCCCCTCCAAGCCGCCTCCTCTACGTACGCCCTGCCGCTCCGGCGCCCCTGCGCGCATTCTGCCCCGCTTTTTCTGCCCGGAGATCTCACGCAAGTGCTACCACGACGCCAGAAGTCGACCAGTTGCCACGGCGAGGATGATTGACTTCCGGAAGATCTCGCAGGAGGTGTACGCCTTTGCGGCGCAATCGGACTCGCTCGCGCAACGAGTCCAGGAGGCCCTCGGGGTTATCGACGATGCCCTCGCATCGTTCGGGTGCGTAGCTGGGCTGCTATACGTAGACTGGGGTCCTCATGCTGTGGCTAGGCCGGAGCACATATCGCTCAGCTTCAACGGCGGAAAGGACTGTACGTCCTCATTCTCTGCGATGCAGCGCGGGTAGCATCAGTGCTGAGTTGCGTGGTATCTAGGTACAGTCCTTCTCCATCTTCTAGCAGCGTCCCTCGGCCGACGAGGCAGCCTCGCGTCTCGACCCATCCCGGCCGTTTACATCCCCGTCCCTTCGCCGTTCCCGCAGCTCGAGGTCTTCATCCACGAAACCGCGAAGCATTACAACCTCGACCTCTTCCAGTGCCCCATCGACGAGCCAGAGCTGCCCGTTGAGACCGTCTCAGGCCCAGCAACACCTGGCCCCGCAGCCACGAATGGCAGCATCCCAGGTGCAAAGGTCAGGATGAGAGCGAAGGGCGGAGAGGGCATGAAGCGTGCACTTGAACACTATAAGGAGAAGTTTCCGCACATCGAGGCGATATTGATAGGAACGAGGAGGGGTGATCCGCATGGAGGTGAGTTTAGCCTACAAGCTCTGGCATCGCTAGACATGTCGCTGGGGGCGTTTCTGTCGTTGCTGCCGTTCTGCGTCACTTTGCGGTACCAAGGATTGCGGCGGTATTGTCGTCCAGTGCTTGGCCTTCAACCATTCGGAAGGCTGCGCACTGTTCCGTCCGATGGTTGCCTCCCCCACTCTATCTGTGAAGGGGTGCACATGAATCTGGCAGATCTGCCCAGATACGCACTCCGGCAAAATGGCCCGGAGGATTGCGAGGTCGTAATGCTACAACCCCGTGGTGAGAAAGTGTCCACGAGACCGGTGTAGCGAAGCAGCCAGGACTGCGGTGTCTGCGTTCTGCGACTACGTGCTCACTTCTTTACAGCAACTCTATCCTTCCGAAATCCTACTGACCCGGGTTGGCCCGCGTTCGAGCGCGTGAACCCCATCATCAACTGGTCATACGGGCAGGTATGGGACTACCTCCGGCGGTTCAAAGTGCCGTACTGCAGCCTCTACGACGAAGGGTGCGCCAGGTGCCCCTCCACTCTCTGCGCATGGCTGACGGCCGCCCTCGCAGATACACCTCCCTCGGCTCGACATACAACACCTTCCGCAACCCGGCGCTGCTCATCCAACCGGCATGTGGCAGCTGCTCCGCACACACCTCGCCCTCGTCTCAGACCTGCCCGAACGTCGCGCTGCCCTCATGCCCGACGCCTGCACCTTCATCCCCGCATGATCCTGACAACACGCACCCTCACGCGCCCTCGACACCCGCACCCACACCGCTTGACGACCCAGCGGATACACTCCCCGCCCGCTTCGAAGTCATCCCCACCGACCCGCTGAAGCAGTGCATCGCGGACGGCACGGGCTGCGATCCCCTGCCAGACGTGTTCGAGGTGATTCATGGAGACCCACGGAATGCGTGCTACGGCGATGCTGGGACGGACTTCGCCCACGGCCCGATCGTATCCACCACCATAAACGGGCGCGCGAACGGGCACATAAGGCCTCTGCCGGACACCGGGTCGCTGGAGATCATCGACGGCATCCCGGATGTCCACTGCACCGTTGAAAACGCCGAGTGCCGGTGTCGGTACCGACCGGCGTACGAACTCGTTGACGGGAGCCTGGAGCGAGCAGGGAGAGGAGGCGGCGCGGCGGCCGCGAAGAGGTGATATGCTGGGGGTGATAGAGTTTGAGGTGTGATTGGGCTATGTACGCTGATGGATTAGCAGACACTCTTCTTGTTGTATATCCGGAGTTTTTACGGGAATGTATCGATACACTAGCATACTTAAGATGCAGCAGTACTCGCGCAACCATACAAGATACGTCATCACAACAGAGCAAAAGTACAGTTGCTACACTGAACGCTCAATCGTCGCCGCCGTGCGAGCTGGCGACGTCGCTCGAAGCGTCGTGCATGTCCGTGTCCTGCTCTCCTTCGGTAGGGGCCGTCGCTCGCGTGAAAGACGGAGCTGAAGATGCAGCAGGGTCGTGCGAAGGGCCTTCAGACGGCCCGACCTTTGCCTTCTCTGCCTGCTTCTTCTTCCACTGATGCGCCATCTGTAGGAACTGGAAGGAGGTCGGGTTGGATTCCCTCTCATCATCGGGGAACACCATATCCCACACGAGTTCTATGGTCTGGATCAGCATATTGCTAAAGTGAACAATGTCCAAAATCACACACCTTCCTGTCCATCGCTGGTCTTGACGCGACGTGCACTGACAATAGGGATCTTGGACTGAACTTTCTGGACATCTTCCGGCGTGCCGTTCTTCTCCTCGAACGTCTTCCACACCTCCAGGAGCGCCGCGCGCTCGTCCTTGAGGCCCTGCTTCCGCAAGTCCGCATATCCCCTCTCAAACACCTGTCTCGCACGCTGGACATCACCGGGCACCATCTCTGCCTCCTCTTCCTCCTCTTCTTCCTCCCGCTCTTCCCGGAGTTCCCGCGCAACTGGTATAGGCGCCGCCTCGAACTCCGCGTACGCAATCCACACCTTCCAGTGGCCACTCAACGCGACGAGCCGCTCGTACAGAGCGCGGGCGCCCTCGCGGTTGCCCTCTTCGACCTCAAAGTCGATGTACGCCTTCCAGAGCACCTCTGGCATCGCGAGCGGCTGTTGTGTGACGCCGAGCTCGAAGATCGCGCGAGTGCGGGCGAAGTCCTCCAACTGCGACTCGAGCTCGGCGTACTTGACCCATGCGGACGAGTTGCTTGGGTCGAACTCGATATATTTCTCGTACAGTGTCCGTACGCGATCGAACTCCCGCAGCTACACGAGCACGTGATGAGGATAGTACGAGTAGCGGATAAGCACTGCGTACGTACATCAAGCTCGAGCTGGATGTAACCTTTGAACAGCGCTTCCTTGGGGCACATACCGATGGCCGTACCCAGGATTTTGCGGGCTGCCGGTAAGTCTAAGCGGCGGACCTCGAATTTTGCGAACATGAGCCACAGTTTCGCGAAGGTGAACTGTTTATGCGGTACGACTCGTATCGCTGTCTCGTAGACTTGCCGTGCGCGTGCGTAGTCCTGAACACAATGCATAAGCATCTTCGTCACCGAAGTCGACTGTGGACGTACCTTCGTTTCAATCTCCTCGAACAGGGCATAGTTTAGCCATAGGAATATATATCGCCGCCAATGCCGCTTCTGCCCGCCAGGCGGGACGTGCGCGACTGCGCGCTCGTACACCTCGCGAACTCGGCCAACAGCAGCCTCAATCTCCGCAGATGTCGCACCCTCTTCTCGCGCATCGCGGAGTGCGCCCTCTTCCAAGCGCGAGTAGTCGAACCAAGCGTCATAATTATGCCCGTCCTGCGCGAGCTCGTCTTCGTACTGGATACGTCGCTTGCCAAGGACAGTTGACTCTAACGTTGACCGCGTCCCATGCTGCTTCTCGAATCTCGTGTACGCCGCATAGAGTGCAGCTGACTTGGAGCGAGGGACGCGGGATAGAGCGAACTTGTAGATGACCCGTGCACGTTCGTACTCCTTCAAACGCGTCTCCATCTTGGCGAATGCATTGAAAACGGCTTGCGCCTTTTCCACCTCTTCCTCTCCATCGCCAAAGAACTCGAGGGCGGTTTGGAACACCTCCCGCGCCTTGTCGAGTTTCCCCCGTTCCTCCTCGAACTTGGCCCACTTCACCCAGTTCCTGGGCTCTGGGCGCACAGCAATCCACCGCTCGTAGATTGCACTCGCACGATCCAGCTCGCTGTACCGCGTTTCCATCTTGATATACGCCTGCCACGCCTTGTCGTCAGGCTCCCACTGCATCCAACGCTCGAACACCTGGCGGGCTCCCGGGACGTTCTGCAGCAGCTCCTCCAAGTAGACATACTTGTACCACAGTTGATCTACTCGAGGAAGGAGTGTGACTGCGCGGTCGAAGAGGTTGCGCGCGTGCTGCACGTTCCGTCCCTTAAGCTCCATCTCGGTGTAGCTAAGCCATAGCTGCACGCTCCGGGGGTCGACGTCCAACGCACGTTCGAAGACAGAGCGTGACCGGGCATATTCACCCTGGCTTGCCTCCCAGTTTGCATATTGGAGCCACTCTTTGCTGTACAGGTGTCAGAAGGAAGTAGACAAAGCAAAGAATAGGAAGGGGCGCACATATTCGAGCGCGTTTGCCTGATCCGCTTCTCAAACTCCTCTCTTTTTCTTCCGCGGTACTCGTGAAGCTCCTCAAAGTCTTCTACTCGTTGCTTAGGCGCACGAAATTGTGATTCTTGTCGCTCTTGCGCATCTCGGAGCAGCTGTTCAGCGGTGACTTGGATGGCAGCAGGTGCCCGGTTTTTGATACTAGCCAGAGTCCTGTCAGTATGATACGCAACCGCGTCAAAGTACACATACCGAGGCGCTCTTCCGTCCTGCATCTTGAAGCCTGTTGGGTGCGGACCAGAAGCGACCGAGACGTGGAATTACAGTGGCAGGGCTGCAGGAGGGACACTAGCTTTCCCGAAGCGCCCAATCCCGAGCCACAGACAATAGACGCCGGTGTACGACCAAGCCGGGCCGACGATGTCTTGAACTTGAACTCGACGGTTCAACAGTAGCGAGACAGGGTCACGGTCAAGCTCAGAGGCCACTGTGTAAGTTCGACTTTCATTTATGTAGTGCCTCAACTCGCTTCACCTACTCACTCGCGCAACGCATAACGTTGAACGTGTGCTACACCCCCCACTTAGGATCAGGTGCATGGAACCTGAGGTTGTTGAACAACCCAGACACTCTTCGGTTGCCTTGCATGGCTAAATTGCACTCACAGAACAATCGGTTGCCAATACTATATAATCCACTCCCCGCAAGGTAAGCTTACAGCTAACAGCATAGTTTCCAGCCGTCTGATATGCCCTTGCCACAGTGCAGCACTTTTTGACAGTCGAGTTGCTTAGCCACGCCGGAATTCACCATCAAGTGCACCACGACCTGGAGGCATGCTACTGGCTGAGTGTTGTTGGCTCATTCTGTTGCAATTAAAACCTCGGTGCTCTAGCCTCAACAAAATATGGAACCTGTTCGAACAGCCGAACGACGATAACTGTGTTGACTCCAAGCGAGGGTGCATGGGAAAGGAGTTCACTGTCGATGACACTCCGCCCCTCAATCTTCTCGTCTATAGCTTCTCGGACCCCTGTGCTGGGCGTGAAGGTCTCACGACCAGCTCCAGTTCCTCTGGCTCGCTCGCTTGTACTGGACCTATCTGCCGAGGTTCTGAGTCGCGAGGACCGGCCGTTATCCGATGCGTCCATGCTACCCCGAACTATACCTGTGCAGAAACAAATACACTTTGGGAGAGTTCGCTTAGGTGGCCGCGACGCTGAAGATCATCTAAGCCACGCGTAGCCCGGATGTCGTCGGATCTCACCTCGTAAACAAGAAAACGGTGGTGGTAGTCTGTCGTTCCGAGTCCGTCCAGCTGCTGCTACTCCTGCAAAACTTGATGGCGAATCGCTTCCCCACAGGTTGGAAGGCCTGGCGGTGGATTTCACGTCCAGCATTCACAGGCATCACCTTCAACCCCGAGCACGGTGTTCCTCAAGGATGTGTTGGGTTATCCGCAGAGCCAATATGAGAGCACATGGAAAGTACGAAGGGTGGACGGAAACGAAGACACGAAGGTGGCGACGCTCATGAGGATGAGTGTACAGAGTCCAGATGCCCTGAAGAGTCTCAGATTGCGAAAGAATCCACTGCCACCGCACTGATGTTGGAAGCAGCGCGAGCGCGACAAATTTCGACTCGGAGAGGATCATTCGCAAAAGTGCCAGCCATCATCGCTCGGCTCTTCGGATTGGCGAGGCTACTGCTTCGCCGCTTGCATGTCGTGTGATATCATCCTACATCTTTACATTATTTGGATGACCCAGCGGACAAATTGTTAGAAAAGAATGCTCTACACTGCATATACTACAGGGAATAGTGCCCGTGCCTCAGGCCTCGGGACCCGTCACGATCTCAAGTGGCATGTTGTCCGCCAACTGCTCTTTTGACATGCGGTGTTTTTGCATCATATCATAGAATGCATAGGCTTCCCAGGAAGTGCAGTCATACGGAATGTTCAGGCTCGAACATTAAGTACACGATGGGTCTAAAGGTCCAAACGGTGCACTGGTGCGATAGGAGTCGTAAGACGAAGCCAGCGTCTCAGTGACCATGCTCAAACATCACTCGGTCACGGCGGTATGCCGGTGTGGCACGGACACTGGTTGCCCTGCCATGTGGTCGCCTCAGTTGGAAAAAGGCCGGAATAAAGGGTGCTCTAGGGTACACCACCTCGTTTCCGCCCAGCCATCGAAAGAACAAGGGCGCGAACATGGCGCCTGCCTAAACCGGGAGAACAATGGCGTGATGGACCGGTAAGAGCCTAATCTCACTGTTCCGATATGGCAGGCCCATTCGTTCCGCTTCCGCTTTAGACTCCGCCTGGTCCACGCGCGCGACTGTGGCGTGAGCCTGCCTCCCAGTTCAACTCTTCATGTGGCAGCCTCGGCGAGTGCTCTGACGCGACATTCGACCGCTGGGTTGTAGCAGGGTTCAACGCTTACTGAGTAGCTCTTTTAGTATAGCGGCGCACGCACGCTTGTATCGTGGCACAAACAAACGGTAAGCAACGCGGCATGCCTGCTTATTCGAGCGAGAAGCCCAGACTGACTCATGGGCGGCTCATCAGACTCGTCTCGGCCGCCATCTTGCATTGAGATTTGGGGGGTACTCTTTGGCTTTGCTTTGGCTTTGCTTTGGCAAGAAGATCAAACTCCGACATGCCACACAAGTTCAAAGGATCGCGGCGATCCTCTCGCTCGCACGCTCCCTTGTGCAGCTCCCGTTCGAACTATCCCCTCTATCGCTCAGCATTCCTTCATCCCTGTTCTCTACCCTCAGAAATGGCATACGCTACACCCCGGATTGGGAAACAATACGACGACGTCCTCTATGCGAAGGACGCGAAGCAGTCAAGCGAACGCAACATGCGGGGGTGGAATCGGGAGATTGACGACAAGATATGGACGGTGATGATGCCAGTGACGGAATTCCTGGCAAAGCTGGTGCCGTGCAACGTTGAACCGCCTCCGTTGGAAGCTCGAGATCCTTTCGACGTACCAACGGGCGGACGCGAGTTGGATATGTATGAACCTCTGGTACGTATGAAGGGCAGTTGTGGTTGAGATGTGAGACTGACTATGGGTCAGTGCGCGGGGTTGACGAAGCTGGTGGAAAACTTTCCTGACGCAAAACGTCCTCACTTTGCGAATAACGCTCACGAGGAGATCAAGTTCCCGTTCCTGTTGGGCGAGCGTGCCCATCACGCGACAAAGCCGGACGTGATCGGGACGTTGCCGGGTCTGGTGCTGGACCATAAGCACGCCGAGCGTTGGCGGCAAATCTCGGTGGTGTTCGAGGCGAAGGCGAGCGAAGACGGGGATCCGATGGTGTTCAGCTCGGCACAGCACGATGCGACGTTGGTGCAGCTGTCGAAGAGTGCACGGAATATCCTGGTCGCACAGAGTCGCCTGTTTGCCTTCGCGGTGGGCATCTACGGGTCGCTGGCGCGGATCTTCCGATTCGACCACGCGGGGGCGCTGTGCTCTCAGCCGTTCGAGTATGGAGCGGACAATGGAGCGATCCTGTACGAGTTCCTATGGCGGCTGGTACATCCTATCCACGACGGTTGCGACATCGTGGGTGCGGATCCCACCGTCGGTCTGGTGAGGACGTCTGCGGATCATGACAGGGCGTATTCGCAGCTGCGGCAAGCGGGGATCAGGGACATACACACGGAAGTGAAGAAGGCGTGTCGGTACTTCACGGTGAAGGGTGGACCAGAGCAAGGGCCGAAAACATACCTGGCGTACGAGCTATTGTTCATGAATCCTCGACTGTTCTCTCGGGCGACGACGATCTGGAAGGCTGTAGAGCTGGATGAGGAAGGGTTACCGACGAAGCGGCATGTGGTTATCAAGGATGCGTGGCGACAGCTGGCACGGAAATCGGAAGCGGACCACTATGTGAAGATCTACGACTACTTCCTAGCGAAGCTGATGTCGACGTTGGGCATTGATGGAGGGGGAGGAGCATCGAGCGCGGATGTCCCTGGAGGTGCAGGCGCGGAGGGCAGTAAGGCTGGGAAGGATAAGGCTTCAAAAGCTCGGCCGCCGTCCCTCTCTGCGGAGGAGCTGGAGGAGGCCTGGGAGCGCGAATGGCCGGGACTCGCCATGTGCTCGTACACGAATGACCTGGGAGAGGATGAACTCCGGGAGGGGACATACATTGGGCACCAGACTGACAGCGGGATCTTCCACGCGTACGGACACCATCGGTGGTATGAGCGCAGTCACATGCGCCTTGTATCGGACACCGTGGGCACGCCGATCTCGAAATTCCGGTCGACGAAGGAGATGGTGATTTCTCTTCGCGACGCTATCCGTGGTGAGTCGCTATGGTCGTGGTGACATGTGGATGTGTAGACTCTGGCTGACGTCAAACTCGCAGGGCATCGGCTGGCCTTCGAGGCGGGCATAATCCACCGGGATGTGAGCGAGGGCAACGTGATGATCGCGAATGGTAGAGGATTCCTGCACGATCTCGACTACGGTTTCGACTGGAAGGAGTTCCTGCTCGATCTGGGCTTCGAGGACACGCTGGAGAGCTGGGAGCAGTTTGTTGCGACCGAGGCTGGGATTCCCCGTGCCGATGCGAGCGAGGAGAGGCCGCCGGGGCGCATGGCACCGGCGAGCGAGTACTACGATACCGGGAGTGGGGCACCTCCTCGGGGAGTGTATGTGAAGGGACAACTGCAGTGGCCTGTGGAAGCGATACTGGCGGAGCGACAGGTAGAGAAGAGGAAGGAGTATCTGGTGAAGTGGGTCGGCTACGGTGAGGAGGAGAATACGTGGGAGCCGGAGCGACATTTTCGAGACCGACAAGCGCTAGCGAAGTGGAGAGAGTTGACTCCGGAGCGGCGGAGGAAGATGTCGGAAGCGTATCTGGAAGCTCACGCAAGCGGGCAAGGGGGGACGCAGGACGCTCAGGCTGAAGCGAAGATGAAGACGATGATGGAATGCAAGCAACGAACGGTACGTTGATCTGCGCACATTCGAGGAGTTCCAATCTGATCCTTGTCGTAGGGGACGTTCTACTTTATGTCCGTGGAGGTGCTTCATGGGAAGGTCATTCATCAAGTGCGACATGACCTGGAGTCGTTCTTCTGGCTCCTGCTCTGGATCGTGCTGAGGTACACCGACCATCGCAACCGCGATGCCTACCTCTGGCTGCGAACGCTCTTCGACCAAGAATCCGAGCTGGAGTGCGCGAATGCGAAACGCGGTTTCCTTGGATCCGGCTTCGACATTCGCGGGAACGAGCCCCTCACCTATCTTGTCCAAGAGTTCTCCGAGCTCTGTGAGGAGAACTTGAAGGCCAATCGAAGGGCCAAAGCAGGACAACATTCCCGTCCTTTGACTTACGACTCAGTTCTCAGCCTTTTTGACGAAGTCATTGCGCGCGATGACTGGCCAGTCGACGACGAAGCGATTCCCTTCCTGCCCGCTGATAGTGACCGATCAGCTCATACGGCTCAGCCCATGAGCGATTGGAGAAGCAGTCGCGACTCTCTCTCTGCGGGTGGCCACAGCAGGGCTGCTGGGCTACCGAACTATGCATTATTACCCCAAGGGCTGATGAACCACCCACCCGTCGCACGCCCATCGATGGGCGGCGGTGTGCCCCTGCAGTTCCTAAGACAGGGCTCTCAGGGCAGCGGCGCCGAACCTCGCACACCGCGCACGACGAGCTCTGGTTCGAAGGCACCGAGCGTCGACTCACCACGGAACCGTCGATACGCCCCCAATCCATATTCCCCCTCGCCGTCAGTGCGAGGGCAGATGATGCCACCGCCCATGTCCCCGCGAGTCTCGTCACCCCCGCCCATGCTTGGTCCTCTCGAGTTCGGGCAAGGCGGCGTTCATACGAGGCACGATGAGGGACGGGAGATGCCACTTCTGCCCGTCCTTCCGCCTCTTCCTCGGGTGCGTTCAGGGTCTGGTGTGTCCAGGCGCGACGAGAGCCTTGAGTCGTCAGGCAGTGGACGTCGCAAACGATCACATGGAGAGTATGTGGCAGATGGTGGAGAGCCACGGCAGTCGTCTTCGTCTTCGTCGAAGCGGGCTAGGACACGGAGTGTACCGCGGGATGCGCTTCCCAGTAGGCACGGCATGGAGTTGCGCAAGCGTTCAGGCAGTGGGGCACGAAAGTGATGAGATAGCGGATGGCTTCTGTCCTTCCCGATTGCGTGCGCTTTCGTGTATCGTCTAGACTCGCATCTCGCACGGCGACTCTGACCTCAGTGTTGCATAGTATTGAGTCCGTAGTAGCGGATGCGCTGCGCTCGTACAGCTGTATACTAATATCTCAAATCCTACTACTCAACATCCTGTACACTGTAGTTACTATGATGATCTGTGTTTGCGGACCGCGCACCTTAAGCCCGTTGAGCGAATGCATGAGGTGGAGAGTGGTCTACTGGTGATTTCAAGAATTTTCAGTCTCATGCATCGCTGTCTGGATGACATTTGAAGACAGTGCCTGTCTAAAGCGGACAAGCAAGGGGAATGACGGGCCGGCAACAGCCGGATTGCTGTCTCAAATGGGCAGGTCAGTTGGTTCCGCCCACTTTCAGACTCCGCTTGAACACGGCGCGCGCGAGTGGCGCACGTCTCCGTCTCCGTTCACTTTGCCATCTCCCAACTTCAGCATACGCTGCGAAGCGAATTTCTGCGGTTGTGCGGGAAAAATATCACGTTACTCTCGCTAACGCACAGAATAGGGCTACCGCTTGTGCGAGGGATCGCTTCACGTCTGTTATCGAGCTGTGAGTGTGAACATGGCCTGCCCCATTGGGCGGAATGTGCGGACTGACTCATCACCAAGCCATCAGAATAGTCCGGGGGTCATTCTGCCCTTGTTCTAGACTCCTGCTCCGACCACCTTTATTTGGCGGACATCTCCAAACTCCGACATGCCACATCGGATTAAAGGCTCGTGCACATCATGTTCGCGCGCTCCCTCGTGCAGCTCCCCTCGTAACCTACCTTCAGTCTTGCACCCATCATACCCATCCACAAATCGCCCTCAGATGGCGTACGTTACGCCTCTGATTCGCAAGCAGAATGTGTTCCACTTCTTCAAGGACGAAGTGCGCAGAGACAACGATCGAAACCTGGAGGGATGGAGGAGCGAACTGGAGGGGAAGATCGTGGAACTGGAAATGGAGATGAAGGATTTCCTGGACTACTATGTGCCGAGCAACACACCTGTGCCTGCGGACACGTCGAGGACAAGCCCGTTGGCTAGCGTGCCAGTCAATGTGACAGAGGACCTGATGTATGACAAGCTGGTACGACGACTTCGCATGTTTCGCTACTTGTTGGCTAATGACATCCAGTGTACGGGGCTTACGGGGCTCGTGTCCTCCTTTCCACCAGGAAAGCGCCCATCGTTCTACAACAACAATCGCACGGAGATCAAGTTCCCCTTCCTCATAGGCGAGCAGACGCACCATGCGACGCAGCCCGATGTGGTCGCGTCGCTCCCGGGGCAAACACGACAGGCATGGGCCAATATCCCGAGCTGGAATATGGAAGGAAAATGTCACGGACGTGGTCTCCTGTCACACACGTAATCACCGGCCTATTCCGGTCCATGAAAGGAAGGCTATTCTGCGTATATTGCTTGCCTATCCCTGTCGAGAATGAGCTTACATATCACGAAGCGGGAAATAAGCAGGAAATGGCTAGAAAAGTAAACATATCACCTGCATATCACGACTCGTGGTAGTCTTTCTTAACCCCATCGGGGATATGCTGGGAAAATGACCGGCATAGGCTGCCCATTCTTGGACTTTCCTGGGAATATCCCGGGCAGGGGCAATATAAGCTTTCCTTGATAGGGAATTGTCAGTAAAAGGATACTGTTGCCGACCATATCCCCGTCATTTTCCACCCCGTAACACGTGAGCCAGGCACAAATGAGAATAGGCATGGAATAGGCAAGGAAAAGGCATCCTATTACAAGTTGGAATAGGTGGGGGATTATAACCATGACAGGTGACCACGTTCTGACCATATTCCTTACCTATTCTCGACGGGGATATTGGCCATTGCCCGTCGTGAAACGTACGAGAGCAAGCTCCCGAATCGCTGGCGGAATATTTCTGTCGTGTTCGAGTTGAAGGGCAAGGAGAATCAAGATCCGATGACGAGCCGCACGGGGAATGGGACAGATGCGGGAGACAAGACGCTAATCCAGCTCGCCAAGAGCGCACGCAATCTCCTCATTGCGGGCAGCAGACTTTTTGTGTTTGCTGTCGGCATATACGGGCCTGTGGCACGTATCTACCGGTTTGACCGCGCGGGAGCGATCTGCACGGAGCCGTTCGCGTGGCAAGCTCAGCGCGGGGCAGTGTTGCGCGAGTTCCTGTGGCGCCTTGTCCATCCCATTCCCGCAGGCTGTGATATCGTTGGGGCGGATCCAACGGTTCGCCTCGTCACGTCTCGCACCCAGCGCGGGGCCAAGCGGCGGTTGGAAGCGGCGAAGGTGGCGATCGACAACGAGACGATGAAGGCATGCCGCTGGATGACAGTGAAGGGGGAAGACAAGAAGGAGAAGACGTACCTGGTGTACGAGCTTCTGTTCATGAACTCACGCCTGTTCTCGCGGGCGACGATGATATGGAAGGCTCTTGAGCTGACGGACACGAAGGATGGCTGGCCAACGGGGAGGCATGTAATCATCAAGGACGCGTGGCGACAGCTTGCGCGGAAGTCGGAGATGCATTTCTACCAGCAGATATATGCGCACCACGCCTCGCAGATTCTAGAGTCCAGCACGACACGCGTAGGCGGGACGACGCAGGCCACGGCGGATGGGTCGACAGGCGATAGTCCAGCGAGCTCTGCAGCCGAAGGGCTTCCCCATCCTGCGGACACTACCACTTCCGAGCGATCGCGGGAGAGTAGTCCGTTGTCGTCCGCGTCTTCTGAGGCCGTGCACGACGACCTGGGTCACGCCCCAGGGTCGGACGCCGAAGTCCTGGAGGAATACAACCGCGCCTGCGAGGATGCGTTGATGGAGGCATGGGCAACAAACTGGCCGGGTTTGGCCATGGGCGTATTTGGTCACGACCTCGGAGAGGAGGAGGAAATCGAGTTTGAAGAGAGGCACCCGGATGGTCACCGAACATGCACCGGCATCCACCAGGTAAAGGGTGAACACCAGTGGTATGAGCGTAGTCATATGCGCCTCGTCTCGGACACGATTGGGACGCCACTATCTGAATTCAAGTCGACGAAGGAGCTTGTAGGAGCGCTTCGAGATGCGATACGTGGTGAGTGGTATAGGTCTGTGAACCATATACGCTGTCTCATAGAGGCTATGCTGCGCGTATAGGACACCAGCTTGCTTTTGAAGCGGGCATCATGCATCGCGACATCAGTGAAGGCAACGTGATGATCGCGAACGGCCGGGGATTCCTCCATGATCTCGACTACGGGTTCAATTGGAAGGCATTCTTGCGCGAGCTGGGCTACGAGGACACGGAGGCGAGCTGGAATCTGTTTGTAGAGACTGAGCAGGGCATCCCTCGTGCAGGTGATGCTCAGTCTGTTGCGCCCTGCGCAAGCGGATCTGCCCCTGGTTCGAGCACCAACATCCCGCCTCATCCCTCGGCAAGCGGCCAGGTCAATGAAGCGGCCCTTGTTGACACCATCATCGCTGAGCGGGGTGCGGGGGATGACAAGATGTATCTGGTCAGGCGACGCGGTACTGCTACGATCCACGACGAGTGGCAGGCACGGTCGCGCGTCGAGGGCTCGGTTATGCTGACGGACTGGCTGAACCGGCCGCGGCTGGAGCGCAAGCAGCTGTCGACTCTCTACTCGAGCGCAGACAGCACAATGCGGACGGCGGAGCCCCTCCAGGCTGCAGTTGGCGCAGGCACTGATGTTGCTTCTCCGTCGGGGAAGGCCAAAATGGTGATGGAGTGCAAGCAGCGTACGGTAAGCATATGTCGTCTCATGCCGTGGTGCTGTATCTGATGTACCGCTGACGCAGGGCACGTTCTACTTCATGGCAGTGGAGGTGCTCCGCCGCGGGATCATCCATCAAGTGCGGCACGATCTGGAATCGTTCTACTGGCTGCTTATCTGGCTCGTTCTACGGCACACGAAGACCTCGGTCGCTGACCCACATGCAATGTTGAAGACTCTCTTCGACCAGCCGAACGATCTGGACTGCATAATCACCAAGCGCGGCTGGCTGGGAACTGAATTCGGCGTGGACAGTAACCCGCCTTTGAACTGCCTTCTTGAAAAGTTTTCCGATCTATGCGCCGATAATTCTCACGTCAAAGCCTCACGGCCTGCTCCCGTTCCTCTGACCTACAAGCTTGTCCTCGACCTCTTCGACGAAGTTCTCAAGCGAGACGACTGGCCACTGAACGATGCGGCCATCCCATTCAAGTTGGCCACCCATCAGAACCAACCGCGTCAGAAGAGTACGTGGTTGAGCGTCCAGGAATCGAATGCCCCCCGTGCACAAAGAGGATTCAATGCTCCCCCCGTTATCCGTCCTCGAGGACTCAGCGATGGTGAGCTGTTACTGCGGCGCGCTGCAGAACGAAGTGCGCAATCTGGCGGCGATCCACCTCAAACGCCGCAGTTCGCGGTCACGGGCCCCCCAGTCGAGCTATGGTCGGGACCTGTACCAGCAGTGGCTGCGCGGTATCGCTACGATTCCGGGTTTGCATCGCCATCTTCGCGCCCGGACGCATCAGGGGAGGTTATGGGCCCTCCTGCCGTGCCTCGATCGCCTTCGCCGGAGCCCACTGGGCAACGGCTGAGGTCTGTGCAGGACGAAATAATGCGTGCCTACTCCAACGAAGCAAGACCTTCCATCTCTCGGGGCGCACCCCCCGCAGACTCACAACGATCTTCTGGGTCTCACGATGACAAGAGCAGGAGCAATGAGCGGAAACGAACGCATGAGGACGTCACAGCGGATGGGGAGGAGCGTATGGAGTCAGGACCCGCGAAGCGTTCAAGGAGACGGCGCCCATTGCCACCGCCATCGGATCGAGAGTTGCGCAAACGACACTAATCACTGTCAGGTCTTCTGCTGTTCTGTACTGTACTATGTTTCGTCCAATTAAACGTCTTCAATGGCAGAGCGCTATGTAGACACAACCGACGAAGGGCATAGCCACATATATGACAGAAGAACCTACGACTCTAAGCAAGTTCACAGTGTAGCACCAACCCCTTTGTTTCGAGTGCCAACATTCAGATTCAAGGCAGGGTAATGAACATGAACATGCGCCGTGCAGCCTGCACGAGGCGCCTTACTGTGCAGGTAGGTAAGCCGGCGATAATGTGCGTCTGTTCAGCATCTGAAGCATGCTAATTAATACCTACAGATTGCGACACGTGTCTCTCTGAACAGCCGTCATCAGGGCGAGATTTGTCTACCGGATTGTGAGTGTACTTTGATGTTTAAATCGAGCCCCATGATTTTATACTGGAACTGAGCTGTTGGAGACTTTCTGACAAGTTCAAGTTCGTGCCAACGCCAGGGACTGCGAGTCTCTCGTCCCGACCGGGGCAAAATTAGGTAAGCAATTTTACTAATACCAGCGGCTGTTTTGTTACTACTAGTTGCGTACGCCCAACTTGACGGGTGGCCAAAGGCGTAAAGAAGGAGGCCGAAGCCACAAATCAATTTGTTAGGAACATGGCTATCATACATGCCGGATTCGCCCGCGCGAAAGCTATATTCCATGGACCGTGTTTGGAGTGAAGCACGCGAGGTAGTGACTCACATTCATGAGTCGGTCAATGGCACATATGTAGAATTGTCCGAGTCAAGATTGGGTGTGGTCCATCAACCATAGCAATGCATGCCAAAGCGTATATACAATAAGAGTAGCGATACTGTCTACTTGCGGCCACGACGTGTCTCGGGTTGCTTCCGCCCACCCGAAGAGGCGTTGCCGTGCCGCTTGCTGTTCGTCCTCATGCGCTTCATCCTCTCCTGGTCAGAATTCGTGTCGTTCTCCTCGTCCGTCGTCTCGTGCGGCTCGCGAGACCGCTTGCGGCTGCAACTTCCACTCGTCACCTGTGTACTGCTCCCGCCGCGCGCTGCGCTGCCTAGGCGGCGTGATCGCCTTGATCCACTAGGCAAGATCTGATCGGTAGTGAGGATATCGACGCCCTCAATGCTGATCGGAGTTCCAGAGTCTATACGGCTACTCTCGATGTTGCTCGTCAAGCGTTTCCTTTGCTGGCGTATTTGCTCCTCGTCGTCCGGGATTACGTACGGCAGGGCTTCATCATCCTCTGTCGGCCACTCTGACTCTTGGGCAAGCGCTTTGTCGAACATCCCGAATACTTTCTCGTGTGTCAAAGGATCAGAGGGCTCGGCGCCCTTAACCCGGAAGTTTGTCTGGCAGGCCGTGCGGAACTCGTCTATGAGCTCATCCAGAGGTTTAATGCCAACCTCTAGAGGTCGAGCGCCAGTGAGAAAGCCAGTCTTCGCATATTGGCATTCTCCCTCGTCGTCATGATTGAAAAGCTTCTCACATGCTCGTGCGTCCAGTGTATGCGTGGTGTGGCGCAAGATAATCCACACAAGCAGCCAGAAGAACGACTCGAGATCATGACGTAGTTCATGGACGACATCACCATCGGTGAGGAGATCAATCGCCATGAAGTACAGGGTTCCCTGCAACAGCGTGATCAGCAAGAATAGGAGTCTCTGGATGGCGAGTTACCTACCGTGCGCTGCTTACACTGCCTCTTGAATTCCTCGTCGGTCAAAGGCTGGCCGTTCTGGGGGCTAACGACGGGAACCTGTACGCCTATAAGACCCTCGACTTTTTCAAGCTTGTCTTGAGTGTCGTCCTCAGTGCCGAGGCTCTGTTCGACATTCACAGGAGATCCAGAAGTCTGCGCTTGTGAATCACCATTCCCGGCGGGATGTTTAGGGTCACTGCCTGCGGCCTCACGTCCGTCTTGTGCGTTCCCATTGACTGCATTCCTGGCCCTACGCTCCGCCCTCGCCTTCTGCAATTTGGCTAGCTGTTCAGCCTTCCGCTGAAGGGCAAGTTTGGCGCACTCGTTGTCTACGAACGCGTACCAGTCCTCTTCTTCTTCGTGGGATAATCCAAGCTTATCGAGCAACCTCTGCCAATTCAGACCGTAGTCAAAGTCTTGCAGATAACCCTTGAACGAGAAGCTAGGGTCCCTGGATATCATGACATTAACCTCACTGATATCGCGGTGTATGACGCCCTTCCTGGAGGCCTCCAAATGCCCTAACGTGCGCGACGCGTCAACGATCGATGAAGGTGTGCGAGATCAATTACTTACCTCTAACAGCATCGCGCAACGCCTCAACCAGTTCCCTTGTCGTCTGAAACCGAGAGAGTGGAACACCGACGGTCCCAAGTAGCAGCCGGGAATGGCTCCTCTCGTTGTGCAGGTGAGCCGGTCTAGCGGAGTGCCGAGACGTCACTGTCAAATGGCCAATGCCTAAGCCTCCAGGTTCGCCGCGCTCCATTGCGGCATGTTCAGCGGCGCCCAGATCTTCCCCACGAAGGAACTGTGTGACTCCGGGAATTTGAGATCCGTCACCGGCCGAGGCGAATATATCCTTATAGTGCTCGCTCTCGAGAGGACGAACGAGCTGCCACCAGGCGTCCTTGATGACAACTGGATTTCCCTTCGGGTTCCCTTCCTCGTCGAACTCGATAGCCTCCCAGACCGTTGTGGCACGCGAAATCAAGTGCGGATTGATGAAAAGGAGGTCGTATGCAAGGTACCTCTTCGCGTCCGCCGTTGTGTCACCGACAGTAAAATAGCGATAAGCTTCCGCCGCTGCCTTTGCATCGTGAATGTGGACACCTGCATCACGCAGCTTCGAAGTAAGATGTTCGTGTTCGTTGGAGTGGACGTGAGTCACGGTCGGATCAGCACCGACAAATCTGCAGCCCTTCTCGATAGGGTGGGTGAACCGCCACAGAAATTCGTATACCAGCCGTCCTCCGTCGCGAGTAGTATAGTCGAACGCGCGGGAGAAGACCGCCCCAGCATGGTCGAAGCGGAATATACGGGCTAGCTTGCCGTAGACGCCGATCACAAAGACGAACAAGCGACTCTGTGAGACCAGCAGATTCCGTGCGCTCTTCGCTAGCTGGACCAATGTCCGCTCGTGCTCATCCGAGTACAACTTCATTGGATCCTCCGACTCCTTCCGCTTCGCCTCGACAACAAACGAGATATTCCTCCAGCCGTCAGGATGAGTGGCGATCGATGTCTCGCCGGGAAATGAAGCGATGACATCGGGGCGAGTGACGTGGTTCTCGGACTCGCATAGCTTGTAAGGGAACTTGATCCTGTTGTGATTGTGGTTCTTGAAAACCAGCTTGTTTGCAGCCTTGAATCTAGACACCAGCTTTGTGAAGCCGGTGGTCTTGGAAGAGTTAATAGGATGCTCGCTCGACGTAGCGATGCACTCACTAAAGGCGCGTACATGTCGCTCTCCTTTGTCGGATTCTTAGGCATCTCGAATGCCGTGTAACCGACATTGCTTGCGGGCTTCTCCCCTGGTACAAAATGCTCAAGGAAGTCTTCAACCGGGTTGGTGATAGGAATGATTCTCCCTGCGATCTCGCCCTTCCAAGCCATCTGTGTCTTCTGGCTGATCTGTCGAACATCGGACCGCTTCATCGGCCGTGGGTTGCGCGCCCTACGGTGTTTGCAAGGTGTCCTAATTCAATCAATTTCTTCTGAGAATGTTGTAGACTCTGAGTTGGGAGAAAAAGTGGCGAGGGGATGACCAGAGTGAATGCTGTATGAAGGGGCGCGTGTGCGTGAAGCCCGCGCGCCTTTCAATCGATGTGGCATGTCGGAGTTTGATGCGTAATGTGCAGACAACAAAAAACCGGTGTAAAAGGATGTTCGGGCCGCCACCCGTATAACCCTGAAAACCGGTTGATGGTTGATTAGTGCTCGGCTTTCGAATGGGAAAGAAAGCGCGACTTAACGCACAGAGATGCATTACCCCAAAATCTGACGACTCTGCGAGATCGTTAACTGGCCGTATTGATGTCTTGTCACATATTCTGATCCCGATAACAATGTCGTCGCACACAACGTGTGGGCGGGATGAGAAGAACAACTGACACTGAGGCTCACGCCACATTCATGTGGCCGTTATAAGCGGAGTCTAGACTCCATGCCCGGCGTAACTCCGCCACACTAGCCACTACGCCGGTAGCCGTCATACACGCAGGCGGAAACCCGCATACTCTGATGGTAGGGACTCTTCACCAGCAGAAAACAATTCGGGAACATAACCCGCCGGAACTACCGAGTAGCATCTGAATGCCTGGCGATTATGCTGCCTTCTGGGCCGACGTTTGTCTGCTAACCACACACTCTGGCAAGATTACAACTATTTGACGACTCTCACATGTATTCATGCACTCTACCTGTAATTGTTGACTCATATGCTGCGCTGACGGGTGGTCCCTCACTGGAGGTCTTCGTAGGCAGAAGCCGACCAGAATCCCGGATGGCTGATGACGGGTAGGTCATGGGCTGAATACTACGCTGCACGTTTCATTCTCAATCTCCATGGTGAGCCGAGTGTCCTATACAGTCATACACCGTAGACCAGCCAGCCGCCGGGGCTTCAACTGCATCGTATTCGGCTTAGTGCACCGTGGTTGGTTTCATGCAGCGCATAGTTGCTCGGTAAGCTATTCTGCCCAACAACAGCCATGTGCTCTCTGCTCCAATAGCATGACCGAATACAAGGGCTTCCGAGGATGAGCGAGACTACTGCTATATCGGGTGAGCAATAGTTTCCGACTTGTTTGTATGAAGCGGGGACGATGAGAACACGTGGGAGCCGCGGAAGCACCTTGAGAACACGGAAGCATTGGAAAACTGGGAGAAGCTGTCGTCCGAGGAACTGTCTCGGCGTTCGTTGAATGCAGGTGCGCAGTCCGTGGTGGATATTATGCGAGAGGATAATGGAAGATGACGGCATAGACAGTGTCCGGCCGTCGCCGAGGGATAGAGCAATGCACCTCAAGCCCATCAGGTGAACCGGTGAGGCAGAGAGTAGCCTACTGGCAAATTGCATAATTTTCATTCCAGTGCACCGCTGTCTATGTGGCATTCGGAGACAGCACCTGTCTATGGCGGACAAGTAAGGGAAATAGAGTGTATCTGCAAACACAGTATTTGAAAAATCCAAATACTGATCGTGCTCCACGCCCGCCCCAGGGAGTGCTTAGCTGCGCTGTCCTGAGCCGCGGGGAGCCTCTCCCTGGCCTCTTCCCACAACTATGCCCTACTGGAGGCCGCGCGGCTCTTGAAATGGCACATGCGCCTGCCAGGTCGGTCTGTTTCCGCCTTGGAGTCAATCGAGTTCGTCGAACTCGACTGGACGCCTGCAAAGGTCAGATTGCAGCCCGTGTTTTACCGGCACCTCGCTAACTTTGTCTTCGTCAAGACACTCTATCTCAAGTATTGCCGCTTCATCTGCGCCGAGGATTTGGCAAGAGTCATCTGTGCATCGCCCAACCTTGAGGCCTTGAACGTTGATTCTATCACCGTTCAGCGGGCGAATCGCAAGGGCAGCCTGGAACAAAAGGTTGCAAACTATTATCGTTACCAGTGCAAAACTCCAACTCTCAGCGAACTTTGCTTCTGGTGCGTACGTGATGAAGCATGTACACCCTCCAAAGAGGCCGGACCAAAGGTCGAGTTAGAGGCACTGCATCGGGATGTCTTGGACGTTCTATCGTCATGTTCGAAATCGATCGCGAGCCTGAGGGTCAGCACGACGCAGTTTGCATCGTTCGAACAACTCGAAGAGTTCTTGAATCGTTTCCGGCGTCTCCGCACCATTTCCTTGGAGAGAGAGCCGAAGTGGGAATTGCCTCCTCCCTCCGCCAGCATGCCCCTTCTGGCGACGCCGGAAGTCAAGGATGATGTGTGGGAGGAGCTCAACCTCCTTGAGATGCGGTCCGGAACTGCCGGGCAATTCATCGAACTCTTCGTCGGACAGCGTCGGAAAGTCCGAGAGCTATTGCTCGATCTTCTCGATTGGCCCACCCCCATGCTACACCGCGTTGTCAAACGATTCACCGCGCACTGTGGGCGGAACCTTAACACCTTCAAGTTGCACATTCAACATGAGCGACGTACCGAGTCCCTTCGCCTCCAAGCAGGGACTGCGCAGGTGAGCAGGATGGATGTTTGAAATCTGATTGGTGCGCTTCCTCAATATCTCGTTTATCCAATAGGTCTGGTATCCCATCCCCTCCTTATTCAGCGTCAACACTGGTCTGCAGGAGCTGGAGATCTATCTTCTTATACCCGCGCCGCAGACCATGCTTTGGGTGCTCAGCGTCCTTGGGCAACTATTCTCGCACATTGTCAGCAGACAGTTGCAAGAAGCTTAAGTGCACCTCACATTCATGCTATCTGAAGCATTGCTCAGTACAGAGGGTCTCTCGGAAGCGTCCATGGCTGCATTCCGCCACGTTCTTTATACTGGCTGTGCCTCAGTCGGCCTGGAGGAAGCTGCTGAATGGGGAGACGAGGCTGCTCCAGTCCGATTAGCGTTCCAATATGTCCCCAGCGCCGTTGTCAGTAGCGACGAGCGCCAACTGGTGGCCAACGACTTACGACCTATCCTAACCTTTCTCTTTGAGCCATGGCTGGACAACGAAATCATCGATATAGAGCTCCCAGATGATACCTGGATCCGCGGCGACTGATAGGATACTCGCTACTGGTGTGGTAGTGTTCCGTACGGTTGCCTACATGCTTGCATACCCGACGAATGTCATCAATTGTTCAGCAGATTGGATCACGCTACACCCTTCACCGGCTGAATGCCCGGCTGAGCGAGATAATCGTCGATATCCTGTCTGCCCTGAATGTATCCGGCTCGGGGTACGCCAGTTCGGTGACGTTTGCGTCCCACACGAAGTCCTGCGGATCCGCATTGTCATACACCGGCTAAAGCGGCGTCTCCGTGTCGTTCGCGCGGAACGCGTTCGGATCGAGCTCGCGTATGAAGCTGGCCCACGAGCGGCTCATCAGCTTCGCGAGCGCAAAGTAACTCGGCGGCTCGTTCGCGAACGGGTCCGGCGAGACGCCATAACCGTAGCCCTCCGCGTTGTCGAAGACAAACGCGACCTCTGGGAAGTGCGTCACCCCGGTTTCGAGCGTGTGCCCGTTCGGCCGTGTGTTGAACCGGTAGCAGTAGGCGGGCGTGCCACCCGCCGCCCAGGCCTGTTGACTTCCCATAGATGTGGCTCTCGGTCTGCGACCGAAGGGCCGACTCTTCCTGCAGGTCCCATCCCACATGACCGCGCATTCACCCTTCCCGCCTGCGACCGCCTCCTCCTACTGTACCACGTGCCACACACGATGGACACTTCAACTCGGTGCGAACCGCCCCCAGTCTCCCTCTGTGCATACCTGCGCCCACACAAAACCTCCTATCCCACCTCACTCTCTGCCTCTGTCCGTCCCTTGGCTCTACAACACTACATCGCCATCCTGGCCCACTTCTCGTTTCTCGTCTCCACCGCATCGCATCGCAGGCGCCGCTCGTCCTCAAGGTCAGGGCGCGCGCGCGCGCATATATTTATCGTCGTCGCATTCGCCCATTCTGGTCGTTCGATCTTCGCATCCGCATCGCACGTCCCGGTCGCTGTCCCCCACCCACCCATATCGCATGCTGTCTCCGCGCTCGCAATACAGTCCCGTACTGGTTGTCACATACACTGATGGTTGTGTGTTGTTCGTTCAAGTTGCGCGGTCGTGAGGCCTTCGTGTATACCTTCGTTCTGTCGCAGTAGTAGTTGTGGACTATGGCATTGTTGAGTACCATCATCACAAGTCGGTCGTCGGTATTTTCAGCGTACGCATGAAAGCCAAGCAATCACCAGAGCCTCAGACAATTTGTGTGCGACTTGAACCTCATATAAAGCACAGGATCTGAGCACGCGCGATCACAATTAGTGCATTAGATGCTGGATACACACCCCTTAGTATGACCGAAAGACCATTCGGGACGGGAGCGGTGTGCAGTGGTAATGTGTATGATCCGCCTTTGTACTACTGGGAGCACGTCATGGTACAGTCAGCAGCGGACGATGTTGAACGCCAGAGACTTGGCTTGGTAAGCGCATTGGATGCTGAGCAATGCACCGTGTAGGCTCAACGCTCGGTATAAGCGAGGAGTTTGCGACCTGGAGACTGATAGAACAGCAGAGCGACACATTGAATAGAACATTAGCGATGACGAGGTACGTGGTGCTCACTGGGGCGACTGGAAAGCTGGGATCAGAAATACTGGCGGCGCTGTTGAAGCTTGTGCCAGGTACGCACCACATCGCCATACACGTTAACCATGCCCACGCAAACCGGATGGCTGGTAGCCTCTGAGATCATCGTCTCACTCTACAACCCAGCGGGGGCCCCGCCCGCCCTACGCTCCTCCGGCGTCGAGAGGGCCGCCTTCGCCGGCGCAGACAAGCTGCTGCTCGTGTCGTACGCGCACACCGTGTCCCGCTGCACCGCAACGCGATCGAGGCCGCACGCGCGACGGGGGTGCCGCACATCTACTACACGAGCCTTGCGTTCGCGTTCGGGTCGCGGGGCGGCGAGGGGGAGAGGGAGAGCGTCGCGGCGGTGATGGAGGGGCATCTCGCGACAGAGGCGGACCTGCGCGGGAGCGGGGTGACGTACACCATCATCAGGGAGGGGGTCTACAGCGAGGCTGCGCTTGTGTAGCTCGGGTCGTGGCGGCCGGATGGCGCAGACGGGTCGGACTCGGACGAGATCGTGGCGACGGAGGGATTGCGTGGGTGAATAGGCGGGACCTGGGGGAGGGCACGGGGAAGATCATGGCTGCAGTGCGTGTCCGCACGACTCGCCGCGATACCTAGGGTGGTTCAGTGCTGACGGTGCGTGGTAGGAGAGTGGGTGGGAGAACAGGCTCGTCGCACTCACCGGCACGCGCACGCGCACCCTTCACAAACTGCTCCCGACGATCTCCACTTTCCTGGGCCAGCCGGTTTGGATGAGAACTGTGTCGGAGGATGCGTACGTTGCGACGCTCGCCGCGCGGCGCGTGCCACCGGGGAGCGCAGAGTACCTCTGGCAGTGGGCGACGACGTACCCCGCGCTCGAGCGGGGAGAGTGCGCGCAGGTCGACCCAATGCTGCGCGAGGCATTGCGTTGAGATCCGACCGCCAGGCGAGGAAATGAGTGATTGAAGGCTCAGATCACAACGAGCGGTAGGCGTGCAGCACTCTGGGTCGCCCGAGTGTTCATGTCGTTGTGGGCATGCAATGGAAGTAGATGGCCAGCGCGGTACTCGTTACGAACACGTCCTAGGGCGATGCGAGGGGACTTCAGATGAGCAGCTGGATGGGAGAGTCGGTCGTTAATGTCTACATAGGGCCCGACCCTCAGCGACATTAAATGGAATAAACAAACAAACAAACGAACACGTGCTGGGCGTAGTGTGCCGTTGTTTGTGACCGCACCGTTATAAGTGCTGTATCACACCTAGACGTCCCACTTTGGCGCCCTACTTAGCCACGTCAAAGGGGCCCATGTGACCCCTCTAATAAGGCTCGATCCCGCCTTTTCCTGTGACTTCCCGATATCTCCCCGGGACCTCCTGGACTTCCTATAGGGAGCCCTCGACCGTTGCCGCCGGGCCTCACTCACGTGCTGTCTCGCCCCCGCTCGGCTTGTCGCCACCGTCCCCGGCCTCTCCCGCGCTGCTCTCAGCCACCGCCACGGCGGCATGCCGCCTCCCGCCCCTCTGTCCGTTTTGGTGCATGGTTGGTGGGTCCACCTGCCGCCGCCCGAAACTGGTACTTTCCGCTTTTGTACATGCCCGCGCCCGTGCTCTCCCGCCGCGCTGCGCGCTTCTTTCCGCCACGCGCTCTCTCTTCCTCTCCACCATCTTCCCCCGCAGCCGCTTCGCCCGCCCTTGCCCGCTGCCCGCACGGCTTCGTCGCCTGCTGTGTGCATGGCTTCGTCGCCTGCGGTGTACAAGGCCTCTTCACCCACTGCTCGCACGGCGTCGCCGCTCGCATTGCTCATCCTCTGCCACGTCACCTCTCCCACCAATGTTCCCCTCGCCCCTAGGCATTCTGCGCCGGTACGTCAGCCTTCCTTGCTGCAGCATAGCCCGCCTGCATCGTGATGTTGCTCGCTCTGACTTCGTTATCTTCCTATAGCTTGCTGTTGCATGCCACGCCGTATGCCCGTAGGCACTGCCGCATGCCTTGGCTGCCTCCGTTAACATTAACGGCTCATGGTCTGCCCCCATTCCTGTCCTCACTGCTCCTCATTCATCATTGCATTGGCCACCCTAGTTACTCGTTATCTGCACTCATTATCTGGACCCCGATTCGTTGCCTGTCGCTTGCTCGACACTGGTATGTCTCTGGTCCTATCGCTTTCCTCGAGCTATGTACCACGTGTACGCCTGTCACTGCACCTTCTTTCCCTACCCCCGTTCCTACATAATCCCTCATTGTTCCCTTACTGCCCTCGTGGCCACTACTCTTTGTCAAGCCTATACCTTTGTGCAAGTACCCATCATTGAAGTTCGTGCTCAAAGCTAGTGACCACGCTGCCTTGTGTATCCCCAATAAAGATGTGATGACTAGTAGTCCTTGTGAAGTACAGAAGTATCTATGTATGGAGAGCACGTAGCTGATGGAGACATTACATAGCAGTATAGTCAAAGGCATAGAACATGAAAAGACATGTCTAGTCTGAGTCTCCAACAGTCTCAGCACTCTTCGGGTTGGTACGGCGTCGTTTGTGGGAGCGCGCAACATCTGTGGGCTCGTCGTCACTACTACTATCTCCATCTTCCTCGTCACTGCTTGCAGCAGTGCGCTTCGCTTTCGACTTCTTCCTCTTGCCGAGTGACTTACCGGCGTCGCTGCGTTTCTTCCGTGGTATGATCTCCCCGGCCTGAACTTTGCGCTCATACTCGGCCACGCGTGCGGCATGCTCCGCCTTCGAAAGGCGAACAAAGCAACACTGGCCTGAGATGAGGGCATCGAGAAGGGTACGTAGCGGAGGAAGACTTGTGCTGAGTTTTGCTGGGCATGTCCATGTCGAATGAGTCCAACCCTGCAGCTCGACACCATACTTCACGACTACGTCGGACTCGTGGTTTTTATAAGACATCTTCGCAGCCGAATTCTTCGTGATCGCCACTGCTCTGTGTTGTTAGCCATGCGGTGCACTTGGAAATGATGAGACACACACCGAGGCCGTCTTGGATCTTGTTTTGAATTTGATTCTTTAACTCTTTCGCCTTTGCTCTAGAGCTCTTCGCCAATGCTGTGCTGGATAAGCATTGAAGTACAGCTGTAGGTGACTCATCACTCACTACGAAGATCACTATTCGCCAGCACAAAGCCCTCCACCAATGCTCCAACCCGTGTCGCATCAAATCCTTTGCGGATATGCGTCGCCAAGAAGTGTGGGAGGTCCTCGTTCGTGTAGAACCAAATGGGTTCACAATGAAATGTTGCTTGGTTGCGAACGACGAGGGACATCGCATCGATGCCGACATATATCTTCAAGAACTCGTACTGCAGTTATAAGTGAATCTATAGGGGATGCCATAAGGCCATACAGCTCACCCATTTCTCGATTTTGGCTAGGACCGAATACAGAACCTTCAGCCTCCCGCGGGATGAGAGCTCCGTGCTGGTCGCCTCTGCTTCCTTGTCCTTCATGAGCTCCACAACGAGCTCATCCTTCTCCGCTTGTGTAAGCTGCTCATACTCGCCCGCATGGTCGGCAAGGATCTCCTTTAGTTTCTTCTTGCTCCCTTTCGGAAGATCTGGTAGGTACCATGATGCAGTGAGTACAACGACGCATATGAAGACCGCATGGCTGACCTTCATTGACGGCATTCGCAAGGCTATGAAGCCACGCGTTGTGCGCGTTCGGCTTGCGTTGATTTGACATCTTCAGCCCCATATGGAATAGAAGTGACATGAAGTGGGCCTGCGGCTTATCGTAAGCGATTGACATCTTCATGGCTGTCGACGCTGTGTGGGTGAGCCACTCCTGGACGTCAGCATCAATAGCGGCCTGAACTTCATCTCGCCGGGCTTTGACTGCATCCTTCTGTGAAGCGGGAAGAGTTGGACGTCGAACAGCCTGAGACGGAGTAGAAAGAGGTGGTGCGAGCGTGACGGGGAACTCGGAGACCTCCGCCATGACAGAAGCTTGTTCGACGGGCAAGAAGCAAGACCACGGGGAACGACAAACGGAGAACGTTCCTCACATGGGTATTGACACGTTCTTTTTAAGAAGACTCTTGGACACGTTGCCAACTGAATCGCGCCGCTGACAGTGGGATATTATCACATTACAAGACCCTGATGTGAATATTTCCTGCAAATTTCCACAGTCAGAAGCGAACACGCTAGATCAATGGTGCGCGTACCTGTATGCAGGACTAGTGGCTGTCTTCGGGTAGTTGGTATGCTGTGGGCCGCGGAAATTGCTACGAGGGAGCTCCCGAGACAACCGCCAATTTCCATCCGCGGAGAGCGGCACCGCAGCAGTTATGCGTGTAAGGGTAGTACACGGATCAGTGCCAAATGCCATGGAAATACGGTCGGCAGTCTCAATCGAAGCACACAAGCGAAAATTAGCATGCAATTACAACGTCACGACAATTCAATGGTACATCACAGACGATCCTCGCGCTTCAGAAGCCCCTGCTCGTCACAGTCCCGCATCATCGCGTAGGCCAATCCCATTGCCTGAACTGTGGTTAGGCCCAGAGCAGACATGAGCTGCTCAGCCCAATGCGTCGACGGATACATATTGAAGACATGCTCCACAGCATTGCCGAACTTCCTATATCCAAGGGCGGCAAGATAACGAGCAGAATGCTCGCCAAATCCGCCAAGGTACGAATTGGAGGGCCTTGCCGGCGGAACACGGCCGGGAGATAGGGTCTGCAAGGGCACCGGCTGCGGCGAGAATAAGTCATGCAAAGACGACATATGCGAGGACACAGTCACCGAAGACTCAGTCTCTTCATCAGAAGACTCGACAATCACTGGGGCCATTGAGCGCGGAAACAACGGGGATTGCGTCGGGTTCACAGCATTGCCGACAGGCGTGGAGGATGCACTTCCACGTGGCCTAGTGTAGACAGGCGTGCCAGGGCGCGGACTGGCCAAGGCCGATGATGTGTCGGGCAATGGAACACCGGGAAAGCCTGGGTTTGGATGGGCGCAAGACGGCACAGATCGGTGGGATTTTGTAGGGGACGGGGTTGGAGTTGCCGGCAGAATGTTCCCTGTCATTGATGTGTTCACCCCAGGCCCGCCAGGAGTGCGCGATCGTGTGGAGCGTGCCTTTGAGCGCTTGCGGTCAACCGAAGGGGTGCTACCAATGGACATAGGCACCGGAGAGGGCGACACAGTGGGAGGTGTTGGAGACTGGGCAGATGGAGGCTTCGGGTCAAAAGTGAATCGCACTGTTGTGAAGTCATGAGTCATAGGAAGCCAGAAGAAAATGGCAACTTACCTTCCTCTGCGCGCCGCTGTTCGGCTGCACGCAGAGCAGTTATCTCGGCAGCCTGCTTCTCGGAGAGTTCTCGAAGGCGTGCGTTCTCCTCATTGAGATGCCGCAGTTCCTCAGTAAGACGTGCTATCTCTGGGTCGGGAACCGCAGACCCAGACGTGCGCTGGTCCGTATGACTCCCAGCATCCCGTGCAGCGGTGATAAGCTCCTCGAGCTCACCACGAGGATGACCCCAGAACTCGTAGTAACACGAGTTATCCGGCGACTCGGGGAAGATTACAGGCTCACCCTGCCCGGTAACGCTCTGGCCGCCCTGAAGGGTCCAGCGATCCTCTGCCGCACGCAGCCAACGTTCCGACACCTCCATTCCAATCGTCTCGATGAAGGTCTGGATAAGAGTGGCGATGACGGGCTTGAGCGCCGAGAGCTCGTCAATGAGGTATCGAGGCAGGTAGACTTCCGCCCTTATGTTCTCTGGCGTGATCAGTGAGCCGGGACGGAGAGAACCTGGGACGGAGATGACCATGGTATATCCTCCGTTCATGCGGTCCCTCGCGCAACACTACAGAAGTCAATTAACATAAGGGAAAAGCGTGGTACGGGAAACTCACTGCATCACAGATTAGTTTGAAGATATCCTGACGCAGGTTGTAATTGTCCTGCGAGCCGGTGCGGCAGCCTGCTCGACCTATGTCGAAATCCTCATGGAAACAGTCCTTCTTGACAGCATGTTTTCCATCCGTATGAAACCCAGAGACAAGGAATGCGAGGGCGGCCGAGTCCAGCTTAGACGCGAATGAATGACTGAAGCCCTTCGCAAGGAAGTGGGACTTGACCGAGGTCCGTCCAAGAGGGTTCAGCCGGCATTTGTCGAGAGCGAGAGTATTGAAGGCCATGAGGGAGCAGGGGAACACATGTCGCCGAGAGACCTTCTTTTAAGAGCGATTGGGGCGTGTACGTAGCGGGCGTGTGCAGCTTCTGCCCCGCAAGCTTCCCTGCTATGTATCTGTCAAATCTCCGATGCATCGAGATTGTTTCGATCTGGGATCTAATGAATACAAGATTTCTGCCGATCCGTTCCCACTTGTCACTCACTACGGTCCCTGGTGTGTTGCCTGCAAACGGGGTGTCGCGCAGCCTGGGTTCAATGAGCTCAGTGATATGTGTGTATTTAGGATGGTTCTGTCTTACTTACATGGGTAGAAGATAAAAGTGTATATGAACAACACGGAGACTGAGACCTGAGAAGAGTACATTGTCAGGCTTTGGACCTGTATGCAAGAGCGCGAGTGGAGCGTCTAAATTCAGTTCCGTTCGTGTATGAACTGTCTGCAGTCCCATGTATGGATCACCGTTTGCTCGAGCCATGAATTGCAACAGAAACATAGTATATGACTTACATACTAAAGTGGATGCATGTCACGAAGTACTGGATGTGTCTGTGGTACGATAAATGCTATTTATGCCCTGTAAGTGCGTACGGACAATACTAAGTACATCAGGATCCACCGTACTATGTTGGCCGTGTACCTAGTTCATCTATATATGATACCAATACATCTGAGTCTTGCTGAGATAGAGATCCTACGGTGAGAACACTATCATCCGGTGCATCATCTCCGGAGTCATCATCATCCTGAGTGGAATACCTCGCCCACGAGGGCGGTGGAACCCCGCCACTACCCGCTGATTGCCTGCCAACGTGTTTGCCAGAGGTGACTGAGCCGGAAAAACCTGGTAGACGTGCCGTCTGTCGAAGCCGTGCGACGATCATGGTGTGCGTGCGATCGAGTGCCGTCCAGCGTGCAGATAGCTCATGTGCGAGAGCTGGGTTGGTTAAGAGAAGACGTGATACTGCTGAGTGGTAATCAATGTGCTCGTCATACATATACGTTAGGAGACGAGGAATCTCGACATTGAGTCTGTCGATCTCCTCACGCGCTCGTTTCATGTCATAGAATAGGTTCATTGCCTCGCGATGCCTCCGTTTCGCCCAGGGTTCCTGATGAATGTCGGAGCGGCTATCGCGGAGAAGATCAAACTCTGCGAGCGACGCCATCTCGATGACTTCGTTCCAGGAGAGAGAGGGTCGCGGGGGCTCCATTGCAGCCGCATACTTGTTGTACCGTGCTAGCGCTTTCTTGATGGCCTCGGCGCGAGCTTTCAGTGCCTTCGTGATTTTCTCGCGGAGCTTGTACCCTAGGGAGACGATTAGCTTGTACGTATGTGGCCACTCCATACTAACCAGTGCCACTCATGCCGAGCTTCGTCAATTCGAAGAGACGTTGAACGATTAAACGTTCCAAGGTATCGACTGACTTGTAGTATTTGCGCATCAATGATTCCTGCGCGGCCTCTTTGTACTCAGGCATATCGCACGTCCAGCGCCGTTCAAGGTCAAGTTCAACTTCGAATGCATGACACTCATCGTCTACGAGCGTGTACTTGCGTGCGGTTGCAGTCCGATTGCGATTGACAGTTGCAATTTCTTTCCTCGTGTAGCCCTTTGTGATGATGTTATAGTCGAGCTTTGCATGCTCTTGCTGCGCATGTAGCATACGGAGACTACAGGACTTCAGTGCTTAATGACACACATTGAAATGCGAACTCACCGGGCGACTTCAAGACGTTTCAGCGCGTCGACATATTCAACTTTGCGCACAACTTCTGGACGCTCCATCTTGCGACTGCGGAGGTACTCCTGCTCTTGCTCCAAATAGCGCTCAAGGTCGGTGTTCGTGATGTCGAGCTTCGCGCAGAGTATCCCAAGGGTCTCAGCACCCTCTCCCAGTATGGTAAGTGCCTGTCGGTAGTTGTTAAAAATGAAATTCCCTACGAAATTGTCTCATCAGCGCTGATATTCAGGGCTGCGGGATGAACTCACCGGATTCCTCATGCTTTGATCTGTTCCAGTGATCGAAAAAATCCTCGATGGCTTGTCGACGATGAAATGCACCTAGACGTCCCACTTTGGCGCCCTACTTAGCCACGTCAAAGGGGCCCATGTGACCCCTCTAATAAGGCTCGATCCCGCCTTTTCCTGTGACTTCCCGATATCTCCCCGGGACCTCCTGGACTTCCTATAGGGAGCCCTCGACCGTTGCCGCCGGGCCTCACTCACGTGCTGTCTCGCCCCCGCTCGGCTTGTCGCCACCGTCCCCGGCCTCTCCCGCGCTGCTCTCAGCCACCGCCACGGCGGCATGCCGCCTCCCGCCCCTCTGTCCGTTTTGGTGCATGGTTGGTGGGTCCACCTGCCGCCGCCCGAAACTGGTACTTTCCGCTTTTGTACATGCCCGCGCCCCTCGCCGCGCCCCAGCACCTCTATCGCTCCTGCGCCACCCCGCTCCCGCCGCCCGTTCCTGCGCCTGCTCCGCCACTCGCTCAGGCTCGCCACATCATCCGCCTTCTTGCTCGTGCGGTGGATATCGGCGGAAGGCCTCCATGTCTTGCTGGGGCCGGCTATCTCTGTCTACTCTCGCACTAGCTGTCTTGTCTCACAGCCTCCTTGTCGTGTCCGCTGCCCTGCCAGTCCCGTTATCTACTCCCCAACCGTACGCTATCTTCTCTGTCAGTTCCATCGATGTTGCGCTCTCCACCTGCTCAGTTCAGCCGCGCCGTGGCCCGTCCGAGTTGTCCTGCCTGCCGTCTCAGGCCCCCAGACTTGATGTGCTCAACCCTTGTGGCCTTCGTTGCCTATCTGGTACGTGTTTCGCTCTGTACAACGACTACAACAACTGTGTAGGTCCTCTACTCTCCCGACTCACTCTTCCCTGTCAGTACATGCACTCCGACCTGCCGACAGCCTACCAGGCCTATGCCCCTTCGTCTCCGCCCGCCTCCCGTACCTTCCTTCATTACCAGTCCACTCTATTCTATCCTCTCTGCGGTATGTACCAGTCTTTTGCTCATTGCCATCCCCGACTTGCCCTTCCTCGACACGCCGCGCCATTTCGTATGCACTTACCGAATTTGGTAGCTCCTTGTGCGCTTCTCGGGCTCTCGCTATGGGCGCTCGACAGCCCTCTGCCAGCAAGACCCACGTCCGTCATCGCCCCAGGCGTCCCATACGAGGCTTAGGGTCAAGGGCCCGGAGCAGTCAAGTGGTGCTGTGCTCACTGTCCTCTCTTATCCGTTGTACGTGCCATGGGCAAGCGCAAATTGCACAAGTCGAAATATGGTGGCTCGGCCGGTGTGAAGGTCCGCTACTCACAGGGTTATCATCGGCGTGTTGCCCAGGTAAATCATTCACTCTCTGGTGCGGCGCGACGTAGGGAGGAGACGGACAAGAGATATCGGGAAGAGCTGGCTGGTACGTCTCATGCCGTCGTGTATGTTCATGACTAAGTCTTTGCAGCCCTTACGTTCGTGGAGCGCGACGCACTGACTCAGATGGCCATTGATGACCCAGTGGAGGATGACTGGGAAGATGAGACCCAGTGTATCTTGCCTGCCGGTGAGGAGGGCATGTTTCTAAGTGCCGCTGGAGGCGAGCATGCCATCTGGGAGGAATTCTTCAAGGACGGGCACCAGCAGTATGTTTGGATGAATATCTCATGTATAGATAGCTGATGTTCCTTGGCAGGACCCGCAAGGATACACGGAGCAGGCGCGAGAGGATGCATATACGCAATCAAGACTGGCAACAGCAGATCGACAGAATTGTGGATGGATACTTGGCGTGGAAGGCCGGTTTCGCCCCATGCGTTGGGGTGGACATAGCGCCGTGGGATGTCACACTGATAGACTACTGGGGTACGTTGTCGCTTTCTGTGCTCACGAAATGAGGCTCAGATCGTTCTAGAGTCACGCATAGATGTTATCATCCCAGCCTCACGGGAGGAGTATCCGAACGAGTCTCTGGCCCTGCGTGGCTACTTGGGGACTGCCCCCTTGAAGCCATCCGTAGCGATTGCATTCCGCACTCTAGAAGCCTACCGACAACTCCATCGTGCTTGCCCACGGCTCAGCATACAGGCACAGGTGCGGGCTATATGTCGATTACAGGCGGTATGTGGAGTCCCCTGCACATTCCACACTTGGTCTCATCATGCTACCAGGTTAACTATGACCGCACCCTCGAGACGCAATTCAGAATTGCCTACGACGTCTACCTTGATATTCTCCAACGTGTCAATTCCCGTGTCGATCTAGAGCTGGGACGTGATACGCCAGATTGGAAGAGGCTCAACGTGTGCGCGCCCTGCATGTACAGGCTCGAAGGCGAACCTCATTTGAAGTATTCAATGCTTGTCGCCATGGATGGCAATCAATCCCTCAAGCTCGTTGATGATGCCTTCCGCGCAGGGAGACCTCTTCGTGATGATCGTGCCGGCCGCTCCACGTGCTGGCTAACCCCTGAAGAAGTTGATCGGTGGAAAGATGAAGTCCACCGCCCGGTACGTCCCACGTACATGTGTTGTGCAGCCAATAGAAACTTACAGTAGCTGTAGAACGTCTCGACAGGCCCAGATTCCACGGCAGGCGCACCAATTCAGTTGAACACTGGTGCCGGTGTGACTGCGGGCAGTGCGCGACCTTCCATGCTAGCGCCTGACAGCAGTAGTGCGGCGCCGACAGATGCTTCTCTGCGGGTTGGTGGCATCACTGCCTCCGTGAACAGTCAGTCTGGCGCCGGAAGCTCGACTGCATCAGCCTATGTGCAGCTAGATGGGGAGTCTGACGATGAAGATGCTCCCGAGGACGACATTGACTGCACCGACGTCGACACTTCTGGACACGTCGACAGCAGTGATTCACGCCTTCAAGTGGATGTTGCAACCTGTGTTGAACGGTGGCGGGCTGCAGGCCCAGAGTCACGTAAGAAGATGTTCGCGCTCTTTTCCATCACAGGTATCTTCGTATGTGTCTGCCGGCATGGCCATCCACTTGTCGTGTGTGATATGATCCGCTCAGGCGAGCTGTGCGTCCGGTTTCACTTTCTGAGTGGCCTCATTATTAATTATATGAAAAGGATGAAGTATCCCCTCGCAATCATCAATCAGCTGATGGATACCTACGGCTCGGATATTCTAGTGGGTTACGACATTGCATGCGCGTTCACGCGAACCGTCGCGAAAAGTTCACTCGCGCAGCGAGTGAAGGACCTGCGGCTCTGTGGCATTGTCCCAGCCTTCCATGGCCACGGTCACAACCGTGGTTGCCAAGTGTATTGGCACCCCCGCTATTTCGACGGCGCAGGAAAGGAGGACTTCGAAGGCTGTGAACGTTTGTTCTCAGCGTCAAACCACCTGGCGTCAGGTACGCGTCTGGCATCAGCATTTCATCGTCGACAAGCCATCGAGGATTTTTTCGATCACTGGAACAGATCAAAGCATGAGGAATCCGGTGAGTTCATCCCGCAGCCCTGAATATCAGCGCTGATGAGACAATTTCGTAGGGAATTTCATTTTAAACAACTACCGACAGGCACTTACCATACTGGGAGAGGGTGCTGAGACCCTTGGGATACTCTGCGCGAAGCTCGACATCACGAACACCGACCTTGAGCGCTATTTGGAGCAAGAGCAGGAGTACCTCCGCAGTCGCAAGATGGAGCGTCCAGAAGTTGTGCGCAAAGTTGAATATGTCGACGCGCTGAAACGTCTTGAAGTCGCCCGGTGAGTTCGCATTTCAATGTGTGTCATTAAGCACTGAAGTCCTGTAGTCTCCGTATGCTACATGCGCAGCAAGAGCATGCAAAGCTCGACTATAACATCATCACAAAGGGCTACACGAGGAAAGAAATTGCAACTGTCAATCGCAATCGGACTGCAACCGCACGCAAGTACACGCTCGTAGACGATGAGTGTCATGCATTCGAAGTTGAACTTGACCTTGAACGGCGCTGGACGTGCGATATGCCTGAGTACAAAGAGGCCGCGCAGGAATCATTGATGCGCAAATACTACAAGTCAGTCGATACCTTGGAACGTTTAATCGTTCAACGTCTCTTCGAATTGACGAAGCTCGGCATGAGTGGCACTGGTTAGTATGGAGTGGCCACATACGTACAAGCTAATCGTCTCCCTAGGGTACAAGCTCCGCGAGAAAATCACGAAGGCACTGAAAGCTCGCGCCGAGGCCATCAAGAAAGCGCTAGCACGGTACAACAAGTATGCGGCTGCAATGGAGCCCCCGCGACCCTCTCTCTCCTGGAACGAAGTCATCGAGATGGCGTCGCTCGCAGAGTTTGATCTTCTCCGCGATAGCCGCTCCGACATTCATCAGGAACCCTGGGCGAAACGGAGGCATCGCGAGGCAATGAACCTATTCTATGACATGAAACGAGCGCGTGAGGAGATCGACAGACTCAATGTCGAGATTCCTCGTCTCCTAACGTATATGTATGACGAGCACATTGATTACCACTCAGCAGTATCACGTCTTCTCTTAACCAACCCAGCTCTCGCACATGAGCTATCTGCACGCTGGACGGCACTCGATCGCACGCACACCATGATCGTCGCACGGCTTCGACAGACGGCACGTCTACCAGGTTTTTCCGGCTCAGTCACCTCTGGCAAACACGTTGGCAGGCAATCAGCGGGTAGTGGCGGGGTTCCACCGCCCTCGTGGGCGAGGTATTCCACTCAGGATGATGATGACTCCGGAGATGATGCACCGGATGATAGTGTTCTCACCGTAGGATCTCTATCTCAGCAAGACTCAGATGTATTGGTATCATATATAGATGAACTAGGTACACGGCCAACATAGTACGGTGGATCCTGATGTACTTAGTATTGTCCGTACGCACTTACAGGGCATAAATAGCATTTATCGTACCACAGACACATCCAGTACTTCGTGACATGCATCCACTTTAGTATGTAAGTCATATACTATGTTTCTGTTGCAATTCATGGCTCGAGCAAACGGTGATCCATACATGGGACTGCAGACAGTTCATACACGAACGGAACTGAATTTAGACGCTCCACTCGCGCTCTTGCATACAGGTCCAAAGCCTGACAATGTACTCTTCTCAGGTCTCAGTCTCCGTGTTGTTCATATACACTTTTATCTTCTACCCATGTAAGTAAGACAGAACCATCCTAAATACACACATATCACTGAGCTCATTGAACCCAGGCTGCGCGACACCCCGTTTGCAGGCAACACACCAGGGACCGTAGTGAGTGACAAGTGGGAACGGATCGGCAGAAATCTTGTATTCATTAGATCCCAGATCGAAACAATCTCGATGCATCGGAGATTTGACAGATACATAGCAGGGAAGCTTGCGGGGCAGAAGCTGCACACGCCCGCTACGTACACGCCCCAATCGCTCTTAAAAGAAGGTCTCTCGGCGACATGTGTTCCCCTGCTCCCTCATGGCCTTCAATACTCTCGCTCTCGACAAATGCCGGCTGAACCCTCTTGGACGGACCTCGGTCAAGTCCCACTTCCTTGCGAAGGGCTTCAGTCATTCATTCGCGTCTAAGCTGGACTCGGCCGCCCTCGCATTCCTTGTCTCTGGGTTTCATACGGATGGAAAACATGCTGTCAAGAAGGACTGTTTCCATGAGGATTTCGACATAGGTCGAGCAGGCTGCCGCACCGGCTCGCAGGACAATTACAACCTGCGTCAGGATATCTTCAAACTAATCTGTGATGCAGTGAGTTTCCCGTACCACGCTTTTCCCTTATGTTAATTGACTTCTGTAGTGTTGCGCGAGGGACCGCATGAACGGAGGATATACCATGGTCATCTCCGTCCCAGGTTCTCTCCGTCCCGGCTCACTGATCACGCCAGAGAACATAAGGGCGGAAGTCTACCTGCCTCGATACCTCATTGACGAGCTCTCGGCGCTCAAGCCCGTCATCGCCACTCTTATCCAGACCTTCATCGAGACGATTGGAATGGAGGTGTCGGAACGTTGGCTGCGTGCGGCAGAGGATCGCTGGACCCTTCAGGGCGGCCAGAGCGTTACCGGGCAGGGTGAGCCTGTAATCTTCCCCGAGTCGCCGGATAACTCGTGTTACTACGAGTTCTGGGGTCATCCTCGTGGTGAGCTCGAGGAGCTTATCACCGCTGCACGGGATGCTGGGAGTCATACGGACCAGCGCACGTCTGGGTCTGCGGTTCCCGACCCAGAGATAGCACGTCTTACTGAGGAACTGCGGCATCTCAATGAGGAGAACGCACGCCTTCGAGAACTCTCCGAGAAGCAGGCTGCCGAGATAACTGCTCTGCGTGCAGCCGAACAGCGGCGCGCAGAGGAAGGTAAGTTGCCATTTTCTTCTGGCTTCCTATGACTCATGACTTCACAACAGTGCGATTCACTTTTGACCCGAAGCCTCCATCTGCCCAGTCTCCAACACCTCCCACTGTGTCGCCCTCTCCGGTGCCTATGTCCATTGGTAGCACCCCTTCGGTTGACCGCAAGCGCTCAAAGGCACGCTCCACACGATCGCGCACTCCTGGCGGGCCTGGGGTGAACACATCAATGACAGGGAACATTCTGCCGGCAACTCCAACCCCGTCCCCTACAAAATCCCACCGATCTGTGCCGTCTTGCGCCCATCCAAACCCAGGCTTTCCCGGTGTTCCATTGCCCGACACATCATCGGCCTTGGCCAGTCCGCGCCCTGGCACGCCTGTCTACACTAGGCCACGTGGAAGTGCATCCTCCACGCCTGTCGGCAATGCTGTGAACCCGACGCAATCCCCGTTGTTTCCGCGCTCAATGGCCCCAGTGATTGTCGAGTCTTCTGATGAAGAGACTGAGTCTTCGGTGACTGTGTCCTCGCATATGTCGTCTTTGCATGACTTATTCTCGCCGCAGCCGGTGCCCTTGCAGACCCTATCTCCCGGCCGTGTTCCGCCGGCAAGGCCCTCCAATTCGTACCTTGGCGGATTTGGCGAGCATTCTGCTCGTTATCTTGCCGCCCTTGGATATAGGAAGTTCGGCAATGCTGTGGAGCATGTCTTCAATATGTATCCGTCGACGCATTGGGCTGAGCAGCTCATGTCTGCTCTGGGCCTAACCACAGTTCAGGCAATGGGATTGGCCTACGCGATGATGCGGGACTGTGACGAGCAGGGGCTTCTGAAGCGCGAGGATCGTCTGTGATGTACCATTGAATTGTCGTGACGTTGTAATTGCATGCTAATTTTCGCTTGTGTGCTTCGATTGAGACTGCCGACCGTATTTCCATGGCATTTGGCACTGATCCGTGTACTACCCTTACACGCATAACTGCTGCGGTGCCGCTCTCCGCGGATGGAAATTGGCGGTTGTCTCGGGAGCTCCCTCGTAGCAATTTCCGCGGCCCACAGCATACCAACTACCCGAAGACAGCCACTAGTCCTGCATACAGGTACGCGCACCATTGATCTAGCGTGTTCGCTTCTGACTGTGGAAATTTGCAGGAAATATTCACATCAGGGTCTTGTAATGTGATAATATCCCACTGTCAGCGGCGCGATTCAGTTGGCAACGTGTCCAAGAGTCTTCTTAAAAAGAACGTGTCAATACCCATGTGAGGAACGTTCTCCGTTTGTCGTTCCCCGTGGTCTTGCTTCTTGCCCGTCGAACAAGCTTCTGTCATGGCGGAGGTCTCCGAGTTCCCCGTCACGCTCGCACCACCTCTTTCTACTCCGTCTCAGGCTGTTCGACGTCCAACTCTTCCCGCTTCACAGAAGGATGCAGTCAAAGCCCGGCGAGATGAAGTTCAGGCCGCTATTGATGCTGACGTCCAGGAGTGGCTCACCCACACAGCGTCGACAGCCATGAAGATGTCAATCGCTTACGATAAGCCGCAGGCCCACTTCATGTCACTTCTATTCCATATGGGGCTGAAGATGTCAAATCAACGCAAGCCGAACGCGCACAACGCGTGGCTTCATAGCCTTGCGAATGCCGTCAATGAAGGTCAGCCATGCGGTCTTCATATGCGTCGTTGTACTCACTGCATCATGGTACCTACCAGATCTTCCGAAAGGGAGCAAGAAGAAACTAAAGGAGATCCTTGCCGACCATGCGGGCGAGTATGAGCAGCTTACACAAGCGGAGAAGGATGAGCTCGTTGTGGAGCTCATGAAGGACAAGGAAGCAGAGGCGACCAGCACGGAGCTCTCATCCCGCGGGAGGCTGAAGGTTCTGTATTCGGTCCTAGCCAAAATCGAGAAATGGGTGAGCTGTATGGCCTTATGGCATCCCCTATAGATTCACTTATAACTGCAGTACGAGTTCTTGAAGATATATGTCGGCATCGATGCGATGTCCCTCGTCGTTCGCAACCAAGCAACATTTCATTGTGAACCCATTTGGTTCTACACGAACGAGGACCTCCCACACTTCTTGGCGACGCATATCCGCAAAGGATTTGATGCGACACGGGTTGGAGCATTGGTGGAGGGCTTTGTGCTGGCGAATAGTGATCTTCGTAGTGAGTGATGAGTCACCTACAGCTGTACTTCAATGCTTATCCAGCACAGCATTGGCGAAGAGCTCTAGAGCAAAGGCGAAAGAGTTAAAGAATCAAATTCAAAACAAGATCCAAGACGGCCTCGGTGTGTGTCTCATCATTTCCAAGTGCACCGCATGGCTAACAACACAGAGCAGTGGCGATCACGAAGAATTCGGCTGCGAAGATGTCTTATAAAAACCACGAGTCCGACGTAGTCGTGAAGTATGGTGTCGAGCTGCAGGGTTGGACTCATTCGACATGGACATGCCCAGCAAAACTCAGCACAAGTCTTCCTCCGCTACGTACCCTTCTCGATGCCCTCATCTCAGGCCAGTGTTGCTTTGTTCGCCTTTCGAAGGCGGAGCATGCCGCACGCGTGGCCGAGTATGAGCGCAAAGTTCAGGCCGGGGAGATCATACCACGGAAGAAACGCAGCGACGCCGGTAAGTCACTCGGCAAGAGGAAGAAGTCGAAAGCGAAGCGCACTGCTGCAAGCAGTGACGAGGAAGATGGAGATAGTAGTAGTGACGACGAGCCCACAGATGTTGCGCGCTCCCACAAACGACGCCGTACCAACCCGAAGAGTGCTGAGACTGTTGGAGACTCAGACTAGACATGTCTTTTCATGTTCTATGCCTTTGACTATACTGCTATGTAATGTCTCCATCAGCTACGTGCTCTCCATACATAGATACTTCTGTACTTCACAAGGACTACTAGTCATCACATCTTTATTGGGGATACACAAGGCAGCGTGGTCACTAGCTTTGAGCACGAACTTCAATGATGGGTACTTGCACAAAGGTATAGGCTTGACAAAGAGTAGTGGCCACGAGGGCAGTAAGGGAACAATGAGGGATTATGTAGGAACGGGGGTAGGGAAAGAAGGTGCAGTGACAGGCGTACACGTGGTACATAGCTCGAGGAAAGCGATAGGACCAGAGACATACCAGTGTCGAGCAAGCGACAGGCAACGAATCGGGGTCCAGATAATGAGTGCAGATAACGAGTAACTAGGGTGGCCAATGCAATGATGAATGAGGAGCAGTGAGGACAGGAATGGGGGCAGACCATGAGCCGTTAATGTTAACGGAGGCAGCCAAGGCATGCGGCAGTGCCTACAGGCATACGGCGTGGCATGCAACAGCAAGCTATAGGAAGATAACGAAGTCAGAGCGAGCAACATCACGATGCAGGCGGGCTATGCTGCAGCAAGGAAGGCTGACGTACCGGCGCAGAATGCCTAGGGGCGAGGGGAACATTGGTGGGAGAGGTGACGTGGCAGAGGATGAGCAATGCGAGCGGCGACGCCGTGCGAGCAGTGGGTGAAGAGGCCTTGTACACCGCAGGCGACGAAGCCATGCACACAGCAGGCGACGAAGCCGTGCGGGCAGCGGGCAAGGGCGGGCGAAGCGGCTGCGGGGGAAGATGGTGGAGAGGAAGAGAGAGCGCGTGGCGGAAAGAAGCGCGCAGCGCGGCGGGAGAGCACGGGCGCGGGCATGTACAAAAGCGGAAAGTACCAGTTTCGGGCGGCGGCAGGTGGACCCACCAACCATGCACCAAAACGGACAGAGGGGCGGGAGGCGGCATGCCGCCGTGGCGGTGGCTGAGAGCAGCGCGGGAGAGGCCGGGGACGGTGGCGACAAGCCGAGCGGGGGCGAGACAGCACGTGAGTGAGGCCCGGCGGCAACGGTCGAGGGCTCCCTATAGGAAGTCCAGGAGGTCCCGGGGAGATATCGGGAAGTCACAGGAAAAGGCGGGATCGAGCCTTATTAGAGGGGTCACATGGGCCCCTTTGACGTGGCTAAGTAGGGCGCCAAAGTGGGACGTCTAGGTGTGAAATGCTGATGCCAGACGCGTACCTGACGCCAGGTGGTTTGACGCTGAGAACAAACGTTCACAGCCTTCGAAGTCCTCCTTTCCTGCGCCGTCGAAATAGCGGGGGTGCCAATACACTTGGCAACCACGGTTGTGACCGTGGCCATGGAAGGCTGGGACAATGCCACAGAGCCGCAGGTCCTTCACTCGCTGCGCGAGTGAACTTTTCGCGACGGTTCGCGTGAACGCGCATGCAATGTCGTAACCCACTAGAATATCCGAGCCGTAGGTATCCATCAGCTGATTGATGATTGCGAGGGGATACTTCATCCTTTTCATATAATTAATAATGAGGCCACTCAGAAAGTGAAACCGGACGCACAGCTCGCCTGAGCGGATCATATCACACACGACAAGTGGATGGCCATGCCGGCAGACACATACGAAGATACCTGTGATGGAAAAGAGCGCGAACATCTTCTTACGTGACTCTGGGCCTGCAGCCCGCCACCGTTCAACACAGGTTGCAACATCCACTTGAAGGCGTGAATCACTGCTGTCGACGTGTCCAGAAGTGTCGACGTCGGTGCAGTCAATGTCGTCCTCGGGAGCATCTTCATCGTCAGACTCCCCATCTAGCTGCACATAGGCTGATGCAGTCGAGCTTCCGGCGCCAGACTGACTGTTCACGGAGGCAGTGATGCCACCAACCCGCAGAGAAGCATCTGTCGGCGCCGCACTACTGCTGTCAGGCGCTAGCATGGAAGGTCGCGCACTGCCCGCAGTCACACCGGCACCAGTGTTCAACTGAATTGGTGCGCCTGCCGTGGAATCTGGGCCTGTCGAGACGTTCTACAGCTACTGTAAGTTTCTATTGGCTGCACAACACATGTACGTGGGACGTACCGGGCGGTGGACTTCATCTTTCCACCGATCAACTTCTTCAGGGGTTAGCCAGCACGTGGAGCGGCCGGCACGATCATCACGAAGAGGTCTCCCTGCGCGGAAGGCATCATCAACGAGCTTGAGGGATTGATTGCCATCCATGGCGACAAGCATTGAATACTTCAAATGAGGTTCGCCTTCGAGCCTGTACATGCAGGGCGCGCACACGTTGAGCCTCTTCCAATCTGGCGTATCACGTCCCAGCTCTAGATCGACACGGGAATTGACACGTTGGAGAATATCAAGGTAGACGTCGTAGGCAATTCTGAATTGCGTCTCGAGGGTGCGGTCATAGTTAACCTGGTAGCATGATGAGACCAAGTGTGGAATGTGCAGGGGACTCCACATACCGCCTGTAATCGACATATAGCCCGCACCTGTGCCTGTATGCTGAGCCGTGGGCAAGCACGATGGAGTTGTCGGTAGGCTTCTAGAGTGCGGAATGCAATCGCTACGGATGGCTTCAAGGGGGCAGTCCCCAAGTAGCCACGCAGGGCCAGAGACTCGTTCGGATACTCCTCCCGTGAGGCTGGGATGATAACATCTATGCGTGACTCTAGAACGATCTGAGCCTCATTTCGTGAGCACAGAAAGCGACAACGTACCCCAGTAGTCTATCAGTGTGACATCCCACGGCGCTATGTCCACCCCAACGCATGGGGCGAAACCGGCCTTCCACGCCAAGTATCCATCCACAATTCTGTCGATCTGCTGTTGCCAGTCTTGATTGCGTATATGCATCCTCTCGCGCCTGCTCCGTGTATCCTTGCGGGTCCTGCCAAGGAACATCAGCTATCTATACATGAGATATTCATCCAAACATACTGCTGGTGCCCGTCCTTGAAGAATTCCTCCCAGATGGCATGCTCGCCTCCAGCGGCACTTAGAAACATGCCCTCCTCACCGGCAGGCAAGATACACTGGGTCTCATCTTCCCAGTCATCCTCCACTGGGTCATCAATGGCCATCTGAGTCAGTGCGTCGCGCTCCACGAACGTAAGGGCTGCAAAGACTTAGTCATGAACATACACGACGGCATGAGACGTACCAGCCAGCTCTTCCCGATATCTCTTGTCCGTCTCCTCCCTACGTCGCGCCGCACCAGAGAGTGAATGATTTACCTGGGCAACACGCCGATGATAACCCTGTGAGTAGCGGACCTTCACACCGGCCGAGCCACCATATTTCGACTTGTGCAATTTGCGCTTGCCCATGGCACGTACAACGGATAAGAGAGGACAGTGAGCACAGCACCACTTGACTGCTCCGGGCCCTTGACCCTAAGCCTCGTATGGGACGCCTGGGGCGATGACGGACGTGGGTCTTGCTGGCAGAGGGCTGTCGAGCGCCCATAGCGAGAGCCCGAGAAGCGCACAAGGAGCTACCAAATTCGGTAAGTGCATACGAAATGGCGCGGCGTGTCGAGGAAGGGCAAGTCGGGGATGGCAATGAGCAAAAGACTGGTACATACCGCAGAGAGGATAGAATAGAGTGGACTGGTAATGAAGGAAGGTACGGGAGGCGGGCGGAGACGAAGGGGCATAGGCCTGGTAGGCTGTCGGCAGGTCGGAGTGCATGTACTGACAGGGAAGAGTGAGTCGGGAGAGTAGAGGACCTACACAGTTGTTGTAGTCGTTGTACAGAGCGAAACACGTACCAGATAGGCAACGAAGGCCACAAGGGTTGAGCACATCAAGTCTGGGGGCCTGAGACGGCAGGCAGGACAACTCGGACGGGCCACGGCGCGGCTGAACTGAGCAGGTGGAGAGCGCAACATCGATGGAACTGACAGAGAAGATAGCGTACGGTTGGGGAGTAGATAACGGGACTGGCAGGGCAGCGGACACGACAAGGAGGCTGTGAGACAAGACAGCTAGTGCGAGAGTAGACAGAGATAGCCGGCCCCAGCAAGACATGGAGGCCTTCCGCCGATATCCACCGCACGAGCAAGAAGGCGGATGATGTGGCGAGCCTGAGCGAGTGGCGGAGCAGGCGCAGGAACGGGCGGCGGGAGCGGGGTGGCGCAGGAGCGATAGAGGTGCTGGGGCGCGGCGAGGGGCGCGGGCATGTACAAAAGCGGAAAGTACCAGTTTCGGGCGGCGGCAGGTGGACCCACCAACCATGCACCAAAACGGACAGAGGGGCGGGAGGCGGCATGCCGCCGTGGCGGTGGCTGAGAGCAGCGCGGGAGAGGCCGGGGACGGTGGCGACAAGCCGAGCGGGGGCGAGACAGCACGTGAGTGAGGCCCGGCGGCAACGGTCGAGGGCTCCCTATAGGAAGTCCAGGAGGTCCCGGGGAGATATCGGGAAGTCACAGGAAAAGGCGGGATCGAGCCTTATTAGAGGGGTCACATGGGCCCCTTTGACGTGGCTAAGTAGGGCGCCAAAGTGGGACGTCTAGGTGTGTATCAGACTCAGACCGTCCCTCCCCTCAATCGATACTACATCCTCTTTGGGTCTGCCTATATATACGGGGCACTACCTTCGCTCCAACATACTCTTGGCAGTATCACTATGCACAACACAGATCTTGGCTGTCCCTCTTCCCTGGGAGAGGAGGTCATCCAAATGACCGTAATCGCAAGTAGCCCCACAAAGGTGTCCCTTCCTTTCGATATCATCTCGCTCGTGCTCGATCTCTTCGTGGATCAGCCCGTGCAGCTCTGTATATGTGGCCGTGTGTGTCGTGCATGGTACTTTGTATGTCAAGACATCCTCCGCGCGTCCATCATGGAGCATATCAGGCACCCAACTGACCTGCGCACTTTGGCTCGCATCACAACGTCTCCGCTGAATGCCCGCTTCGGGCGACTCTTCCACAACATGACGGTGTATGACAATCCCGCAAAGCCATATGCACACGTACTACCGTTCCGTCTCCCCGGATATCGCTTCCCCAATCTACAATACCTCGCGCTTGACAGTCTCAATTGGTCGACAACTCGGCCGCACCCTCGCTTCTTCTCTCTCCTCTCACGCTTCTCGTCCGTGAAGAAGCTCGCGCTGGCACGTTGCCATTTCCGCTCCTCAGACGATCTCTGGAATCTGCTCGTAGCGTCGGCCAGCCTGGAGGGGCTTGACGTTTATGCGCTCACTTTCCAATTCGACTCGTTTGGTAACCATAGGTCTGCACGCGATCCACCACGAAAATTGATTAGTCTCACTCTTGATGGCCCATATATAGAGATGGTGAAGGAACCAGGTAGTGGAGTCATGGTACCTAACCACAATATGTCGCTGGTGCTTCCCAAGAGCGTTCTCACCGTATTTGCACTACAGTCGACGATCACGACTCTGTCCCTCTCCCTGGAGCTCTTCGTATCCTTCCGCGATCTAGATGGGTTCATTCGCACGTTTCCTGCTCTCGAGACTGTGAAAGCCTCGCACAACCCCACGTGGGAGTTCCCGAGGCCGCTCTCTCATCCGCCCACTGCAACCGCGGACACACCAGATGCAAGCCATTGGCACGAGCTGTCTCTGTCTGCCATGTCCTGCTCCACTGCGATCAGTTTCCTCACTTCCTTCTGGTCACGGTGCATTCGCGGGCTTTCAAAGTTGCATGTTTCTCTGGACGTTGTCCCCTCGTCAAGCTTGTATCTCGCCGTCTCCGCACTACTGCAACACTCAGGCGCTACCCTGCGGGAATTCGGGTTTGAGCGTGCTGACTATCCGCTGTCCGAGGTTAGTGGTGTACAAGTTCGATCTGCCCACGCTCACGATAACTCGCAGCACGCGAAGTCCCCAGTCCCTTCACTAGCTCACAATGTGAGTGTGGAGCGAGTACGTGTATACGTCTCCATCTGGTCAACGGACTTTGTGTCTCGGGTACACCAGATGCTCCTGCCCTTCCTATCCGACATCACAAGCCCTCTCATAGAGCAGATAAGCATCGATTTCGACGTATCCTACGACCCTGGGCCAGCACCTGATCCCCAGAATCCTTACAAATGGCCAGTGGGCAACGTGAGCGCAGACGCAATCGCCGCGTTCCACGCCTGCCTGACGCGCGACGTGTTTGCCGGGCTCGGGCAGGAGAGGGTGTCCATCCGGTGCTCGTTTATGGGTGGTCGCGGCGGCTTCTCGCTCGTAGTGAAGCAGCCTTTGGCTCGGCTGTTTTCTCCGTGGCTCGTCCGGGGTGTTGTTCGAATCAGCCTGCCCAACGGCTCGAAAGTGCACGCGATGCCGGAAGCGCCGCCCCAGAGCATGTAGGAATGGATTTGGCTCATTTATCCGCGAATTGACCTGGTGAGTGCTCCTGCCGGTATGTGAAGTTGCAGCGGCGTGATGACGCATGTATAGAGACAGGGCGCGATGGCTATAACTCTCGGCACCCTTCATTTCTCCAGAAGCTTTACAGTGTCGACCTCGCAAAAGTGCAGATATGGACGACTCATTCCCCAGAGTCAATGCCTCGTGCGAGTCACGACTTCACCATGCGCTAGTCCGCCCTTCTAAGCATTCAAAATCATGGGTAGTGTTGCCAGCTTGAAATGGATAGCCACTGCCACCACACTATGCCCTCGTCAACTGAACTGGGGCTGTCTGTCTGCAATTTAGCTAGTCCATACAATTTATCATTCCATGAGAGTATCATGTATCTGTGTCTCTCATTCTGCAGAGTTCTGGCTTCATTGAGGTTTCTCAATCTTTCAATTGCCCCTCTGCTGACCCGGGGCCATCCTCCAAGTCATTGCGAAGTGAGCATTGAGTTCCCTGAGAGCAGTCATTGTTTACAAACTTGGATGATACACATTGCTTGCTTGTTCACAGTGACTGCACATTATCAGGCCCGCGCTCTCGACGTTTAACCTGGGAAGTCGTCGCTCGTCGCGTCGAACGGCTTGCACTGCCGGCCGAGGCGGACAGCAAACCTGTGACCACATGTCCTGTGACATATGTGTGACCGCCGACTTCACCGGTTCATCCCGGCCGAATCCCTGAGTAACCATAGTACTCTAATGACGGGGCGGCAACAGCCGGATTGCTGTCTAAAATTAGCAGGTCATTTGGTTCGGCTCCGTCTGAACGCGGCGCGCGCACGCTTCCATCTCCGTTCACTTTGCCATCTCGCAACTTCAGCGTACTCTGCGAAGGGTATTTCCGCGGTCTGGTGGGACAAATATCAGATTATCTCCACTGACACACGGAATAGGGCCACCTCTCTTGCGAGGGATCGCTCCACGTATCGAGCGGTGAGTCTGAACACACTACCCTGTCTCATTGGGCGGATTGTGCGGACCGACTCATCACCAAGCCATCAAAATAACTCTAGGGGTCATTCTGCTCTTGCTCTAGATCCCTCCTGCGAGACAGATGCTGAGCAAACGCACACTGTCTCTGAGGTCGCCCTTCCACTTTTTCCTACAACCATTACCTCCCCCAGCGCGTTGGACGAAGGCAAAGGTGCCAACGCACAGTGAAAAGGCGGTTCCTAGCATGAAATATGAGTGGGTGCTATCTGAAGAGGGTTACACTAGAACTATGTCGGCACTCGGCCGGTTCGAGAGTGCCCTTCGTGGTCTCTATAAGCGCAAGATAGTGTTCCCAGCAGATGAATTGCGTTTAGCAACGTACGTACAATATAGCAGCTATCTTTTTTGCCATTTTATCTGATCATTACAGACTGCAACCGAAGGAGTACTTAGCAGGGCTGCTGCAGCCGGTGGCGGACCTCTGTAACCAACTGCATTCACGGAAGGTTCTCAAGAGACCCATGACTGTTACGAGTGTGGATCTCAGCAAAAGTAAGCTGCGAAATCCCTACAAGAACATGACTCATTCCCCTGTTACAGCGATACATGGAGCCACTTTTGCTGCCGAGGACTTTGGAAGGTGGCGGCGGCTGGTGCCCTTCATAGTCTCTGTGGTTGGTAATATATATAATCGTGTAACATTTTCACTGACAGTCTCGTTCATCAGCCTTACGACTTGTTTGATCAATGCGGCTCTGTGTCCGCTGCGACCCGGATGGCATTGTCGAAAGTGATCGAGCATCAGCCAGATGTGACGTTGATCATTGCTACAGACTTCAAGGAAGTTGCGATCTTTTTCCTTCCAACATACTATCCCTCGCCCATGTACCAAAGGGCAACGTCCACCCAGCCGGCTCTAACACTTCGGATCCTGTCCGCTGCTTTTCTGGTCGAAAGACTTCCGTATAGCTATCTGATCAGGGCCGACGTAGATATTGAAGTGGATACGGATCTTACGCTTCCTGAAGGCCCCCCGCAAGATCCTGACCAACCACTGGAACCTGACGAAGTGGTATTTTCGACTCATCACCGCAATTCTGACTTCGATATCGTATCCTTGGTGCGCGACCCCAGAAGAGCGGCCCAGTTCTTTCGCTGGCGTGAGCATGTGCAAAGCGAATACTCTAAAGTAGTCGCTCATCAGGGAGATGTTCTCTGTGCTGCGACGAATGAGACTGGGCAACCATATCTGACGACGGACGTGGCTTGTATCTGTCCTTTCGATGTCTCTGATATTCCCATGGACACTGCACGGCACATTGACTCGGTGCGGCGCGAATCCCCGTTGGCTTCTGCAGGCGTTACCGATACTCTCGCACAGAGCAAGTCGTTCACGGTAAAGATTCTCGACGTCATTGCGGAAGGCTCCAAGCACGGGCTGTGTACAGCCTATCGCTGTCAGGTCATCATCATTGATAGCGAGCCAGTCACATCTCCACCTCTATGCCTCAAATTGTTCGATGATCGGTTCCTTCCTTTGCGGCCTCCAGAGGACTATGCTCAGGATACTACAGGGTCCGGCCCTCGTTGGTTCGACAGGTTTAACCTAGCCGAAGGGTACGCTACCAATGAAGCCACCGTTTACGAAAAACTACGGCCCGTGCAAGGGAGCATCGTCCCATGGTTCTATGGGATACATCAGGTGAGTAGTAATCTCAGCGGTGCATTGCGTTATCTCACCCTACGTTTGAGTTTACGTTGTCCGATGGGCTTGTTTTGCCCGGCCTTTTGATGGAGTACATCGATGGATGGCAGCTCGACTCACCATGCATGCATGACATGGGCCAAGAACGACATATCGACGTGGTACGTTTGTTTGCGCGCTGTTACTTGGATCTGGAACTCTAGTCATAACTCCTCTAGATACGAAGCTGTCGCCACGCAGTCCGAACACTAGATATCGCGGACATTAGCCAGCGAGACTGGCATATAGGCCAGATCATTGTCACCACGAATCCGCGCACTGGAGTCGACCATGCCGTCTTCATCGACTTCACAATGGTGACACAGACGTGGGAGCCCGATGAGGTGAACTTCATTGACAACTACGTTGCCGTCCTGCGGATCTTGCTGGGCAGAATGGAACCAGTGGGGATTGACCCGAGGCTCGTATGGGAGCATTTTGGTGAGCCCGACGTATGGCAGTTGGGCGCAATTTACATACCTGCACCTGACGGAGAAATGAGACGTCTCGCGCCTGAACGCATGTTCTCTTTCATTACTTTGCCTTGATTTTGTATCTTGATCCTCGGCAAATTGTGTTGGCATACTGTGGGCTCGCTCGAAGTCGTAGGTTAGTCTGATACAATGGCACATATGGTTGTGTCGGCAACGCATGCATGTAGACATACGTACTGAGATATACATACTAGTATATGTAAAAGTCTATCGCCACCATTCTGCATGGCTCCACGATGTGAAACAGTTCAAAATGCAAGTCGTTGCACGGCTAGATTCAAAGCTTTGGGACATAAGCGCGTAGATTCTGGACAGGATCGGGCGAACTCCCCAGATTCTCTCCTTTCTCGGTGACTTTACTCCACTTGCGTGACGGCAGCATGAGCCACAGAATTCTCGGCTGACATTGTCCTGCGGCAGTTGCGGACAGCGGACGACGCTGGAGACATGAGTAGGCTAGTATCTTCGACAGTCTGAGATTGCGTGATTATGTACTCCGAACTCGAAGATGCAGGCATCGTGACATGTATACCTGACAGGCATATTCTCAAACATAGGAAGAGAAGGATGAATTTGTCTAGCATCATGATTGGATTAATTCTCAAATGAACTGAGCACCCGTGGTCGAGGAAGAATCACAAGTTCCACAGTAGCTACGTGTTTTGCTACGTCTTTATCCGGCATTCTTGAGCAGCCATTTTTTGTCAATCTGTTTGGTCCACCTAGACGTCCCACTTTGGCGCCCTACTTAGCCACGTCAAAGGGGCCCATGTGACCCCTCTAATAAGGCTCGATCCCGCCTTTTCCTGTGACTTCCCGATATCTCCCCGGGACCTCCTGGACTTCCTATAGGGAGCCCTCGACCGTTGCCGCCGGGCCTCACTCACGTGCTGTCTCGCCCCCGCTCGGCTTGTCGCCACCGTCCCCGGCCTCTCCCGCGCTGCTCTCAGCCACCGCCACGGCGGCATGCCGCCTCCCGCCCCTCTGTCCGTTTTGGTGCATGGTTGGTGGGTCCACCTGCCGCCGCCCGAAACTGGTACTTTCCGCTTTTGTACATGCCCGCGCCCGTGCTCTCCCGCCGCGCTGCGCGCTTCTTTCCGCCACGCGCTCTCTCTTCCTCTCCACCATCTTCCCCCGCAGCCGCTTCGCCCGCCCTTGCCCGCTGCCCGCACGGCTTCGTCGCCTGCTGTGTGCATGGCTTCGTCGCCTGCGGTGTACAAGGCCTCTTCACCCACTGCTCGCACGGCGTCGCCGCTCGCATTGCTCATCCTCTGCCACGTCACCTCTCCCACCAATGTTCCCCTCGCCCCTAGGCATTCTGCGCCGGTACGTCAGCCTTCCTTGCTGCAGCATAGCCCGCCTGCATCGTGATGTTGCTCGCTCTGACTTCGTTATCTTCCTATAGCTTGCTGTTGCATGCCACGCCGTATGCCCGTAGGCACTGCCGCATGCCTTGGCTGCCTCCGTTAACATTAACGGCTCATGGTCTGCCCCCATTCCTGTCCTCACTGCTCCTCATTCATCATTGCATTGGCCACCCTAGTTACTCGTTATCTGCACTCATTATCTGGACCCCGATTCGTTGCCTGTCGCTTGCTCGACACTGGTATGTCTCTGGTCCTATCGCTTTCCTCGAGCTATGTACCACGTGTACGCCTGTCACTGCACCTTCTTTCCCTACCCCCGTTCCTACATAATCCCTCATTGTTCCCTTACTGCCCTCGTGGCCACTACTCTTTGTCAAGCCTATACCTTTGTGCAAGTACCCATCATTGAAGTTCGTGCTCAAAGCTAGTGACCACGCTGCCTTGTGTATCCCCAATAAAGATGTGATGACTAGTAGTCCTTGTGAAGTACAGAAGTATCTATGTATGGAGAGCACGTAGCTGATGGAGACATTACATAGCAGTATAGTCAAAGGCATAGAACATGAAAAGACATGTCTAGTCTGAGTCTCCAACAGTCTCAGCACTCTTCGGGTTGGTACGGCGTCGTTTGTGGGAGCGCGCAACATCTGTGGGCTCGTCGTCACTACTACTATCTCCATCTTCCTCGTCACTGCTTGCAGCAGTGCGCTTCGCTTTCGACTTCTTCCTCTTGCCGAGTGACTTACCGGCGTCGCTGCGTTTCTTCCGTGGTATGATCTCCCCGGCCTGAACTTTGCGCTCATACTCGGCCACGCGTGCGGCATGCTCCGCCTTCGAAAGGCGAACAAAGCAACACTGGCCTGAGATGAGGGCATCGAGAAGGGTACGTAGCGGAGGAAGACTTGTGCTGAGTTTTGCTGGGCATGTCCATGTCGAATGAGTCCAACCCTGCAGCTCGACACCATACTTCACGACTACGTCGGACTCGTGGTTTTTATAAGACATCTTCGCAGCCGAATTCTTCGTGATCGCCACTGCTCTGTGTTGTTAGCCATGCGGTGCACTTGGAAATGATGAGACACACACCGAGGCCGTCTTGGATCTTGTTTTGAATTTGATTCTTTAACTCTTTCGCCTTTGCTCTAGAGCTCTTCGCCAATGCTGTGCTGGATAAGCATTGAAGTACAGCTGTAGGTGACTCATCACTCACTACGAAGATCACTATTCGCCAGCACAAAGCCCTCCACCAATGCTCCAACCCGTGTCGCATCAAATCCTTTGCGGATATGCGTCGCCAAGAAGTGTGGGAGGTCCTCGTTCGTGTAGAACCAAATGGGTTCACAATGAAATGTTGCTTGGTTGCGAACGACGAGGGACATCGCATCGATGCCGACATATATCTTCAAGAACTCGTACTGCAGTTATAAGTGAATCTATAGGGGATGCCATAAGGCCATACAGCTCACCCATTTCTCGATTTTGGCTAGGACCGAATACAGAACCTTCAGCCTCCCGCGGGATGAGAGCTCCGTGCTGGTCGCCTCTGCTTCCTTGTCCTTCATGAGCTCCACAACGAGCTCATCCTTCTCCGCTTGTGTAAGCTGCTCATACTCGCCCGCATGGTCGGCAAGGATCTCCTTTAGTTTCTTCTTGCTCCCTTTCGGAAGATCTGGTAGGTACCATGATGCAGTGAGTACAACGACGCATATGAAGACCGCATGGCTGACCTTCATTGACGGCATTCGCAAGGCTATGAAGCCACGCGTTGTGCGCGTTCGGCTTGCGTTGATTTGACATCTTCAGCCCCATATGGAATAGAAGTGACATGAAGTGGGCCTGCGGCTTATCGTAAGCGATTGACATCTTCATGGCTGTCGACGCTGTGTGGGTGAGCCACTCCTGGACGTCAGCATCAATAGCGGCCTGAACTTCATCTCGCCGGGCTTTGACTGCATCCTTCTGTGAAGCGGGAAGAGTTGGACGTCGAACAGCCTGAGACGGAGTAGAAAGAGGTGGTGCGAGCGTGACGGGGAACTCGGAGACCTCCGCCATGACAGAAGCTTGTTCGACGGGCAAGAAGCAAGACCACGGGGAACGACAAACGGAGAACGTTCCTCACATGGGTATTGACACGTTCTTTTTAAGAAGACTCTTGGACACGTTGCCAACTGAATCGCGCCGCTGACAGTGGGATATTATCACATTACAAGACCCTGATGTGAATATTTCCTGCAAATTTCCACAGTCAGAAGCGAACACGCTAGATCAATGGTGCGCGTACCTGTATGCAGGACTAGTGGCTGTCTTCGGGTAGTTGGTATGCTGTGGGCCGCGGAAATTGCTACGAGGGAGCTCCCGAGACAACCGCCAATTTCCATCCGCGGAGAGCGGCACCGCAGCAGTTATGCGTGTAAGGGTAGTACACGGATCAGTGCCAAATGCCATGGAAATACGGTCGGCAGTCTCAATCGAAGCACACAAGCGAAAATTAGCATGCAATTACAACGTCACGACAATTCAATGGTACATCACAGACGATCCTCGCGCTTCAGAAGCCCCTGCTCGTCACAGTCCCGCATCATCGCGTAGGCCAATCCCATTGCCTGAACTGTGGTTAGGCCCAGAGCAGACATGAGCTGCTCAGCCCAATGTGTCGACGGATACATATTGAAGACATGCTCCACAGCATTGCCGAACTTCCTATATCCAAGGGCGGCAAGATAACGAGCAGAATGCTCGCCAAATCCGCCAAGGTACGAATTGGAGGGCCTTGCCGGCGGAACACGGCCGGGAGATAGGGTCTGCAAGGGCACCGGCTGCGGCGAGAATAAGTCATGCAAAGACGACATATGCGAGGACACAGTCACCGAAGACTCAGTCTCTTCATCAGAAGACTCGACAATCACTGGGGCCATTGAGCGCGGAAACAACGGGGATTGCGTCGGGTTCACAGCATTGCCGACAGGCGTGGAGGATGCACTTCCACGTGGCCTAGTGTAGACAGGCGTGCCAGGGCGCGGACTGGCCAAGGCCGATGATGTGTCGGGCAATGGAACACCGGGAAAGCCTGGGTTTGGATGGGCGCAAGACGGCACAGATCGGTGGGATTTTGTAGGGGACGGGGTTGGAGTTGCCGGCAGAATGTTCCCTGTCATTGATGTGTTCACCCCAGGCCCGCCAGGAGTGCGCGATCGTGTGGAGCGTGCCTTTGAGCGCTTGCGGTCAACCGAAGGGGTGCTACCAATGGACATAGGCACCGGAGAGGGCGACACAGTGGGAGGTGTTGGAGACTGGGCAGATGGAGGCTTCGGGTCAAAAGTGAATCGCACTGTTGTGAAGTCATGAGTCATAGGAAGCCAGAAGAAAATGGCAACTTACCTTCCTCTGCGCGCCGCTGTTCGGCTGCACGCAGAGCAGTTATCTCGGCAGCCTGCTTCTCGGAGAGTTCTCGAAGGCGTGCGTTCTCCTCATTGAGATGCCGCAGTTCCTCAGTAAGACGTGCTATCTCTGGGTCGGGAACCGCAGACCCAGACGTGCGCTGGTCCGTATGACTCCCAGCATCCCGTGCAGCGGTGATAAGCTCCTCGAGCTCACCACGAGGATGACCCCAGAACTCGTAGTAACACGAGTTATCCGGCGACTCGGGGAAGATTACAGGCTCACCCTGCCCGGTAACGCTCTGGCCGCCCTGAAGGGTCCAGCGATCCTCTGCCGCACGCAGCCAACGTTCCGACACCTCCATTCCAATCGTCTCGATGAAGGTCTGGATAAGAGTGGCGATGACGGGCTTGAGCGCCGAGAGCTCGTCAATGAGGTATCGAGGCAGGTAGACTTCCGCCCTTATGTTCTCTGGCGTGATCAGTGAGCCGGGACGGAGAGAACCTGGGACGGAGATGACCATGGTATATCCTCCGTTCATGCGGTCCCTCGCGCAACACTACAGAAGTCAATTAACATAAGGGAAAAGCGTGGTACGGGAAACTCACTGCATCACAGATTAGTTTGAAGATATCCTGACGCAGGTTGTAATTGTCCTGCGAGCCGGTGCGGCAGCCTGCTCGACCTATGTCGAAATCCTCATGGAAACAGTCCTTCTTGACAGCATGTTTTCCATCCGTATGAAACCCAGAGACAAGGAATGCGAGGGCGGCCGAGTCCAGCTTAGACGCGAATGAATGACTGAAGCCCTTCGCAAGGAAGTGGGACTTGACCGAGGTCCGTCCAAGAGGGTTCAGCCGGCATTTGTCGAGAGCGAGAGTATTGAAGGCCATGAGGGAGCAGGGGAACACATGTCGCCGAGAGACCTTCTTTTAAGAGCGATTGGGGCGTGTACGTAGCGGGCGTGTGCAGCTTCTGCCCCGCAAGCTTCCCTGCTATGTATCTGTCAAATCTCCGATGCATCGAGATTGTTTCGATCTGGGATCTAATGAATACAAGATTTCTGCCGATCCGTTCCCACTTGTCACTCACTACGGTCCCTGGTGTGTTGCCTGCAAACGGGGTGTCGCGCAGCCTGGGTTCAATGAGCTCAGTGATATGTGTGTATTTAGGATGGTTCTGTCTTACTTACATGGGTAGAAGATAAAAGTGTATATGAACAACACGGAGACTGAGACCTGAGAAGAGTACATTGTCAGGCTTTGGACCTGTATGCAAGAGCGCGAGTGGAGCGTCTAAATTCAGTTCCGTTCGTGTATGAACTGTCTGCAGTCCCATGTATGGATCACCGTTTGCTCGAGCCATGAATTGCAACAGAAACATAGTATATGACTTACATACTAAAGTGGATGCATGTCACGAAGTACTGGATGTGTCTGTGGTACGATAAATGCTATTTATGCCCTGTAAGTGCGTACGGACAATACTAAGTACATCAGGATCCACCGTACTATGTTGGCCGTGTACCTAGTTCATCTATATATGATACCAATACATCTGAGTCTTGCTGAGATAGAGATCCTACGGTGAGAACACTATCATCCGGTGCATCATCTCCGGAGTCATCATCATCCTGAGTGGAATACCTCGCCCACGAGGGCGGTGGAACCCCGCCACTACCCGCTGATTGCCTGCCAACGTGTTTGCCAGAGGTGACTGAGCCGGAAAAACCTGGTAGACGTGCCGTCTGTCGAAGCCGTGCGACGATCATGGTGTGCGTGCGATCGAGTGCCGTCCAGCGTGCAGATAGCTCATGTGCGAGAGCTGGGTTGGTTAAGAGAAGACGTGATACTGCTGAGTGGTAATCAATGTGCTCGTCATACATATACGTTAGGAGACGAGGAATCTCGACATTGAGTCTGTCGATCTCCTCACGCGCTCGTTTCATGTCATAGAATAGGTTCATTGCCTCGCGATGCCTCCGTTTCGCCCAGGGTTCCTGATGAATGTCGGAGCGGCTATCGCGGAGAAGATCAAACTCTGCGAGCGACGCCATCTCGATGACTTCGTTCCAGGAGAGAGAGGGTCGCGGGGGCTCCATTGCAGCCGCATACTTGTTGTACCGTGCTAGCGCTTTCTTGATGGCCTCGGCGCGAGCTTTCAGTGCCTTCGTGATTTTCTCGCGGAGCTTGTACCCTAGGGAGACGATTAGCTTGTACGTATGTGGCCACTCCATACTAACCAGTGCCACTCATGCCGAGCTTCGTCAATTCGAAGAGACGTTGAACGATTAAACGTTCCAAGGTATCGACTGACTTGTAGTATTTGCGCATCAATGATTCCTGCGCGGCCTCTTTGTACTCAGGCATATCGCACGTCCAGCGCCGTTCAAGGTCAAGTTCAACTTCGAATGCATGACACTCATCGTCTACGAGCGTGTACTTGCGTGCGGTTGCAGTCCGATTGCGATTGACAGTTGCAATTTCTTTCCTCGTGTAGCCCTTTGTGATGATGTTATAGTCGAGCTTTGCATGCTCTTGCTGCGCATGTAGCATACGGAGACTACAGGACTTCAGTGCTTAATGACACACATTGAAATGCGAACTCACCGGGCGACTTCAAGACGTTTCAGCGCGTCGACATATTCAACTTTGCGCACAACTTCTGGACGCTCCATCTTGCGACTGCGGAGGTACTCCTGCTCTTGCTCCAAATAGCGCTCAAGGTCGGTGTTCGTGATGTCGAGCTTCGCGCAGAGTATCCCAAGGGTCTCAGCACCCTCTCCCAGTATGGTAAGTGCCTGTCGGTAGTTGTTAAAAATGAAATTCCCTACGAAATTGTCTCATCAGCGCTGATATTCAGGGCTGCGGGATGAACTCACCGGATTCCTCATGCTTTGATCTGTTCCAGTGATCGAAAAAATCCTCGATGGCTTGTCGACGATGAAATGCACCTAGACGTCCCACTTTGGCGCCCTACTTAGCCACGTCAAAGGGGCCCATGTGACCCCTCTAATAAGGCTCGATCCCGCCTTTTCCTGTGACTTCCCGATATCTCCCCGGGACCTCCTGGACTTCCTATAGGGAGCCCTCGACCGTTGCCGCCGGGCCTCACTCACGTGCTGTCTCGCCCCCGCTCGGCTTGTCGCCACCGTCCCCGGCCTCTCCCGCGCTGCTCTCAGCCACCGCCACGGCGGCATGCCGCCTCCCGCCCCTCTGTCCGTTTTGGTGCATGGTTGGTGGGTCCACCTGCCGCCGCCCGAAACTGGTACTTTCCGCTTTTGTACATGCCCGCGCCCCTCGCCGCGCCCCAGCACCTCTATCGCTCCTGCGCCACCCCGCTCCCGCCGCCCGTTCCTGCGCCTGCTCCGCCACTCGCTCAGGCTCGCCACATCATCCGCCTTCTTGCTCGTGCGGTGGATATCGGCGGAAGGCCTCCATGTCTTGCTGGGGCCGGCTATCTCTGTCTACTCTCGCACTAGCTGTCTTGTCTCACAGCCTCCTTGTCGTGTCCGCTGCCCTGCCAGTCCCGTTATCTACTCCCCAACCGTACGCTATCTTCTCTGTCAGTTCCATCGATGTTGCGCTCTCCACCTGCTCAGTTCAGCCGCGCCGTGGCCCGTCCGAGTTGTCCTGCCTGCCGTCTCAGGCCCCCAGACTTGATGTGCTCAACCCTTGTGGCCTTCGTTGCCTATCTGGTACGTGTTTCGCTCTGTACAACGACTACAACAACTGTGTAGGTCCTCTACTCTCCCGACTCACTCTTCCCTGTCAGTACATGCACTCCGACCTGCCGACAGCCTACCAGGCCTATGCCCCTTCGTCTCCGCCCGCCTCCCGTACCTTCCTTCATTACCAGTCCACTCTATTCTATCCTCTCTGCGGTATGTACCAGTCTTTTGCTCATTGCCATCCCCGACTTGCCCTTCCTCGACACGCCGCGCCATTTCGTATGCACTTACCGAATTTGGTAGCTCCTTGTGCGCTTCTCGGGCTCTCGCTATGGGCGCTCGACAGCCCTCTGCCAGCAAGACCCACGTCCGTCATCGCCCCAGGCGTCCCATACGAGGCTTAGGGTCAAGGGCCCGGAGCAGTCAAGTGGTGCTGTGCTCACTGTCCTCTCTTATCCGTTGTACGTGCCATGGGCAAGCGCAAATTGCACAAGTCGAAATATGGTGGCTCGGCCGGTGTGAAGGTCCGCTACTCACAGGGTTATCATCGGCGTGTTGCCCAGGTAAATCATTCACTCTCTGGTGCGGCGCGACGTAGGGAGGAGACGGACAAGAGATATCGGGAAGAGCTGGCTGGTACGTCTCATGCCGTCGTGTATGTTCATGACTAAGTCTTTGCAGCCCTTACGTTCGTGGAGCGCGACGCACTGACTCAGATGGCCATTGATGACCCAGTGGAGGATGACTGGGAAGATGAGACCCAGTGTATCTTGCCTGCCGGTGAGGAGGGCATGTTTCTAAGTGCCGCTGGAGGCGAGCATGCCATCTGGGAGGAATTCTTCAAGGACGGGCACCAGCAGTATGTTTGGATGAATATCTCATGTATAGATAGCTGATGTTCCTTGGCAGGACCCGCAAGGATACACGGAGCAGGCGCGAGAGGATGCATATACGCAATCAAGACTGGCAACAGCAGATCGACAGAATTGTGGATGGATACTTGGCGTGGAAGGCCGGTTTCGCCCCATGCGTTGGGGTGGACATAGCGCCGTGGGATGTCACACTGATAGACTACTGGGGTACGTTGTCGCTTTCTGTGCTCACGAAATGAGGCTCAGATCGTTCTAGAGTCACGCATAGATGTTATCATCCCAGCCTCACGGGAGGAGTATCCGAACGAGTCTCTGGCCCTGCGTGGCTACTTGGGGACTGCCCCCTTGAAGCCATCCGTAGCGATTGCATTCCGCACTCTAGAAGCCTACCGACAACTCCATCGTGCTTGCCCACGGCTCAGCATACAGGCACAGGTGCGGGCTATATGTCGATTACAGGCGGTATGTGGAGTCCCCTGCACATTCCACACTTGGTCTCATCATGCTACCAGGTTAACTATGACCGCACCCTCGAGACGCAATTCAGAATTGCCTACGACGTCTACCTTGATATTCTCCAACGTGTCAATTCCCGTGTCGATCTAGAGCTGGGACGTGATACGCCAGATTGGAAGAGGCTCAACGTGTGCGCGCCCTGCATGTACAGGCTCGAAGGCGAACCTCATTTGAAGTATTCAATGCTTGTCGCCATGGATGGCAATCAATCCCTCAAGCTCGTTGATGATGCCTTCCGCGCAGGGAGACCTCTTCGTGATGATCGTGCCGGCCGCTCCACGTGCTGGCTAACCCCTGAAGAAGTTGATCGGTGGAAAGATGAAGTCCACCGCCCGGTACGTCCCACGTACATGTGTTGTGCAGCCAATAGAAACTTACAGTAGCTGTAGAACGTCTCGACAGGCCCAGATTCCACGGCAGGCGCACCAATTCAGTTGAACACTGGTGCCGGTGTGACTGCGGGCAGTGCGCGACCTTCCATGCTAGCGCCTGACAGCAGTAGTGCGGCGCCGACAGATGCTTCTCTGCGGGTTGGTGGCATCACTGCCTCCGTGAACAGTCAGTCTGGCGCCGGAAGCTCGACTGCATCAGCCTATGTGCAGCTAGATGGGGAGTCTGACGATGAAGATGCTCCCGAGGACGACATTGACTGCACCGACGTCGACACTTCTGGACACGTCGACAGCAGTGATTCACGCCTTCAAGTGGATGTTGCAACCTGTGTTGAACGGTGGCGGGCTGCAGGCCCAGAGTCACGTAAGAAGATGTTCGCGCTCTTTTCCATCACAGGTATCTTCGTATGTGTCTGCCGGCATGGCCATCCACTTGTCGTGTGTGATATGATCCGCTCAGGCGAGCTGTGCGTCCGGTTTCACTTTCTGAGTGGCCTCATTATTAATTATATGAAAAGGATGAAGTATCCCCTCGCAATCATCAATCAGCTGATGGATACCTACGGCTCGGATATTCTAGTGGGTTACGACATTGCATGCGCGTTCACGCGAACCGTCGCGAAAAGTTCACTCGCGCAGCGAGTGAAGGACCTGCGGCTCTGTGGCATTGTCCCAGCCTTCCATGGCCACGGTCACAACCGTGGTTGCCAAGTGTATTGGCACCCCCGCTATTTCGACGGCGCAGGAAAGGAGGACTTCGAAGGCTGTGAACGTTTGTTCTCAGCGTCAAACCACCTGGCGTCAGGTACGCGTCTGGCATCAGCATTTCATCGTCGACAAGCCATCGAGGATTTTTTCGATCACTGGAACAGATCAAAGCATGAGGAATCCGGTGAGTTCATCCCGCAGCCCTGAATATCAGCGCTGATGAGACAATTTCGTAGGGAATTTCATTTTTAACAACTACCGACAGGCACTTACCATACTGGGAGAGGGTGCTGAGACCCTTGGGATACTCTGCGCGAAGCTCGACATCACGAACACCGACCTTGAGCGCTATTTGGAGCAAGAGCAGGAGTACCTCCGCAGTCGCAAGATGGAGCGTCCAGAAGTTGTGCGCAAAGTTGAATATGTCGACGCGCTGAAACGTCTTGAAGTCGCCCGGTGAGTTCGCATTTCAATGTGTGTCATTAAGCACTGAAGTCCTGTAGTCTCCGTATGCTACATGCGCAGCAAGAGCATGCAAAGCTCGACTATAACATCATCACAAAGGGCTACACGAGGAAAGAAATTGCAACTGTCAATCGCAATCGGACTGCAACCGCACGCAAGTACACGCTCGTAGACGATGAGTGTCATGCATTCGAAGTTGAACTTGACCTTGAACGGCGCTGGACGTGCGATATGCCTGAGTACAAAGAGGCCGCGCAGGAATCATTGATGCGCAAATACTACAAGTCAGTCGATACCTTGGAACGTTTAATCGTTCAACGTCTCTTCGAATTGACGAAGCTCGGCATGAGTGGCACTGGTTAGTATGGAGTGGCCACATACGTACAAGCTAATCGTCTCCCTAGGGTACAAGCTCCGCGAGAAAATCACGAAGGCACTGAAAGCTCGCGCCGAGGCCATCAAGAAAGCGCTAGCACGGTACAACAAGTATGCGGCTGCAATGGAGCCCCCGCGACCCTCTCTCTCCTGGAACGAAGTCATCGAGATGGCGTCGCTCGCAGAGTTTGATCTTCTCCGCGATAGCCGCTCCGACATTCATCAGGAACCCTGGGCGAAACGGAGGCATCGCGAGGCAATGAACCTATTCTATGACATGAAACGAGCGCGTGAGGAGATCGACAGACTCAATGTCGAGATTCCTCGTCTCCTAACGTATATGTATGACGAGCACATTGATTACCACTCAGCAGTATCACGTCTTCTCTTAACCAACCCAGCTCTCGCACATGAGCTATCTGCACGCTGGACGGCACTCGATCGCACGCACACCATGATCGTCGCACGGCTTCGACAGACGGCACGTCTACCAGGTTTTTCCGGCTCAGTCACCTCTGGCAAACACGTTGGCAGGCAATCAGCGGGTAGTGGCGGGGTTCCACCGCCCTCGTGGGCGAGGTATTCCACTCAGGATGATGATGACTCCGGAGATGATGCACCGGATGATAGTGTTCTCACCGTAGGATCTCTATCTCAGCAAGACTCAGATGTATTGGTATCATATATAGATGAACTAGGTACACGGCCAACATAGTACGGTGGATCCTGATGTACTTAGTATTGTCCGTACGCACTTACAGGGCATAAATAGCATTTATCGTACCACAGACACATCCAGTACTTCGTGACATGCATCCACTTTAGTATGTAAGTCATATACTATGTTTCTGTTGCAATTCATGGCTCGAGCAAACGGTGATCCATACATGGGACTGCAGACAGTTCATACACGAACGGAACTGAATTTAGACGCTCCACTCGCGCTCTTGCATACAGGTCCAAAGCCTGACAATGTACTCTTCTCAGGTCTCAGTCTCCGTGTTGTTCATATACACTTTTATCTTCTACCCATGTAAGTAAGACAGAACCATCCTAAATACACACATATCACTGAGCTCATTGAACCCAGGCTGCGCGACACCCCGTTTGCAGGCAACACACCAGGGACCGTAGTGAGTGACAAGTGGGAACGGATCGGCAGAAATCTTGTATTCATTAGATCCCAGATCGAAACAATCTCGATGCATCGGAGATTTGACAGATACATAGCAGGGAAGCTTGCGGGGCAGAAGCTGCACACGCCCGCTACGTACACGCCCCAATCGCTCTTAAAAGAAGGTCTCTCGGCGACATGTGTTCCCCTGCTCCCTCATGGCCTTCAATACTCTCGCTCTCGACAAATGCCGGCTGAACCCTCTTGGACGGACCTCGGTCAAGTCCCACTTCCTTGCGAAGGGCTTCAGTCATTCATTCGCGTCTAAGCTGGACTCGGCCGCCCTCGCATTCCTTGTCTCTGGGTTTCATACGGATGGAAAACATGCTGTCAAGAAGGACTGTTTCCATGAGGATTTCGACATAGGTCGAGCAGGCTGCCGCACCGGCTCGCAGGACAATTACAACCTGCGTCAGGATATCTTCAAACTAATCTGTGATGCAGTGAGTTTCCCGTACCACGCTTTTCCCTTATGTTAATTGACTTCTGTAGTGTTGCGCGAGGGACCGCATGAACGGAGGATATACCATGGTCATCTCCGTCCCAGGTTCTCTCCGTCCCGGCTCACTGATCACGCCAGAGAACATAAGGGCGGAAGTCTACCTGCCTCGATACCTCATTGACGAGCTCTCGGCGCTCAAGCCCGTCATCGCCACTCTTATCCAGACCTTCATCGAGACGATTGGAATGGAGGTGTCGGAACGTTGGCTGCGTGCGGCAGAGGATCGCTGGACCCTTCAGGGCGGCCAGAGCGTTACCGGGCAGGGTGAGCCTGTAATCTTCCCCGAGTCGCCGGATAACTCGTGTTACTACGAGTTCTGGGGTCATCCTCGTGGTGAGCTCGAGGAGCTTATCACCGCTGCACGGGATGCTGGGAGTCATACGGACCAGCGCACGTCTGGGTCTGCGGTTCCCGACCCAGAGATAGCACGTCTTACTGAGGAACTGCGGCATCTCAATGAGGAGAACGCACGCCTTCGAGAACTCTCCGAGAAGCAGGCTGCCGAGATAACTGCTCTGCGTGCAGCCGAACAGCGGCGCGCAGAGGAAGGTAAGTTGCCATTTTCTTCTGGCTTCCTATGACTCATGACTTCACAACAGTGCGATTCACTTTTGACCCGAAGCCTCCATCTGCCCAGTCTCCAACACCTCCCACTGTGTCGCCCTCTCCGGTGCCTATGTCCATTGGTAGCACCCCTTCGGTTGACCGCAAGCGCTCAAAGGCACGCTCCACACGATCGCGCACTCCTGGCGGGCCTGGGGTGAACACATCAATGACAGGGAACATTCTGCCGGCAACTCCAACCCCGTCCCCTACAAAATCCCACCGATCTGTGCCGTCTTGCGCCCATCCAAACCCAGGCTTTCCCGGTGTTCCATTGCCCGACACATCATCGGCCTTGGCCAGTCCGCGCCCTGGCACGCCTGTCTACACTAGGCCACGTGGAAGTGCATCCTCCACGCCTGTCGGCAATGCTGTGAACCCGACGCAATCCCCGTTGTTTCCGCGCTCAATGGCCCCAGTGATTGTCGAGTCTTCTGATGAAGAGACTGAGTCTTCGGTGACTGTGTCCTCGCATATGTCGTCTTTGCATGACTTATTCTCGCCGCAGCCGGTGCCCTTGCAGACCCTATCTCCCGGCCGTGTTCCGCCGGCAAGGCCCTCCAATTCGTACCTTGGCGGATTTGGCGAGCATTCTGCTCGTTATCTTGCCGCCCTTGGATATAGGAAGTTCGGCAATGCTGTGGAGCATGTCTTCAATATGTATCCGTCGACACATTGGGCTGAGCAGCTCATGTCTGCTCTGGGCCTAACCACAGTTCAGGCAATGGGATTGGCCTACGCGATGATGCGGGACTGTGACGAGCAGGGGCTTCTGAAGCGCGAGGATCGTCTGTGATGTACCATTGAATTGTCGTGACGTTGTAATTGCATGCTAATTTTCGCTTGTGTGCTTCGATTGAGACTGCCGACCGTATTTCCATGGCATTTGGCACTGATCCGTGTACTACCCTTACACGCATAACTGCTGCGGTGCCGCTCTCCGCGGATGGAAATTGGCGGTTGTCTCGGGAGCTCCCTCGTAGCAATTTCCGCGGCCCACAGCATACCAACTACCCGAAGACAGCCACTAGTCCTGCATACAGGTACGCGCACCATTGATCTAGCGTGTTCGCTTCTGACTGTGGAAATTTGCAGGAAATATTCACATCAGGGTCTTGTAATGTGATAATATCCCACTGTCAGCGGCGCGATTCAGTTGGCAACGTGTCCAAGAGTCTTCTTAAAAAGAACGTGTCAATACCCATGTGAGGAACGTTCTCCGTTTGTCGTTCCCCGTGGTCTTGCTTCTTGCCCGTCGAACAAGCTTCTGTCATGGCGGAGGTCTCCGAGTTCCCCGTCACGCTCGCACCACCTCTTTCTACTCCGTCTCAGGCTGTTCGACGTCCAACTCTTCCCGCTTCACAGAAGGATGCAGTCAAAGCCCGGCGAGATGAAGTTCAGGCCGCTATTGATGCTGACGTCCAGGAGTGGCTCACCCACACAGCGTCGACAGCCATGAAGATGTCAATCGCTTACGATAAGCCGCAGGCCCACTTCATGTCACTTCTATTCCATATGGGGCTGAAGATGTCAAATCAACGCAAGCCGAACGCGCACAACGCGTGGCTTCATAGCCTTGCGAATGCCGTCAATGAAGGTCAGCCATGCGGTCTTCATATGCGTCGTTGTACTCACTGCATCATGGTACCTACCAGATCTTCCGAAAGGGAGCAAGAAGAAACTAAAGGAGATCCTTGCCGACCATGCGGGCGAGTATGAGCAGCTTACACAAGCGGAGAAGGATGAGCTCGTTGTGGAGCTCATGAAGGACAAGGAAGCAGAGGCGACCAGCACGGAGCTCTCATCCCGCGGGAGGCTGAAGGTTCTGTATTCGGTCCTAGCCAAAATCGAGAAATGGGTGAGCTGTATGGCCTTATGGCATCCCCTATAGATTCACTTATAACTGCAGTACGAGTTCTTGAAGATATATGTCGGCATCGATGCGATGTCCCTCGTCGTTCGCAACCAAGCAACATTTCATTGTGAACCCATTTGGTTCTACACGAACGAGGACCTCCCACACTTCTTGGCGACGCATATCCGCAAAGGATTTGATGCGACACGGGTTGGAGCATTGGTGGAGGGCTTTGTGCTGGCGAATAGTGATCTTCGTAGTGAGTGATGAGTCACCTACAGCTGTACTTCAATGCTTATCCAGCACAGCATTGGCGAAGAGCTCTAGAGCAAAGGCGAAAGAGTTAAAGAATCAAATTCAAAACAAGATCCAAGACGGCCTCGGTGTGTGTCTCATCATTTCCAAGTGCACCGCATGGCTAACAACACAGAGCAGTGGCGATCACGAAGAATTCGGCTGCGAAGATGTCTTATAAAAACCACGAGTCCGACGTAGTCGTGAAGTATGGTGTCGAGCTGCAGGGTTGGACTCATTCGACATGGACATGCCCAGCAAAACTCAGCACAAGTCTTCCTCCGCTACGTACCCTTCTCGATGCCCTCATCTCAGGCCAGTGTTGCTTTGTTCGCCTTTCGAAGGCGGAGCATGCCGCACGCGTGGCCGAGTATGAGCGCAAAGTTCAGGCCGGGGAGATCATACCACGGAAGAAACGCAGCGACGCCGGTAAGTCACTCGGCAAGAGGAAGAAGTCGAAAGCGAAGCGCACTGCTGCAAGCAGTGACGAGGAAGATGGAGATAGTAGTAGTGACGACGAGCCCACAGATGTTGCGCGCTCCCACAAACGACGCCGTACCAACCCGAAGAGTGCTGAGACTGTTGGAGACTCAGACTAGACATGTCTTTTCATGTTCTATGCCTTTGACTATACTGCTATGTAATGTCTCCATCAGCTACGTGCTCTCCATACATAGATACTTCTGTACTTCACAAGGACTACTAGTCATCACATCTTTATTGGGGATACACAAGGCAGCGTGGTCACTAGCTTTGAGCACGAACTTCAATGATGGGTACTTGCACAAAGGTATAGGCTTGACAAAGAGTAGTGGCCACGAGGGCAGTAAGGGAACAATGAGGGATTATGTAGGAACGGGGGTAGGGAAAGAAGGTGCAGTGACAGGCGTACACGTGGTACATAGCTCGAGGAAAGCGATAGGACCAGAGACATACCAGTGTCGAGCAAGCGACAGGCAACGAATCGGGGTCCAGATAATGAGTGCAGATAACGAGTAACTAGGGTGGCCAATGCAATGATGAATGAGGAGCAGTGAGGACAGGAATGGGGGCAGACCATGAGCCGTTAATGTTAACGGAGGCAGCCAAGGCATGCGGCAGTGCCTACGGGCATACGGCGTGGCATGCAACAGCAAGCTATAGGAAGATAACGAAGTCAGAGCGAGCAACATCACGATGCAGGCGGGCTATGCTGCAGCAAGGAAGGCTGACGTACCGGCGCAGAATGCCTAGGGGCGAGGGGAACATTGGTGGGAGAGGTGACGTGGCAGAGGATGAGCAATGCGAGCGGCGACGCCGTGCGAGCAGTGGGTGAAGAGGCCTTGTACACCGCAGGCGACGAAGCCATGCACACAGCAGGCGACGAAGCCGTGCGGGCAGCGGGCAAGGGCGGGCGAAGCGGCTGCGGGGGAAGATGGTGGAGAGGAAGAGAGAGCGCGTGGCGGAAAGAAGCGCGCAGCGCGGCGGGAGAGCACGGGCGCGGGCATGTACAAAAGCGGAAAGTACCAGTTTCGGGCGGCGGCAGGTGGACCCACCAACCATGCACCAAAACGGACAGAGGGGCGGGAGGCGGCATGCCGCCGTGGCGGTGGCTGAGAGCAGCGCGGGAGAGGCCGGGGACGGTGGCGACAAGCCGAGCGGGGGCGAGACAGCACGTGAGTGAGGCCCGGCGGCAACGGTCGAGGGCTCCCTATAGGAAGTCCAGGAGGTCCCGGGGAGATATCGGGAAGTCACAGGAAAAGGCGGGATCGAGCCTTATTAGAGGGGTCACATGGGCCCCTTTGACGTGGCTAAGTAGGGCGCCAAAGTGGGACGTCTAGGTGGTTTGGTCTACAAACATCACCAACTTGAGCACACAACCAAACACGTAAATGATGAAGAACCATATACTCATAGATGTACTGCGCAGCATTGCGCGTAGGACGGCAGTGGTAGAGACAAGCAACTTGGGACTCCAGCCTCGGGCAGAATGGCTGAGCCGTGAGCTCGCACACGTGTCCGTGCTGCAGCTTGCTCGCATAAGGCTTTACTGAGAGTACACCACTTCGGTTCGAAGGGGCGCAGATATTCGCATCAGTCAAAACCGAAAGGACAGTGTGGACCGGTAAGAACCTAATCTCACTGTTCCGATATGGCAGGCCGATTCGTTCCGCTTCCGCTTCAGACTCCGCCTGGTCTACGCGCGCCACTGTGGCGTGAGCCTGCCTCCCAGTTCAACTCTTCATGTGGCAGCCTCGGCGAATGCTCTAACGCGACATTCGACCGCTGGGTTGTAGCAGGGTTCAACGCTTACTGAGTAGCTCTTTTAGTATTGCGGCGCACGCACGCTTGTATCGTGGCACAAACAAACGGTAAGCAACGCGGCATGCCTGCTTATTCGAGCGAGAAGCCCAGACTGACTCATGGGCGGCTCATCAGACTCGTCTCGGCCGCCATCTTGGATTGAGATTGGGGCGTACTCTTTGGCTTTGCTTTGGCAAGAAGATCAAACTCCGACATGCCACACAAGTTCAAAGGATCGCGGCGATCCTCTCGCTCGCACGCTCCCTTGTGCAGCTCCCGTTCGAACTATCCCCTCTATCGCTCAGCATTCCTTCATCCCTGTGCTCTACCCTCAGGCATGGCATATGCTACACCCCGGATTGGGAAACAATACGACGACGTCCTCTATGCAAAGGACGCAAAGCAGTCGAGCGAACGCAACATGCGGGGGTGGAATCGGGAGATTGACGACAAGATATGGACGGTGATGATGCCCGTGACGGAATTCCTGGCGAAGCTGGTGCCGTGCAACGTTGAACCGCCCCCGCTGGAAGCGCAGCATCCTTTCGATGTGCCAACGGGTGGACGCGAATTGGATATGTATGAGCCTCTGGTACGTATGCAGGGCAGTTGTGGTTGAGATATGGAGACTGAATATGGGTCAGTGCGCGGGGTTGACGAAGCTGGTGGAAAACTTTCCTGACGCAAAACGTCCTCACTTTGCGAATAACGCTCACGAGGAGATCAAGTTCCCGTTCCTGTTGGGCGAGCGTGCCCATCACGCGACAAAGCCGGACGTGATCGGGACGTTGCCGGGTCTGGTGCTGGACCGCAAGCACGCCGAGCGTTGGCGGCAAATCTCGGTGGTATTCGAGGCGAAGGCGAGCGAAGACGGGGATCCGATGGTATTCAGCTCGGCACAGCACGATGCGACGTTGGTGCAGCTGTCGAAGAGTGCACGGAATATCCTGGTCGCACAGAGTCGCCTGTTTGCCTTCGCGGTGGGCATCTACGGATCGCTGGCACGGATCTTCCGATTCGACCACGCAGGGGCGCTGTGCTCTCAGCCGTTCGAGTATGGAGCGGACAATGGAGCGATCCTGTACGAGTTCCTATGGCGGCTGGTACATCCTATTCACGACGGTTGCGACATCGTGGGTGCGGATCCCACCGTCGGTCTCGTGAGGACGTCTGCGGATCATGACAGGGCGTATTCGCAGCTGCGGCAAGCGGGGATCAGGGACATACACACGGAAGTGAAGAAGGCGTGTCGGTACTTCACGGTGAAGGGTGGACCAGAGCAAGGGCCGAAAACATACCTGGCGTACGAGCTATTGTTCATGAATCCTCGACTGTTTTCCCGGGCGACGACGATCTGGAAGGCTGTAGAGCTGGATGAGGAAGGGTTACCGACGAAGCGGCATGTGGTTATCAAGGATGCGTGGCGACAGCTGGCACGGAAATCGGAAGCGGACCACTATGTGAAGATCTACGACTACTTCCTAGCGAAGCTGATGTTGACGTTGGGCATTGATGGAGTGGGAGGAGCGTCGAGCGCGGATGTCCCGGGAGGTGCAGGTGCGGAGGGCAGTAAGGCTGGGAAGGATAAGGCTTCGGAAGCTCGGCCACCGTCCCACTCTGCGGAGGAGCTGGAGGAGGCCTGGGAGCGCAGATGGCCGGGACTCGCCATGTGCTCGTACGTGAATGACCTAGGAGAGGATGAACTCCGGGAGGGGACATACATTGGGCACCAGACCGACAGCGGGATCTTCCACGCATACGGACACCATCAGTGGTATGAGCGCAGTCACATGCGCCTTGTATCGGACACCGTGGGCACGCCGATCTCGAAATACCGGTCGACGAAGGAGATGGTGATTTCTCTTCGCGACGCTATACGTGGTGAGTCTCGCTGTGGTCGTGGTGACCCGTGAATGTGTACACTTTGGCTGACGTCAAACACGCAGGGCATCGGCTGGCCTTCGAGGCGGGCATAATCCACCGGGATGTGAGCGAGGGCAATGTGATGATCGCGAATGGCAGAGGATTCCTGCACGATCTCGACTACGGTTTCGACTGGAGGGAGTTCCTGCTCGATCTGGGCTACGAGGACACGCTGGAGAGCTGGGAGCAGTTTGTTGCGACCGAGGCTGGGATTCCCCGTGCTGATGCGAGCGAGGAGAGGCCGCCGGGGCGAATGGCACCGGCGAGCGAGTACTACGATACCGGGAGTGGGGCACCTCCTCGGGGAGTGTATGTAAAGGGACAACTGCAGTGGCCTGTAGAAGCGATACTGGCGGAGCGACAGGTAGAGAAGAGGAAGGAGTATCTGGTGAAGTGGGTTGGCTACGGTGAGGAGGAGAATACTTGGGAGCCGGAACGACATCTTCGAGACCGACAAGCGCTAGGGAAGTGGAGAGAGTTGACTCCGGAGCGGCGGAAGGAGCTGTCGGAGGCGTATCTGGAAGCTCACGCAAGCGGGCAAGGGGTGACGCAGGACGCACAGGCTGAAGCGAAGATGAAGACGATGATGGAATGCAAGCAACGAACGGTACGTCTGTTTTTGTTTGTACAGCGAGCAATTGTTTCCTTATGCATATTGTAGGGCACATTCTATTTCATGTCTGTAGATCTCCTGCGTGGCGAGATTACTCACCAAGTCCGACACGATTTAGAATCGTTCTCCTGGCTCTTACTCTGGCTAGTACTCAGACACACCAACCATCGCGTCGCCGACGCATATCTCACATTACGGGCCCTTTTTGACCAAGAAACCGACCAAGAGTGTGCCCTCGCGAAGCGCGGCTTTCTGGGACGTGGCTGGGATGTGCCGGGCAATGGACCCCTGAGCCGCCTTGTGAAGAAGTTCTCTATGCTTTGCTCCCGGAACTCGACGATAGATCCGAACGACAAAGAAGATGAACTTTTCAAACCACTCACATACGACTCAGTCCTCAGTCTCTTTGACGAAGCGATCGCGCGCGATGACCGGCCAGTCGACGATAAAGCGATACCCTTCCTCCCCGCTGATAGCAATCAAACAGCTCATGTGGCCCAGCCTGAGAGCACTTGGATGAACAGTCGGAACTCTCGGCCTGCGGGAAGCTACAGTAGGGCTGCTGGGCTACCGAACTATGTGTTGCTACCCCAAGGGCTGAGGAACCACCCAGCCGTCGCACGCCCATCGGTGGGCGACGGTGTGCCCATGCCGTTCCCAAGACAGACGTCTCAGGGCAGCGGCGTCGAACCTCGCACACCGCGCACGACGAGCTCTGGGTCGAAGGCACCGAGCGCTGACCCACCACGGAACCGTCGATACGTTCGCAATCCATATTCCCCCTCGCCGTCGGTGCGAGGGCAGATGATGCCACCGCCCATGTCCCCGCGAGTCTCGTCACCCCTGCCCCTGCCCATGCCTGGTCCTCTCGAATTCGGGCAAAGCGCCGTTCACGCGAGGTACGACGAGGGACGGGATGTGACACCTGCGTCCGTTCTTCCGCCTCTTCCTCGGGTGCGTTCAGGGTCTGGTGGATCGTGGCGCGACGAGAGCCATGAGTCGGCAGGCAGTGGACGTCGCAAACGATCACATGGAGAGTATGTGGCGGATGGTGAAGAGCCACGGCAGTCGTCTTCGTCTTCGTCGAAGCGGGCTAGGACACGGAGTGTACCGCGGGAGGCGCTTCCCAGTAGATATTGCATGGAATTGCGCAAAAGACCGGGAAGCGGGGCACGAAGGTGATGGGACGGCAGATGGTTACCCTCTTTCAACCTATTCTGTACCTTTGTGTGTTGTCCACACTCGCACGGCGACTTCGACCTCAGCACGGCATAGGGTCCATGATAGATCATGTGCCACGCTCATACAACTGTATAATACCCCGGATCCTGCTGCTGGATACCCTATATGTTGTAGTCACTCTCAGCTCCAGATTCGACGACTGTACTCTTTATGATGACTTGCATCAGTATGACTCGGTTCATCGATTCGGACAACGGGGGTTCCAGGCATGCCGTAGAGTATCTTCATATAATCTGACGCAATGTTCTCAAAGTGACAGCGGAAGCCGGCTTAGAGTACGAGGATACGGCCGACCGGGCGGTAGCTACCGTTGTCTACTACTTGACTCGGAACTTCTAAGATCGTATGCCCTGCAGTGGCATCAACCATAGTGCATACATCGAGTGGTTCAGGTTCTGCAATATTCTTGTTCGACGTTGAGAATTCTGACCCCCGGTGAACTGAGAGATAAGGCTACAAGGCCCTAATGGCCTGGCAACCGAAAGAACAAGGTCGCGAAGACACCACCTACCAAATCCGGACAGACAATGCGTTGATGGACGGGCCGATTTCGTTCCGACAATGTTCAATCTCCGCTTGATCCACGCGCGCGCATGTGGCGTCGCTGTCTCCCTCGGTCTTCCTCTTCCTCTGGCCTCCCCCACAAGTGCTAAGACGCGCCTTTCGGCTCGAACGTCGAGAAGTCGATGCTGGAAGCAGACTGACACGTCTTGATATTGCTTTTCACTACATAACAGCAGTAGCAGTCGTTCTCGGATAGTAAGTTGAAAATGCCTACCTAATCGAGCAAGAAGGACAGTCTGACTCATGAGCGGCCCATCAGATCAATAGTTGTGGTCCTCTGGTCGCCGAGCGAGAAAAATACCCATTCGGGCCTTGCTGCTATCGGGAATTGAGAACTCAGAACTCAGAACTCCGACATGCCACACCGGTTCAAGCGGTCGAGGGCCTCGAGGCCGCGCGTCCTCTCTTACAACTCCCTCTTTGTTCGTGTCAACAAGGACACCCGCTCCCCACACGTTGACACTCCACCTCGGCCTCCCGCTATGGCTACTGCGACTCCACGTATAGCGAAACAGCGCGTTTACCACTTCTCGACGCCGCGGCAAGACTGCGAGGCGGACATGGCAGCATGGCGAGATGAGATTGACAGGATCCTCTCTTGCTTCTAACGCCCATCTGCCAGCACAATTCCCACGCTCCGTGCCCAACAGAGGAGGGCATACCGAGCGCGGCGCACACAGTCTGGAGCTCTATAGAATACTCTAAGCCCTATAACTAGTAACTAGAGGCCGTCACTGAACGCACCGCTCTCCCCTACCGACCTGCGTACACCCAACACGCCATGGGGGATAATGCGCGAAGGGCAACGCCCAACACTCGGGCGACCAGCGTGAGCCATGGCTCAACAACCACGAGAATTACACCAGGCAAACTGCCACAAGAGATAGAGAACGCATTGATTAAGATGAGAACCAGCCCAACAGCGGCAGCGAACTGGCTACGCCGCTACCAACTCATCCCGGAAGATACTCAGGTAGGTATGGGTCCCCTCTCGACGGGGCTCCTCCACTTCGCCGCACACTCGAGTGCGAAACTCGGCGCATGGGCGGTAGAAGCCGTCTGCGCCCTAGCGGTGTATGCTGAAGCGGTACAGACGGACGACCTAGCCACAGCGGTTTGGGACAGACTGCAGCCCGAAATCCACGACGACCGACATGAGAACCTCAACACCCTACAAGCACTACAAGACGACCTCCGCACGCAACACGCGGACCTGATGGAGCAACAGGAACGCATACAGATGGAACTGTCGGGAGCAGCAGGACGTGTGACGAAGGAGACGAGAGGGTTGTCTGAAGGGCACACCCAACTCCGGAAAGAGCTGAATGAGGTACGCTCTCTCCACGCAGACCTATCCAAGACCCTGGAGAAGCTCGCCTCTGCGACCACCAAGATAGAGGAGGTCGCACGCAACCCGCCGGCACAACCACCCATGTCGAACCCGACCCCGCCGGGACGACCCACGTACGCTGATACGGTGGTACGTATGCTACCTGCTACGCATGCCACCTCACTCGCCAGGCAGGACGCCCAATTCCGACGGGTCCTGGTTGACCTCCACCAGAATGAAGACGGCACGCGCCCGGAGCCACTCACCCCAAAAGTCTACCTGGAGAAAGCCACGTCCTTGATCGCCCTCATTAGAGAGGATGGACACTCACCCCCAGAAGGACTGCGCTTCATGACAGTTAAGGTACTACGACACGGAGGCCTACTTTACGAGCTCAACACGAAAGACAGCGCTGACTGGCTCCAACATCCGGATAACATGAAGCTCTTCACAGCTAAGTTCGGATGGGAAGCGACGATCCGAGCACGTCAGTACCCGTGTCTGGTAAGGAACACGCCAGTCCACCTCGACATTAACCACGCCGCCGCTCTACGCGAACTCGAAGCCAACAACAAGTGGACTAAAGGTGAAATCGTTGCCGCGCACTGGATCAAACCAGTCGACAAGCGGAGAGAAGGGCAGGAACGCGCTCACATGATACTGAAACTCAGCACCCCTCAGAGAGCTAACGACGTAATCCTGAACGGAGTCTGCATTATGGGTCAACGACTCCCCGTCGAAAAACTCCGCAGAGAGGCGCGCCGCTGCCTACGATGCCAAAGAATGGAACCAGGTCATCTCGCCCGCGACTGCGAACTGATTGAAGACACTTGTGGCACCTGCGGAGGCCTACACCAAACGCAGGGATGCACGGAAGGCAAATGCTACTGCGTCAACTGTGGAACGCACGACCACGCATCCTGGGACAGAGGGTGCCCTGCTTTCATCGAGGCCACACGGAAGATACAAAAAGCCAACACGCTTGAGCAGTATTGATTCTACCCCTTAGCAAACGACCCTAATAGCTGTCGCGGAGCTAGGTCCGACGCGCACAAAAAGACGAAAAAGGTCTCGCCGGGAATGACCCCGTACGGACAAGGCTAAGTGAGGGGATACTCACCCTGTTGGTCGCGGCAGATGCTAGATCGATGCTCACACGGACTAGTGTTAGGTCACTAGCACTCCAAGTTAGCATATACTACTACTAAGTACAGGGGGATGCTTACCTAGCACTCCAAGAGGACGAGATGGAGTGCTAGGGCGTACAGGCTCGACTACTTATACCTCCGCGGTTTAGGGCAGGATCCTATACTACAGGAGATGTCACATGCACAAGGGAATTGTGCTACTGGCTATCTACTGGTGGTGCCACAATGGCGCGATTTGTGCTAAGTCCGACATCAGGCTATGAGTCAGCGAGTCATGTGCTACAAGGTAAACCCTAGTCCGTGGTTCCGTCACGTGACTAGTCAGAAGGCCGTTCCAGGCGAAGTCTATCGAGCGTATCGTACAAGTCTGTTAGATAAAGCGAGATAAATACGGAAAAATCAGCGAAAAATAGGGCTTTAGCCGTGTCTACCACGACAATAGCTGGGAACACCTCGAGACCCCTTCCCACCCCTCGTCCAACCCCACCCGACTCACCCCGTCCCAGTTCGAACCCTACACGTGGTCCGACGACCAAACGGACCCCAGACCGCGCGACCTCCCCCCGCACCACACGCAATGTACACAGACACGCGAACACCGCTCCCGATCACACTCTCGGGGACGCACGCGACCCTCGCACCACGACTCCCAAACCCTTCCCCTGCGAGGGGCCAATCGCGTCCCGTTAAACCCGCGAACTGACGGCCCCCCTCGCCCGCGCACGTGGAGCCTACAGAGTACCTCGAGACACCGCCAGACCATGCTAACCAGGGACAGCGCGATTCGGCCCATCCCCTCTCGCCCGCGCTCCCCCTCTGCGAGCCACGCTCCCTCCCGATCATAATGTCAACACGCCCGCTCTCCCTACGCTTTATCCAGCTGAACGTCAACAAATCCAACACTAGCCAATCCGCACTCCTCCACAGTGTAGCAGATTACAACCTCGTCTTCCTTCAAGAACCGCATATCGACTTCCTCAAGAACACTAGGGCCTCACAACAATGGCGCGTGATCTACCCTCCACAACACAAGGACTCCCCCGCGCGCACTCGCTCAGTTACGCTCGTCAACACCCGTATCGCCACGTCCGGATGGGCGGCCATCCCAGTCGACGACCCCGACATCACTGCTATCTCACTCACGTACGACACGGGCACTCTCTCCATCTTCAATATCTACAACCCGCAAGACTCCCGACGCGCCCTTGACCGACTGGCACGCGCCACCCACCGCATCTTCGGACAACCCGAAATGCAACTCGACGACCCCCAGATCATCTGGCTCGGGGATTTCAACCTACACCACCCGCTGTGGGAAGACAAACGTAACACCCACCTGCTCACTGACGAATACCTAGATCGCGCGCAGCCCCTCATTAACCTCCTCACAGCCTTCGACTTCCACATGCTCCTCCCTCCCACCGTCCCTACCCTAGAAGCTGCCAACACGAAGAACCACACCCGCCCCGACAACGTTTTCGCCTCCCCTGAACTGGCAGGCACCCTCATCCGCTGCCGAACCGCCCCAGAACTCCGCCCGCCACACACCGACCACTACCCAATCGCCACTGAACTCCAAGTTAACGTCCCGCGGGCTGCCCCCGAGAACTTTCGCAACTTCCGACGCGTCGACTGGCCTCTCTTCCACAAAAGTCTCGCAGTACACCTCGAAGACATCCCGCTCCCAGTCGGTAACCTCACCTCGGTAGATGATTTCGACACCCTGCTCCGAGCGCTCATGCAGGCAATCACCGACACCATTCAGGAAGAGGTCCCTGAAACCAAACCCCCGCCCTTTGCGAAACGATGGTACTCCAAAGAGCTGGACGACACACGACGCGAGGTAAGCAGACTGGGGAGGAAATCCTTCTGACTCCGAAACCACCCCGATCACCCAGTGCACAAGGAGTACCGCACACTCCGGAACCGCTCTGGCGACCACATTAAGAACGCGAAACGGTCACACTGGGACGCTTGGATAGAAGAGGCTGACATGAAGTCCGTGTGGACAATAGGGAAGTACGTACGTGCGGGCTCCTCTGATGGTAGTCGTAGCAGCATTCCCCCCATCCGCCGCCCTGGATCAGATACCCCCACTCGACTTAGTGAGGAGAAGAGCTCTATTTTCTACGAGATGTTCTTCCCGGCTCCTCCCCAGGACGCAGCACGACGCACTTGAGGACGGTACCCTCCCAACGCCTTCGAGTTCACCCATATCACGGATGCACAGATCCTTGATGCATGCGCACGCCTCAAAGAGTTCAAAGCCCCCAGCCCTGACGGCGTCCCCAACGAGGTGTACAAGAGGTGCGCCGACCTTCTCATCCCGTTTCTAGGGCGGCTCTTCCGCGGAACCTTCGACTTGTCCCACTACCCGGACGCATGGAAAGAGTCCATTACGGTAGTCCTCCGCAAACCAGGACGCTCCGACTACTCCATTGCCAAGTCATACCGCCCGATTGCCCTCATGAACTGCATGGGGAAGATCCTGTCCTCCTGCGTCACCGATGTACTCGAATACGAAGTCGAACGACTTGCGCTCCTACCCAACCACCACTTCGGCGGGCGAGCTGGACGAACCACCACCGACTCCCTACACCTGATCACTAAGACCGTCCGCGACGCCTGGCGCTCAAAACGGGTTGCCTCCATCCTGTTCCTAGACGTCGAAGCAGCGTTCCCCAGTGCAATCCCCGAACGCCTCTTCCACTTCATGCGACAAATGGGAATACCCGAACCGATCGTCGAATGGCTCCGACGCAAACTGCAAGGCCGACGCACCCGACTCAAATTTGACGACTTCACATCTCAGCTGTTCGAGATTATCAGCGGCATCGACCAAGGCTGCCCTCTCTCCGTCATTCTCTATAAGATATACAACTCATTGCTTCTCCGCTGCGCTGACAACCTTGAACGCACAGACCCATCAGCGTACATCAACGATGTCGCAGTGGTAACAGTCGCTGACACCCTCGAAGCATCTACAGAAGCCCTCGCAGTATACATGACCCAGACAGGTGGCGCACTAGACTGGTTGCGCACTACCAACTCCGCCTTCAACGTCCCCAAGCTCGCACTCCAACACTTCGACCCACGACTCCGGAACGGTGAACTCGGCCCCGACCTTCACCTACCCAACGGCGTTGTCCACCCTACGGCGACCACCAAGTTCCTCGGCATCCTACTCAACCACAAGCTGAGATTCAAACCGCAGGCCAAGAACGCGCTCGCAAAAGGTACCAAGTGGTTACAGCACTTTGGACGCCTCGCCCGACCCAAACATGGCCTACGCGCGAAGCACATCCTGACGCTCTACTGGCAAATGCTCCTCCCCACGATGCTCTACGCGGCAAGCGTCTGGATAGTCCCCCAACGCCGCATCGAAGGCCGAAAGAAGACGTACGGCTCCGTTGGTATCATCCGCAAGCTCGCCCGCATCCACCGTCAAGCGTGTTTGCTCATCACAGGGGCTATGCGCACCACAGCCACGGATGTCCTGGAAGCCCATCTGAACCTCCCCCCCTTCCACCTCCTAGTCGACACATTCATCGCGCGCGAAGCTTCGCGCCTGTGCTCACTCCCTCCATCCCACCCGCTTCACCCCCACGTGAGAAAGGCCAGCCGTTTTGTCAAACGATACCGTAGCCCTCTGCACGAAGTATTGGCTGCCTACGACCTCCAACCCGACGACATCGAGACGATAGAGGCAGTGCGCCTCCCCCCAGGCTGGCACCCCCCCCTTCCCGGTCGAAATCGCGTCTAACAAGGAGTCAGCTTCGACCCGCGAAACATTCTGGCTCACCCGCCCCGGCTACCGTCTATACACAGACGGCTCCGACTACGAAGGAGGCGTCGGTGCCTCCGCCGTCCTGTATCGCCTGGGCATCGCAGACCCCTTCGTCTTACGCTACCACCTAGGCCCGTCTGACCGACACTCCGTATACGAGGCAGAAATAGTGGGTCTCATACTCGCGGTTCATCTCCTAACCCAGGCCCTGAGCGTCCGAGAAGCCTCCTGCGCCGCTGACAACACCCCCTGCCTCCTCGCCTACCAGAATCGTCGCCCCCACCCGGCCCACTACCTCATCGACCAACTCCTGCGCAGCCTACAGACCCTCCAGGGACGACACCCCAACATCCGCTACACCCTACGCTGGGTACCCGGCCACCGCAACCACGAAGGCAATGAGCGCGCGGACACTGAAGCGAAAGCCACGGCGCAAGGAAACAGCAGCCCCGCAGACGACCTCCCCACCTGGCTCACACGCGCCCCGCTCCCGGCTAGCCTCTCAAAGGTCAGACAGGCACTCAACCATCGCTTCCGAACCGAAGCCACTGCCGAATGGATGACGTCGTCACGAGCCCCAGCTGCAATGCGCATCGACCCTCGCCTCCCCTCTACGGCATTCCTACGCCTCATCTCCCCGCTCCCCCGACGGCAGGCAAGCCTCCTCGTGCAACTCCGCACCGGACACGCCCCTCTGAACTTCCACCTACACCGCATCACGAAAGCCAACTCCCCATCGTGCCCCCAATGCGGTCATCCCAGAGAGACGGTAGCCCACCTCCTCCTTGACTGTCCTGAATACGAAGGTGCGCGCGCGCGCATGCGCTTTAAGCTTGGCACAGGAGCCACATCCATGCAGTACCTACTCACCAGCCCCAAAGCCCTGCCCTCCCTCTTCCACTTCCTGCACGACACACGCCGCTTCGCGAGCCCCTACGGCGACCTCCTCCTCCCTGCAGCAGCACGCCCCGACCCCACTTGACCCCTCCCGACCCCGACCTCGACCCCGACCCCGACCTCGACCTCGACCCCGACCTCAACCCTGACCACGACTCCCGCTCCCCATTCACCCGATCACCCTAACACCCCATCGACACTCTCGCACCCTAACCACAACTAACCACGACAAGCCCACCGCCTCACCCCCACAGTCCGATCCCCCTACGATACGATCCCCTTACGGTACGATACCCCTACGATTACAGCCCCCTTACCACACGACGACCTCTACCACCCCGCCGACGACCCGAAGTGATGAATGGCACCGCAAGCCGCGCGAGATGAGGCCCTGCTAAGAGTTGTAGCCGCACCGCAGGCGGCCGGTCGCGCAAGTAAATAGCTCACTCTTCAGGGAGCCCGACTCATCTCACCGGTACGCTCTGCCTGGATTCCACCGAAGGTTCTGATGCGTTAGGTGTCTCCCGGGCGGGAGCTCCCTCTATTCCCCTTTTCCTCTTCCCCCTACCCCGCTACTGTACAACACACTACATACTGTACCATACTGTAGATACTCACCCTCCGCCCCGGCGGAGGGCCTTTACTTCGCCTGATCGCGTCTCGTCCACCCCTAGTCTACCCTACCCCCGCATGTAATACGTCTACATAGGGCCCAGCCCTCGAGGACGATAAAGGGATTCAAAAAAAAAAAAAAAAAAAGAAGGTATCCAGGTAGTGGTATCACGGGTGTGAGGCGGTGTAACACAATCAACAAATCTACCAAAAGTCAGAGGAAGACAAGTGATCCCAGGCAATCGTGAACCCGAGACGAAGGGTAGCATGCAGGTCGGAAATCTTGCTTCATCCATTCACATTATAGCCGATCGTGAGGCTGGTGTGACCGGGATCATTTTCTCAGGGACTAGCAGCCACTTTTGAATGTGCATCTTCTCATAGAGCCGGCGCAACGCAGAGACATATACATCGACGTCTTCTGTCTGGCGCTTTCGGACGTAGGTGAAGCGCCCGACACAGCGTGCAGGGGTAGGCCACCTCGCGGGCGGCTCTACGATGTGGAGCATATCGAGGATGGGCAGCTCGATCGATTCGATGTTAGGGACGAGCCGCGAAAGAAGGCGCATTGCCTCGATGGTCGGTGCGGGGATGGCCATTATGTCGTTGACGTTGGGTTGTGCAGGCGAGAAGATCATGTTGTCTGAGATGTTTCCAGCGTGCTCCCAGACGAGGTCGATCTTAAGAGAGCGCAGGCCGTGAAGGTGTCTGAGTAGAAGATCGAGGTGGAAACCATTCTGCCAGAAGAGCGGGCTGCCAGCCAGTTCGAGTGAGCGCAGAGAAGTGAAGCGAGTGAGCACAGGTTGAAGTTCAGGGACAAGCGGGATAGGCTGCTTGGAATGAAGTTCTCGAGACCAGAGTCGCCAGCCGCGAACCGCTAAGTGTTCGATACTCGTAGGCCATCGCTCAGCAATGAGCTCAACACAAGACCTCAGAAACGCCATCGTGCAGGGTCCGTGCGGCCGGATGTCGATGTGGCTGAGCAAGGGGCAGTCAAGAAGCCCTATGAGAACTTGAAGAGACGCGATGGGTGCGACGACTTCCAGCCTGCGCAGATTGGGGAAGCTGATCTTGCCCTTCACATCTGGGATCTCGAACTCGCGCTTGATGTCGAGAGTCAGGTGTGTCAGCTTGCCGACATAAGACAGCATGATGAGGGACTGGAATCTAGGCGCTAGCGAGCCCTGCTCTAGCGAAACACAACACGCCGAGAATGTGGCTGAACTTACTGCATATGCGGATCCGCGACAAGTCGGGCACCGTTTCGGACAGCCTCACAGCCATGTAATCCGTCAGGGTGTCTCGAGAGCCAAGCATGCGCTGCTGCCGAATCTTCCAGCGTGTCGGTGCCTTCACTTCGGGGCCGTACAGCTTGGACATGTTCCAGTGCTTGATGTCCAGGGAGCGCAAAGACGGGGGCAGGCATGGCAGGAGCTCGTCCGAGAAGGGTGCGCCGACGTACCATCCGCAGTGTCGCAGGCGGGGCAGAAGGGGTTTGTTGCCGTTCATCCGTGCGAGGTTCTGCCAGATCGAGACGTCGTAGGGGCTGTGGTTGAGCACGTCTAGGTGTACGATGCGTCGGGCGTGGTGTTGAAACCGCGCGAAGCCTGCGGGGGTGAGCTTTCCTGATAAAAGCTGCCATTAAATCCTCAGTCCCCCGTAAGCATGAGAAAGGTGAGGACAGCATGTGCGCACCAAGACTGGACAGGTCTCTTTGAGCGCATTCTTCTTCCTGGGTGGGATTTGCTTGTGTTTGTAGTCACCCATGACGAGGAACAGCGGACTAAGATCGTATATATGACTCCAGAGCACGTCTAATGCAGGCTCGTAGAGATCTGGTCCGGCCAGGGAGGCGTTGAGCAGGTTCTCGTGCCACTCAGCCCTCCCCGCAGAGTCCTCTTCGTCAAAGCCGCTCCTAACGCCGAAGTTCTTGAAAATCTCGTCCAGGAGCTCCCGACACAGAAGCAGGCGAGAAGACATGGTTATCGGCAGCGGAAAGAAAATAGGCTTGAGTGTGAGAAGTGCAAGAGGAAGTAGGGAGATGAGGGGGACGGGAGGAGCGGAGAACCCAACGAAGCGCTAAACGGGCGGTTCAATCGGGCAAGTGATGATTAATAATATTGTCGACGTCAACCGTCATTCGAAGTCCTCAAGCTCCGAAACGTTACTTTTCAGTAAATGTCGTTGTGCATATCCTTTACACTCAGACCTGCACTGGACCAACGTGGAACATATGCAGTGCGCTGCATGTCTGGATATCAGCTGTGTTCTCGTTGAAAACGCCGGTGCGGTGCCGCTAGCCCGAGTATGTACTTCACTTGAGATTCAGATTGATACAGTGCCCATGCTCCGTTGCAGTCACCACTGTGTGTTTCCCTCCATTGATGCTGCAAATACACGAGAAGGGCGTCAACATTTGGCTATGATTATATGTAATCCCGGGTGTATACAACGCATGGAGTGCTGAGTCCTGTCCTGACACGCTGTTGAGTGTGCTCATACCAGTAGATGACATTTCTATGGCTGCGCCGAATACCCCGGAGGAGGCTCTTCAGACTGAGCTTCACCCACTGGCATCCGCTGTACTTGACGTAGGATCTCCTGCAGCAATGCCGTTGCCTCCGCCGGTCGGGACTCAGATTCTGCAGTAGAGATGGCCCGAATTGACGCATCGTACATGGACGTCGGCACGCCAGCGACAAACGAAGAATTTCCAGTGGCAGGCCTCGCGGCGGAGCGTGCACGGACTGGACGCAGACGATTCACTGGGACTTCTACCATGCTTGCGCTAGCTTTGGATGCCTCATAGGAGAGCCCTATGTGGGTACGGATCAACAGTGATTGCCTTGCTGCGATTGCGGAGGAGATATACTGCGAGGCAAACGAGTGGGAATCCAATCACTCCTCCCACAATGGAGCCCACAATGGTGCCGACTGGAGGGAAGTGATGCTTCGATGGAGAGGATCCGGATCCCGTGGCGTTCATCGGGGCAGCAGTGACTGTGATACGACTAGAAGTAGAGGCAATTCATATATACATTAGCGCAATATATGGATAAGCAGGGCCCAATGCAAACCTTAGAAGCACTGGGGCAAATATTCCACCCATACTGGGGCTGCACGAGATACAGTCAGATGGTTGGAGCAATGTACGAGGGCAACGGCACCTTGCGGAGCCATTGATTGGGCTTCCGTTAGAGACGTTGTAAATGACAGAAAATGGCGTGGTGGTATTGGATGACGCGTATTTCCATAAGCGCGACGATACCACTTGATCAGCGGTGGTATTTCTGAGCGCTGCAATTGACATTGACGTCCATACTGTGCGCGAGGCCTAAGTCATTGAGAACAAAAGCATGCGTCGTTCTACATACCTGCACTTCCGAGGGTGGGGTGAGCACTGTCAATCGGAGGGCCATATTGCCAATCTGTACACCGCCGCCATCAGAAAAGTAGTACGCTAGAAACTCGCAACCTGGTTGCTGCGGACGTACCAGTCCAATTGAGGAGCTGTTGGTAGTAGTTGGTCAGGTTGCCTAGAAGCTAAAGATTGCAATGAGCATGTCCCACGCAGCTACTAGTATGGCAAACATTGGCTTACAGAGTCGTCTAACAGCTGCAAACCGAGAAGTGTATGGCCGAAGAGAGCATAAGGCAAGGCCCATTCGCTCGAATCGGCTCCGTACGTCGGTAGTATGTGTGATGAATCAGGCGAGATTGCGAGGGTCCTCCAGTATGAGCTATACTCCGCCGCTACGTCCTACGCATGGTCATCGGTGGAATTCTTGACATGTGAGATCGAGCATACATACAGCATAATGCTGCGAATCGTCGAATTCGCCGGTTGTAGAGCTGATTACAGACATCGCCTTGATAGCGACGATTCCTTGAAAGGCAAGGTTCGTCGAGTTGCTGGTTATCCCACCTTGAGGTGCGAACGTCCTGCAACCAATGAGCAAGCGCACGCGGATACAGTGACTCGGATGTTGTGGACACTCACTGATCCTTGGAATATAACGTATTCAGCACGAGGTAATCAGCCCACTTCTTCAACACTTCATACTACACATAGAAATTACGATGTGGCCCCCACAAGACTAACGCTTGGCAAATGACCTACATATGATTCGAGGAGCGTCAAGTCCCCGGTGTGCGTAGCATGAGCGAGAAGCATAATCAACATGCTACTGGAGTCTAATTTCCGCTCAGTCCAACTCCTAACGAAGTAGTTTGTCACTAACGCTGAACCCCTTCACTTGCAATGAACGTCGCTCCCGACACAGCCGCGGGGTAAAACGGACCTGCCGGATGTTACAGGTGAGCAAGGCGAGGATTTGTAATCAATGAGACTATACCAATGTCACTAGCCGCGAATTGCTGCGACGAGTTTGTTTGCTGCTCCAAGAGCGGTAGCAGGAGAGGCTTCACGATCGACGCATTGAAGTATAAAAGTGCAGGTAGGGATGAATATATGGTCTCGACAGGGTTGACCCGCCTACTGACCAAGTCAACAACAAAACTTAGATGTAGATGACAAAGACTTGCCTGCTGAGTCCGATATCCTTCATGAAGAATAGCGTTGAACCGTCTGTTTGGGGAGCCGTGATATCGAGTGACCCGAACGTGAGCCGCGCAGCCAAAGAAGCTAGATCCTGATATTGTCCGCCCAAGAGCGTTTTCTCAGCATCTTGCTGCACCTGTTCATCGAGTGCATTGGCCCTATTGATAGCATTGTCGTAATCAAGCAGAAGATCCCAGGCCTACCCGTGATTCAGCCACATGCTACGTAATCACCACAGTGTAACGTACCATATCTGGTACATTGGAATACTGGGAAGTGTAGTATGGCCTCAGAATTTTGACGCCATTTGCAGTTCCATACTCTATGGATGGATCACGAACATAACCAAACAAAGCGATAACAGGATTCGACGTTGCACTGGTGTTCCCCAAATCCGACGAGAAGGCGATGACTTCCTGAGAGCTGCATTGAAGTCGACCTTCCGTGAGTCTCGCACCGACCCTACCCAGAATCCCAGATATTGGAACGAAGGTAGAGTGCATTAACTCACGTCGACTCTGACACGTTAGTGTCCCCATTAGTCGCCAGTGCTAGTGATCCGGAGTTTTCAAAGAGGCCCAGGTTAAAGGCCTCAGTACTGCCTGATCTCCACCATCCGTTACTCTAGGTAGAGCTTAAATTAGTGCCCATATCTGATGAGCGACTTTCCGCCTACATACCGAGGGCATACTGTAAAATGCTGCGCCGTCGCGGGCTCGGTTATTGGTCTCTGTGAAGGACTGGTTATCCTGCAACCTGACTGATACTATATGATGGCCGTCTAGTCTGGTAGAATCGAACAATACTGCAACATCGTTTCCACCGGTGACATAGTCTGAGACGGCAGGTAGTATGTTAGATCTGAGGCAGCGCAAGACAAAAGATGTATACGTGCTTGCACTGAGGTCTGAATAGAGCTCAACAACATATTTCTCTCCATCCATTGATTCGAATTCAATGCCAAGGTATACAAACGGCATAGAAAGTTTGGCCCAATCTGACACCTGTTAACGAAGAGGGTTTAGCAGGTCGGTGGAATCTTCAAAACCAAGGAACTAACTTCGACGGGGCTCAAGAAGGTCAGAGTCATGTTGAGAGGGCCGGCTTGAACAGATTGTACAGTGCGTGTCGGGGAAATGTGAGTATAAGCCACATTGCAGTTGGATGTACCAGCAGGCATATGTGGATTGCTACCCAACCACTGATACGTAGTACCATCTACGCGAACAAAGCCTGTCCACCCTACGGCCTACCCGCACTATAAGCCGCGACACAACAGATAATGACATGCAACGTACAGAGCCGTCCCAGAAGATAGGCTGGTCATTTGTTGAGGTCGAGGCTTGCCATACATTGAGATATGGGCTTCGAACTGCCAGCGGAGCTGAAGCAGACCAGAGGTCATGCACTGATAATGTTGATGCACAAGGTATGCAAAAGGATAGCAGTAGGCAGATGACAAGCGAGTAGGTCCCGAGCATAGTCTCCGAACAATATGAAATGGGACGGGGACAACTTGCGACCCTGCGCTCCCACCGGGTGTTAAGAAGGTTTCAAGCAGATTATACAACTGGCGTTTCATCATAACTGTGTCCGTATCGCACAGGCCCAAAACATCACGGACACAGAAAGTGGCCGTTACGCTTGTTTAGCGCTCGCAGCGATCACACCAACCGTCTCCATGTCAGAGAGGCTGGCAACGAGTCTCCAAAGCAAGGATATTGCTGGTCCACTCAGGGTATAAGCACGCACCTCATTAACTCAAAGGCATCGGTTCCCAACCCTCACACTAGCATACCGGAATGTAAGTATCGTATCAATGTCTCGAGGTATGAGACAAGCAACAGTCTTTCACCTCAACTCCATACACACCGCAAGCACGTCAGCCTTACCAGCCACATTCCCGTGGAGCCTCCTCGGTGTTCTCGATCTTGATTGCGGACGCTGTGCCTCACGTTGAATCGCTGCCGGAGCCACTGACGCGATGAGGAACAGGGCGACAGATCGTAGTCCTGACAGTCTCAATATCACTGAGTCCCTGGGAGGAGTCTTCTCAATTGCTCGGCACCATTCCAAAAATTGTGCTAACCTTTGATACAACAGGCTATCACTGTGGTCGCCACGGAGGTGGTGGCAGGGCCGGCTTTATATTGACTTCAACAGCTCCGTGCTACTCCGGACCTTGGGGGCCCCCCTCAGGATGGTCAGAATCTCATTTTTTGAAGATGCAGAGGGGATGGGCGGCAATGTGTGCGACTCGCTATAGAGCAGTAAGTAGGACCTACATATATAGAAGATGGCAAGTTGCAACCGCAGTGCCGCGCGGAGCCTGATACCGTGACCGGGGATAGGCGCTTACATGATCGCCGACACGCACGGCTGGCATGCGAGCACGGAATGAAGGATCCGCCACGGGCGGGATGAGTAGATCACTCTATGGGTAGTTACAGTAACATAAAAGCTCACTGTATCAACGCTGAAACTACAACTCTGCCAGTAACCCGGCGGGGACTCCTCCGCCTCCGTATTGCCCGATTGCTGTACTCGGAGCATCAGCAAGAGTGCAACCTCCTCAACAGGAGCTTAGGGACCTTAATCAAACAGTCAATCCGTCAAGCACTGTAAGTCCATGTGCTTAGATAAGGAGGTCCACTTGCTTGGACAAGACGGGAGTGCTTACCAAAGCCACAATAAGCACATTTAAGGCCGGTATAAGAGCTTCTCCGACACCAAGCACAGGGTATCTTTTACTGATAGAGAACGAGAACGCTATAGGCCAGATGGTTCTAGGAGCCTGGGAGGATATCAGACTTGTGGTTGTTCTCGGTCGAACTCGTGTAACTATGCAGGTGAACGCCGTGCACGGAAAACAGGTCGAAGCATTCGTGCTAGCGCTGCTCGGCTTCGAAATTGTTGCAGCACTTCATCCAAGTAGACGGTTCTGAGCAGAAAAGCTTCTCGAGAGGTCTCGAGCGTAGCCAGAAAATATTGAATGCATTGACTGCGCATACAGCACTGCATGGTCTATGCTCACTCGTCGCGCACAACAGTTCGCCATTGATCGATCCAACAAGTCGTTCAAAGAGACAAATGTGATTTGGGAGCCTTCTCGCCTGAGCGGCGTGTCAACCCCCATCCTGTGCTGCGAAGATCAGCGTTGGCACCCCAGTTCCTCGTAAGTGATTGCGCGCAAAGACACGAGGCCATGATTCATAACATACGGAGCGTTACCGTAGTGTCCAAGTGCGCTGACGAGTGCCTCCGACTCCGGACGGCTCACATCTCGCCGACGACCTTGTCCGAGAAGTTCGAGATCCGCAAGAGCGCGTCTACGACCGCTGGGACCACGAACGGCGCGCGGCACTCACGGCGGACATCCTCCAGGGCGGCCTCCGCGCACCTACGCGACCGCTGCTCTTCCGCCAGCGCGTTCTGCGCGGCCGTACGCGCACTAGACTCGATCGTCATGCGCTCACGTAGCTCTTCGAGATGCAAACACAGCAGATGAGCATACATGCAACGATAGTTGAGAGGAATCGCACACCCTGTATCTCATGCTCCAACGCCCCCGAGCCTGGCATCGATATCGGTCGCTGCGGATGGCGAGCTGCGCCAAGGCGGAGGCAGAGGGCACATGCCCATTCGTCGGAGCTCCTGCGTCAGTGCATCTTCTTGAGCTGAGAACGCGGACATCGCCTGTTGTAGATTCCACAGATCTTGCACTGGATCGCTCGCACCCGTACCTGACGCTACCCGCGCGAGCTGGCGTTTCGAAACCCGGAGGCTTGGAGATCTTCTCTGGTACAGGGAGCACTACCGCAGGAGGCTTGGACGCAGTAGTCGTTGGTGGACTATGAGTGGCTGTGCCTTGTGCGCACGCTAGGACATCGACTACCTGAGCACGAGTTATGTCCACGTTGCTGTCAGGAAACTCGGATGGCCTCTCTGCCCGTGCGGCGGCGGCGGAGTTCCGCAGTTCATTGTGATTCGCGTTGGAGGCTCCAGGGTAAGCTGGAAATGGGTGCAGTGGGGGAGGCGATCGTTGCTCTGGACGACCTTTGTCCGGATGCCGGCTTGACATGACCTCTCCTATAAGCCTTGGGGTCACGCTACGATCGTGTTCAACGAGGCGCACACCGGGACTTCGAGTGCCTGCTGACAGAGCGAAGGGGTGGCGTTGTCGAATCTAGACATACAACACAACGTGTGTGAGACTCGCATAGATCCTCATAGTGCAATGACTGACCAGAGCGCGGAGGATATGTGCGCTTCGCAACATGCCGTCCATCGGTCGCGTGCAGACTCTCCGCATATTGGCTACGACGAGTTTCTGACGTACGGAGGAGCCCCGATTGGGATGTAGGGCCAGTCGGAAGTTCCTTGTCCGACGCTCGGATCCAGTCCTGTTTCGCGCTGTAGCGTACGGGCAATTAGTCTGTTGTTGTGTGACAGTATGTCACAGATCGGCACCAGGATGGTACTCACCCAATGCAGAGCCCAACCATTGCTCTGCGAGATCGCTCAGAACCTATTCATGGTCAAGGACGAAAGGGAGCTTACATGGAGCGCGCCGGTAGGTTATCTCTGTGGATACCCTGATAGCTGGCGCGGATGTATCGCTCGAGGTACTTTCAAAAGACGATGACTTGGGACGATTGAGTAGCAATGCAGGGGAGATCGCTTACACTGTTCACCCCGACTATCCAAGAACACTTGATGAGCCCTTCCCGCCAAATACATTCAATCTCCCCCGGTGTTGGAAGCCCGAGGAACGTAAGATCGTCTTTGACGAACCCCTCCAAATGCTGAGTGGCGCCCTCTTGGAGCTCATGCATATGTTCCGTTCTTGGGCTCTTGTAGTACAAGGAGAGCGTAATTCTCATGTTGCTGAGGCAGAAGAACGAAATGGTGCCAGCCTAACAGAACTCGTGAAACTCTCTGTAGAACGCAAGGTGAGTTGGAAGGTCTTCGTGTAGGAGAAAGCGGGGAAAGGCGAAGGTGGCAGCGCGTAGGACAATGGGTAGTAACCACGTGCCTGTGACTCTCGCGTTCGCCCTGTCACGACAGAACAAAGATGTGGAGCTTGCATCCTTCGTTCAGTCTGTTCACCGGGTGCTTGAAAATGTTGGCCATGCACCCTCAGCAATTTGATGGCGCATACACCCAGCAGCATGGAGTTGCTGCTCGAGGCAGACGTAGGCTCTTGGACAGAAGCAACGTAGCAACTGTTGCTCATGTGCCATTCGTCTAGGAAGGCAACGACCTAGAAGCGCTATGACATACAGGAAGGTGAGGTCTCACCTGTACCTTTGACGACCGCTTCGCGACTGTGACACGGTCGTATTGCATCCTCCTTGATTCTGCCCTAGAGCGTGCTTCAAAAGTGGGATCGTTGCGCCAAGCGACCCAGGTGTATACGCTCGCACAGAAGAGGCTGCAGTAGACGCGTTCAACGGCCCATTGATTGCGTCAAAAACCGCTACACAGGATCCGGATGGGTGTGAATAGAACCAGCCGAGGGTGGGCGACGCACCGGTTCTAGCAAAACATCACACATAGAGCTACGCGCTGATACATGAGGCTAGAGCCATGTAACAGGCAATTCAGCCATGCGTTCGTACGCCTATACAACGAAGCAATGTAACTCACAACCAGTCGTTGATGCAGCGCTCATGCCGCGACTCTCTGATGCTCCCAGTATTCTCCGATGTATGCAGATAAGAATATCAATTGCAAGGGTGCCTCAAGGCATCTCATTGACCTGCCGGCTTGTAAAAATGTGGGGTGGTCGAGAGGATAGCCGCTACTTCATTCGCATGGCAGGACCGTTGAGCCGTGTGCGGACGCATCTTCACATCTGCGTGAGGCGATGACAAGACTGGAAATGGGGGAATAGTGCACGGAGTACCGCATCAAGGATTGTGGACGGTGCTTCAAGCGGTGAATGTCGTTGCAGACATGTAGAGACTCAGAGTCAGGCAGAATGGTCAGAGACTCGGAATGATCACTCAGGGCGGAGACCAGCATCTAGGATCACGCGCTTCATACGCGGTCACGGTATGTTCAGCTCAGTACCAAGTCTCTGCTCATCGAAGCGATGCGTCGTCCACCTGCTCTCGAAAAAGGTACCTTAATTTTGCAGGCAAACAATGTTCACATGCCGTGGCCGGCAACTGCGCCTTCTCTACGGTGGACGATACTAGTACGGCGGTACGCGAGTCATGGAAGCATTTGGTCGGCGCGAAGTCAGTCGCAGACCGTACAAGGAATCTGCAACGGTATGCACACGCTCATGCAATTATGTCAAGTAAGGACCGACGTGACTATTACATCATGCTAGTGACAGGGAGGGGTACGAAAGGGAGTATCAGACCTGAGAAGCAGCGCAGGCGAGGAGCCCTATACGAGGGAGGTGTGAGCGAACACTCAACAGTGGTCAGTCATACACATACAAGCTTTCTTGTTCGTCAAAAACCTGATATGCGCGTCCATATGTGCGATATCTTCCTCGACGTCTGCGTTCCAACGACGTCAGACAGTGTGCTGCAGGAGGGCAGCAACCTGAACTCGTGCTTACCCTTGCTGGCTTCGTAGTGCACCATGTACTCGCTGTATGTCTGGCGAATCGCGAGCCGCAGAGCCGCCTTCTCAGAGACGGGGTCCTTACCGTTGTCCAGAGGGTTGTCGATCACAATGTCAGGACTCAATACGACCGTTGCGGACGGGTCGGGGTTCACGTGGTCACGGACCAAGTGGAGGAACCGGCCATGTCGAGGTACCTGCTTGTTGAGAGGCGGGCCGTCCTTGTCAGCCCCGACTCCGGTCGCAGCCGCCGTGTTGGTGATGGAGGTGAGCAGTGCGCGATCACTGGACGTGTCGGGCTCGAGCTTAGGCCGCTTCAGGTTGGTGTGTTCTTCGTCGTCCTCCGAGCGGGCAACACGACGCTTGCAGGGCAAACTGAGGGTGTCGGGTACACCAGGGATGAGCGACTCTGGAAGCCTGGCGTCGATGTTAAGTCCATAACGGAGCGCAGGGCGCGGGTGACGTACGGGTGCACATCGACGATATCGATCCGGGCGCTGGCAGGATCATACTTAGCGGATGGGAAGGGCAGGTGTGACGCCGAGCGCGCAGGATAGGAGACTCACATGTCGAGTGCGCTGAGGAGAGCGGTGTCAGTGTGCACTACTTTGAATTGTGCGCGAAGCCGCTGAATGGCGTCCTCGGACTAAACGACACGGCGAGAGTGACTGATGAGAAAGGATGGCAGCCCCGTACCAGATGAACACATACCTTCCTCCAGACGCACTTTACGTGCGCTGTGTCCCAGTCTACGAGGTACACATAGTTGGGCCGTCGCATGCGAAGATCTCTGAGGTCGAACGAGAGGAATGCGTGGCGGAAGCACCGTGCGCGTTGTTTGTATACTTCGAGAAACTTTGCCTTGATGCCGGTGTACTGTATCATAACCGCGAGCTCGGACATTGTGGGCGACGTCTTGTAAAAGAGACGGGTGGCAGGGATGATTGGGAAAGACAAGTTAGACACGTAGAGGATTCACCCAACCTCAGCGGTTCACGCCTCATGTGCCCTGTCAGCCTCCCTGCAACTCAGTTCCACGTGCTAGCATTGCAATCTGGACGACCGGAGTAAGACGCCTCCTCTACATTCACGGCGATGGATGCGCTCGCATTGAGGGGTGAGATTGGGTGGATGGGAAGGCAAGAGCGAGTCCTCCGCAAAGCGGCTGAAGTCAGTCTGAGTGACGCCGCGTGTTGCGGCTTGCGTCCACGTGCTTGTGACAGCCGCGCCAGAGGTCACTTCAAGCATTGTCTCGCCTGGCTTCCAGCACGACTCAGAACAGTGCACTAGGGGTACTCCTGCTTGCTTGAGCGACGCAGTTTGGTGCCACCTACTCTGGTCTTACGAAGTCGCCATTGCACGGGACTAGCCACTTTACTCCAGATCCACCGAGCGCACCTCATCGAGCTCGATTACAAGAGGAGTCAAGACGGCCATTTCCAGCACCATATTCATTGCACTGTTCATAGGCGAGATATATGGCACTTGAATGGGTCAGTCCGCCCTGCGTCCGCCGCATCGATCTCGAACACTCGCAAAAGACATGCGGGCAATCTCGTTCGTCAATCGGCGTTGTTCCGTCTGTAGATGGGAGGCCTTCTTGCGGAGGGCTGAAATCCCAGTCAACCAACGTCATGCAAGCCCTGAAGTGTGTGAATGTTCTCACCTTCGTGCTTTGCTCTTGCACTTGCCTCGGCCGCCTGGTGATTTGCGAGGAGACCTCGCAGCCGTTCAACCTCTTGCCCGTCTGCCGGCGTCCTCCGCATGCCCCAATATGAGCCTTCATATCACGCAGATGCTGTGCGGGTCCCAATGAGCGACTTACATCCCCGGCAGTATAAGGGTGACCTTCGCGCTGCGAGGGAGAGTCAGTGACCTTGTAGTCCGCCATCGAACGAATGCAGCAAACCCACATCTCTAGAAGCTGCAAGAGCTCTCCCACGTCCGATTTCTGAAGAAATTCGACCTGTTCGCGAATGACACGGACAAGCTCGTCCTACCAAGGAAGACATATGAGTCACGAGGCAACGACACGAAAGCCTACAAAAATGGACTCGCCTCCGCCGGGTCCGTCACAGGCCACTTGCAACAGACCTTCGCCTCCTCCCGGCTCTCCAAAGTCATGATCCGCCCGGCCCCTGGAAGTTGAAGGTACAGGAGGTCCCTGAGGGCGAACTTCTCCAGAGACAGGCGATCGTTACTTTGCTGGCTCCTCAGATACGCGGCTTTGCTGCCGTCCAAGCGGTAGTGGATGTACACAGAGACAAAGGCTTGATGGGCAGTCATCCTTGTAGGGTATGAAGCAAGTATGACGGCGTCGGTATCGAGGGGATGAGAGGATGGTCCACCCAGACGGACCCGCAATTGTCGAGCAGCCTATGGAGCTTGCCAGCAGCCCCCATCCGGAGTGTCAGCCGCACCTCTCCAGCTTCCTGAACAGTGCCAGCCGCCAACTCGAACGGCCCACAACCTCGGTAAGAGAGCGAGGCGGGACATTCTGTCCTTAGTTACATACGAATTCAAAACTGTAACGTGGATTCAGGGTGGAAGCTCGCAGCAGTCTCGCAGATGCCTCATGCCTGTCGTTTCGACCCGTGGTGCGTGCATAGCACCAGAGCTGTTCGTATCGAATTTGTTCCTAGTGTTGGAGAGACACTGCTGAAGTAGAGGTATTAAGGGTGAGCCGGGGTAAATCATGCACGCACATAGGACGCGTACTCCAAGTTGGCAACGAGGAAGAACGAAGAGTAAAACATGGACGTGACCTTGCGATCGGCATCACAGGACGCCCAAGGGTGGTGGGAGTTACACCAGTATCCCACCGCATCCCCGACACTGTTCGTTGTCAGCCCGGTCAACCCACAGGTTTTCACATTCTGTCGGGCTGGCTGGCTATCACGTGTAAGCGCCTCCCAAGTGTCCGGTCGTGTTTGTGATGTCTTTACGTTGGTAGAGTTCGCAATTTCAGAGAAATGGCGAGCGTGAAAGTGGGTGTCGTAGTGCGGTAGCGTAGGCGCTAATGGGGCCGCGTCTACGCTCCGTCACGGTCACGCTACTTGGTACCACTGGCAGGTGGCAGTCTGAGTGCGACCGTCGTCACCGTGCCTCACACCGACTCCGTGGCACCAATAGGTTAGTACTATACTGCTTTCGTATTGATGGCCGTTCATAACTCGTAATGACACCGTCATTACGCTGTGGTTGTTCTAACATCTTAAAGTCGCAGGTTTGCTGGCAAAGTCACACGTTGACACTGCTGGTGACCGCTCTACCGTAAATGAACTGGGAATGAATACTAGATCAAAAGGTGCATATTACAGCCTGAGATTTTCTTTTGAAAGCCGTTACAGCAGCTGCGGTGGGATCTACCACTGCCATGATGCAGCACATCACTCCGAGGCGGGCGGTCCAGCTCATACTTCCCTATAGTATATACCGTATATCGCTTCTACGACCCATGGATGAGGACGTCCAGACGTACCTGCAACCTGAACCTTGGCTACGCCACCTCAGCCTACATCGCTCTCCTTCCATCTCATCCGCTCCTTGCTGGGACTGTAGGATGTTAACCATACCATGAACATAGCTACTATACAACGCCTGTTGGCATTGCATGTATGCCACTCTACCGTGGGTGCTGCCCTTAATCGCAATCGTTGCGTATCCTTCTGGCTAGGTCAGCGTTCTCCACATACCACGGATCAATGCGGCAGGGGATGGCCCTAGCGGCGATGGTATGGCAAACCATCCGAGTCGTCGTGGACTGGAAGTGGCGTACATACAGTGCCTCGGCAACGATACGACCGCCAGGAAGTTGTAGGGTATGTAAAAGGTATGACACACCACGCAACAAGCGACACTGGAAGTAAGTATGAGCAAGACATATGCCCAAAGCCGGAAGCAGACATGCGTTGCGCGTTGAGATTATCGAAGCTGAGAAGAGGAGGAGACTGGGTCGGACTCGCGTAGATCTCGGCTGTTGCCGAAGTCGCGGGGGCGCGAATGACATGCGGGCGACCGATTCGACTGTTCTTCGTCCTCGTCCTCCTCGTCGACGTGCCAGCGTGCCCTCGACCGCATACAAACCTGTTTTCCTGCAAATTATGTCTCCCCACGCAAGTCTACAAACAAAAATGGCATAGCGCCGTGTCATCCAACTCGACGCGTCTGTGGCACACTCGCAGTGCTAGCCGAGATCCATTTCCGATGTAACCCAGCGGCTGACCTTCCACCCGCCGGCCCACCCTCTACGAACGTATCCGTCTCTTTAGCCTACCACCTCACTCGACTGCTATCGGAAGACATATCGAGGATACACATGGACGTCTACACCTTGGACATCCATTACGGAGGGGAGAAGGTCCGGCTCGTGGCGTGTCACAATTCTCCGCGGCATGTCGAACGCTTTGTCCACGACGACGTTCGCAGCTTGCGTCTGCCTGGAAACTACACTTGCGAGAGCTTCTGGAAGGGTGACGCGGTCGTCGTCCGCTGCACATGGTCCACCGATGGACGGAGGAGTGATGACCACAGCCGTGACATCGTACGTCCCGTTGGTTCTCATGGGTTGACATGGTAGGAGACGAGCTGTTAACTTGAATGTAGCGCAGCGCACTTGCAATGCTTCCTCCCTTTCGGAGAATTTGTCCAAGGGAGGAGTACAAGGCTTTTGAGCGCATGCTTGCGGACTTGCACATGTGAGTGCTGCAACACAGGTGGTATCACACACAACCCTTACATGCTCACCTCCCCCATAGCATTTGCATCGTAGCAAACAATGGGATGCACATCGGCTCTTTGACACCTAGCGCGTCGGATGAGGTGTATGGGCCCGCCAAACCTACCCTCGCGGAACGCCTCACCTCACCCAAGCGGCCTCGCTCGCCTGCCCCTCATCCCAGAGAAGGGCCTGCCCAGCGCAACCGGCTCGACCAATCCCTCAGCGGAGGCAAGGAGAACCACTCCGGGGGTGTCCCTCGGGGACCGCAACACGGACGCGCCTCCCGGCAGGCAAGGGTGCTCTTGCCGCGTACACAGGCGGTCCCGGGGCCTATTTCTGTTAATCATACACCAAGCAGACGGGCTATGGGCAAGGGAGCTGGTGGTACAACCCACGCACCTGCGGGCCGTTCCGTGCTTGGTGCCATCGACAACCGGTCTGGACAGACGGGAGCCGCGGTCACCGACGTGGCTCGGCTTGCTGGTCCTTCGTCGTCTAACCTCCCCCTATGTGCACCGGACGACGCTGCTCTGCATGCCTCGGATTCGCGAGGCCCGCCGGTTGTCGTGAAGCAGGAACCCGTGGACGACCTCACCCTCCTCGCTCCTCCTGCAGACGCCAGCGAAGACATCCTCCCACCCCCTTCCCAGGATGCTGCTCTCCCGGGCGATGCCAAACCCGGCCTCGTCGACTTCCTGCGGCGCGCGCTCGACGCGGGGGTCACTGCGCAGGCCCGGGAGCGCAGGCTGGAGCAAGACGTGGGGAGACTGCGGGAGCGGCTGAAGGCGTGCAAGGCTGCGTTGCGAGAGAAGCAAAGAGGTGAGACCCATGCCTCGTGTTTCTGCATAGCCCTGATGACCTTTGCAGGTTGCGCTGGACAAAGCAACGCGCAGCCTCCTCTCGGGGTGAGCGAAGAATCTCGTAGGTCCCTCATGGTATCCTCGACTGAGCTGTGGAAACTCATGCATGGATCCTGGCGTAGGCTTGAGAGAGGCGCTGCGCACGGAAGTGCACAGATGCGAGCGCGCCGAGGCTGAGGCGCGCGATGCTGGAGTGGCATTGGCTTGTATGTCCTTCTCCACAATGCGGCCGGGCACAGATCTCATGGTTCTGTAGCGCTGCGTGCAGAGCAGGAGAAATTGCAGACAGAACTTGCTTTGCGCATGAGGGAGGCCGAGGAGGCGCGGTGTGCTGCTGCGACCGGTACGCATATACCCACTTGCCGTGGCCGCGGGCGAAATGTAACTTGTCACTCATCTCCACTCACCTCCACCACAGGAGCGCAAGAGAGACAGGACCTCGCCGGCAAGCTCAGCACAGAGACCGAGAGGCGGCAACACCCAGCGCGCTCGGCCCAAGGTGCGTCTACGCTGCCCTACGTTCAACGCTTACTGCTGACCCCGGGGCACGCAGAGTTGAGCAGAGTGTTGGTGCAGACAAAGCTCGAACTGCAGGGCGAGAACGTCGGTGGGTGACATTATTTTTGCTATGAGGTCGAGGTGCACTCACGCTGGAGGATGTAGAACTCCGTGAATCGTGCGACGAGCTACGTGCGCGGATGGAGAGCGAGCGCGAGGCGGTGGCGCTCGAACGTGACAGGTTGACTGGGGAGGTAGATGGTACATGGCATAGCTCGCAGCCTCTATGCGCAGACCCAGGTTCTATGTGCTTTGGTAGATCCATGGTTGTGATGTATGTAGTAAGTATAAAATGTAAGCCTGCATTGGCAGGTGCAAGCGACGAGAGATATAGTACATACAACTGGACTAGGATGGCTATGAGGGCAGTGAGGGGTAGGCGCAGATGTACAAATCACTTCTGGTGAGCCAACATGGAACTGCCTTCTGAGCCCTGCCCGAGGCCGGAGGTGCTCGAGGATGCTACCTTTGGTTCACGTGCACCAGTGCCATCACCATCGAGATTGCACTTCCTCTTGAGCCTCCTGGCCCTGAGCTCCTTGTAGATGTCCTCAGTTTGCTCCGCCAAAGGCTTGTTCATCTTCGTCAAAGGCTTGTTCACCTTCATCACTTTCTCAGCCTTGACGCCGGCCTTCTTCTCTGCCTTCGTGCGCATTGCATAATGCATCTCGAGTACCAAGTCCTCGATTACGGGCTTTAAGTCCATCTTCGGCCTAGCTGTGAGGCGATCCAGGTAGGTGCTGTACAACTCGTCGATCTCCGGGTCGTCGAGCTGCCTGAGCTTCGCGCTGACCTCTGGCGTAATCCACATTACCTGGAACGCGTGGAGCACAACATCGAGGGACTCCTGGAGGCTCTCCAGGAATTTGTCGAGGAGAGGAGACAGCTGCCCACGGTACGCGTCAATGGGAAGGATAGGCTGTAGGGTTGTTTAGACTTATTCAACCTGATAAATAAGGATACTCACAAGGGCGAAGCCTGCAACGATCCACTTCTCCTCAGCCAACACATGTTGCGACTTGCTAGCGAGTTCCCTAGCCTCCTGCAGGACCCTGTAGAAGTCGTCGATCCTGTTGAAGGGAATGTGGAACCACAGCACGCGCAGCGCCCCGACGATGAGCTGGCTGGCCCCTTGCTTCCAGGGGCCTGTCCCCGGGAGGAGGACAGTGGTGTCGCAGGGCGAATTCTCCCTCACGCCGAGACGTGGGTACCGATTACTGATCTTGAGCGACCGGGACTTCGCCAGGGCTTCGTACGCGGCGGTATCCAGCAGAAGTCGTGAAGTATCCTCAGATGCGCTCGTCCCAGACACGGGCAATCCCTGGCGGTCAGTGGGGAATTGCGCCTCGGGCGAGACGTTACCACTGTCGTTGAATGCCACGTCGGCCTGATCCTCACTCACGACGGGCTCCTCGTCACCGCTCTCCTTTCCCTTCTTCTTGATGACGCGCTTGAGGGTGCAGTCGGTGCCGTGCTCGTATAGCTTGAACGCCGTCATCTGTGCCCATTGTTCGGTCTCGCCAGCCCTGACTTCAACCTGGTGATGGCGTGCCACGCCCTCAAGCTGCACCACAGCGCTATGAGCGCAAATCATGCGAGAGGAGATGGTCACTCACCGTGGCCAGTACCCCTTGCTTCCCATGCAAGGGCTGCGATCCTCCGACCTCCAGCGGTCCCAACTCCACTGTAGCATACTCCCCGATGTTCGTGCCGAACAGCGAGTCCGGCGTCCTCATGTTGTCAGAGTCGTCGACGATCGCTTCCGTCACCCAAGAAGTGGTGCACTGCCCCATGTTGAGGGCCTTCTGGAGTTGTTTTGGAGGCGCAAAATACTTGTGGTATGATTCCATCGCCTTCCTCCAATGGCCGATCACGGCTTCGTGGTCGATGCCGGGCAGAGTCATGGTAAGGGTACGGCTTTTGCTGTCGTAATAGAGCCTGGGTAAGGTTTTGTTCACAATGATCAGCATCTACACAATGAATGTGCATGCTGCTACTCACTTGAGACGACGAAACTCCTTGTTCTCCTTAGCAGCGGCGAGGAATAGCTTGTAATCTTCCCGTTCGTAGCCTGTGACGACGAACTAAAGGCTTTTGTTAGACTCTGAGAATAAGTCAATATCATGGGCGTACCTCTGAGATGTCCTTGAAGAAAGGAAAGTCTGGTCGGTAGACGTACTCCCCGTACGTCTCGTGTATGATGTCCGGGTAACCCTCTGAGACCGGGACATTCAGCGGCAGCGGATTGGAAGACTGGGCGACGCACTTTTGCCAGCGCTGTTCGCTGGTTGAGCTTTCGACGAAGGAGGGGGTACCGGTGCTGTTATCGCGTAATCGATGGTCAGAAGTGTTCTGAACGAGGGCTACGGGAAGGCGGGCTTACCTTTCACTATGGCGCCTGTGTCGGCCCTCGAGCTTGGGGGAACCGGCGGTTTAGACGACCTGGTCAAGCGAGAAGTGGGGCAGGAATCAGCATGGTAGAGTAATTGGTGGTGAATAGCAGCGTACCTCTTTGTGGCGGACATGGCGAGTCACCGGGAGTGGAAGAGGCGAGGGCTAACTTGAGGAGCCCGGTGGTTACGAAGCTTCGTGCTTAGTCAAGGTTATGCCGTTAATTGGCCGGACCCTTTACCTATGGGCCTCATACTTGGGGCGCCGTGCTCACTGAGCTCCATGCAATAGTACCTAGAAAAGTACATAGTACGAAGGAGCGATTACCCTTCTATTATTCTACGCTCCCGACGCTCGCCGCTGACGGGTAGGTCGCGGACCCTAGCTCGCACAGCGGGCCCTAGGGGAGACGCGAAGTGGTGGCGTGGGAGGCTGAAGTCTGTGCACACGCATGCTCCCCGGGTGCGCGCACGTCTCTTTCGAATGGTATTCATCTATCGCATCCACGCTCCGTGCAGATGAGTTGACTCTGGGTCTCAATCCTCCTTCGCCGTCGCCCCCTCTCCTTGACAAGCTATGGCGTGCAGATTTCGCCGCTGACTATCTGCCCTAGATGCGATGCCCGTCCGCGTCAACGCAATTGTTAATGAATGAGTGCGTAGCACCTCGACTGTCGTTGTGATTCGAGTTTCATTCGCTGATAGGCCAGGTCAGCACTTCGCTCCCGACGTGTACCAATTGGGACTGACAAGTACATGTCGCATCATCGCGCTATCATTCCCTACGTCCAAACTCGCCGTGACACAGTGTACTGTCGTCCGCGCCACGGTACCTCAGCGGGAGATAGAGTCGTGCCGGCGGATCAGACTTCTCAGTATGTAAGGCATGACACGACGTGCCAGGCTCGAAGCATGCGATGCGAAGACAACAGGTGAGTTCTTCGTGGCGTCCTAGGCTTTCGATTCATGTTGGATTTCCTTCAATTAGCGGCGTGCTCAGGCCCACATTGTCCTCGAATCTATCAGTAATCCTGGTATGACGAGCCAAAGGGACCACATTCAATACACCCTTGGCAATTGGATGAGAAGCAATCCCCATGCTGTGAGCAGTTGCACAATGGTTGGGGACTGGGTCCATCATGTTACGGTGAATCTATCACAGTTCCCATATACAGAGACGCCCATTCTGGTAGTGATATGCGGGGCGTCCGTAGATCTGCACAACATTCTCAACAGCTGCACCAGGGCAACTCGGCTGCACTCTCATTCGCCCTCCGGTTCCTGGTACCAACACAGTGTCCTGGAGACTACTCGGACCTCGCTCACGGGCCCGAACATTCTTCAGATAAGCCGCTCGATGAAGCTCTCTTAGTTTTCGACCGGGGGTGCCTTGAGACGCGGCCTTTGCGGTGCGGATTCTCTTCGCATCACCGGGCCCAGTCACTGGTAACGGGAATGAATGCGATGCCGTAACTGCTGACCGCTGTCAGCAGACAGTCTGCGGGCCCGCGTGTCTGCGCGCCGCGCGCGTCCGCTACTCGGTCAAGAGAGGTTTCGGGTGTACCGAACGCGGCCGGCGTCACGTCCACAAAGGTGCGCCTCAACGCATCTCCTATGCGCCATGGTGACGGCTCGCATGATAATCAGGCCTTTCTATCGCAGGGCTCCAAAGCGCGTCGTGTCTCCCAACTCAAATTCTGTGGCATGAGCGCAATAGAGGGCAGCTACTTCTCGCACCCACTTGCGTCGCGTCCTTTACTGATCATGTCTGCTGTCGTGTGCTCGATATTGACAGCGGATCGATCGAGTTTTCTTTGTGCCATTCCCGCTGCCGCTGTGGGTGCTTCGAACGCCACAATGGATACGCTCATCCTCGAGGAACTCAAAAACTTACAGGCGGAAGGCCTCGGATTGCGAATATGGCGGAGAAGCGGTCCATTAACCCACCACGAGGTATTCATCTTTTCGTTTCTCTCGCCCAGGCGCAATCCCGAGGTCGAGCCAATTTCACCCTCTTCGCTCTGGGCTGGCTCTGGAATGCACGAACCGTCCGGGTTTGCGCCCTTCTGACATCGCCGCGCCCTTCGTCTCCGGAGCTTCCTTCGAGGCCCTCCGGTGCAGACACACTGCACCCCGCACTGGCATCTGGCGTCCGCCACTCTTCTCTCCCGCAATTTACACAGGGCTTCCCCGATCAGCGTGCGGCGTGCTGGCACTGGTCCTCCCGGTGGCCGAGATCTCTGCCCCTCGGGAGAGCTTATCTGCTCCAGCGTCCATTCCTCCTCCGCGCAACCACCAGTGGAGCACGCTCGACGGCTGCTTCCCCGCACGACGCGAAGGCGCGACTCTATTGGCGAAGGACGCCAGACCCCCCTTCAACCATAGGCGTACACTTCTAGCTCTGATGACGGAGGGGGAGGACGGCCTATCAGGCCAGCCGGGGACTTCCCGCGAGCCGGCGGGATCTCGAGGAGATAATGAAAAGCGTCCACGACCCTGATGGGACCGAGACCGAAGGAGCGGGCCATCTCTGCCCGACATGTCCTGGACACCGATATTACGTCTTGCCCATCGACCTCGGCGGAGAGGGTTGCTGTCCCTCGTCAATTCGTTAATTGGGTTGCTGACTCTTGCCGCCGTGCTGCCCCCCCTGGATGAGTCCTCATGGTAACCGCGCGCTCCTCCACCGACTTTGCAAATGCCCTCCAGATTTGCTCCCTGCATGGCGCCTGCTGGTTCCGTGCACTGGTCCTTCGACGGCGTGGGGAGGCAAGTGTCCTGGTGTCCCAGTTAGCCCCAAACCCGAGTACGTCGCCGTATCGTTCAATGCTACGGCTATGCGAGTGAATGCCAGCAGATAGGGAATAAACATTAGGGCTATGTACAGGTATATATATCACATTATGTACACTACTTCGCGCATCTTGCGATGCCATTATCAACATTACACGTCCGCAGTCCATTTTGATCACCATTTTTCTATGCCTGCCTACCCGAGAACCCCACCAACCACGAAGCGTATCAAGACATAGGAAGGGGGAGGAATTATAGACGTAAGAGTACAACAGCGCCACCGAGAGAAGAAATTTTTACTGCGTAGGAATACATGGGAATTGTCTTTGTTTCTTCCTGGATTAGGTTTGTCAACGGTCCATAGGATGCATAAGCGGGACAAGATGCGCGCGCGGGCTCGCAGAGCCCGGCGAGAGTGCGTCCGATTTGGGTATGTGCGTGCACGGGGTATGGCGGCGGCGGCGGCAGCGCGCGGGGCTGAGTCATCCGCATGCGCAGCCCGCCGCTCAGACGGCGCTCATGCGGCGGACCGCGGGCGCGCTGCGCACCGGCATCGGCGGCGACGAGAACAGGGGGACCGCGCGGGGGTCGCGCGGGGCCTGTGGCAGGTGCGCGTGCTCGGCCTTCGCGCGGTGGCGCTGCGACAGGTGCTGGTACGGCGCGGGCGACGGCGCTGTGTACGCGTACGCGTGGGGGTGCTGGCCGGGGTGCGGCGGCGCGACGAGCCCGGGCGAGGGCAGGCTGGACGAGACGGGCCAGAAGCACGGGCGCAGGGCGGGCTCGCGCGGGAGCTCGGGCGTGCCCGCGGCGATGAGCTCCATCAGGCGCGGGTGCTTGCGCGCCTCCGAGATGAAGAGCTGCGAGGCGACGAGCTCCGCGCGCGGCCCGATGTGGATGCGCTCGAGCGCGGGGTTCTGCGAGATCTGCGGGCGTGTGTGAGGAGGGCGCGCGGCGCGAGGGGGCGGGGAGATGGACGTACCTCGAGCAGCGCGGTGTTCCAGACCGTCGGGAGCAGCGCGCTGACCGACCGGAGCCTCGGGGCGGAGGCGAGCGACGTGGCGAACGACGCGGACGCGGGCGAGGGGGAGAAGCGGAAGGCGATGTGCACGGTTTCCTGCGCGGGTTAGAGCAGCGTCAGTACGAGTGCTTCGTGCAGTGAAGTCGGAGTGGAGAATGCGGCTAGTCCCAATGCGGCACGCTGCAGGTCGTCGATCGCTTGGAAGGGCGCAGATCAACGTAATACACCATTGTGGCGAGCCCGAGGGACAGGTGCGAGCAGGATGCCCGATTGCGACGCACAGGCGGGACAGTAGTACTCACCAGATACTTCCATCCTCGGATGGCCTTGCCGAGCTGCTCGAAGACGTGCGTCGGACCAGGCAAAGTGAGATACGCGTTCTTGCGGATGACGAGGTGCCGGAGGCGGCGCATGCACGAGAAGCTGTTGCAGAAACGGACGACCGCCGCGTCGACGGAAGGGGGCCGTTGAGGGCTCACTTGTGCCGTTTGTGGGTTCGACGGGCCGTTGTCGACGGTCATGTCGAATTCTTCCAGCGCGGGGCAGTACTGAACGACATCGAGGAGTCTCGGGTAAGTGCCCTCGACACGGATGCTGCGCACATAGCGACCGAGTTCCGGGTTCCTCTGGAGGCTGCCTGCTTGTCAGAGCGCAGAGTGATATGGCGGGCGCGGATGTATCGCTCGAGGTACTTTCAAAAGACGATGACTTAGGACGATTGAGTAGCAATGCAGGGGAGATCGCGCTTACACTGTTCACCCCGACTATCCAAGAACACTTGATGAGCCCTTCCCGCCAAATACATTCAATCTCCCCCGGTGTTGGAAGCCCGAGGAACGTAAGATCGTCTTTGACGAACCCCTCCAAATGCTGAGTGGCGCCCTCTTGGAGCTCATGCATATGTTCCGTTCTTGGGCTCTTGTAGTACAAGGAGAGCGTAATTCTCATGTTGCTGAGGCAGAAGAACGAAATGGTGCCAGCCTAACAGAACTCGTGAAACTCTCTGTAGAACGCAAGGTGAGTTGGAAGGTCTTCGTGTAGGAGAAAGCGGGGAAAGGCGAAGGTGGCAGCGCGTAGGACAATGGGTAGTAACCACGTGCCTGTGACTCTTGCGTTCGCCCTGTCACCACAGAACAAAGATGTGGAGCTTGCATCCTTCGTTCAGTCTGTTCACCGGGTGCTTGAAAATGTTGGCCATGCACCCTCAGCAATTTGATGGCGCATACACCCAGCAGCATGGAGTTGCTGCCCGAGGCAGACGTAGGCTCTTGGACAGAAGCAACGTAGCAACTGTTGTTCATGTGCCATTCGTCTAGGAGCTGTGGTCTACCGTGAGGGCAACGACTTAGAAGCAATATGCCATACAGGACAAAAAGGACTGGCCTGTGCCTTTGACAACCGCGTCGCGACTGTGACACGGTCGAATTGCATCCTCCTTGATTCTGCCCTAGAGCGTGCTTCAAGAGTCGGATTGTTGCATCAAGTATCCGGATGTATACTCCCGCACAGAAGAGGCTGCAGTAGGTGATACGTGTTCAACGGCCCATCGATTGCGTCAGAAGCCGCTACGCTGGATCCGGATGAGTGTGAATAGAACCAGCAGAGAATGGGCGACGCACCGGTTCTAGCAAAACATTACACATAGAGCTACGCGCTAACACATGAGGCTAGAGCCATGTAACAGGCAGTTCAGCCACGCGTTCGTACGCCTATACAACGAAGTAATGTAACTCACAATCAGTCTTTGATGCAGCGCTCATGCCGCGACTCTCTTATGCTCCCAGTATTCTCTGATGTATGCAGATAAGAATATCAATTGCAAGGGTGCCTCAAGGCATCTCATTGACCTGCCGGCTTGTAAAAATGTGGGGTGGTCGAGACGATAGCCGCTACTTCATTCGCATGGCAGGACCCTTGAGCCGTGTGCGGACGCATCTTCGCATCTGCGTGAGGCGATGACAAGACTGGAAATGGGGGAATAGTGCACGGAGTACCGCATCAAGGATTGTGGACGGTGCTTCAAGCGGTGAATGTCGTTGCAGACATGTAGAGACTCAGAGTCAGGCAGAATGCAGACTCCTTCCACAGCGTCACTTCCGGACAGGCTCGGCCCGGGACTTCCGAACAAGGGCTCACCACCTCACCGGGGGCAGCATACGCAGGTCGACGTCCGGAAATGCTACGTAAATTCCTGTAACCTGTCAGCCTTTTCGCTTCATGCACGAATACGAAAAGTTATAGGACAATTTATATGTTCACAGACTTGTCGTGGATCCGGACATTCTCCGCCCATTTACTCTTTTCGGAGGCAGAACCGTTAATATGCTCGTAGGATCTTCTGGGGGTGAACAACCTGCGTACATATTTTGTGTTTGCATGCTTATTGCGTGCCGAACACACCACGTACATTCGATATAGATTGCACCCGTAAATGCTACGACTATGCTGCGACCATGTAGACTATTCGTCGGCTTTGCAGGGACCGACAATTCAAAGAGGTCGTTGACCGAAAATAATATATTTTCGATATCGGAACATACCGTCTTGTCAGGCGCCGAACATCCTGAAGAAATACTGTTGGACCTCGAACATACTATCTGTTCGTCGCATGTCCTGCTCCCGGAGATGCAGCTTGTTCGATATTGAATCAGGCTTGAATCAGTTCTGAAACAGCACAACATGCCCTGTCACGCTGTCTTCGAGCGAGCTCAGAACATGACACTCAGCATAAGGCAAGTGCAACCCGAGGTGGGGTGATGTGCACGCCAAATCAGCGGTGATAGATCAGTGTCTACTCCGCAAGTTGCCCTGGGGCTTGAAAGCTTGGAGACCAGGTTGTCGGCGTGTTGAAGTGAGGAGGTTTAAGAGCGGTTAGTGGTGGCTGAAGGCAGAGAAGTGGGACAATACCCAGGGGAAGCTCCAGGGAAGTCCTGTGAAGTGCACACAGGGGAGCAGGAGGTAAAAGTCTTAAGATTAGAGGGCGTACCAGCCCGGTATATATACATCAGGGGAACCAGTCATGTGAGTCATGAGAGAGCATGAGTAATTGTACCACATGAGCGGTGAGTCACACCTAGTCAGCCTGAGTCATCAGGTGTCAGGGTGAGTCATATCTACGGAACTATCTAGAAGAGTCCAGAAGGGAACGTGTCTAGAAGAGTCTGTAGTCTAGAACTGTCTACAGGGGCCTGGACGAGGTCATGGGATCGAGTCCAGGCAGAGTCCATCAAAGAACGTATGTAATATAGACAACGCAGAACACAAGTCCATACATAGGTTGTCCGAATGATAAGTTAACGTATGACACCGAATATGGAAAGTTCAACACTCCCACTTGTTCAAGGTGTCGATACCATGCCAGTAGATGACCTGAACTTCTCAATTGATGAGAAAGGCACGTTCTTGGTCAGTTGGTCTGCTAACTGGTCTTCACTAGCGACATAGAAAATGTCGGTTTCTCCAGATTCGTAGAACTCCCAAATGTAGTGATACCGAATTTCTATATGTTTTGTGCGGCAATCCACGGCAGGATTAACCGCAAGGAAGATGCTTCCTTGGTTGTCCAGACACAAGGGAGTAGGAGCGGTCATATTGTCACCAAGCTCCTTACCGAAGTTTCTGAGCCATGCCATTTGATGACAAGTGTCAGAGGCAGCCTTGTACTCTGCTTCAGTAGAAGAGAGGGAAACTGTAGGTTGGCATCTAGATGCCCAGGAAACGACACAGTTGGCCATCATAAAGATGAAGCCAGATGTGGAATGCCTATCGTCACGGTCTTCAGCCCAATCCGAGTCTGAGTAGGCAACCAGTCCCGAATTTGAAGCTCCATCGTAGCAAAGGGCGTAGTCCTTTGTTCCTTGAAGGTAATGCAGGATGTAGTATGTGTAGCCCATGTGTGCTTGTGAAGGGTTTGAGGCAAACTTGGCTAATCACATGACAGTGAACGCAATATCTGGATGTGTACTGAGCATAGCATACATGATGCTTCCGATGATACTCTGGTACTGGGTGCAGAATTGATCAGATGCGGTTTCTTCGTTCTTTTCCAAAATGGCACCAGCAGGGAGGGGTGTCCTTTGGGACTTGCAACTGTTCATATTGAACCTCTCTAGAACGGTTTGGATGTATTCCGTCTGGTCAACGAGGATTTTGCGCTTTGCGCGATCTCGACGAATTCGAAGACCTAGGAAGCATTCTACTGGTCCAAGATCAGTCATCTGGTATTCTTGCTTAAGCTTCCACTTTACTTCTTCAATGAAGGGTTTAGAATTGCCCAACAGAAGTAGATCATCGACATAGAGTACAATGATACAAGCATGATCTCCAGTGCTCGAATAAATGTATACACCGGCATCCGAGTACGTCCGTGTAAAACCCTGTGCAAGGAGAGACTTGTGGATCTTAGCGTTCCATTGACGAGACACTTGCTTAAGACCATAGATAGCCTTCTTGAGGAGACAGACCCAGTCTTCCTTGCCTGGAACTACCCAACCTTCAGGTTGCTCCATGTAGATGTCCTCTTCAAGATCACCATTGAGGAACACTGTCTTGACGTCCATTGACTCCATCTCCCAGTCCTCGAGTGTGGCATGCGCAAACATGTATCTCAACGATTCAAAATGCGCAACTGGAGAGAATGTCTCATGGTAATCTTCACCCCAGACTTGGGTAAAACCTTTCGCAACAAGTCGAGCTTTGTATCGCCCATCATGCTTGGGCGCATAGACCCAACGGTTCTTGATGATTTTACGATTCTTAGGTCTAGGTACTAAGGCCCAAGTACCGTTGATGCACCTAAGCCTCCTACAAGACCCGAACGGACAGCTGAGGGCCGAGGGGACGAGGCTGGCGACTGGGGTGAAGGGGCGAGTCGGGATCGATTTCCCTTCGCGGCGCGGAGAGGGAAGAGAGTCGGATACGAAGGCAGGGAACGATGGGGCAAATCGCGGGTAGTCGCGTATCGCGCGATAACGTCGCGATTCAGCGGTGAGGGGTGGTGACTAAGGGCGCGACTCGGATCTGAGGGGAGAAAGATAGAATAGTACGTACGAGGTCACAGCTCCGTGAACCTCAGAGGACGCAAGAGAGGAGAGTCAAGGGCTCGGCCGAGGCGCAATCGCAAGTCGCAGTCGCAGTACGCAAGTCGCAGTTCGCAAGTCGCAGTCGCAGTTCGCAGTACGCAGTCGCAGGTGACACAGGTAGACGCAGTCGCAAGTCAGACGCTAACTCTGGAGGGTAACGAGTGCTTGGATTTCGTCGAAGTACAGAAGGGTTTATATACAAAAGTCTGCGACTATGTTCCGAGCGATCCCGAACACATCCGAGACATCCTACTCTACTTTCCGACCAGTTCCTGTGCCAACCGAACTCACCCGTGCTGGAGAGCCACCGCCATATGGTCTGCGACGAATTGGGACTTGAGGTTGCGTCGGCGAGTCGACTTCTGACATCAGCTCAAAGGGGACATCCTGACGTTGCACTGCGTCGATCTGGATCTCCGGGAAGTCGCGGTGATCGGGTGCGTCTAGTCCCGATGGGGAGGTCACAATCTCGAGCGCTGATTGGTCGCAGCGACTCCGGGTCTTGCCGATGACCGAGAGGGTACCTCGAAGTCGCCATGCGGGTACGCCTTGGGGGTGCTGAGTCGATCGGGCGGTCGCGGGCTGCTGACTTGGAGTTCGAATCAGTCGTGCGAGCGAGAGCAGAGTCGTAGAGCCGCATGACTTTGCAGAGTGGCGAATCCGGCATCTTCAGGAATCGGAGTGGAATCGCCGACCGGTCGGGATTCGGGGTCGCGTCCAATCGCAGTCGCTGAGTCGCCTTGAGAGCACGGGGTATCGAACACGGGGCTGAGTCCCAGGGAGGTCTAGGAGATAGAGGGCACGAGGAGGGGTTGCTGCGATGCGTGTTCGAATCGAAGCGAGTCGTATTTGCGATTTCGGGGGCTAGAATCGCGGCGATCGCATCACCGTTCTGCTTGAGGGACTCCATTTCAGCACCCTCAGCCTTATGCCAATGCTCCCACTCAGGGGATTTCCTAGCCTCAGAACGGGATGTAGGAACGGAGTGATTAGCTTCATGTATTGCCCATAGAATCACGTCTATTTTGGCACGCTGATTCCGTTGAGAATCTGTGCACTGGTTGATAAGAGCCGGAGGCTCATCACCATAAACGTTGTCCTTGTTCCTATAGGGATTCCGACCAGCACCTTCTCGCTGAGGACGGCTGTAAGGAGGGTTTGGTGGAGGAACAGGATCTGGGCGTGGTTGAGCTTGATCACCTCCCACTGGCTCAGCAGGTTTGGTTGAATCATCGGCTTCCGTATTAATGGGTAAAGGTAGGGGTATATTGAACAGTTCCTCGTTGCTATCCTCAGAGTCTGAGTCTACCGGTTCGAATACTTCTGGAGTCCGAGTCTTTGGACCCACTAAATCTTTACGTGCCGGGAAAGAATCTTCATCGAAGGTCACATCACGGGACACAACGATACTTCGATTGGCTGGATTCCAGAACCTATAGCCCTTGGATCCTTGCTCATAGCCAACAAAGATCATCTCGACTGCCTTCTTGTTGAGTTTCCCTTGTCTTTGCTCTTCCGGCACATGCACAAACACTTTGCAACCAAATACTCTAAAGTATGAAATATCCGGTGATACGCCCCTAGTGGAGCTGTGCCCCAAAAAATGCAAATATTCGCAGCTCTAGCTACGCCCAGCGAAGGCTCTGACACATTGAACAGAGGCATAAGTCGCAAGATCATCTCGAAAAGCCCTTCGAAGTGTCGAAGCACAAATCGTTATTTCGAAGAAACAGCTACAGGACTACAATACTAGCGACCGTTCCCCCGACCGAACCTTGGACGGGGGCTGCGGCGATTTCCTCTCTGCACCGGTACTCCCCTCTCAGCACGCCCAGGAGTGGTATCATCGCGCAGAAGTCCCACCAGGTCAATACCTTGCGCCCCAGCGGCCACAACGACAAGATGATCGACGCTGTAGTGCAACGCACGAATGTATTGCGAGAGGTCTCAAGTCTCTGATCGAACCGTCTCTCGAAGCGCACCGAATGCGGTGCGAAGTTCGTCGAACATACGGGGTAATTCGTAAAAGTCTTCGAGGTAGATAGGCTCGGTGGCGAAGCTTGGCAGATCCGGGAAGGGCAATGGGGCGGCAGCGAGCTCGACTGGCTGGGGAACGAACAGCGGATCCCAGGCAAGAGGAGCATAGGGAACACCTCGGCCAGGAATAACGCTTCCTTCCTCGAAGACGCGATCAATGCGGTTCATCGTGGCTATGATGGTCGGGTACGTGTATGGAGAGCGCAGCGAACCGGGACAAATCGAAACGGCGGTCGAGTACGATTCGAAGAGGGAGCGCTACCGGGAGTGTGAGCAGCATTGAGCGTCTGGGTTGAACGTAACCTACCAGCACCCAATGAACGAAATGGGCCCAAGCCAACCATTCTCTGGCCTCGACGCTAGCACCCGCCGGTTCAAAGAACCGTTCTGCCTGCACTAGGGCAAGAAGACGATGATAGCGGGCAATGTGCGCATTGGCACGCGGCAGTGCTTCTTTGACTGGCGCATCCATGACAAGTTGGTGTCGAACGGTTCGAGTGGGGTAGTTGTTCTTCAAGGTGATTGGACGACGTGTGGTGGGTTCGGTGTGGCTGAGCGACGGTTGGTACTGCATAGTTCTCGGCGAAAGCCACCTGTATATAAACAAACCCTCTGCCAAAAAGGAGGGCAAGCTCTCAGTACCGTCTAGATCACGTTTTTCCTTCTCTCTCGTTTCGAAGCGCGTCGTCAGTCAGTTCGGTCAGTCGAGTTCTGGTCCAGCGCCAGCAAGTTCGAAGGTCGTTCGAAGCGGTTCGAAAGGCACGTCGTAGTTCAGAGCGATCATCAAGTCCCACTTCCCCTCGTACCCCCCGTCGAGTTGAGTCTTGCCCGAACTCTGCCCTCTCTACATAGACCACCACCACCACCACCCATTACATCATTCTCGAGCGCAGTTCCTCGCTGCACCGGAAGGCCTTGCCCCCACAGCTCGGCCTTGGCCTCTCGTTTGTTTAGAGGGTTAGGCTTTCCGTCTCGAGCGGTCGCATCACCGGGACTGTGCCATCCCAGAGAGTAATTGGGCATTGCCACTTAAGGCGTCACATAGGCTGGCGATTATAGATATGCACAGCTGCATCAACAGCAAGCTGCCAAAACCCGTGAGATAGACCAGCTCGGTGTAGCATGGCCATTGATTTCTCCATGATGGTGTGATTCCAGCGTTCAGCTCTCCCATTTTGCTGAGGAGAACCAGCTACCGTCTTATAGTGAGTAATCCCATAGGACTTGAGACGGGCTGTGAAAGCGTCAGAAGTGTATTCCCCCCCTCGATCCGAGCGTATCACAATGATCCTATTACCAGTAACATTCTCTGCCCATGCCTTAAAGTCCTCGAACACTTGGATCGAATCAGACTTATGCTTGAGATAGTAGGCACGTCCAAGACTAGTATGATCATCAAGGAAAGAGATAAAGTACCAGTAGCCTTGTATAGATGTAGTGCGCATAGGACCATCTTCGTCAGTATGAACCAACTCGAGAGGCTTGGAAGCACGTTTGTAGGACACGGGGAAAGGAGCACAATGTGACTTGCCCCATTGACAGCCTTCACAGGGGGAATGATCCTCAACCCCCACTGGATCTGCACCCTTGGTATTTCCGGGTAAATGGTGAATAACCTCTTTGGAAGGATGTCCCATACATCTATGCCAGAGACAATATGGGTTGGTCAGAGCATGGACCTCATTCCGTTCCAGGATATCCATGTGCATGTAGTAAAGATTATTAAGAGGATTGTACGATGCCTCCATAACTTTCTCGCCAGAAACTTTGCCATGCGAAAACGTGCAGTCATAAATGACCATAGAACCTGAACCTTGTACCAATGTATGTCCAGATGTCTCAACTACTCCAGTAGAAAACAGTCAGCCTGATGCATTGGGTATATACGCAACGTTGGTCAGAGTGATCCAAACGCGCTGACCCCCATTGACCTTGACTAAACCCTTTACTGTACCGGCCCCAATGGCCTGAATAAACGAACTACCAGCTGTACCGAATGTAACAGGCGTGGTATACGGCTTATACTCCCAGAAGTCATCAAGAGTATTGGTCACTGATTGAGATGCGCCAGAATCCATGAGCCAACTTATTCTCCTACCTCCCACTGAATGGTTGTGTGTCACACGAGAGTAGTATCCAGAAGATATATTGGTCAGCCCGGATGCAGTACTACTACTACTATTCGTACCGCCACCGTGATGGATTACAAGAGGAGACGCGATGAGAGAACCAGCCAAATTAGAGAAACATCTGCAATAAGTACAGTTAGGTTCGGAGCATATGATCTCCTGTACTGTTTCCTGCGCTGCACCGTTACCATTAGAAGACCCTGACGACGAGATGTCTGACGTAGTTGATGAGACAGTGATAGTACGACCATCCTGCATCTTGTGGACCGTGTTCATCTTCTTCGAACCATTGCCGTTGCCGTTGCCACCTTTGCTTTTGCCCTTGTTCTTACCCTTCTTATCACCCTTACCCCCCTTGTTCTGAGGGCGAAGGTGCGGGTACTTGGTCCAGCATTGTTCCGAGCCGTGAGCACCACCACAATGACCACAGGGACCGTTGCCCTTGGTCTTGACCTGAGATGTTTTAGAGGTGGATTGCCCCATACCAGAACAGTGAAGAGACTCCTCAGCAAGTATCTTATTTACCAAGGTGTCAATCTACAGGTCTGAGAGCGCAGTTGTTGCCATGATGGCAGACACCATTGTCGAATAACTCTCAGGGACCTTAGACATCAGGAGGAGTGCCTGAGTGTTCTCCTCCAGCTTGATTCCGCCATTCACAATGTCCTTGATGGTGGTCAGGATCTTATTGATCTGATCCTGCATCAGCTTCGAGTCATTCATCTCGTTTGACTTGATGTGCAACTGGAACTGAGACCAAACAAACACGGCATCTGGTTTACCAAAATGAGATTCCAAAGAGGCCCACATTTTTGCAGCCGTCTTCTTCTTCTCGAGACCGTCGACCGTTGTAACCAGAAGATGTCCATCCGCATCAGGATTGTGCCAGAGGCACGGGCATTGGCTTTTTTGTACGTGGGGTCCTTGAGGTCTCCAGCGTAGAGGGCATCATCTGCCTCAATAAAGATGAGGTAGCCCATCATTTTAGCTTGCCACACCTTGTATTCCGAGGCGCGGGAGAGGACCGGAACCGATTCAGACTTTGGTTCCGACATAGCGGCAGTAGCAATATACAAGTCAAAGAATTGATCTTCCTCGACTGAAACGAGAGGTTCAAAATAAACTGGAGATTCTACAAACGGTTGAGGAGAAGTATCCTCTTCAAAAAACGCAGCAGGGAGTGGTGTTTCCTCTGCTAAACTTGGTGCAAATAGATCGTCCTCGACTTCTTGTTTGTCAAGGAGTGCAGAAACGTCAGACACTTGGACAGTTGTAATGTCTAATTGAGGAGAGAGAGGACGAGACTGAACAGGAGTACCAACAGGGGTACCGACAAGAGATGGTAAAACAGATAACATGCGGCTTTGCTCCGCAGGTTCAGGAACTGAGCCCCTTCTAAAATATTCCTCTACTAATAACTTGCTTTCTTGCCAACTTTCGATAGGGATACCCCACTCAGGAAGTTCGTCGTTGTTATTCTCTGAGTATCGGTTGGGGCAGATGGGTTGGGCACAAGCAAACCAGCTTTCCCTTTCATCGTCCCAATGATAGTCTTCCCTTTCGTCTTTCTCGTAGCAATGAGGATAGTTATAGCAATAGTGTTCTGTTCGAGGAACGTCTGCCGGTATTGACTCAGAAGTCGGTAGTTGGTCAGACGATGAAGCCACAGTGTGATGCTTGACTAGAAGTTATATTCCAGTGCACAAAAGTATACAAAACGTATAGGTACGCCGACCTAATACTACAAAACAACCCAATCTAAATATCCACCGTCCGCAATATTCTTTAACACCTTAGCTACCTTCCGATAGCGTCTGGCGAGAGGTTCCTGAGGTGTAGAAAACTCGATGGTTCCTACACAATGACAAGCCCACGAAACTTGTTCTCGACGCTCCTTAGACCAGGAATCGGCCTTGTCGAGGTTGTCGCTGACCCAATTGAGTTGGTCAGCAAAGCGGTGGAGTGACTTCTGCCACTCGCTGTCGAGCTTCTCGAAAAGGTGCTTCTTGTCGAAGATAGCTTGATAGCGCTCAATGGTCGCGCTAACCTTCTTCTCGAGGATGCCGATGACTTTGGCGGTCGACTTCTTCTTGAAGTCTGGGAGCGGGCGAGGAGCTGAGAGATGCTCAGCTAACGGCTTGGGAGCTGAGGTGGAAGCGGAGGGAACTGGGGCAGGGACGGGATGAGACTGGAGTTACACAATAAACGTTAGATCAGAGATCTAAGAATAGAGGTAGAGTTGGCATCTACGGACCTTTCTCTCAGGTCTCGTAGGAGGATAAACTTTGTGCAAACGGCGCGAAGGCCCACTGGAAATACGATCCTTCAATGCCTTGGGCACTTCAGGACGTAGTAAAGCTTAGATCCACTAGGGGACCAAAAACGATGCACTGGCTTACTCCTCAGAAGCAGTGACTGACGAAATGTTGTTATCTGCGCAGATAAACACAATGAGGTTCCTAGAGACGAAGCTCAGGGCTCATAACCTGTTGAAGCGAGGAGGTTCAAAATGGTTAGTGTGGCTGAAGGCAATAGAAGTGAGACAATACCCAGGGGAAGCTTCAGGGAGATCCTGTGAAGCACACACAGGGAAGCAGGAGGTAAAGTCTTAAGATTAGAGGGCGTATCAGCCTGGTATATATACATGATGGGAACCGGTCATGTGAGTCATGAGAGAGCATGAGTAATCGTACCACATGAGCGGTGAGTCATACCTAGTCAGCCTGAGTCATCAGGTGTCAGGGTGAGTCATATCTACGGAACTACCTAGAAGAATCCAGAAGGGAGCGTGCCTGGAAGGGTCCATAGTCTAGAACTATCTACAGGGGCCTGGACGAGGTCATGGGATTGAGTCCAGGCAGAGTCCATCAAAGAATGTATGTAATACAGACACCACAGAACACAAGTCCATATATAGGTTGTCCGATTGATAAGTTATGTATGACACCGAATATGGAAAGTTCAACACCACGCATCCGACACCCGTGCTCTCAAGGCAGCTCAAGCAACTGCGACTGGATGCAACCCCGATTCCCATCCGATCCCCGAAGAGGCCGGATTCACCACATTGCAAAGTCATGCAACTCGGCGACTCAACACGCAACTCTGCTCTCGATCGCACGACCGATTTGGACTCCAAGTCAGTGGTCCATGACCACCCAATCGGCTCAGCACCCCCAAGGTGTACCCACATGGCAACTTCGAGGTACCCTCTCGGTCATCAGCAAGACCTGGAGTCGTTGCGACCAATCAGCGCTTGAGATTGCGACCTCCCCATCGGGACTAGACGCACCCGACCACTGCGACTTCCCAAAGATCCAGATCGATGCAGTGTGACATCGGGATGCCCCCTTTGGGCTGACATCAGAAGTTGACTCGCCGATGCGACCTCAAATCCCGATTCGTCACAGGCCATATGGTAGTGGCTCTCCAGCATGGGTGAGTTTGGTTGGCACAGGAACTGGTCGGAAAGTAGACTAGGATGTCTCGGATGTGTTCGGGATCGCTCAGAACATAGTCGCAGACTTTTGTATATAAACCCTTCTGTACTTGGACGGAATTCAAGCACTCGTTACCCCTCAGAGCTAGCGTCTGACTTGCGACTGCGTCTACCTGCATCACCTGTGACTGCGTACTGCGAACTGCGACTGCAACCTGCGACTTGCGAACTGCGATTGCGTACTGCGACTTGCGACTTGCGATTGCGCCTCGGCCGAGCCTTTCACTTTGCTCCCTTGCGTCCTCTGAGGTTCACGGAGCTGTGACCTCATACGTACTATTCTACCTTTCTCCCCTCAGTTCCGAGTCGCACCCCTCATCACCACCCCTCACCGCTGAGTCGCGACTTCATCGCGCGATACGCAATTAGCTGCGATTTGCCCCATCGTTCCCTGCCTACCTATCTGACTCTCCTCCCTCTCCGCACCGTGAAGGGAAATCGATCCCAGCTCGCCCCTTCATCCCCAGTCGCCAGCCTCGTCCCCTCGGCCCTCGGCTGTCCGTTTCGGGTCTTGTAGGAGGCTTAGGTGCATCAACGGATGCACAAGGGTGAGCGACCATCCATTCAAGTCTGATGAGTACAGGTTTTACCTAGGTTGTTCCCGTCACTCTCTGATTCAGTCTTCTCACCTCTAGAACGGCCCTAGTGTTAGCTGGCAAGCCAGGGAGCAAGCAATCAGAAACTTTCAGTGCAGCTGAGTAGGCGTGTCCCCGTGCAAAGTATCATCCCTCCTTCCCCCCATTTAGCCTGTGCAAGTCTCGATGAATATCTCAAACCAAGACATGTTTCCAACCACGAGATTCTGGGTGATTCTGGTGATTCCATCGGGGGGAGGTGAAGTTGATCGCTGCGCACTATGGTAGATACTAGGTGGGTCTACTATGTTGTTGTCCTCTTGGTCTCTGAGCAGTTGCTTGCAACAGACCTTGCCTATCAGGTGGTTGTACATCTCTCCTGCAAAGTGTACACCCATATGGATAGTCATGGAACCACTAATCCAACCCTTACAAGTCTAGCGCCACCAGTCGTACTGTGCTGGCCTCTGGGAATTGTTCGCTGGTGCATGCAGTAAGTCTCAATCCCTGTCTGTATCTGCATGGAAGTGGTGTGTATGTCTCACAACAGAGTGCGCCAGCTTGCCAGCTCCACCCATTTCTACCTGCTGTTGTCAGTGCTCAGGCCCCTTTTCTTTCAAAACTCGCATCCACAAGAGGGGGTTTGACGTGCCCTTTATGCATTTTTCATCAGCCTTCTCTGTGTCACCTCATCCAGAAGGGGTACTGAACCGCGTCAGTCCGTCCAACTCTCCTCTCACTGACGATTGCTGGAGGGCATCCTAGTCAAAGACTGGATTGACCACCCAAATGTGACTGCAATCACTGCAATCCATGCTGCGCATCACTGCAGCCAGGGGGTCCAACGAGATGATTGCAAGCATGCTCTTCAGCGACGTGTCTGCAGGCTGCCGGCTCCCCTGTACGATCGGTGCCCAACAACTACCTGCTGGACACGGCCGCCGACAACCTGGTCTCCAAGCTTTCAAGCCCCAGGGCAACTTGCGGAGTAGACACTGATCTATCACCGCTGATTTGGCGTGCACATCACCCCACCTCGGGTTGCACTTGCCTTATGCTGAGTGTCATGTTCTGAGCTCGCTCGAAGACAGCGTGACAGGGCATGTTGTGCTGTTTCAGAACTGATTCAAGCCTGATTCAATATCGAAAAAGCTGCATCTCCGGGAGCAGGACATGCGACGAACAGATAGTATGTTCGAGGTCCAACAATTTTGTATTTCTTCAGGATGTTCGGCGCCTGACAAGACGGTATGTTCCAATATCGAAAATATATTATTTTCGGTCAACGACCTCTTTGAATTGTCGGTCCCTGCAAAGCCGACGAATAGTCTACATGGTCGCAGCATAGTCGTAGCATTTACGGGTGCAATCTATATCGAATGTACGTGGTGTGTTCGGCACGCAATAAGCATGCAAACACAAAATATGTACGCAGGTTGTTCACCCCCAGAAGATCCTACGAGCATATTAACGGTTCTGCCTCCGAAAAGAGTAAATGGGCGGAGAATGTCCGGATCCACGACAAGTCTGTGAACATATAAATTGTCCTATAACTTTTCGTATTCGTGCATGAAGCAAAAAGGTTGACAGGTCACAGGAATTTATGTAGCATTTTTGGACGTCGACCTGTGTATGCTGCCCCCGGTGCCTGCAGTGACAACTGGCACAACTGGCCATTAGCTAAGCAGGAAGCTCCCGGCCGAGGTGGCACACAAGGTGTGCCGGGTCCAGAGTGGATCTTTGCCAAGTGATGGCCTTGCCCATATCAAGAGGCCCAGCGACATTTGTGTGCGTGCCCCGCCCCAATGCGCGCCCCCGTGTGTTGCTAACCAGAGTGGCCATTGCAATGTAGACGAAACATGGCTACATAGCTCCCAAAGATATATCTTTTCCTTTTGTTTTTCCTCTCTCTCCATGTCTCCCTCCAAGCTTCCAACATACAGTGAAATACGCCATAGAACAGTTGAAAGGCTAGGTCAACGGCCCTGCATACTGCAGATCAAAGTCTGTGCTGCCATACTGCATGGCGACAAGCATTCTGCAACATGTGCATGGACAGGCTTTGGCAAATCCCTCACATTCATGATGCCCTTACTTTTCAGCTCGGACTCTATGATCATTGTAGTCACAGCACTCAACTTATTGGGGACGCAAACTGCACTGGAGAAACAGAAAACAGGTAAGTGCATGTATACACATGTTGTATCCAAAATACAGATGTACCATTGAAGATCCCGTGGCAGACACACCACATGGCCTTGGAATGGCACAAGTCATACCGGCCATGAATCAGTCCCCCGCAGATGGTGCAACTGGGGAAAAACACACCGTGAAGATTGCTTTCAACACTTCAGAGGGTGGGATGGAAGAGCCTGTATGGAAGTATCATGTGGTAGCCACCACGTGCCTACCTCCTGCCGCATTCGGACTGGATGCAGCAGCAGAACCCTTGAGCGATGATTATGATCACCACGAACTTGCCTTGGTGGGCACCACCGATGCAGTACTATCCTGCCGCTATCAAGACTACAAGCCTCCGAGAAGGTCTGAACGTTTCGTGCTGGCAAAGGTTGTCGAGCAGGATGTGGTGATGAGTGACTTTGTGAACGTGCGAACGCGCGGCCTGCGATGTCGATGAAGGATCCCAAGACATTACTTCGGAGGGCATGATGGTGCGTTACACAGTACTGGAACTAAGCATTGAGACTCACTTATAGAAGATCATGATCATCTGAAATGCCTACCACGAGATCCCAAGGGTTGCTTGCATTGCCGCCCTCACGACTCGCGACTCTGCTGTGACCTCTGTACACCTGACATTGCTGAGCAGATGGGATTCAAACTCACTGGCTCTACAGAGTCCGGGGGCACGGCCCCACGTAGGCAGCCAAATATTTGAAAGAAGGCAAAGTCAAAGAAGGATGAGGAGTTCCAGTGACAATTGCGGGAGTGGCGCAACATGACGGCACAATCAGTACTCTCGAAAGCTAGCCTTGCACTCTATGGGCCAGAAGCTTTCCTCGCAGACCAACCACACCTTGACCGAATTCTCTTGTGTGCACAACACGGCAAGATCACTTCTGCTTCCGACGTCATGTTCGAGACTGACTGGGAGAATGCCGACCGATATGGCGCAGCCATTCATGAGCTACTTGTGGATGTGTATGGTGAGGGCACACCTATTCCAGAAGTGCAGCCAGCTCCATGTGGTCAGCAACACAAGAACACGCCTGCACACAGCCCTCAGATGAACAGGAGGCAAGGCAAAGGCTCAACCATGCGGCGCTGTGGCAAGTGTGGTCAGACTGGCCATATAGGTGCGTTTTCTCTGCTCACAGTGCACACTTCTCTCATATGCCGCTTGTCGATTAGCATTGAACCGTGCATGCCCAATGAACACCAAGAACTCGTTCAATCCCAATCCTCCATCATCGCCAGGCAATGCAACTGTGTCAGCTAACTCAATGGCTACCAGCGACATTGCATCTGCATCCGCTCCACATCACGGTCCAGATGTTTCTAGTGTTGTGCCTCTCATATTGCCAGCCATGTCCTACTACCCGTCTCTTCTGCCACCGCTGCTGCTGCCGCCACACGACTACCCATCTCTTCCACCGCCGCTGCCAAACTACTACCCAGCTCCTCTGCTGCTGCCATCACTACCATTAGTGCTTCCCGTTTCGCACTCAATGTGGCCGCAGCTTGCATCCACTGTCCCCTGTCTTCCAGTCAGCTCATCGGCTCAGGTGTATCACTATCCACATACTATCACACCGTTTTGTCCAAGTTCCCCGTCGTTTCCACATGTAAACCCTTCACCGCCTTTGCAGTGCCCTTCACAGTTGCACGTCGACATGGACAGACAGCCACGTCGAAGTTCAGAGCATCATTAGTGCATGTATTATCTTTTACTCGTGCTATCATATAGCTAGATCATCTGCATCAATCACTTTCTCTGTGGATTCACCCTCCCGGATGTATTCACTGCTACCATCCCCATCACTGCCATTCCCATTACCACCCATCCTTCTCTGCTGTGTCTGCATCAACCCAAACCCCTCACATAGCTTATCTTTGACTTCATATACAGTCCGCCCTGCTATATACTCATGGGTTCTGTTGTTTCTCATGTGCTCGCAAACCATCCTGTACGTTGCGGTCATCTCAGGCAGTGAATGGTTGATAGTTTGGTTCGACAGGCAGAAGTTGTCGGCAATGTTCACCAGAGAGTTGCAGTATATGTCAATGAGTCCTGATTCCTTCAATAGGTACTGCAGTGTACGGTTTGAGAAGTCACCGCCATGAACATGCTAAAGTATGGTCAGTCATATCATGTTGATACCTCATTCTCTTCTGACAAATACCTTTGTGTACAGGTTGTTGAGCTCTACAAGCCAGTCAATAGCACGGAAGCAGCCGGGGAGCCCACACGGATTGCAGAGCCAGTTCAGTTGAATCGCACGCCTATAGTTCCTCAATGGTCAGTGCTATATGACAACTCACTGAATCGTAATTCATACCTCAGACGCTCAGGGTACACAAAATGAATGTCTCGTAAGAACTTGTCGAAGTATGTTGCATACTTGTTCTTGCCAGTTGCTTTCCAGATGTATAACCATGTCACGAAACAGGTCTCGAGGCGGCTGATGTCACCATGGTTCATCGCATAAGTGGTCTCTTCATATAGAAGATAATCTTGATGCCGAAGCTGACCATTCTCAAAGACAACATCGTGGTCGGTGATGTCTTGTCTATGCGCACTTGTGAAGCTGGCCTGTGCCACATATCAACGCACAATGTCCTCAGACATCGCAACAATATCACTCCACTGCGGGGAGTGTTTCTCTGCCCACTGCTGAAGTGTCTTGACGTCAGGGAACATCCGAGCGGCTTTGACTCACCAGACATCTAGACGGTGTGCAACACCATCATGTTTGATAAGGTCGTGCAACATCCGGAATGGCGGATTCTTCTTAATCTTGCCCATGTCCTGTGGCTGAAAAATACCTGCGTGATGGAGAGTGCTGCTCGGGTCTCCATGCATCTTGCTATCCTTGAGCTATATTCTCCACAATCCATCTGCGCATGCCATGATGGCGTGAAAAACACCTGGGATGATGACAACAAATTGCATGCATCGCCAGGGGGTTTTCTCAAGCGCATGGGACTCAAGGACGCTGTGGACACGTTCAAGGGTTGAGAGGTCGCCGTGGATGAGCACGACATGGTTGTCGACATCAATGACCTGGCCCTGTCCCTTGTCGGGATCTCCGATGCCACCCTGGAACAGTGCTCGTTGTATGGCCTGTATGTTGCCCTGGTTTGTGGACTCATTGATGTCCATTGCACATAATGGGTACTGCACTGTCTTGGTGAGTGGAATCTGCTCAACAATATCTGGCATGTCTGCTTTCTGATCCTCCTTGAATTGCTGGAAGTAGGATCCTCCATGCTCAACAAGATCACTCCAGAATTGCCATGCTTGGAAGCGCTGGCGTCAATGAAGACCGGAGGGGTGGTCACCTTCTGGATGAAGGTCCAGGAGGTCATACAAAGTGCACGGGTTGTCATCGGCTGCTGTGAAATTTGCAGGGTTGATGCTACTTTCCTCCCAGAGCTTGTCTGATACACAAAGATCTTCCTGTGTTACGCCATGCGCCAGTGGTATCATGGTTGCAGATGTTAGGTGGGCCAGTGACCTGTCACCACCATCAACAGTTGGAGTTTCAACGTGGAATGCAACATCAAAGTTGTCGTATGCATATGCAGTAAGGAATGTCTGTCCAACCTGACGCCACTTGATTTCGGCCTTGCACGACAATGAACTGATGGCATTATTGATAGATGATGGGCTGATTGATAGCCCAAGCTGGGACAGCATCTCGACAACACGGTCCGGTGTGTTGCATGCATGCAGGAAGACCCCGATGATACTGGCAAGTGCATTGCATTGCTGGTTTGTGCTTCTGGCAAACATACTGAGGATGGAAACTTTGCGCTTCCGCCATATGCTCATCAGCAACCATTATGATTCGGTGATGTTGACGCACTCACCACAGTCCGCTGTCAGGTCAGAAATGTGTTCTGCTGTGGTTCACTGGGTATGAACTATACCAAGCTATCACAGTTTGTTCTTGGGGAAATAGGTTAGCTAGATCTTGTGACTTGATCTGTATAATACCACTTTATGGCAATATACCACTATTTGACACCCAACCGAGTGATCTGACTGGCTATACTGGACTGCTTTGCTTTAGCTTGATTTAAGACTTGGCTTGGCGTGACTTGAGCTAATTTGCTTGGCTTCACTTGACTTGATTGACTTACTGTACTTGGCGTGACTTGATTGACTTGGCTTGACTTTACTTGACTTTTCTTACTGAGCTGGATAGAACATGTAGCGTGATGTGCCTGAAGAGAAATGTACCACCTTATGTAGTAAGGATCTCACTAACTGGACTTGATGATGATGAGCTGACTGTAGTGCAGCAAGACTGAGTTATTCCTGATACCACAGAGGACTTTGTCTCTGAGTGTGGATTGCTCAAGGGGAACTACTTTTACATGCCAATCTAAGCCTGTATATATACCTTTCCTCCCTTCTGGGAATTTGTCATGTGGCTGTGCTACTCATGACTCATCCCACTTCTAGACCTGTTGAAGTGAGGAGATTCAAATGTTAGTGTGGCTGAAGGCAATAGAATGAGACAGTACCCAGGGGAAGCTCCAGGGAAAGACCTGTGAGGTGCACACAGGGGAACAGGAGGTAAAGTCTTAGGATTAGAGGGCATATCAGCCCGGTATATATACATGAGGGGAACCAGTCATGTGAGTCATGAGAGAGCATGAGTAATCGTACCACATGAGCGGTGAGTCATACCTAGTCAGCCTGAGTCATCAGGCATCAGGGTGAGTCATATCTATGGAACTATCTAGAAGAGTCCAGAAGGGAGCATGTCCAGAAGAGTCCGTAGTCTAGAACTATCTACAGGGGCCTGGACGAGGTCATGGGATTGAGTCCAGGCAAAGTCCATCAAAGAATGTATGTAATATAGACACTGCAGAACACAAGTCCATATATAGGATGTCTGAGTTGATACACCCCTAGCGGAGCTGTGCCCCAAAAAACGCAAATATTCGCAGCTCTAGCTATGCCGAGCAAAGGCTCTGAAGCATCGAACAGGGACATAAGTTGCAAGATCAGCTCGAAAAGCCCTTCGAAGTGTTGAAGCACAAATCGTTATTTCGAAGTGACAGCTACAGGACTACAATACTAGCAACCATTCCCCTGACCAAACCTGGGACAAGGGCTGCGGTGGTTTCCTCCCTGCACTGGTCCTCCCCTCTCAGCACACCCAGGCACAGTATCATCACGTAGAAGCCCCATCAGGTCGATACCTTGTGCCCCAGCTGCAACCACAACGAGATGGTCGATACTGTAGTGCAAGGAGTGAAGGCGTTGCAAAATCTCTCGGGACTCCGACCGAACCTCCTCTCGAAGCGCACTGAAGGCGGTACGAAGTTTGTTGAACATACAGGGCAATTTGCGGAAGTCTTTGAGGTAGATTGGTTCGGCGGCAAAGTCGGGCGGGCCTGGGAATGGCAACAGCGCGGCAGCGAGCTTGATTGGCTGTGGAACAAACAGCGGATCCCAGGCAAGAGGAGCGTAGGGAATGCCTCGTCCAGGGGGAACATTTCCCTCTTCGAAAACGCGATTGATGCGGTTCATGGTGGCTATGATGGTCAGATACATGTACGGCGAATGCAGCAAACCGGGACGAACCGCAACGGCTGTCGAGTATGATTTGAAGAGGGAGCGCTACCAGGAGTGTGAGTAGCATCGAGCTTCTGGGTTGGGTGCGACCTACCAGTACCCAGCAAAGGAAATGAGCCCAAGCCAACCATTCTTTGGCCTCAACGCTAGCACCGGCCGGTTCGAAGAACCATTCAGCCTGCACTAGGGCAAGAAGACGATGATAACGGGCGATGTGTGCATCGGCATGCGGCAAAGCTTCTTTGACTGGCACATCCATGTCAAGTAGGGGTCGAATGGTTCGGGTGGAGTAGTTGTCCTTAGAGGTGATTGGACGCCGCGTGGTGGGTTTGGTGTGGCTGAGCAACGGTTGGTACTGCATAGTTTTTGGCAAAAGCCACCTGTATATAAGAAAAAACCCTCTGCCAAAAAGAGGGCAAGCTCTCAGTACGGCTCATTTTCTCTCTCTCTCGTTTTGGAGCGCATCGTTCGTCAGTTTGGTCAGTCGAGTTCTGGTCCAGCGCCAGCAAGTTGGAAGATTGTTCGAAGCAGTTCGAAAGGCACGTTGTAGTCCGAAGCGGTCCTCGAGCCCCATTTTCCCCTCAAACCCTCCGTCGAGCTGAGTCTTGCCCGAACTCTGCCCTCTCTACATAGACCACCACCACCACCACCCATATCCATCATTCTCGAGCGCAGTTCCTCACTGCACCGGAAGGCCTCACCCCCACAGCTTGGCCTTGGCCTCTCATTCGTTTAGAGGGTTAGGCTTTCCGTCTCAAGCGGTCGCATCAACGTATGACACCAAATATGGAAAGTTCAACAAGACCAGCCTAGCCTATCCCATCTGACTCCTCATGACTCCCTTCTGACTCATGCTGACTCACCATGACTCATCCTGACTCACTCCTCCCTGACTCATTCCTTTCTGGCCTGTTCTGATCTTTAAATATTTAGTTATGATTTTTCATGTCACTAAGCCAAACAATTTTGGCGCAGGACACTGCAGGCTCTCACGTTTTGATCACGCTGTATGGACGGGAGGCTCTTTCTCCCCGTCGCCTGCATTTGTTCCGTACAATTGATGTGCAGCTTCATCACTGAGAAGCAATTCCTCGAGAACATCGAATTCGGCCCAGTAGACTTCGTCATCATCGTCGGGGTCACTACCACAGGGATCTGCTGGATCTGGTATTGCTTGGCACTTTGCGGCATTCACTACCGGTACTGCTTTGCACTTCGCAGCCACATGTCGTCTGCGATGTCGTTGAACGAGTTCAGTGTTGGCGTCGAGTAGAACATCAAACAGGCACCACAGCAGTGGAGCATGTACTTGCATCGTGACTGCAAGCTGTCGTATATTAAATGACTGGAGCTTTTCCGGTGATGCTGCATTTGCCATGAAATGCAACTGATCATTCAACTGTGACAGATCACAGACTTCTGTTTGGTATGCCTTGGTAGTGACCTCGGTCACCCATCTAAGTACCGTATCGGGTGAAACTCTATGCCATGCATTGAGGAGCACAGGCAAGTAGAGTCGGATATCTTGTGCAAGCAGATGGTTGTCATTTCCTGGTGCTGTGAGGGAAAATAGGATACTGGACAGAGTGACATTATTCCAGTTGAGCCAATATGTGAGCTGATCGAGTATTGTAGCCATAATGTAGTGGATCCGAGCTCAATAATGGTGGACAAGGAATAGATATATTTTTGGGAGCTATGTAGCCATGTTTCATCTACATTGCAACAGCCACTCTGGTTAGCAACACACGGGGGCGCGCATTGGGGCGGGGCACGCACACAAATGTCGCTGGGCCTCTTGATATGGGCAAGGCCATCACTTGGCAAAGATCCACTCTGGACCCGGCACACCTTGTGTGCCACCTCGGCCGGGAGCTTCCTGCTTAGCTAATGGCCAGTTGTGCCAGTCATCACTGCAGGTGGTGAGCCCTTGTTTGGAAGTCCCGGGCCGAGCCTGTCCGGAAGTGACGCTGTGGAAGGAGTCTGGGCAGAATGGTCATGATGATGATGAACTCTGCATTTATATCCCGCTACAAGCAAACTCTAATGTGCTAAGAAGCGGCGGGCGTCAGCCCGCTGTGAGGCAGACCGGTACCCCTGTCGGCTCTAGGTGTATGCAAAGTAATGTAGTAAGTCTATGGAGTAATGGGGAGGTAGCGGTGGGGTCTATGGGTGTGGTTCTTGTGTGAGCGATTATACGTGTTTGCTGTCCATAATGTATGTACAGTAAGGGAGAAAAGGAGAAACATATCCATGGTCCATAACCGGCACCCCATTCTTCTACGCAGGGCCCAAGCCGGAATTGTTCCCCGCGTGCACAATTGTGCTGGGTGTATAGGGGGGAGAGGGTGCGCACGCGCGATTGCCGTGCAACGGTCGCCGCTCATCGATCGGTTTTGCCGTCGTCCGAGTGTTCGACTTCGCCAGCTCTGTCGGGGTCGTCGCCTTCTTCATCCTGTGTGTCGGGTTCTATGTCCTCCACCTGCTCTGCGTTCTGTTCGTCTCCTTGCGGCGGTTCTCCTGTCTTCGTGAATGCACCGCTTTGCTCGATGAACTTGGCAAGGGCATCAATTCCCTTCTTAGTGCCAAGTATGGTGGGGAGGTCGATGTGTTCGCTTACACCGCGTAGGATGTGTTGGGCTACCTCGTATCGGGGGCAGTCTTGGAGTATGTGTTGTCGCGTCTGGAAGGGGGTTCCACAGGGGCAGTCATCGGGTTTGGTGGGTACATGTATGTGGTAGTACTCGCCTGTGAATCCGTGTCCCGTTCGACATTGCACTACCCGTCCGAACACCTCACGTTTGAGGCGTTTGAAGTGCTTGCATGGTTTCTCGCTCGGTGGGAGGCGGTTGGCCGTTGTGAATCGTCCCGAGGTAGGGCTCTTCTTCCATTCTGTTGTCCAGGCGGCTTGTGCGCGTTCCCTCGCCTCTCGTCGTGCTGCTGCCCGTGAGGCTAGTCGGTGTGGTGGTGCCTCTTTGGCGGCCTCTTTGGCTAGTTTGTCTGCCATCTCGTTGCTGGTGATCCCTTTGTGTCCTGGGGTCCATTCTACCGTGACTGTGTTCCCGGGGTGGGCGTCTAGGAAAGCGGTGGTCAGTTCGCGGAATGTGCGTGAGTACCCTTGCGCTGTGGTGGTCTTGACTTCAAAGATGGCAGATATTGCCGACGTGTTGTCCGCGAAGAAGTGGAGGTGTCGGATTCATACGTCATGGTGCTCCTTCAGGAACGCTGTGGTGTCTCGTGCTGCCCAAGCTAGTCCTGCCATCTCAGCATCAAACACTTCTGCGCGCGGGCTCATTGAGATTCGTCTTCCGGAGAGGAGATGTTGCTGTCGTAGGGCAACGTGGCTGGCCCCGACCCGACGTCGACCTGTCTTATCTGTTAGTAGTGAGCCGTCCGAGTACATTAGTATGCGTGTGGGGTCTTTCTTGATGTTCCTGATCATTGCCTTGTGCGCTTTTGCTGCGTCTTCCTTCGTTGTTCCCTTCACTGCAGGGGTGATGCATAGTCGTCCTTTGAAGTGTGCTGCCGTGCGTCTCCATGGGGGAAGGGCTAGTGGCTCGAGTCGCTCGTTCTGTGGGTCGGTGAGTTCTGCTAGCCTGGTGAGCCGTGTTGTTGCTGGTGGCTTGCGGTGTCGTGCGGTGATTTTGCGATGTGCGGGTCGCGGGGGCGGTGGTGTCTGCGTGTTGGTGCGTAGGTGCCAGATGTCCGGTAGTCGTCGTAGGATCGGGCTGTGCATGCTCAGCTTGTTGAGTCATATTGCGGTGTTCTCGTGGATGTGGTTTAGGTGGTGTCAGATTGGTGGGATCACAGCTTCGAGCTCCATAGCAGCAATGGGGGTGTTAGGAGGCTGGAATCGGACCTACAGGGGGTCCTGGACGAAGTAGCAAGGGAGGAGTTCGGACGCGAGATGCACACTTTCCCGTACCGTAGATTAGGCGTGTCATAGATTACATAAGCCGAGGAGACTCTTTGCAGAGCGACTCGAGAACGAACGATCATCTATTTTGGCAGTGTTCTCTCTCCGTTCTGAGTCTCTTGTCTGGTTCTCGTTCCCGTTCCCACGTCTACTCGCCCTTCGCGGAAGGCGTACAGGCCATACATACTGCGTCCCCGGGATTGCTCTCCTGCGACCCGCATCAATCTACCTCGACGACCCCATCGGGTTCGCTCTAGAGGCCTCGCTGGCCTCGGTTCACCTCACTTCGGGCCTACTCGATAGAGTTCGCCCCTCTCCGCTCTCCCCCGGGGTCACCCTAGGGGAGTAGCATAGTTCATTCATCCCTCGGCCCGTCCGGTGGCGAACCCCGGAGGACGGTCGTCCTCACAGGGGGTGGTGCAAAATGCTGCGCATATTAGTCTTAGGGCCCTGTTCTGTACTCTGGTCAGTGCCGTCTCCTGTTTCTTCTTACCTCTCCACCACGCCGGGCTGGCGTACGTTAGGATTGGGCATACGCAGGTGGTGTAGAGTCTTCGTATGTGGTCTTGGGAGAGTCCGCGTACTGTGTTGGCTAGGAGGCCCATGCCTTTACCGCTCGCTCTGCTCGTGCGGCCAGCTGCTTGATGTGGTAATCGAATGAGAGCGTGCGGTCGAGGTAGATGCCAAGCCATTTCATCGTTGCTGTGGCGGCGATGGTGACTTCGATCCCGTCTGTGCCGGGCAGTGAGATCACGGGTGTGTTGGCTTGGTCCTGTCGACGGCGTGAGTAGTGCATCAGTTCTCGTTTTACCATGTCCGGTTCGAGGCCCACGCTCTTCAGCCACTTCGCAGTTGTGTCATATGCGCGTCGCAGGATTTGCGTGTTGGTGTCGAGGGATTTGGATGATACGTAGATTGTGCCATCGTCGATGTACATGATGAGCTGTGTTGGTGATGGGTCGTCCGTGATTCGCATGCCTGTCCTTGTGGCTTCGTCGTGTTCTCTTGCAGCCTGTTCGAATATCTCTAGGAGTTCAGCAGCGTATATTATCAATAGGATGGGAGAGATGGGGGATCCCTGTGGGATCCCATTCTGTACTGCGTGCATTTGTCCACGGATGCCATCAAGGCAGATTGCTGCTTCCTGGTTGCTGAGGAATGTCGAGGTCCATTGTACGAGCTGTAGTGGGATGCGTTTTGCGCGCATCACGCTGAGGAGTTGGCCGTGGTTGACGAAGTCGAAGAATCCCTTGATGTCGAAGGTGAGTGCTGATGTTACGCAGTCGTGGTTGTGTGCGGCCTCGATGTCATGGATGAATGTGAGTATGGCGTCATCCGTGGAGCTTGCGGGTCGTCCTCCGAACTGGTTGGCGGGGACGAGGTTGTGGGTCGTGACTAGGTATGCCAGGCGGTTAGCTACGATTCGTTCAAGAACTTTACCCATGCATTCGAGGAGTTGGATGAGGCGGTAAGCGCGGGGGTTGCTGTAGTCGGGTTTGCCCGGTTTTGGGATGGCGACTGCAATTGCCTTCCTCCACTCTTTCGGGTGGTACCCTGCGCGGAGGCAATGGTTCATCAGTGCATGTATCGTGTCTGGTGCAGCCTCCCAGGCCCATCGGATAGTCCAGAAGGGGCATTGCAAGAGTCCTGGGGCTTTATCCGCCCCCTGGTCAAATATGGAACTTTGCACCTCCTCCCGTGTGACCTCCTCGTGGGGCAAGTCCTCTGTGTGCGGTTGTTCGAGGTCTGGGCGATGTTCTTCTTCGAGCGGTGGTGGGGGTTGGAAAAGTTCTTCCCGGAGCGCGTTGCACTTCTCCTCGTGATTTATCGCTGGTTCTTGGTTTGGTCCTCTTGATATTGCTGGCGATGCGTAGGTCCGTGTACCCTTACCCCATTTCGTGAACTTCCAGATGTCTTGCGTCTTGGCTTGTTCTAGCGTTTCCGTTATCCATTTCCGTCGTGCCGTCTTGTACAGTCGCTTGAAGTAGTTCCGGGACTTCTTGATTGCTGCATTGGTCGCTGTTGCCTGTGTGCCCCATCGCTGTGTGTGCACGAGGCTCTGTGCGTGTAAGTCTGATACTTTCCTGGCTGCGTCTTGTAGATCTCGGTTCCACCATGGGCGTGTGTGGTTGCTCGGTTTCCTGACCTTGGCTGCCTTGGCATTGGCTTCCTGCATTGCCTCCGTGAGGGCGTTGTCAGGTCAGAAAAGTAATCTGCTGTGGTTGGCCGGATATGGACTATATCAGGTTGTCACAGTGTTCGTTGGGGGCGATTAGGAAATTGAACTTGTGGAAGATTTATATTTAGGACAACAACTGTGCTTAAGCTGTCCCTAGACTTGCAATAACTGACTGAACTCTTTGACTAACAATGAATCAAAGAATCACTATACTCTTTCCTTGAGCTAGTTGGGATGGACACTTGGAGAATCCTGGGCTTTCTGGGCAGACTTGGGCGGAATAGACTTGCTATGAATATTCTTATAAGAGACGTCTTCTCCTATAGGAACCTAAAACTGACGACGTGAGATACTTAAAACTGGGTTAGAAAGCTGAGATCCTTAAGTGTCATCCCCTGTTCACTTAGGGAGATGAGACACTGATACTTGGAGACACTGAGTCTCTGGGCTGAGAGAGTTCACTTGCTGAGTGGGGAACCTGACTGAGGGTGGAACTTGGGGGGGAAAAAGCTCTCTGTCCATTGGTTTCTGAGTCCTTATATACATGTAGGCTGGGGGTATTTACAAATTCATTGGGCAGTGCCTCCATGCACAGCCCATGCTGTCCTTAGGGCCTAGCCCTTGCCTACTTCCTGTGCTGCATTGCCATGCACTGCCTCCTATGAAGCATTGCCCTGCACTGCCTCCTTATGCAGTGCATGGCTGTGCAATCCCTCAAATCCTTATCTTGAAGGCACAAAGCACTGCCACCCTCTTATCTCCTGCATTGTCTGGGGTAGTCAGGTGCTTGGTGACCCCACTGCCAGCCTCACTCCTGAACTGAGCAGAGTCCATTGATATTGTCCATTAAAAGCATGAAAATAATCTAGGTGAGCCATTCAAGCATGAGTAGAAGCTGCCCGATCTTGTATTCATCAAAACCCGAGCTCTGCAATCCACTCGTATTCGATCCAAACTTCGACCGTTACCTTGATGCCAGCCCCGTGCAACACCTGATCGTTGAGTTCGCACTGGGTCATGCGATAATTGAAATAGCTCAGGACATTTCTGTCCCAGCCGATAGTGGGATCGAGGCACACCGCCTCATCGATCACACTTTCATGTCATAAGTATTTGATTCTTGATGTGCAGAGATGAGATTCGTGCACGTACCGGCCACGGTGGTCGTCCGAACCAAACGCTGGGGCTTCGACTGCCATACTTGAACGAGTGTGAGTGATTTAGTTGATGTCTGTGTTCAGAACCATGTATTTGACCATCTTGCAGTTAGTATGGACCTTGGCTAGTCCGAAGCGAGCACTCACGGGCAAGGGAGAGGTGGTGGTGAGCGGTGACGTTGATGCGATCGCCGCAATTCTAGCCCCCGAAATCGCGAATACGACTCCCTTCGATTCGAACACGCGTTGCGGCAACCCCTCCTCTTGCCCTCTGTCTCCTGGACCTCCCTGGGACTCAGCCACGCGTTCGACCCCGTGCTCTCAAGGCGACTCAGCAACTGCGATTGGACACGACCCCGAATCCCGACCGATCGGCGATTCCGATCCGATCCCCGAAAAGGCCGGATTCACCGCGCTGCGAGGTCAGGCGACTCGGTGACTCAACACATGACGTTGCTCTCGCTCGCATGACTGATTCGAACTCCAAGCCGGTGGCCCGCGACCGCCCGATCGACTCAGCACCCCAAGGCGTTCCCACATGGCGACTCAGAGGCACCCTCCCGGTCATCGGCAAGACCCGGAGTCATCGCGACCAATCAACGCTCGAGATCACGACCTCCCCATCTGGACTAGACGCACCCGATCACCGCGACTTCCCAAAGATCCGGATCAGCGCAGTGCGACGTCGGGATGTCCCCTTTGGGCTGACGTCAGAAGTAGACTCGCCGACGCGACCTTAAGTCCCGATTCGTCGCAGACCACATGGCAGTGGCTCTTCAGTATGGGTGAGTTCGGCGGAGGCAGGAACTTGTCGGAAAGTCGAGTAGGTTGTCTCGGATGTGTTCGGAATCGCTCGGACCGTAGTTGTAGACTTCTGTATATAAACCCCTCCGCACTTCGATGAAAAAAAAGCACTCGTTACCCTCGAGAGTTAGCATCTGACTTGCGACTGCGATTACCTGCGTCACCTGCGACTGCGTACTGCGTACTGCAACTTGCGACTGCGATCTGCGACTTGCGAACTGCGACTTCGACTTGCGACTGCGCCTCGGCCGAGCCTTTGACTCCCCTCTCTTGCGTCCTCTGAGGTTCGCGGAGCTGTGACCTCGTACGTACTATTCTCTCTTTCTCCCCTCGGTTCCAAGTCGCGCCCTTCGTCACCACCCCTCGCCGCTGAGTCGCGACTTTATCACGCGATACGCGATTAGCCGCGATTTGCCCCATCGTACCCAGCCTACGTATCCGACTCTCATCCCTCTCCGCGCCGCGAAGGGAAATCGATCCCGACTTGCCCCTTCACCCCAGTCGCCAGCCTCGTCCCCTCGGCCCTCGGCTGTCCGTTCGGGTCTTGTAGGAGGCCTAGGTGCATCAACGTGGCCTACAATCCGTTGGCGCTTGCTGGTGGTCGGACAGGCACCCATTGCACTGCCTGCCTTATATGGCAATATCCAGCGCTCACGCTTGGTATAGGGCCGTTTTGATGGTTCATTGACTATCCATGCTCCTGGGCTAAACATTTTCAGCCCAGGACAGCGTGTGCTGCTTCGTCCAGTTCCTCGGTTGTTAGTGTGTCCATTGTTCGTTTGAGAGGGTCTAATGCTGCGATTTGTGTGAGTAAGGCGTCTTGGAAGGCTTCTCGCCACTTAGCTGGATTCGTGTCTTTGAAGTTATACCGTTCGCCGGTTACGTTCTCGACTTCCGCGGCTCCATAGTCAATTGTCCATCGTAGTGCGAGGTGGTCGGATCCAAAGGAGCTTCCGTTGTCGATGTGCCATCCGTGCGCTGCGTCGAGTGTCGTTGCAGCTGGGTTTGTAAACGTAAGGTCGATTGTTGACCATGTCTTGTGTGCGTGTGAGAAGTAGGTCGGTGCGCCCTTCGTGTTCTTGATCGTGTAGCCTTGTGCTGCGAGCCAATCCACCGTTTGTTCTGTCGAGTCGTTCGCTGGTTCTGCCGTCCTGGACCAGAGCGGGTGGTGAAGGTTCCAGTCGCCTGAGATGATGGTGGGGTGCTCTTGAGGTAGCGCAAGGTGTTGTATTTGTTTGGCTGCCGAGTGTTGGTCTTGTTTCTTGTCATCATTGTAAATGTTGACTAGGAAGGTGGGTGGGTGTGGGGCCTGTTCGACTTCTAGTACCTGGAGGTCTAGGTCGTTAGCGATATCTGACTGGAGCGTTACCTTGAAGTCTTCGCGGCGGCGGGTGTATGCCATGGCCCGGGGGCGTTGGTTCTTCTTGATGGGTGCGACTGGCAGGATTGGGGTCCACCCCACAGCTGTCTCGGATACTGGTCCTTGTGTGTCGTTGCCAATGTTCCCCCACCATGGTTCGGTTATGAGGATTATGTCTGCGGAGTCGTCAGCAGTAGCTGAGTTCAGAAGTGCGTGTATCACCGCGTTCTGACGGTTGGCGTTCAGCTGTAGGACGCGGATGGGTTTAGTTGTCATCGTGATCTTCCTCCGGGGTCGTTGTTTCTCTCCGCTGGGAGGTGGGGTGGGGTTCGAGGTCGCTCAATATCGCCACAGCTTTCTGGAAGTCTCCGTCAGCGAGTTCGAGTGTAGCTTTGCACGTGTCTTGACCAGTGGTGGGGAATCGTTTCTCCAGCGCAGTGATGTCATTCCTGCGTCATTCCTCCTCAGCTGCTTCGAGGAGTGCAAAGCAGTTTCGCTCTGCTTCCGCATCGCGGCGTCGTGCTTGACTTGGTGCTGTGGTCGGTGCACTCGTTCTCGGTGTTACCTCAATCCAGTCCTGGCGTTTCGCTGGGTTTCCGTTTTTGCTTGGCTTTGATCTCATCATTCCTGCAGCTTGTTCCCGTGTGGTGCAGTTTTGGAAGGTGGCTGAGTGCGGGCCGTTGCAATTTGCACATTGGTAGTCGTTGCTGTGCGAGAGGTGGGCGGACTCGTCCATGTTGATGTCGTCTCCGGTTCCGTTGGTTGTTGGGCATTCTGTGCAGACGTGAGTAGCCTCGTTGTGGTCGTCCTTACCGCATATCCGGCACCGTTCCTTGTGTTTGCATCTTGACCTTGTGTGGCCGAACTCCCAGCACTGGCTGCATTGCATCACTGGGGGTTTGTCAGCATACCGTTTTACTTGTGCGAAGTTCCCTCCGATTGCCAGGTTTTGGACTCGGTTCACTAGGAATGTGGCGTCGGTTTCGGTCTTGAGTGCTAGCACCACGGATGAGTGTGTGTTGTACCGTATGTCCGCTTGGTGTCGCATCCATCGTGGTAGGTCCATGACGGCCATCCTTGCATAGTCGGGGTTGAGCGCTCGTAGTTCGTCGTCGATTTCTTGTGGCGTGCATACTGCGCCAGTGCAATCGTTTCGGACAGGTACCCCATTGAGTTGGACCTTATACCATCTTTGGTCAGGGCGTACTCGGGTTCGGCTGTTGCCTGCGATGAAGGGGACAAAGTTGTCAGCGAAGGTGGCTAGATTGCCTGCGGACTGGTCAGAGCGCGTGAAAACGATGCAGTTATTGTGGGTGTTGAACTTAACATTCACTACCCTTAGCCATCTGCTCTCATCTGCACTTTGTAGAACTTCGTTTATGTGTTTGACGATTTCCACTTCTGTCGGACGGTCTTGTGGGCCTGGCCTGTTCTCGATTTTGACAATGAGGCGCGATGGGTGGTACACTGCGAGTGGGTTGGTGACGGCCGGTCGTGGGAGTGGTTCCCGTCTCGGTCGGGGCGTTATTGGTTTGGACGTCGCGGTGTTCTTGGTTGGGGCGTCCTTGTGGGCGTCCTTCTTGCGCGTGTTTGTCATGTTCATTGTGTGGTCGTCTAGCGCTTCCATTTCCTCGGCCCAGTTGTGGTTGTTGGTCTGTGCGGTGTGGGGTTGTGTTGCTCATTCCTCCATCGCATCGATCCGGCTTGCGAGTTGTTCCATCGTGTGGACCACGTTCTGGAGGATGTCGTCTTTGGTGCTGTCTATTATTGGGGCGGTGGCCGGTGTCTGTGTCTCTGGGAGGATGCGCTGTGCGATTGATTCAGTAAGTGCTGTGATGTGTGGTGGGTACTCAGCGTGGATGGAGATTGTCTTCAAAATCTCGGCGGCCTGTCGTAAGGTCATGTCAAGCAGCGTCATCCCTCTCGTTTCCTCCGTTCTCGCTCCTCCTTGGGGGCTTTCGATGGTTTGCTGGGTGGGTTCATGTTCCATCATTTCATCCTCTGGGAGGGCTGCTTCAGCTTGTTGCTCCCCGTGGGTTTGTGTTGGGCTCGGTCCTCTAGGCGCCCGTCTCGGGGCATCTCCAACTTTGTGCCCGGCATCTCGTGGATCCAGCAGTTGTGCTGCGTCTTTCGATGCAGTGTTGGGGTACGGTCTATGCCGTGTGGTGTTTCCACCTTTTTCTCCCTCGTGGGGAGTATTCCCTCTCGTCATGCGCGGGTACCTCTCTTTTCCAGGTGTGGGAAAATTCGAGGTGGTCGTGGTGCGTGGGAGAGAAGAGTTTTTGGGCAGAATGGTTAGAGATCAGACCAGCGTCTAGGATCACGGGCTTCATACGCGGTCACGGTATGATGTTCAGCTCAGTACCAAGTCTCTGCTCATCGAAGCGATGCGTCGTCCACCTGCTCTCGAAAAAGCTACCTTAATTTTGCAGGCAAACAATGTTCACATGCCGTGGCCGGCAACTGCGCCTTCTCTACGGTGGACGATACTAGTACGGCGGTACGCGAGTCATGGAAGCATTTGGTCGGCGCGAAGTCAGTCGCAGACCGTACAAGGAATCTGCAACGGTATGCACACGCTCATGCAGTTATGTCAAGTAAGGACCGACGTGACTATTACATCATGCTAGTGACAGGGAGGGGTACGAAAGGGAGTATCAGACCTGAGAAGCAGCGCGGGCGAGGAGCCCTAGACGAGGGAGGTGTGAGCGAACACTCAACAGTGGTCAGTCATACACATACAAGCTTTCTTGTTCGTCAAAAACCTGATATGCGCGTTCATATGTGCGATATCTTCCTCGACGTCTGTGTTCCAACGACATCAGATGGTGTACCGCAGGGGGGCTGCAACCTGAACTCGTGCTCACCCTTGCTGGCTTCGTAGTGCACCATGTACTCGCTGTAGGTCTGGCGAATGGCAAGCCGCAGAGCTGCCTTCTCAGAGGCGGGGTCCTTACCGTTGTCCAGAGGGTTGTAGATCACAATGTCAGGACTCAACACGACCGTTGCGGACGGGTCGGGGTTCACGTCGGCACGGACCAAGTGGAGGAACCGGCCATGTCGAGGTACCTGCTTGTTGAGAGGCGAGCCGTCCTTGTCAGCCGCGACTCCGGTCGCAGCCGCCGTGTTGGTGATGGAGGTGAGCAGTGCGCGATCACTGGACGTGTCGGGCTCGAGCTTAGGCCGCTTCAGGTTGGTGTGTTCTTCGTCGTCCTCCGAGCGGGCAACACGACGCTTGCAGGGCAAACTGAGGGTGTCGGGTACACCAGGGATGAGCGACTCTGGAAGTCTGGCGTCGATGTTAAGTCCATAACGGGGCGCAGGGCGCGGGTGACGTACGGGTGCACATCGACGATATCGATCCGGGCGCTGGCAGGATCATACTTAGCGGATGGGAAGGGCAGGTGTGACGCCGAGCGCGCAGGATAGGAGACTCACATGTCGAGTGCGCTGAGGAGAGCGGTGTCAGTGTGCACTACTTTGAATTGTGCGCGAAGCCGCTGAATGGCGTCCTCGGACTAAACGACACGGCGAGAGTGACTGATGAGAAAGGATGGCAGCCCCGTACCAGATGAACACGTACCTTCCTCCAGACGCACTTTACGTGCGCTGTGTCCCAGTCTACGAGGTACACATAGTTGGGCCGTCGCATGCGAAGATCTCTGAGGTCGAACGAGAGGAATGCGTGGCGGAAGCATCGTGCGCGTTGTTTGTATACTTCGAGAAACTTTGCCTTGATGCCGGTGTACTGTATCATAACCGCGAGCTCGGACATTGTGGGCGACGTCTTGTAAAAGAGACGGGTGGCAGGGATGATTGGGAAAGACAAGTTAGACACGTAGAGGATTCACCCAACCTCAGCGGTTCACGCCTCATGTGCCCTGTCAGCCTCCCTGCAACTCAGTTCCACGTGCTAGCATTGCAATCTGGACGACCGGAGTAAGACGCCTCCTCTACATTCACGGCGATGGATGCGCTCGCATTGAGGGGTGAGATTGGGTGGATGGGAAGGCAAGAGCAAGTCCTCCGCAAAGCGGCTGAAGTCAGTCTGAGTGACGCCGCGTGTTGCGGCTTGCGTCCACGTGCTTGTGACAGCCGCGCCAGAGGTCACTTCAAGCATTGTCTCGCCTGGCTTCCAGCACGACTCAGAACAGTGCACTAGGGGTACTCCTGCTTGCTTGAGCGACGCAGTTTGGTGCCACCTACTCTGGTCTTACGAAGTCGCCATTGCACGGGACTAGCCACTTTACTCCAGATCCACCGAGCGCACCTCATCGAGCTCGATTACAAGAGGAGTCAAGACGGCCATTTCCAGCACCATATTCATTGCACTGTTCATAGGCGAGATATATGGCACTTGAATGGGTCAGTTCGCCCTGCGTCCGCCGCATCGATCTCGAACACTCGCAAAAGACATGCGGGCAATCTCGTTCGTCAATCGGCGTTGTTCCGTCTGTAGATGGGAGGCCTTCTTGCGGACGGCTGAAATCCCAGTCAACCGACGTCATGCAAGCCCTGAAGTGTGTTAATGTTCTCACCTTCGTGCTTTGCTCTTGCACTTGCCTCGGCCGCCTGGTGATTTGCGAGGAGACCTCGCAGCCGTTCAACCTCTTGCCCGTCTGCCGGCGTCCTCCGCATGCCCCAATATGAGCCTTCATATCACGCAGATGCTGTGCGGGTCCCAATGAGCGACTTACATCCCCGGCAGTATAAGGGTGACCTTCGCGCTGCGAGGGAGAGTCAGTGACCTTGTAGTCCGCCATCGAACGAATGCAGCAAACCCACATCTCTAGAAGCTGCAAGAGCTCTCCCACGTCCGATTTCTGAAGAAATTCGACCTGTTCGCGAATGACACGGACAAGCTCGTCCTACCAAGGAAGACATATGAGTCACGAGGCAACGACACGAAAGGCTACAAAAATGGACTCGCCTCCGTCGGGTCCGTCACAGGCCACTTGCAACAGACCTTCGCCTCCTCCCGGCTCTCCAGAGTCATGATCCGCCCGGCCCCTGGAAGTTGAAGGTACAGGAGGTCCCTGAGGGCGAACTTCTCCAGAGACAGGCGGTCGTTACTTTGCTGGCTCCTCAGATACGCGGCTTTGCTGCTGTCCAAGCGGTAGTGGATGTACACAGAGACAAAGGCTTGATGGGCAGTCATCCTTGTAGGGTATGAAGCAAGTATGACGGCGTCGGTATCGAGGGGATGAGAGGATGGTCCACCCAGATGGACCCGCAAATGTCAAGCAGCCTATGGAGCTTGCCAGCAGCCCCCATCCGGAGTGTCAGCCGCACCTCTCCAGCTTCCTGAACAGTGCCAGCCGCCAACTCGAACGGCCCACAACCTCGGTAAGAGAGCGAGGCGGGACATTCTGTCCTTAGTTACATACGAATTCAAAACTGTAACGTGGATTCAGGGTGGAAGCTCGCAGCAGTCTCGCAGATGCCTCATGCCTGTCGTTTCGACCCGTGGTGCGTGCATAGCACCAGAGCTGTTCGTATCGAATTTGTTCCTAGTGTTGGAGAGACACTGCTGAAGTAGAGGTATTAAGGGTGAGCCGGGGGATATCATGCACGCACATAGGACGCGTACTCCAAGTTGGCAACGAGGAAGAACGAAGAGTAAAACATGGACGTGACCTTGCGATCGGCATCACAGGACGCCCAAGGGTGCTGGGAGTTACACCAATATCCCACCGCATCCCCGACACTGTTCGTTGTCAGCCCCGGTCAACCCACAGGTTTTCACATTCTGTCGGGCTGGATGGCTATCACGTGTAGATGCCTTCCAAGTGTCCGGTCGTTTTTGTGATGTCTTTATACGTTGGTAGAGTTAGCGATCTCAGAAATTGGCGAGCGTGCAAGTGGGTGTGGTAGTGCGGTAGCGTAGGCGCCCATGGTACCTCGTAGTGATGACCACGGTCACGCTACTTGGTACCAGGCAGTCTGAGTGCCACCGTCATCACCGTGCCTCACACCGACTCCGTGGGACCAATAGGTGAGTACTATACTGCTTTCGTATCCATGGCCGTTCACAGCTCGTAATGACATCGTCACTACACTGTGGGTGTTCTAACATCTTAATGTCGCAGGTTTGCTGGCAGAGTCACACATTGACACTGCTGGTATCCGGCGAAACTAGGTTACCACTCCACCGTAAATAAACTCGGAATGAATACTAGATCAAGTATGTGCGTATTGCAGCCTGAGATTTTGAAAGCCGTTACAGCAGCTGCGGTGGGATGTACCACTGCCATGATGCGACACATCACTCCGAAGCGGGCGGTCCAACTCATACTTCCCTAGTATGCGCATTGCGCCGCCCTATAAGATTGATTACGCAACAAATGTACAAGGTGTGCATGTACCACAACAACGCGAAGTTTGTCGGGGGTGGACAACCGAGCTCACATACGGCAACCCGGGCCTTGTGAGTCATGTAGTCGATATATGGTCCCATATCGCTCAGTCCTCTAACAGACATCAGGGTGACGTGAAAGATGGACAGCTTGGCTCCATACTGTGATCGGTACTAAGCCCATTTCTCGTCAAGTATCTAACGTTGACATTGCAAGCGTCTCACTGGATTCTGTGCACATGCATGCTCCGGGTGCGCGGAAGTCTCTTTCGAATGGTCGTCATACAGTGCACCTCCAGTCCATGCAGATCAGTTAACTCCGGGTCGAAATCCTCCTTCGCCGTCGCCCCCTCTGCTTGACAAGCCATGGCATGCAGATTTCGCCACGGGCCACCCGCCCTGGATGCGATGCCCGTCCGCGTCAACGCAGTTGTTAATGAATGAGTGCGTAGCACCTTGACTGTTGTTGTGATTCGAGTTTCATTCGCTGATAGGCCGAGTCAGCACTTCGCTCCCGACGTGTGCCAACCGGCACTGACAAGTACATGTCGCATCATCGCTTCAGTGACGTTTACCACGAACGCATCGGTATTGCTGGTCTCAACTACATCAGCCTCGGTACCGGTGAGAACGGATTCGCGAGCAAATGATCTATGCTTACCTGTCTGACCCGCTCATCCACAGGACTGGTGATCGCTACCCAACTCAACGCTAGGGCTCTGGACCGCGTGTACAAGCACTTGAAGGCACGTAATGGTGGTGTTGGGCAACCGGAGTTCAGGCTGAGTATGTATCTACACGAATCGGTCCTGTCGACAAGATGAGCTAATGACTTCGCCAGTCACTGTGTTCCCGGGCACGGTCGTGGTACCGGCAGGCCTGTTAATGGCCGGGTGGGGAACACATACGCACTGGATCGTCGTCGACATAGTACGTCCACGATACTCATCAAGTCGCGAAGCCCTACTGACCTTGAGCTGTGTAGGGTTTCGCCCTGGTGGGAGCTGGGATGATCGTGACGTTCCAGGGTATGCAGACCTACGTGATTGATGCTTTCACAGCACATGCTGCGTCAGGTATGTCCCCCAATCTCAGCGTCATGGTACGATCCCCCGTTGACAAGACTGGATAGCACTTGCGGCTGTCTCGTTCTTCCGCTCTGTAGCGGGGTTTTGCTTCCCGCTGTTCGCACCTGCAATGTATAAGGCCCTTGGTTATGGTGTTGGCGACACTATTCTTGCCGCATTCGCTGCCGCAGTAGGACCACCAGCGTGCATACCTTGCTATGACAGGGGTTGCGAGCTGATGAGTTACCTACAGAGTCTTCGTCTTCTGGAAGTTTGGCGCGAAGATCCGCGGGATGAGCTGCTCTGCGCGACGGGCTCGTGCCCATCTGGAGCAGAAATGAGCCAAGAATAAAGTATGGCCATGTACATGGCACGTCCGGATTCAGTACCTGGGATGCACCTTCGCATATAGTATATACTGTATATCGCTTCTACGACCCATGAATGAGGACGTCCAGACGTACCTGCAACCTGAACCTTGGCTACGCCACCTCGGCCTACATCGCTCTCCTTTCATCTCATCCGCTCCTTGCTGGGACTGTAGGATGTTAACCATACCATGAACATAGCTACTATACAACACCTGTTGGCATTGCATGTATGCCACTCTACCGTGGGTGCTGCCCTTAATCGCAATCGTTGCGTATCCTTCTGGCTAGGTCAGCGTTCTCCACATACCACAGATCGATGCGGCAGGGGATGGCCCTAGCGGCGATGGTATGGCAAACCATCCGAGTCGTCGTGGACTGGAAGTGGCGTACATACAGTGCCTCGGCAACGATATGACCGCCAGGAAGTTGTAGGGTATGTAAAAGGTATGCCACACCACGCAACAAGCGACACTGGAAGTATGAGCAAGACACATGCCCAACGCCGGAAGCAGACATGCGTTGCGCGTTGAGATTATCGAAGCCGAGAAGAGGAGGAGACTGGGTCGGACTTGCGTAGATCTCGGCTGTTGCCGAAGTCGCGGGCGCGCGAATGGCGTGCGGGCGACCGATTCGACTTTTCTTCCTCCTCGTCCTCCTTGTCGACTCGGCGTGCCAGCGTGCCCTCGACCGCATACAAACCTGTTTTCCTGCAAATTATGTCTCTCCACGCAAGTCTACAGACAAAAATGGCATAGCGCCGTGTCATCCAACTCGACGCGTCTGTGGCACACTCGCAGTGCTAGCCGAGATCCATTTCCGATGTAACCCAGCGGCTGACACGGGCAGCCCATCCTCTACGAACCTATCCGTCTCTTTAGCCTACCACCTCACTCGACTTCTATCGGAAGACATATCAAGGATACACATGGACGTCTACACCTTGGACATCCATTACGGAGGGGAGAAGGTCTGGCTCGCGGCATGTCGAACGCTTCGTCCACGACGACGTTTGCAGCTTGCGTCTGCCCGGAAACTACGCTTGCGAGAGCTTCTGGAAGGGTGACGCGGTAGTCGTCCGCTGCACATGGTCCACCGATGGACGGAGGAGTGATGACCACAGCCGTGACATCGTACGTCCCGTTGGTTCTCATGGGTTGACATGGTAGGAGGCAAGCTGATAACTTGGATGTAGCGCAGCGCACTTGCAATGCTTCCTCCCTTTCGGAGAATTTGTACAAGGGAGGAGTACAAGGCTTTTGAGCGCATGCTTGCGGACTTGCACATGTGAGTGCTGCAACACAGGTGGTATCACACACAACCCTTACATGCTCACCTCCCCCATAGCATCCGCATCGTAGCAAACAATGGGATGCACATCAGCTCTTTTACACCTAGCGCGTCGGATGAGGTGTATGGGCCCGCCAAACCTACCCTCGCAGAACGCCTCACCTCACCCAAGCGGCCTCGCTCGCCTGCCCCTCATCCCAGAGAAGGGCCTGCCAAGCGCAACCGGCTCGACCAATCCCTCAGCGGAGGCAAGGAGAACCACTCTGGAGGCATCCCTCGGGGACTGCAACACGGACGCGCCTCCCGGCAGGCGAGGGTGCTCTTACTGCGTACACAGGCGGTCCCGGGGCCTCTTTCTGTCAATCATACACCAAGCAGACGGGCTATGGGCAAGAGAGCTGGTGGTACAACCCACGCGCCTGCGGGCCGTTCTGTGCTTGGTGCCATTGACAACCGTTCTGGACAGACGGGAGCCGCGGTCACTGACATGGCTCGGCTTGCTGGTCCTTCGTTGTCTAACCTCCCCCTGTGTGCACCGGACGACACTGCTCTGCATGCCGCGGACTCGCGAGGCCCGCCGGTTGTCGTGAAGCAGGAACCCGTGGACGACCTCACCCTCCTTGCTCCTCCTGCAGATGCCAGCGAAGACGTCCTCCCACCCCCCTCCCAGGATGCTGCTCTCCCGGGTGGCGATGCTAAACACGGCCTCGTCGACTTCCTGCGGAGCGCGCTTGACGCGGGGGTCACTGCGCAGGCCCGGGAGCGCAGGCTGGAGCAAGACGTGGGGAGACTGCGGGAGCGGCTGAAGGCGTGCAAGGCTGCGTTACGAGAGAAGCAGAGAGGTGAGCCCCAAGTCTCATGTCTCCGCATAGCCCTGATGACCCTTGGGCCTTGCAGGTTGCGCTGGACAGAGCGACGCGCGGCCTCCTCTCTGTGTGAGCGAAGAACCTCGTGTGTCCCTCCTACTATCCTCGACTGAGCTGTATGTACTCATGCATGGATCCTGGCGTAGGCTTGAGAGAGGCGCTGCGCACGGAAGTGCACAGATGCGAGCGCGCCGAGGCGGAGGTGCACGATGCTGGAGTGGCATTGGCTTGTATGTCCTTCTCCACAACGCGGCCGGGCACAGAACTCATGGTTCTGTAGCGCTGCGTGCAGAGCAGGAGAAATTGCAGACAGAACTTGCTTTGCGCGTGAGGGAGGCCGAGGAGGCGCGGTGTGCTGCTGCTACCGGTACGCATATACCCACTTGCCGTGGCCGCGGGCGAAATGTAACTTGTCACTCATCTCCACTCACCTCCACCACAGGAGCGCAAGAGAGACAGGACCTCGCCGGCAAGCTCAGTACAGAGACCGAGAGGCGGCAACGCGCAGCGCGCTCGGCCCAAGGTGCGTCTACGCTGCCCTACGTTCAGCGCTTACTGCTGACCCCGGGGCACGCAGAGTTGAGCAGAGTGTTGGTGCAGACAAAGCTCGAACTGCAGGGCGAGAACGTCGGTGGGTGACATTATTTTTGCTATGAGGTCGAGGTGCACTCACGCTGGAGGATGTAGAACTCCGTGAATCATGCGACGAGCTTTGTGCGCGAGGCGGCGGTGCTCGAACATGACAGGTTCGCTGGGGAGGTAGATGGTACATAGCGTAGCTCGCAGCCTCTATGCGCAGACCCGGGCTCAATTCGCTTTGGTGGATCCATGGTTGTGATGTACACAGTAAGTATAAAGTGTGAGCCTGCATTGGCAGGTGCAAGCAATGAGAGATATAGTACATACAACTGGACTAGGATGGCTATGAGGGCAGCAAGGGGTAGGCACAGATGTACAAATCACTTCTGGTGAGCCAATGTGGAACTGCCTTCTGAGCCCTGCCCGAGGCCTGAGGTGCTCGAGGATGCTACCTTCGGTTCATGTGCACCAGTGCCATCACCATCGAGATCACACTTCCTCTTGAGCCTCCTGGCCCTGAGCTCCTTGTAGATGTCCTCAGTTTGCTCAGCCAAAGGCTTGTTCGTCTTCGTCAAAGGCTTGTTCGCCTTTGTCACTTCCTCAGCCTTGACGCCGGCCTTCTCCTCTGCCTTCAAGTGCATTGCATCAGGCATGTCGACTACCAAGCCCTTGATTATGCGCTTGAAGTCCATCTTCGGCCTAGCTATGAGGCGATCCAGGTAGGTGCTGTACAACTCGTCGATCACCGGGTCGTCGAGCTGCCTGAGCTTCGCGCCAACCTCTGGCGTGGTCCACATATCCTGGAACACGTCGAGCACAACATTGAGGGACTCCTGGAGGCTCTCCAGGAATTTGTCGAGGAGAGGAGACAGCTGCCCACAGTACGCGTCAATGGGAAGGATAGGCTGTAGGGTTGTTTAGACTTATTCAACCTGATAATTAAGGATACTCACAAGGGCGAAGCCTGCAACGATCCACTTCTCCTCAGCCAACGCATGTTGCGACTTGCTAGCAAGTTCCCTAGCCTCCTGCAGGACCCTGTAGAAGTCGTCGATCCTGTTGAAGGGAATGTGGAACCACAGCACGCGCAGTGCCCCGACAATGAGCTGGCTGGCCCCTTGCTTCCAGGGGCCTGTCCCCGGGAGGAGGACAGTGGTGTCGCAGGGCGAATTCTCCCTCACGCTGAGACGTGGGTACCGATTACTGATCTTGAGCGACCGGGACTTCGCTAGGGCTTCGTACATGGCAGTATCCAGCAGAAGTCGTGAAGTATCCTCAGATGCGCTCATCCCAGACACGCACAATCCCTGGCGGTCAGTGGGGAATTGCGCCTCGGGTGAGACGTTACCGCCCTCATTGAGATCCACATCAGTGGGATCCTCAGTCACGATGGGCTCCTCGTAGCCACTCTCCTTCCCCTTCTTCTTGACAACGCGCTTGAGCGTGACATTAGTGCCATGCTCGTACAGCTTGAATGCCGCCATCTGCGCCCATTGTCTGGTTTTGCCAGCCCTGACTTCAGCCTGGTGATGGCGTGCCATGCCCTCAAGCTGCACAGCGGCACCATGAGCCCAAAACATGAGCGAGGATACTGTTACTCACCACAGCCAGTACCCCGTGCTTCCCATGTAAATACTGAGAACCTCCCACCTCCAGCGGTCCCGAATCCACCGTATCATTATCCCCGATGATCGTGCCAAACAGCGAGTCCGGCCACATCATGTTGTCAGAGTCGTCGACAATCACTTCCGTCATCCAAGGGGTGGTGCACTGCCTCATGTTGAGGGCCTCCTGGAGTTGTTCTGGCGGCGCAAAATACTCGTGGTATGATTCCATTGCCTTCCTCCAAATGCCGATCACGGCTTCATGGTCGATGTCACGCTGAGTCATGGTAAGTGTCTTGCTTTCGCTGTCGTAATAGAGTCTGTGTACAGTTTTGGTTGCAATGATCAGCATCTATGTGATGAATGTGTGCGTGCTGCTACTCACTTGAGACGATGAAACTCCTTGTTCTCCTCAGCAGCGGCATGGAATAGCGCGTAATCTTCCCGTTCGTAGCCTGTGATGACAAACTAACGGCTTTTGTTAGACTCTGAGAATAAGCCAATATCATGGGCATACCTCTGAGATGTCCTTGAAGAAAGGAAAGCCTGGTCGGTAGACGTACTCCCCGTACGTCTCGTGTATGATATCCGGGTAACCCTCTGAGACCGGGACATTCAGCGGCAGCAGATTGGAAGACTGGGCGACGCACTTTTGCCAGCGCTGTTCGCTGGTTGAGCTTTCGACGAAGGAGGGGGTACTGGTGCTGTTATTGCGTAATCGATGGTCAGAAGTGTTCTGAACGAGGGCTACGGGAAGGCGGGCTTACCTTTCACTGTGGCGCCTGGGGGAACCGGCGGTTTAGACAACCTGGTCAAGCAAGAAGTTGGGCAGGAATCAGCATGGTAGAGTAATTGGTGGTGAATAGCAGCGTACCTCTTTGTGGCGGACATGGCGAGTCACCGGGAGCGGAAGAGGCGAGGGCTAACTTGAGGAGCCCGGTGGTTACGAAGCGTCGTGCTTAGTCAAGGTTATGCCGTTAATTGGCCGGACCCTTTACCTATGGGCCTCATACTTGGGGCGCCGTGCTCACTGAGCTCCATGCAATAGTACCTAGAAAAGTACATAGTACGAAGGAGCGATTACCCTTCGATTATTCTACGCTCCCGACGCTCGCCGCTGACGGGTAGGTCGCGGACCCTAGCTCGCACAGCGGGCCCTAGGGGAGACGCGAAGTGGTGGCGTGGGAGGCTGAAGTCTGTGCACACGCATGCTCCCCGGGGTGCGCGCATGTCTCTTTCGAATGGTATTCATCTATCGCATCCTCGCTCCGTGCAGATGAGTTGACTCCGGGTTTCAATCCTCCTTCGCCGTCGCCCCCTCTCCTTGACAAGCTATGGCGTGCAGATTTCGCCGCTGACTATCTGCCCTAGATGCGATGCCCGTCCGCGTCAACGCAATTGTTAATGAATGAGTGCGTAGCACCTCGACTGTCGTTGTGATTCGAGTTTCATTCGCTGATAGGCCAGGTCAGCACTTCGCTCCCGACGTGTACCAATTGGGACTGACAAGTACATGTCGCATCATCGCGCTATCATTCCCTACGTCCAAACTCGCCGTGACAGAGTGTACTGTCATCCGCGCCACGGTACCTCAGCGGGAGCTGGAGATAGAGTCGTGCCGGCGGATCAGGGTTCTCAGCGTGTAAGGCATGATACGACGTGCCAGGCTTGGAGCATGCGATGCAAAGACAACAGGTGAGTTCTTCGTGGCGTCCTAGGCTTTCGATTCATGTTGGATTTCCTTCACTTAGCTGTGTGCTCAGGACCCCATCGTCCTCGAATCTACCAGTAGTCCTGCTATGATGAGTCAAAGGGACCACATTGAATACGCCCTTGGCAACTGGATGAGAAGCAATCCCCATGCTCTGAGCAGTTGCACAATGGTTGGGGACCGGGTGCATCATGTTACGGTGAATCTATCACGGTTTCCAGATACAGAGGCGACCAGTTTGGTAGTGATATGCGGGGCGTTCGTAGATCTGCACAACAGTTTCAACAGCTGCACCAGGGCAACTCGGCTGCACTCCCATTCGCCCTCCGGTTCCTGGTACCAACACAGTGTCCTGGAGACTACTCGGACCTCGCTCACGGGCCCGAACATTCTTCAGATAAGCCGCTCGATGAAGCTCTCTTAGTTTTCGACCGGGGGTGCCTTGAGACGCGGCCTTTGCGGTGCGGATTCTCTTCGCATCACCGGGCCCAGTCACTAGTGACGGGAATGAATGCGATGCCGTAACTGCTGACCGCTGTCAGCAGACAACCTGCGGGCCCGCGTGTCTGCGGCGCGCGTCCGCTACTCGGTCAAGAGAGGTTTCGGGTGTACCGAACGCGGCCGGCGTCACGTCCACAAAGGTGCGCCTCAACGCATCTCCTATGCGCCATGGTGACGGCTCGCATGATGATCAGGCCTTTCTATCGCAGGGCTCCACAATGCGTCGTGTCTCCCAACTCAAATTCTGTGGCATGAACGCAATAGAGGGCAGCTGCTTCTCACACCCACTTGCGTCGCGTCCTTTACTGATCATGTCTGCTGTCGTGTGCTCGATATTGACAGCGGATCGATCGAGTTGGCTTTGTGCCATTCCCGCTGCCGCTGCGGGTGCTTCGAACGCCACAATGGATACGCTCATGATCCTCGAGGAACTCAAAAACTTACAGGCGGAAGGCCTCGGATTGCGAATATGGCGGAGAAGCGGTCCATATTCCCTCCACGAGGCATCCGTCTTTTCGTTTCTCTTGCCCAGGCGTAATCCCGAGGTCGAACCAATTTCACCCTCTTCGCTCTGGGCTGGCTCTGGAATGCACGAACCGTTCGGGTTTGCGCCCTTCTGACATCGCCGCGCCCTTCGTCTCCGGAGCTTCCCTCGAGGCCCTCCGGTGCAGACACACTGCACCCCGCACTGGCATCTGGCGTCCGCCACTCTTCTCTCCCGCAATTTACACAGGGCTTCCCCGATCAGCGTGCGGCGTGCTGGCACTGGTCCTCCCGGTGGCCGAGATCTCTGCCCCTCGGGAGAGCTTATCTGCTCCAGCGTCCATTCCTCCTCCGCGCAACTACCAGTGGAGCACGCTCGACGGCTGCTTCCCCGCAAGACGCGAAGGCGCGACTCTATTGGCGAAGGACGCCAGACCCCCCTCCAACTGTAGGCGTGCACTTCTAGCTCTGATGACGGAGGGGGAGGACGGCCTATCAGGCCAGCCGGGGACTTCCCGCGAGCCGGCGGGATCTCGAGGAGATAATGAAAAGCGTCCACGACCCTGATGGGACCGAGACCGAAGGAGCGGGCCATCTCTGCGTGACATGTCCTGGACACCGATATTACGTCTTGCCCATCGACCTCGGCGGAGAGGGTTGCTGTCCCTCGTCAATTCGTTAATTGGGTTGCTGACTCTTGCCGCCGTGCTGCCCCCCCTGGATGAGTCCTCATGGTAACCGCGCGCTCCTCCACCGACTTTGCAAATGCCCTCCAGATTTGCTCCCTGCGTGGCGCCTGGTTCCGTGCACTGGTCCCTCGACGGCGTGGGGAGGCAAGTGTCCTGGTGTCCTAGTTAGCCCCAAACCCGAGTACATCGCCGTATCGTTCAATGCTGCGGCCATGCGAGTGAATGCCAGCAGATAGGGAATAAACATTAGGGCTATGTACAAGTATATATCACATTATGTACACTACTTCGCGCATCTTGCGATGCCATTATCAACATTACACGTCCGCAGTCCATTTTGATCACCATTTTTCTATGCCTGCCTACCCGAGAACCCCACCAACCACGAAGCGTATCAAGACATAGGAAGGGGGAGGAATTATAGACGTAAGAGTACAACAGCGCCACCGAGAGAAGAAATTTTTACTGCGTAGGAATACATGGGAAATTGTCTTTGTTTCTTCCTGGATTAGGTTTGTCAACGGTCCATAGAATGCATAAGCGGGACAAGATGCGCGGACGGACTCGCAGAGCCCGGCGAGAGTGCGTCCGATTTGGGTATGTGCGTGCACGGGGTATGGCGGCGGCAGCGGCGGCGGCGGCGCGCGGGGCTGAGTCATCCGCATGCGCAGCCCGCCGCTCAGACGGCGCTCATGCGGCGGACCGCGGGGGCGCTGCGCACCGGCATCGGCGGCGACGAGAACAGGGGGACCGCGCGCGGGTCGCGCGGGGCCTGTGGCAGGTGCGCGTGCTCGGCCTTCGCGCGGTGGCGCTGCGACAGGTGCTGGTACGGCGCGGGCGACGGGACCTGGTACGCGTACGCATGGGGGTGCTGGCCGGGGTACGGCGGCGCGACGAGCCCGGGCGAGGGCAGGCTGGACGAGACGGGCCAGAAGCACGGGCGCAGGGCGGGCTCGCGCGGGAGCTCGGGCGTGCCCGCGGCGATGAGCTCCATCAGGCGCGGGTGCTTGCGCGCCTCGGATATGAAGAGCTGCGAGGCGACGAGCTCCGCGCGCGGCCCGATGTGGATGCGCTCGAGCGCGGGGTTCTGCGAGATCTGCGGGCGCGTGTGAGGGGGACGGGTGCGTGGGTGGGGCGGAAGGACGTACCTCGAGCAGCGCGGTGTTCCAGACTGTCGGGAGCAGCGCGCTGACGGACCGGAGCCTCGGGGCGCAGGCGAGCGACGTGGCGAACGACGCGGACGCGGGCGAGGGGGAGAAGCGGAAGGCGATGTGCACGGTTTCCTGCGCGGGTTAGAGCAGCGTCAGTACGAGTGCTTCGTGCAGTGAAGTCGGAGTGGGGAATGCGGCTAGTCCCAATGCGGCACGCTGCAGGTCGTCGATCGCTCGGAAGGGCGCAGATCAACGTAATACACCATTGTGGCGAGCCCGAGGGACAGGTGCGAGCAGGATGCCCGATTGCGACGCACAGGCGGGACAATAGTACTCACCAGATACTTCCATCCTCGGATGGCCTTGCCGAGCTGCTCGAAGACGTGCGTCGGACCGGGCAAGGTGAGATACGCGTTCTTGCGGATGACGAGATGCCGGAGGCGGCGCATGCACGAGAAGCTGTTGCAGAAACGGACGACCGCCGCGTCGACGGAAGGGGGCCGTTGAGGGCTCACTTGTGCCGTTTGTGGATTCGACGGGCCGTTGTCGACGGTCATGTCGAATGCTTCCAGCGCAGGGCAGTACTGAACGACGTCGAGGAGTCTCGGGTAAGTGCCCTCGACACGGATGCTGCGCACACAGCGACCCAGCTCTGGGTTCCTCTGAAGGCTACGGGCGAGCAAGGCTGCCTGCTTGTCAGAGCGCAGAGTGATATGGCGATAGAAAGTGGGAGTCGCGATCCGGAGCCATGTTCGCGAGACAAGGAGAGGAGCGACGTGCGGCGCAACACCGAGCTTCTTGAGATTCGGGGCAAATCGTTGCGAAGGACTAGGCGTGACGGCGAAGGCGAGGATGCGCTCGAGGAGCTCCTCGGGCATGGTCGACAGTGTGAGGCGCATGCTGGCGGAGGTGTACGGTGTGGAGGGGCGAGTACGTCTAGTTATAGCAGATAGCAGAAACCTAGAGTGACGCGAAACAGGATGGGCAGACGTCAGTATATGTATAGGTGAGCGCCCGGAGGAGTGGGAGACGCCGTCCATACGACCAACAATACCAAGTGTCCGTGGCTCGCGACTCATCGCTGACGCGCTGCTACCGTAGTCCGAAGACTGATGTACGACAGTCATACGTGAGGAGAACCTTTGTCGTCTCGAGTTGCTGGTGGAGGACCAGTACTCCGAGATGATAGGTATTGAGTGTTGCCGTCAACACGACAACCACCGCAATCAGACACTTCGTCTGATACTTCCTCGAGAACAGCGACGACATCTCAACGGCAGGACAGGTCGCAGGGACGGGTATCAGACGCTGTGCGACTTACCAGTTCCAACTTGTTGCCACGCGATGCTATGTCCGGCCCAGGAGTACTAGTAGATGCTCTAGATTCTATGGAGCTTGCGGCGAATAAGTCCGAGCAGGAGAGGGGAGGGTATGACGGGGCGGGAGCACGAGGTGTGGCCTGGTATTATATAGAGTAGTCTATTGCATGGTGCCACGCTCGGGGTCCAAGAGAAGGAGGACGTCAAATTCTGGCGAAGCGATGAGAGAGAGAACATACCAAAGTTCGGCGGCGGTGCCCACCGCATCGCATGCCCAAAAAGGCAGGTGGCCAGGGCGCAGGCTATCTCCGGCGGCGCCCGATTGGCTGCCCCGCGTCGCCCCTGCCGGCCCTGCTCGTCCCCTCTGCGGCCTCTGCGCGCCGCCCGCCCGGCCAGACCACACATGCCCCATCCAGCACAAGCGACCTCCCCGATCGGGCATCTCCCTTGACCGCGGCAAGCGTGTCGCTCCCCTTCCAGGCCCACGCGCTCGAGAACTGGCTTGTTCGCTCTTTCTGATCCCACAATTGACTATCCGTAATATCTCCCACCTCTCGACAATTCGCTCCAGCCCCGTTGCCATGCCCATGGCCACGTATTGACTCAAAGAAGGCCTCTACGGTGCCTGGCCGTGCAAGAATACGGCGCCGTACAATACCGGCCCATCCCCTGTCTCATGGCTCCGTGGTCTCATAATACAACAGTGTGCGACGCACCGGTGCATTTCGTGGCTGTCCTACAGCGCGAGAGCGAGTACCACACACCCCTTTGTGCAAGTACAATACTGTCGGAGCGCCGACGGCAGCACTGAGCGCCAGTGCGTCAGGCCGCGACGGAGGGCGCACTTGATGGTCTGAACATCAACCTCCGAGTGCCATATCCGAGTGTCGTGGCGCCAGCTGGTTACCGGGTGCGCCTGTTGCATGGTCATTGGTACCGCGAAGATCAGCGTGCACCGTATACGGGACCCGTTCTACCTCTTCCAACGTTGACGGGGAAGTGTAGCAGCGGTCGTTCCTTGACATGGACCCCGCGCCCGCATCTCCTTCCTGGTTCTATCGCTGCAATCACCGTCCAAAGCCCATACCTTCTGCTACCGTGTTCCGACTGCGCGGAGTCCTCAGAACTGGAGGGACCTGGAAGCAACCGCAGGCGGCCGGAGAGTGCAGCTCGGGCCCTTCCTGCAAGCACGAGGGCAGCCTTCCCCCATACGCAATCACAGCGAGTGCCTGCATGGGCGCGTGGCACCGAGGACGCACACCCACGACCGGTGATCCTCCATGACGAGCGTTGTCCCCAGATTGGGTGCGCCGCAATCGATCTCCCAGCACGCCTGCGGCTTCCAACGCACCCCGCGAGCTAGAACGGCAGGGAAGCTGCCAGCCCGCGGTGCTATCGGCGCCGGGGTCAGCGTCCGCGCGCGCCGCGCGCGGGTCAGCTGGCGGTCCGTCCAGTGCGCGGGGCGCGAACACCTGGTGCACGCGCGAGTCCGGGCACGGGGGAAGGGGGAGGGGGCCACAAACGAACGTCCATATCGAGCGACGCAGGTGGTCCGGCCTGCCTGGCGTGCGCGGAAATGGCGGCCCATTGCGAAGCAGAAGCGGGCAGGACGCCGAGCCAGGTGCGCGGTGTACGTACGACGCGACGTGCCCTCCCCGGCTTCGCGCAGATTTTCCAGCGAACGCGAACACGAACGCGGGGTGTCCAGCGCCGAAGATTGCGGCACCACCACTACGCACCACCGTTCGTGATCTGTCCAGGGCGCGTGCCGCCGCATCTCCGTGAAGCCAGGGAACGTGCTCGGGAGCGCGCCTCGCAGGTGCACCGCGGCTGAATGGGGGCTTCGACGGAGGAAGGAGGGTGCGGTAACATAGGGTTGGTCAGAACGCGGCATCGACGTTGGCGAAGACGAGAAGATAGCTGCAGATATCTCTGGTGGAACTGTGGGCAGATGCGGAAGAAATCTGTCAGTGTTGTGTCGCGCGCCGGGTCGTGATAGACGCGTCTGTGTGAGAGTGCCGGGGTCGAACGCTCCCTGACCGTGAACTCTACAGCGAGACTCGGAAGGTAAAGTGCGCGTGCGTGTAGCTTCGCGTCGGGTCACACCTGGCAACGTCATATAGCTCCTACTGGTGAGACGAAGTCTCGAGGAGTCATGTAGGATATGTGGCCACGAGAGGAACAGAATGGGGGTGGGATGCAGAGAGCCTCAGCCGGACTCGTCGACGCGTCGCTACGCGCAGGGCAAGTCGGTTTAGGCGCACCGGGCGCCACAATGGTTCATGCGTGCCCGCCGTACCTGAACATCACCAGTGTGGCAGGGGCGCAGGCCATGGGTGCGTTGAGACTGTATCCTACGCCGTCCACACATAGCATGCACACACTGTCAGAGAATTGCTTGGAGGCGTGTGCAGAGAAGCCACGGCGTCAGTGATCGCAGCGTGACCCCAATCTGACGAATCTGCCTCGCCGCCGGCCGACCTTGCTCAATTAACGACAACAGAAGGTCGCTCTCGAACTCGTTACGTCCGAGCAGCTGAACCATCACATCATCATCATCTCCCGACGAACTCAAAGTACCCGGACATAACACTGGCCGTCAGCCGGTCGTAAATACCTGTTGGCGGGATGGCGTAAGGTCACGCGGCTCGAACAGAAAGGATATATTCAGCAGAACTATGCCGCATTGCGTGACGCTGGGAACGCGTGCAGGTGGGAGACACGCAGGTGAGTCCTGCATGCCGTCTCGCTGTGAACCTAGAATGCTCAGTTGAAATATCTGGTCACCCTGCGTCCCAGACCGCACCCTAGAATGAAGGTCACGTCTGAATGTGGCTGTCTGCCTCGGACCATCAGGTGCAATTACTAGGGGCCTAGTCTGTGCACTGTATTTGTCCTTGACGTACACCCATGGCCACCCTTCACGCACTTGTTTGACAATGGAACGCCGCACCGTGAAAGATGGTCAAGACCCAAGCACCGCAAGTGGCGCCGAAGCACATCAGTCATGCCGCCACCGCGCATCCGTAAGACGGTCTGTCGTTCAGGCTCGCATCGATGATCCTTCGTCGGAGCACAGCAGGTGCATAATGGCATAATCGTGGTGGCATGCTGTATCCATACATTTTGCGGTGTGTGCGAGGGGCGAAGCCGGAACATAACATAGCAGAGTAGCGACGGACCGATCCGCAAGCGCAGCTTAACGGCCGCCCTTGCCACCCTTCATCTGCTGCTTCGATACACGTGGCGCAGTGGACACCGGTGCCCGTGTAGCGGGCTACCGCCAGTCGTCAGTGGCCTGCCGGCTGGGGAGAGACAGTGGGACGCACCTTCTTCTCCTTCTTGCTCTCCTTGTCCTTCTTCTCCGCCTTCGCCTTCTGGATGGCGGCTGACCGCTGGGCCTGGCGGACCTGGGCGGTCTGGTTCCGCCGTGCGGCGATCGCAGCGAGGTCGGCGCCGACGATACCACGCTGGTGCTTCACGGTGCGGCGGGAGCGCTTCTTCGCGACCTCCTCCGTGATGCCCTTCTTGTGCATGCGGCGGTACACCTGTGTCCAGGCGATCTTGCGGGGGTTCTTGCGCTGGAGGAAGAGCGACTCATTCTTGCCGTTGGAGAAGCGGAAAATCTGCACGCGCGTGAGAGGCTGGGCGGCGGGGGAGGAGGGGTAGTCTGACCTTGCTATCGCCACGGACGAAGAGCTTACCCTTAGAGGGGTAGATACGGTAGCCGGAGAATGAGTCGATCTCAACCTTCTGCACTCCGGAAGACGCGTGGTTAGCGGTGCACACCTGCAGGAAGGGGAAGGCGACGTACCATCTAGAGTCGATCCAAACGCACGAAGCAAGCGTCGTCAGTAAAGCCCTCTCATCCCGAGAAAACAAGGCCAGCGTCATCAGCCACCTCCGCCCGCAATCCATCGCCTTCGACCAAACATTTCGGGGCATACAGTACACCGTTCGAAAGCCCTCGTCTTCTCTGTCCGACCAGACGCGCTACGGCCAGACTTTCAGCAAGGATTCGTGCTCACCTTGAGGATTCGCCGCGGGTGTTGTGGACGGCGCCCTCACAGCGCTTGCCAGCGTCCACCTATGGAACAAATATTTGGTTTCGGTGGCGCATCGTACAGGGCTCCCCGAGCGCTTGCGTCTTCAGAGCCCGTCTCTGGGATTGCGTTCTGTCCCTGCAGGAACGTGTAACTGGTCTCATGCATCTACGAAAAGTTGGAGAATGTCAAACCACTTGAGACGCGCTCAACCCCTCGTTCATGATAGCAACCCAAGATTGAAGCCTTCGTAACGTCCGATGATATGCCACGACTGCTGGCGGTTTCCGTTTACTCGGACCTTGCTATTGCTGTCCACTAGGCGCGATTGTGTGGGCCATTCCAACCCGCACGATATGATGCTGATGATAGGATGGGTACAAGCTTACAACGATGTCGGACTCGTTGTGGTCAGTCAGTAGTGATGTGTTGTGTTTGACCCTCGCTATACAAGAGGCTCGAGAATATGGTTTGGTCCAGATGCATTGGGTGGAACGGGATCTACTCACTCACTCACTCACTCACTGACCAAAAGCTATCCAGGTATCCACGATACACTTCAATGTCTTTCGAGCGCGATGTTGCCTCTACGATGAGGACCGGCGCCAGCGTATTCTGGAGGGCGCTTGCAGTATGCTCCTGCGACTTCCCTTCCTCCAGTAAATGTGTGTTTCGTTCTCGAACGTCTCATAGGTTGGACGTGGGGCGGTGTAATATTGTCAACTGTCGAGCAGGGAGAACGGCTGGCAAGCAGGCAGTGGCTCCTGAGGTGTGGTATTCATCGTGTGGCGTCATGCCCACTACGACACGCCGGCGAGTTGCTGGGAGATAGTCCAGCTCCTGTCGTTTGCGGCCGTGAGGATACGCTGGAGCAACATGATGTCTAGGTGAGTGCCGATTTAAACGCTAACGACTTGTACATAATGAATATGATTGATCTACACTACCAATGGCACCCATAGATGGCACGTGCTAACATATTGGCATCGATGTATGCTCGCCTCTGCCGTTCATTACCCCCTAGCCTGCCACTGCATGTTCGTCGACGTCTCATTTGCGCACACCCATTTCCGGCGAGTCATGTATGGAAACAATGCGGAGTAAATCGTGAAGCGCAATTGTTCAAGGACCCGTTCCAACTTCCAGGAGCTCTGCCAGCCGATCGTTGTTACAAGCTCGGTCCCATCGTGAGTATTGTTGAGGATCTTCCAGGGAAGCAATCATTCTGCTCATATGCTGGCCAGGCTTTCCATCGACTCGGAGTGGGGCGCAGGCTGAGAAAATCCCCGGGGGCGGAGTATTCCTTTTGTCGCGCGCTGCATGCAGGGTACAGCATGCTAATAGCCGACAAAGGTGTCTGTATCTGCGTGTTTACCGTCGATAATGTACGCATACTCGGTCGCCGAGGTAGTGCCTTCATTTAACTCATCTCGAAATGACACCGCTGACTCGTCTGATGATGCAATTTTTCTGACGTTTCGTTCACTCATCGGGCAGAGGTGGCACATCATCACAAGGAACCTACGACGGGATAAACGACGTCGCGTCCGATTTCTCATGATCTACGAACCCCGTCTGGGGCGCATGTCATTATCGCCTGCGAAATCCGCTCTGATCCGCCAGGAGGCTCTCCGAATGAGTGTTCAGCTGGTAGAACACTTGCAGGTGGATATGCATTTCTTCCCATCACTTCATGGTGGCAGCGCATTGAAGGGAACTGTCCCATATGGTCGACAGCATCTGGTCTCAACTGTCATAGAAGCTTGAGGCACGTATGACTTTGTTCCCGGTGGGTCCTCGACGTTCAGCACTACAGTCTGGCGACATTCTCGGCATATCAGACACTCGCATGATGTCGACCTAATACCATCTCCTGCGCCAAGATGTGCATCCCAATCTATTGCCTGCCCACTTCGAGACCGGGTGTGGCCTCCGCAACTAGACCCTGCATGGAAATATTTCACAACTCTGGTCCGTATTGACGGGAAGTGAACCGCCGCCGCAGGGTCTTGTATAGCGGTGGTGACCAGCCACGTAGTACGGGGTGTAGCTGTGGCACTGTGCTGACGGCCATGTGGCTGGTCAGCCTTTCATCCTCGCAGCACCGCATGGATCCACTCGGTGTTGCTCCCTTTGGGCCGAAAGTCTGACCTCCGCAGCATTTATACATACCCCCAAGTCTGACTGACCCATGGAAACACAGGACAGAATATACTGATGCGGCAGACGGTTGCCATAGATGCATTACGCTGGTCATGTAATGACTCGGCCACAGCCAAATAGGTCACTATGCCTCATGGTACAGAGGGCGTCCGATATATGAACACACTCAGTCAAGATAGTACTCGTCACCACCAAGAGAACGCCGCTTGTCCCCGCCCTTGACATCAGGGGCCCAGTGCACGCGCTTGCGGCCGTCCTTGTTTTCGCGGACGAAGACTTCGAGATCATCGAGGGAGCGACGCTTGTCCCCGCCTTTGACATCAGGAGCCCAATACACGCGCTTTCGGCCGTCCTTATTCTCGCGGGCGAAGAGTTCGAGGTCGTCGGGCGAACGGCGGGCGGGGCCTTTATAGCGACGGGGAGGATCACGACGCCCCTTCTTGATCCGCTCGGCATAGTCCCATATATCTTGAGTTTTCGGGATGGCGCGAGTGTAGAGCACGGACTCCGCGAGCGAGCGAGGCGCAGATCCGGTTCCCGCACGCCCCCTGCTCTTCTTGACGACCTCTGCTATGTGAACCTTGCCTTTCGAGTCCAGGTATGCGCGACAATACAAATCAACGTCGACTTCACGAGCATCGCTGATCACCTGGTTAGCCAAGAATGAGAGAGAGGCAGGGTAGATCGCCTACAAGTCAGAGTAGGAAGCGAGAGCGGGCGAAGCCGAAGCAATGGCAGCGGTGAGGGCGACAACGGTGGGGAAACGCATGATGTTATCGTGGCTGAGTGTGGGTGTAGCGCGAAGTCGTGAGGGGGACCCGAACAACAGAATGGAAATGTGGAAATCGTCAAGAATCAAGCAGAGCTGTGATGCGTATGTGAGACCTCAAGTCGTGCTGACCAGGGATTACAAGAACAACGTACCAACCAGTGCCGCCGCTTTCGTAAGCCCAGAAACGTAGATTGAGAGAGCTGGGGGACTCGTTGCCGTCCACGCGCATATATGTCCTTTCGGTCACAAGTCTGGAACGCACCGATTTGGTACGACAGTCGCGAACCTACTAAAAGGACCGCTGTCGGTCTCACTTCGCTGACGGATCTGATGCAGGGGTCAGCGCAGCGTGGCGAAGTAGAACTTCGTGAGAGGCACCGTTGGAGTATGGCTATGACATTGGTCGACTGGTCCGGACATACTGTATCTATCTGGCTGATCTACCTGTGACGGTGAGCAAAGATGTCGCCGAAAGCATTGGCCAAGTCAATTGGTGCGGATGCGTGGTCTCTGGTAGCACTGAGCTCATTGAACCCGAGGATAGGCAGCTAAGTGCTGAAAGAAAGTAAACCCGCAAATGGCCCCCACTGCCCTGAATGCATAAGTGACCGGTCCTCAACGTTCTCAAGTTGAGGTATGACTCACTCATGTACCAGTCTGTTGGACTGTGGTATTCAAGGAGGCGGCGTTGGGTAACATGTGGCTGTGCTGGCTCTTCGTCGCTCAGCCTAGAGCACCACCGATCTGACGGGGACCGGGCCTCTGTGTGGCGAATGCCGATCAACGACGAGCATTCGGTTCGGTCACTTGCAGGCTGCAGAGGCCGCAAGCGTTGATGCCAAGGTGTATCTGGTCATATAGCATTCGTACGAAACTGCAGCCATTGCGTATCGCCCGGATCGACAAGCAAGTGCAGTGTTCCGGAAGAATCGGAAGCATGACAGGAGCCTCTACACGCACTCAACGAAGTGCGCGCGAGCGGCCTGCTACAACCCAGTGCCAAGTTCGGTACAAGCCACTATGGCACACACTGGTCGGACACTGTGACATAACAGGGGAATGCTGTAATCGATATGTAGAGAGACAAGTTTCGGGGCATAATTAGCGCCCAGCCTCACGCGTTGAGACCTGCTGCCAGTTCGAAGCCGCGGCCTGCCTCCGGCCCGTCCCTATGTATATAGCACCGTGCCCGGGAGTCTATAATACTCTTCTCTGCACGGTGACGGTCCTCAAATTCCCTTCTATCATCCTGTTTTGCGAGTTCCTGACTACGTCGCCGCCATCGCTCTCTTCTGAGCTGGAGCTCCGAGTCATCCTGGCAGTCCTGGGCTGAGTTGACTTGAGTCAGGTTGTGGCGCAGCTGCTAGTGGGCGAGCTCGGTCGGCGATTCGCGGTAAGCCCTTTTCGTCCACTACCTTCTGTGCCGTAGCTTCTTCTTTCCCGTGTCAATGCATTTTCGCTGGGCCACGAAGATGACGACCGTGCAACGAGCGATTGCGCACGGCACAGCTAAGACCCGCTCGCCACTGTATAGCGCTATGAAAAATCAGAGACACCATTCCCTTGTGGAATACCAACGTGAGTCACGGGAGAGCACTCGACATCTCTAGACTTCACGCTGACCATCCTCAAACTGGCAACCTAGTACCACTCATCTCTGCTTTCTTCCGGTCCTACGAACGTCGATTATGTACAAACAAATCTCAGCGAGACTTTCATGAAGTTCGCCTGCATTCCGCTACTTAGGACTGCCCCGGAAGGCAAGTCTTCTTCCTACCCGATGCGCCATCCAAGGCAATTCCGCACTGACACTGCAGACATCGACACCGTATGATTGAGATATCGCTGTATGAAGACTTACAACACCCCGCAAGTGACGATTACCACAATTCATTACTGCACCATGAACTACTTGCCTACACGGCATGTACTACGGACTGTATAGCGCGCAAACGCGCTTAGTCAAGGTAGTACTCGTCGTCGAGTGAACGACGCTTGTCCCCACCCTTGACATCGGGGGCCCAGTGTACACGCTTCCTCCCGTCCTTGTTCTCGCGAGCGAACAGATCGAGGTCGTCCAGCGAACGACGCTTATCCCCGCCCTTAACATCGGGAGCCCAATGCACGCGCTTTCGGCCGTCCTTGTTCTCGCGGGCCTCAAGCTCGAGGTCATCAAGAGAGCGACGCTTGTCGCCGCCCTTGACATCGGGAGCCCAGTGCACGCGCTTGCGTCCGTCCTTGTTCTCGCGGGCGAAGAGTTCGAGGTCTTCGAGCGAACGACGCTTGTCCCCGCCTTTAACGTCGGGGGCCCAGTGTACGCGCTTCCTCCCGTCCTTGTTCTCGCGAGCGAACAAATCGAGGTCGTCAAGCGAGCGACGCTTGTCGCCACCCTTGACATCGGGAGCCCAGTGTACACGCTTGCGACCGTCCTTGTTCTCGCGGGTCTCGAGCTCGAGGTCGTCGAGGGAGCGACGCTTGTCGCCACCCTTAACGTCCGGAGCCCAGTGGACGCGCTTGCGTCCGTCTTTGTTCTCGCGGGAGAAAAGCTCGACATCTTCGAGCGAGCGCCGCTTGTCCCCGCCCTTGACGTTCGGGGCCCAGTGGACGCGCTTGCGCCCGTCCTTATTCTCGCGGGTAAACAGTTCGAGGTCGTCGAGCGAGCGAGGAGCTGACCCGGTGCCCGCGCGCCCCTTGCTCTTCTTGACAACCTCCGCTACATGGACCTTGCCGTTGGAATCGAGGTATGCGCGAGAGTACAAATCAGCGTCGACTTCGCGAGCATCGCTGTGCACCTGGTTAACCAAGAATGAGAGAGACGCAGGGTAGATTGCTTACAAGTCAGCGTAGTATGCGAGAGCAGGCGCAACCGAGGCGACGGCAGCAGCGACAGCGACAACGGTGGAGAAACGCATGGCGACTTGGTATCTACAGGTGAGGTACGGTGTGGGGATAGTGTGTAGCGCGAGGTCGTGAAGATCAACGAACAGAAGGGAACGTGGAAATCGTCAAAAATCGAGCAGAGCTACGGTCCACAGGTGAGTATCCGAGTCGTCTTAGTAGAGGAGAGCATGAGCTACTTACCAACCAGTGCCGCTGCTGTCGTGAGCCCAGAAACGTAGAACGAGCTGGAGGACCCGCTGCGATTTGTGCGCATTTATGTAGCTTCGACCACCAGTCTCGAACGCACAGGCCTGATGTGACGACGATCACGGACTTGCCAGATGGAAAGTTCTCGTAAGCCTATTTCCACCGTATCGCCATTTGAGGGACCCTGTCGGTCTCACTCCGTCTGGCATGCGGGATCTGATGCGAGCAGCAGCGCACCGTGCGTGTATCATGACATAGCCTGTGAAGCTCCACCGTACAAGCATATAGCCACGCCGTTACCGTATCTCACTGATATTTCCACGACGAGCCATGATGTCACCTGCGCATTAGGTCCGTAAGTAGGAGGGGTAGGTCTGGGTAGGTGTAGATGACACTGTCCACACCAAACTCCGAACGGCGCTCTCTGTCCCGAGCACATAAGTCACGAATCAACATATTCCTGATTCACTCGAGCGAGCACACTGGATCCTTGCTTACTGATTAATTGTCGTGGCTCCGAACGTCGAATGCGGCGGGTTACCAAACATGTGGCTGTGCCTGCCCTGTAGCGCCAAAATAAAGCCCCCGAGCAAACTGCACAGCCTGACGTGGATCCCTCCGGCTTGCGCTGATCAACGACGTGTATTCCGTCCGATTGATGACGGTTGACAGGCTATGGAGGTTTTACCCAATGATGCCAAGTGAATATCACGGTCGGGCCACATTCTTGCGCAGCTGCGGTCACAGTTGCAACGTGCCCAGGATGAACGATACTGGGATGAAAGTAGTAGCGACAAGCGTAGAAGTATCATTGCACGCATTTGAGAGTGACATAGTGAGTCGGCATAGCGGAGATAGAGGATCATAGTGTACCATCACAGAATGTGAGAACAGTACCGTCCTCGCCATTGGTGACGGTGCCTCGATGTATGGAGATTAGGAGACAGGATCCACTGTACTTGAATCCCCCGGATTCAGACCAGCGAACATTGACATAATCGCCCGAAGCATACGACGTGGTGAACCTATAGGTGCATTTCCCGGATATTCAGATGTACGGGTAGCAACAGTGTAGAATTGCGCACATTGCATGACCTCGGCACTGGCCAAAGAGATCCTCAAACTCACTCTTCGGGACCTTCTTCCATCTTGAACGCAGGCCATGAGCGCACCGGGCACCTGCGGGTCTACGCAAATTGCATCATGCGACCACTTCGCCGAGTTCGTCTTGCAGGATGCCCGCCACTGGCCCGCCACAGCGTGTCCATCAGCAGTGGCTAGCGGCGGTAGTAAATCGTGCAAGCCCACCTTCAACTGTCTCTGAATGCCACTCTGCGCAGCCTTCTTAATCTTCTCCGCGGCCTCCTCCAACTCTTCTGGTGTTCTCCGGGGCGGGGCCGGGACAGCTGAACCAACACTTCCACCACCAGCACCTGCTTGCACGACCACTTCTAGACAACCGAGATACTGAGCCACTTAGTTGTACCACCATTTACCGCATAGAGTCTGGGCCCTCTTCCGGTATAGGGTATGTGCCCGGAGCCTGACGCGAGCGCTGCCGGGTGGGCCCGTGATCGATGCCGCCGGCCTTCGCCTTCTTGTGTGTCGAGGCGTCTCTGCTGGTGGATTTGCGGTCTCGAGGCATGATGTTAGATAGAAATATGCTGCCTTTGATCAAAAGAGTCCAGCCGAAAGGAAATATACAAGTACTTAGAAGAGACTGAGCCCGTAGGAGGCCAAGCGCGTCGCGTGCGTCACCTCTCCGTTGTGTCACACGATAGTCACGTCGGTAGGGTATCGGGTATCGCCGTCAATGCGACCTAGAGTTGACCTAGAGCCTATTTATCTAGTCCACATCGCAACTTGACGTGGATATTGTTTCGTACTGCTACTTACAAGGTATTATCCATATTCATCGCATGAAATAAACGATTGAAATGGCATGTAGCGTCGCTATGTTCTAGATGTCATCCTCGTCATTATGGCGAGAGTGAGTACCACCTGAGACCGCTGGTAGTAACTACTACAGCGGTAACGTGCGCGGGGCGTGGCGGCGAATGTATGAGAAAAAATGGCGAGCAGAGCTCATATGATGGTACATCTCGGCCAAGTACTGGGCGAGGAAGTGGAGTTACAGGATTCGAATAGTGCAGTGTTGTTATCATACAGCCTCTAGAGAGGCGACAGGTAATGCCTACAACGCCAGCTGTTCCGTGTGCTCTTTCCGTGAGCTGGCAGGCAGTATCATGCTTACGCATCTTGGAGATGGCATCGACCAATGGCATGGTCCCTCTTGCCTTGAACCCAGGGAAGCTACGCGCTATGTAGAGTGGCTCATCAAAGGATCGAAACCGACAATTCCTGAAGATCACAGTGGTGACATTCGCGAACCAAGAGAGTGTCAAGTAGAACTGGGGGTGCGGTTGGGGATGCTTGCGTGCGAGCCACTCGACATCGTGAAAGATGACAGTTGTCAGAGCAGGGAGAAAGGGGCCGAGGATGAAGAAGGGAAAGGTATGGAACAAGGGATGCTCGCGATCCTCGTAGATGTGAAGGATCTCGACACGCGCATACAACGCGCGAGATGACGGAGAAGCTAGGTGCTGCGCCACGCGTCGAAGGTCCGAGGCACTGCGAGCAACAAGATGGCGCCGTAGATGGTATGAACTCGCAGGATACCACGTTTTGCATGTCTGTGCACAGCTCACGAGCGTTGCTACGTCGTCCCAGGAGAAGTCGATGAATCTGTCCGTAAGCTCGGGAGGGAAGTGTGGTTGGTACATCTTTGCACACAGCAAACCGGGTAAGCCAACACAATGACTTTAGAGCGACGGGGAAAGAATTCACCTGAGCACATCGTCCAGGATGCTTGCCAGTGAGGAAGGACAACACTACATATGACACAGTTATATATTGTCTGCATCTAGGTGGCAACCGGTGGATGGTAGAGTCGGCGGAGAAAGGAAGGACTATTACCTAGATATACTATGGTGGGATGCCTGCACCCTCGCGTGAAGTGGCAGGCTGACGTTGTGCACCTGCGACGGCAGATTATGGACGACTTCTGTCTGTCCACCCACGCTAACGCACGCTTCGGATGCGTTCAAATGTAAGCAGATCAGTATCTTGCAGCGACCGGCACGGAGGGGGCTGCAACTCGCGTGAAGGTACCCATATCTACAACAAACATGGTGACTCGAGAATTGACACACCTATGGAGAGCCGTGCAGTACCATCAAGCCACTCGTAGCTGTAATGATATCCAGGGTACGAGTCTCGTGCCACATGCTTACGCCGATGCGGGATATTATATCGCGCTGGCAGGCAGTGGGACCTCCAGTATACGTATCATACATGATTGGCGCTTCAGAGGTTCGATCATTTCCCGATAGCCCCACCCGAGAGAAGATTGCTCTGTACCTCCACAATTGCTAGGAGTCCTTGCGCAACGGCAGTGCTCCGTCAGTTGATCATGAAAAGCTGTGAATCAGCCATGTTGACGCATGACGCACGCCCACAAGCACTTTACATAATAAGTACTAATAGGGTCTATCATCTCCGTTGCGGGACCTATCGGATGCACGCTCACGTGGCGACTGGAAGCCCGATCACTGGTGAGCAATGCAATGCTTGCTCCAGTACTAGTAAGTATATCCCGCACTGATAACTTAGCGACACCATATAACCCTTGCGAGCATATCTATTTTGTCCCCTCTCTAACGTGAACATCGCCTTTGTTCCTCAACTCACTGAACTCCTGGCTCTCGGTGTCGGACTAGTTCTGCAGACGCCTGTGCTTCTGGATCGCAAGATGGGGGTCCCGGCAAGGCAAGAAGTGCGCCATGGAGGATCTCGAGAACGCCGGTGTTCACAACCGGGACTTGCCCGACGTGCATATATACAATGGTGCGTTCTCCGTGCCTTGCTCCGCCAGTGTCCGTCGTACGTGACCAATTCGAGCAGACTCCTATGCCCACGGCACACTCAACATCGTCAACTACTGTCAGTGTCTTGACCTACTACACCCGGCGCTCTTCGTGAAGGAATACTGCCTGGTAGTCGTAGCATACATCGCGGGCCTGATGCATTCCGTGGGTGCGGAGATGGGCTGGGACGCTGGTACGTCGTTGCTTTCCTTGAAATATCATACCATTTTAGTGGCGGATTAGTGAGTACCTGCCGACCCCTCACCCACCTTCCGAGTCTTGTCCGCAGACTCAAGAGGTGCAGTACTCTCTTTGGAGAGGAACCCGTCGCTCGAGTACTTTAGGACTTCAGCCGGATACCCCTCCCCATGATTGCAAGCTCACGGTTCAAGCGTGCCCTTTCTGTAGGGTCTCGCGAGAAGCAGGGAATGCCTAGCTTGAGGCCAGGTGCGATACGTGAACACGGGCATCCCCAGACGATATGCGGAGGGGAGAACTGGAGCAAAAAGAGGCGATCAAGGGGGAGCTGAAGAGAACGAGAACGTAGCTGAAGAAATTGACAGTCCACAGACGTGTTGCGATGGCGTCGAGGGACGTGAAGGACGGCGCCCTTGCTATAATATGCGTGTGGGAGGGTTTCGCTGCCTCTCCCAGTCCTCGACGGTGATCTGCCACCTTTCAACTTCAACGAGTGGGGCGAAACCCCGAGAAAACGTCGTTCAGCTTTGGCAACATTGAGGTGAGCCTTGGTCGACCATCGGCAGTCTATCAGTGTTGCCGATCGTAGGTCACTCGGAGTGTCTGACACTCACCGCCTCTGCGCATGCCTACCACCCTACCACCTTTGAGCCTCTTCCACAGAAGAATGGATGTATCTTGAGGCGACCTCCTACGGGAACACGCATCCCTCCTGGACTTGCGGAGACACGGACTGCTCCAGTACACCTTGTTGCACGGCACGTACACGCTGTGCTCGCTGCATCGCTTTACTTCACATGGGCTTGTAGTGCTTGTATGGATGTACATAGGTGGTCCTGTTGCCCTCTTAGGTCTGGCATGCTCTATTTGTCCACCGTTGGGAGGACAATTGACAGTGACTCGAATAAGTCAAGTATCTCGCTCTCCTTGAAGGCGGGCTTAATTGAACAGGCAGGCTATGTTGGATCGTCCTGGAATATTCTAGTGAGCGATGGACCGCGCTCACGTGCCTGTCGTTTAGTCGCGGTGCGGCGCGACCGTGATGACGTTCTGTTGCTTTCGTCGCGCCGTGATATTAAAGAGGACTCGACCGCCTTGCGGCGCGCCTCGGAATACCCACTCTAATTATGCTGCTACCCAACTACTCAATGCTATCTCTGAAGTATCCCCTGTGATGCCTGTATCGGTACGTCGTGGTCATTCCTCTGCAACTCGCACTGAGTTCGATTTGTCCCAGACACGTTCACAGAGCAAGCTCCCTGCAGGATATAGCTTCATCAGCAGGGACATCATGATCTCTGACAGAGCAAAGGAGCTCATGACGGAGGACCTGGAACGCTCAGACAATCGGTGCCCAGACCTCCACAAGATGTATATCTACAATGGTGCGTAATGCATGTACCCGAGTAACGCGTGGTGCTGTCGGTTAATGTATCCACTCATTGGTAGACTATCATGCATACGGGGTGCTCGACCTCATTGACAAACGTCTTCGTTCTATTCACTACCGCATAACCAAGAAGGACTGGGCGGGAGCGATGACGTATCTCGAGGCGCTCACGCACTTCATGAACGCGGAAATGGTGTGGTCAGGTGTGAACAAGTCCAATCTTCTGTCTATTTCTCCCTGAATGACGAGAACAATCAGGTGCGGACGATGGTAAGCAGGTGGACCTTACCCTCAAAGCATACGGCGCCTGCCTGGTCGCGACACTTCGCGCACTCAAGAAGAACGGCAAACTGACACCCAAATATTTCCCTTCCCTCGAGTATATTCTCAAGGGCGCCGTCGAAATCGGCGACTACGGGCGAGGCTGCGACATCGGCTCCGACTTCGACCTCGTCTGCAAGGGCATCGGCAAGCGGCTCTTCAAACACGTTCCTCCCGAGGAAGCCCGCGCTCTACATGACGCTCGCTTCCACGCATGGCTACAGACGCTTCCCAAGGAGAAGCGTAAGGAGATTGAGGAGGACGAGCGAGAGGCGGAGGCGGAGGAGGCGAGGGTCCCAGAAGGGAGGAGCGATGAGAAACCGTGGTGGTCTGAGGGGGTGGAGGGGATTGAGGACGAAAAGAACCCTGATTTCGCCCTGTCACGCGTGTGGAATGACTACAAGGAGTACATGGCGGAGACCTCGAACGTGCCGTTTTATGGTCCCCCGATATGGGATCTCGACAAGTGGACGGAGGCGGACAAGAAGCCGTACATCTTCGAGACTCACTCCAAGAAGGCTGACGCTACCTGATAGTGTATATGCAGGTGAGCTACAATGAGAGCCCGTTGTTTGGTCGAGCAGGATACTGATATGACGTCTATCCAGAGCGCGGGCTACTCCTTACAGCAATGCACCCTCTTTCTTGACGTTAGTCTATGCCAGTATATAATCATGATCGACTCCTACTAATACCTACGTGCATTGTCGGTGTATATATGATTTTCTCGGTGCCTTGGGCGTTCAGCGAGCCGTGCTGTCGGCAGATCTAACACCCAGTATGTCTTCCCTCTGACAGACCTGCTCAATCCCTCACAGGTACAGATGCTCTGCTGTCCTGTCCTTGTGAGTGTCTCGTACAATATTTCAAAGCATATCTTAACACATGCACATAGCATGGAGCAACGATACCCAGAGAACTGGTATACTTAGCCCGAGGCAATGAATCATCGCGTTTCGCACTGCTAGTGGTTTCCAGAACCGCAATGACTCCCTGGGCCACTCTGATTGATGGCGTGAACCACAGACGTGGTACGTACCACTGATCACGAACTAAAGCCCTTATAGGACTTAAAGCCACCCTTCGGAGACTCCCGTGAGATCCAAGGGCAGTGTAATTCCCGGTGACGCTGTTAGCACGGTCACATGAACAGACTCATGCATGCTGTAGATCCCTGTTGGTCCCAACGAAGATGCCTGGTGCGATGGCTGCAAGATTCCAAGGGAGAGACACACGGCCTCTTGACAGGACCGACATAGACCGACATCCATGGAACATCACCAAGGCGGATATATGCGTATCCAGCGTCTGATAAGTCAATAGGTGACGAACTCTAAGTTGAATCGGTCCCACGATTGACAAGGTCCTTGAGGTGGCCAAGTCGTGCATGTATTCGGTGCTCTAGGTCTGGATCGATGCTAGGTTGCTGCGTACCAAAGTCTCCCGCATTCGTAAATGGAGAAACGATTACTATACGCGAAAAGCCCTACGCCCTGTGAGTGCATCATTCATACATCCACCTCATTGCAAATGCACCGCAGACCGCTCATATAGTGTTGCAAGGTAGGCACTACTTCGTGTGGGTAGCCACCTAATTGATCCCCATAGCCTTCTTCGTACCGGGAACAAGAACATCTACCGCGCCCTTCGCCAACATCCATCTGGCCTGCCCGTCCATCGTCCCACCAAGGCTAAGTAAGGGCTTCTTACTCACGTCCTTCAGGGAGCGCTCGAGGTCAATGGAAAGCGACTCTACTTCGGGCCCTGACGCACAGTTACAAAACTGTAAGTGATGTCTTCTCATTCGCTCTTCAGAACAAGCTGACCACGGGGACTCGCGAGGAGCCAGTTGATGTTTATTCCCTATCGTAGTGTTCAGCCAGAGTTTACATGGGAAGCGGGAGATGGCCGTACCCAGTAATTGTGGGCATTCCATCTGGGGATAGGGACATATTGTCAATTGTGCAACACGCAGTACGGACGGTCCGTCGTAGTACTCATTTGTTGGTTTTCACTTGAGTAGCGTCATCGTCCCAATGGATTATGGCTGTGCATTCTGGAATAGTATGCATTCACCCCCTAGCCTACTATCGTGGGTCAATCCGCAATCCTAAGCAAGAGTTAGCATACGTAGATTCTTCATGTGGTCGTAAACAAGGTTGACGGACCTGGCCATACTTTGCGGTCATGCTAGACGCACTTATAGTGCGGATGAGCGAGATCTACTCAGGATGTCCTCCCTGAGAAGCACTGCCGTCAGTCATGCGGAGCGGACCGGTACAGGTGATTACATACGTGATGCCCCAGCTTAGCTGTTGATCATAGCGCTCTTCCTTGCTGACCGCAGAGTGCGACTCAGAATGGATAGTAAGAACGAAACCAGACGACGCGACATCGGTGATGGTAGTGTCAAGACGATGGAAGCTTTTGGATTGCATAAAGCGTGAGGCGAGGGGTGACCAGCATCGTACGGGTGTGTAGGAGCAGAGACGCATGCTTACCTGACGCAACCCCCAAAGAGGCGCAGCGTATGTTCGACTACGACTCAGTCCATGGGCTTGTGTTGGCTTCAGAGCTCTGGCTACCGTCATACGTCCACGCTGTCTCGTCCTTGGAGATCAAATTCAGGCTCATGCTGAGGACGTATAGATCGCCGGTGACGAGGTTGGATGACCATCAGCTAACGTTGTGAGCACACTGCGTATCAAGTTTGTCCTTCGTAGAGCAACAGAGACGCGCTGGTCATCCGCGGCTATTCCCTCGTTGAGATATAGATCTTGTTCGCTGTTCATGGTACCGCCGATCTTGGCGTTAGCGCATTTCTATACATTGCACATGATCCAGCCAAGGACGGTTAGGTCTTCCAGACTAGTCTTGGTGACGGACATTGTGCTTGACGACATCTGAGAATAGGCGATCTTGGGTGAGCAGACGATGAGAGTCCGTGTCAGTAGAGCTCATGCTCTATACCACGGCGACACTAGTAGCGTTGATGTCTTCACCGACAAGAGCATGAGACATGAAGTGGCCTAATAGTGACCGGTCACAGAAATGGGACAAGTAGGGCACTTGGAGCTGTAGCTGCACGAGATCGACGCTGTGCACAACTGACTAGGGGTGATGTCAGCTAGGGCAGGAATGAGTGCTACCAGAGAACTTCCCTGACGGCGGCTGCCAGTGCCAGCATTCGCGCGTCTTTGAAAGGAGGGCTTCGAGGCGTGGAATGGGTCAGTGTGACTGTCAACATGGCTTCCATTGTTCTGGGCGGATTGACATCTCCCTTACAGATGCGGACACTATTCGGGGGCATGAGGTGTTCTATTACATCCATTCACGAAGACGCGGCCCTCCAACATGGGCGCGACATCGCTTAAGCAGATACAGTATTTTTGGGTGGACTGGGTTCAGCACGCTGAACTTCCAGGATATAAGTAAGCGTGGACAGGTGGGATGGAAGCATCTGGAGGTCACGGACCTGATCACCTCGTCGAGGGGCACTAGGGGGCACTGCCCCAGATCCTGCTTGACACAGTACGACTGGCTTTTTCCGGGTTCTCTGTCTACGTGCAGGCTCCTTCAGTACCAGAGGATTTAGTGTCAAGAACACACGAGCAGCTCTTGGTAGATTACTCACGAGCACGCGCAACGCTCTTTTGTAGGCTCGTTCAGACTATGCCTGGCCCCAACTCAATATAGCACAGAGCCAGGTTGACCTTGTCATGAACGTCCCATATCAGTTAACGCGTAACCCGAACACCGGATGTTAGGCCTGGGAGGATTGAGCGCATCAGTAGAAGAGCTGAAGTCCCGCGCATTACAGCGAGGAGCAAGATATAGAAGCCATACTCAGTCCATCGCGCCTCCCTCGCAGCGGTGGCATAGTATAGTTTCCGGCTCACGCGAAGCAGAGTGTGCCACCGGACTCACTGGTGGCAATGCCCACGAGATGAACGTTAGGACACAACCGCAAAAGTAGACAGGTCCCCGTCGCGGCTGCTGTAGAACTGGGCACCATTGTCTTCGGCCTGCAGTGAAAGGCACATTCTTACATTCGTGAGTCGTCGTAGCGAGTACAACGCACTCGTGATGCGCATGTGTGATAGTGAAAGGAGACCGGGTAGCAATGATAGCCACAGTTGGTATCGCAATGTTGGGATCTAGTCATATCAATGTGAGCAATTGGCGCGCAATTCAAGGGACCGCATGACTGAGTCGGTATGCTCGGAAGTATGTCTATGGATTCTTCTCTGCAAGAGTTTTTGATATTGAAGCGCCATGACATTGCAAAATGAAGCTCGCCGCCTTGTTTTACGTGCGAGGCGTGGAACATTTGTGCATAGCCCCAGACACATGATATGGGATTTAAGGCCCCTTCAACCTGGAAGCACGAATCAGCCTCGCTTGCATACAGACGTCGCACAACGGAGAACGCACCTATGTCTCACCTCACCACCAACCTCTATCGCAGTGGTAACACCACTTCGCCGCGTTTCGACAACGTGCGCGAGGGAAAGGACATCCAAGTCGATGCCAACGGTAATGTTCACCCTAGTAAGCACACCCAGTTTCGTTCTCCCATGCATGTATACATGGCCATTGGCAGACACGGGTGGCATCTCTACGTTCTCCGTAAAGGACGCCGCATGGCCAGCCAACAAGACGTGGGTCTTGCTGAAGGGCTCGCAGCTCGTGTCGGGCCTCCAAGCTCGCAGGGACCGCGGCAACCACTGGTCCATCGAGCCTGCCTCCGTGATGAAGTTCACTGTATACAAGAGCCACCTCACCCAGCTCAACTCCAAGGCCGTTCGCTACGACAGCCTCCAAAGAGACGCCATTGCTGACGCCGAAGCTGACGTCCGCGTCCTGAAGGAGCGGTCTGCGCACGCCGATCGTGCGACGCGCTTCGTGTACGAGGCCTTCGTCGCCGTCGTCCAGACGCGTACCCCTGTCTCTGGATGGGACGAGAACGACTACGCGTACCTCGCAGAGCTCGCGCACGCGCTCGAGGACGGCGCCCTGCAGCTCTCCGCGTTAATCTGGGACGAGAAGGCGGGTTGGAGCAAGGAGAGGGCATTCGCGGCGGATGCGGTCACCGCGCATATTGTAGAGAAGAGCGCTCGGGTGTTGAAGCTGGAGGATGAGGACGAGCAAGCCGACGCTAACAATGACAACGCGTACCTGCGTGCTATCCTCAAGCTTGACGATGCAGAGAACCCGTTCGTAGCATAGGTACTGCATGTAACAGCTCAATGTAACCGGTTAATCAAATTGTCAGTATACGGGCGCACAAATCAAGCAGGACACTGCACTCACTTGCACTGATGCTAGCGGCTGCAAACTATTACTTAGCATTGGAAGTGCAGATACATATGATTCCGAAAGAACTGAGATGCGATAGTATGCTGATAGGTAGCGTACTCATGTGCGTCCGCCCACGACTTCTCGGTAACGTTGTGTACAACTTGAACCGCTCAACGGGCCGATACTTTCTAGCTCACGCAGAGGGGTATGAACGTTGGGAAAAAGTGGCGAATTGCTCATTGTACGAGGACAGGTTGCATGAGAACGCACCGCTAAGGCTCATGATAGAGGGATTATAGACTTGCGTTGCTCTCATAGAACCGAGTTGGTACTATGCGCAACGACTGCAAAGCTAGCAAGACAACAGCAGCAATTGAGCACATAAAAGGGAACCAAGGCATACGATGCACCAATACATTCTCTGCCGGATTCAGCTCAGCCCATCGTTCCACAGTGATGCTTATGCTGCTGAGCAGGTCGGATGAATACCGGATTGAAAAAGTGCTGGGCGGCGTGGCCTCTGATACGGTCGAGGACACGAGGAGGAAGCGGCATGCAGCCAAGTTCTCGGTGAAGGTCAGACCAAGGTCAGACTGTGACACCGCGCTCACGGCGCGATGTGTGACGTGACGTCCATGTGCAAAGTGCCATCATCGTGCTCAACGAGATGCATATGGCATCTCATCAGGATGAGTCCGCAAATGCAGTTATATGCGAACTGCATGGAAGATAAAACATAGAATTCGGGCAGAACCACAGAGTCTATACTACTAGTAGTACGCCCCAAGGTGTCGCTCCTACCCTGTCTCCGCATGTTCGACTTATCAGTTTCGGGCCATACCAGCAGTGCCTAACATGCTTGGTCTTCACCAGGAGCCATGATATGGATAGGCTCCTTCCCCACGACAAACTCTTCCTGCGCGGCCCATTTCTCCAGGATCACGTCCTCCGGCTCGGCGCTCCCTGCACATACGGCACTCCGCGTCGCAATGGACAAGGGCTCCACTCTCCTGCCCTTCGGGCCAGAGCGGACGAGCTTGAAGCTGTACGTAACTGCCTTGCTACTTCCCTGCAAGGTGAGCCGGCTGCGCGGGCTATTCAGGAGCCAGTTGGCGTTGAAGTACTGTGAGCTGTGGTCAGTCTGCGGCATGCGAATTCAGGTAGTGTGATGATACCCAGTTCCAGTGGTCTTTCCATCTGTAGAGGTTCATGAATTAGTGACATGCTATATAGTGAAGAACAGCCGAAGACGCCTACTTGCTTCCCTTCGCTAATCGTTGCAAACGCGTCGTGAGCTCTCTGCATTTTTTGGAGACGTCCCTATGACTTACTGCCAATCTTACTATCAGATGTGAGTCCGAAGTCCTGACGGTAGGCGGCAATGAGCACCAATGTCTGTGTTCATGACGAAGTTTACACACCTGACCATACTCGGCCACCTCACTGGACGTGGTGATAACCCGTATGAGCGAGACCTTTTCGTACGGGCCGATTCTACAGCGAGGATCACAGTGAGCACGCAGAAACCGATCCAATAACGTTGCAAGACCTAAGACTTACTCAATATTCCAACTGTGCGATAGATCATATGTCTGTTCCTTGGTCTCGCTAGCAGACGCATTGACAGAGATGCTGAGGTCAAAGCTGGACGAAGCGACGTCGAAGATGGTCACGCTGTTGTGCCATCCGATGGTGACTACGTGTAGCACAGGAGAGCATGAGCCTATGTTTTGTGTCCAGGGGCGAGCAAAGAGCATACCTCCTACTGAGATGCTCAAGGTCGCGCTGCGCGAGTTCGACCACGATTCAGACCACGAGTCTTCAAACGGCCTGGAGTTCTCGCTGTTGTCATAGGCCCAGGCTGTTTCCTCGCGAGTGATTTGCTTCGGGACGCGGCTCAGGAGGTATGGGCTGCCGATGGTGGTGTTGTAGCACCACCACCTGAACGATGCAATACAGTCAGTATAGTGGATATGTCGTATGTGGCTGAGTCTCACTGGTAGTCCGCGGAGATGCCCGTGTTAAGGTAGAGGTCCCCTTCGTTGCTCATGGTACCGTCGCGGGCTTCATTGGCCTTCTTGTAGACGTCGTACTTGGGCCATCCGAGTCGAGAGAGGTCCTCCCAGGTGGTCTTAGTAGCTGACATGCTGAATAAACAGTGGATGTGCTGGATGCCGTCGCTTCTGTGAGGGAAGGACGATGAGGATGCATTCAAGTAAAACTCTTGTTTTATACCATGGCCAGCACCGGCGTCTCGATCGAGGACTGCACCTCGACGAAAGTGCACTCTTTGCCGTCCTCATTGAGTAGCGGCACGCATGACTGCCGCGTGCTGCTACTGCTAGTCAGAGCGGGTGATTAGAAGGAGTATATGCCTCGAGGCAGGAGATGTTGTGTCGCGATGGTGACATGGGTCGCGAGACGGCTTCTATTCACTACTATGCGAAGGACCGCGGATGTTAGCATCGAATAAGAACTCGTCGGCGAGAACGGCTAGGAAGGCGAGGAAATCATGGATATTGCACCTCCGTGGAGCTCTTGAATGAGACACAAGCCGCGGATGTGGTGGTCGAACCTTTCCGAGGTCTACGAGTCAGCTAGAACGTTGCGAACCATGGTTGGACTGTAGTCGACTTTGCACTCCGGCTTACCGCCGCCCTACATCTGTCATGCACGTATTCTCGACTCTCGCTGTCCGAGTCATATATTATGATGCGGTTCTTGATCGAAGGGTCTGCACTTCCCTGAGCCGTATCCTTCTTATGCCGTATGTCCGTGGTACTGTCGGTGAGTTAGCCAATCGCGTCTGAAAGCGGCGCATAAGAACTGGCGGCCGATATGTAGAATGCATCATACCTGTGATCGGTCAGGTTGCTGTCCTCACCTGGGCGTTGCATTGAAGCATCGCCTACTCCGAATCGAAGCCTTCCTGAGTCGGAGTTGGACACTGCATTGCGTACTGACAACGCTTCATGGCGCTGACCTAGATGTAAGGCAATGCTCGTAGGAGCATGAATGTATCAAATGAACAGGGAAGCTCCTGCTGGCCGAGGAGGCGTACGTGTTCGGATTATACGCTGTTACACGCATCCAATGTAATCGAAATTCACCCTGGCCATTGATGACAGCAATGAGACGAGCATATTGCATGACGAGCAAAGCACGAGCGAAGCCGATGACCCCTTGGAGAACGTACACATCTAACACTGTATTGGCAGTGCAAACACGTGCTCCACATACAATGATACTGTCGAATGGCGCGGCTTGACTACGTCAGCCAAGTCTGGGAGCTTCAGGACGTTGACTGTGGCGAGGCTTCCATGCCTCCATGTCGATCAGACTGTCATCCTGATGGTGGCTGCTCCTTGGGCGGCATACGAATTAGAAAACATGTTTTTTGAGCATGTTTACTATCGCTGTCGCCAGATAGCAATGCTAAAAGAGTCGGTAGTGAGCTAGAACTGACAACCATACGTCGTGGCCGGTGCCGTAGCGTCGCATGTACACCTCGCAGAATTTATTCGCAGGACGCTGCGAGTGTTGCAGCGAAGCAGAATGCGCGCCCAACGTCACTGTACTAGATGGTTCATTGTCAGCTACGTCACACGAGCGAAGTACCAGATTGCTATGCACACCCTGTGATTTGAACGATCTGTCACTGGCAGATAGGCATGGCACTGATAGCGCCTTTCGTCTCGAAACAGACACAGAACCGCGGTCAGGTGGCCAAGTCTGCCAGAGACGGACACTATGTGAGATGTTGTTACATTGTATTCATTCGCGAAGACGCAGCCGCCCAACGTAGGTGCGACGTTGTCGAAGCACATGTAATATTGTTGGGCCGGGGGGGGCGAACATGACAGTGTATGCGGGCGTACCCATCCATTCCAGTTACTGTTGAGACCGTATCTAATCGCGGATGTTGCACACGCGGCCTCAGACGGGCGTGCATGTGTACATTGAATAGGAGTGCAAGGCTACTATACGCGGAATTCAATGGCTCATGATAGAAGATGTGTGTGCTCGCCTTTCTCCGCACGCCGCTAGGTTGGTGCTACCGGCCTCGATTTCGTGGCTAGAAACAGGAAAGACCAGCGATGCGGGCGTGAGAGCACGGAATGAACCATACAGTGCTCAAACCCGTTAACAGCCAGTACACAGCCCGCCCTAACGTCCGACCGCCAAGCTTATGCTTACGTGCGTCTTCAGAAGACCAGTGTGAGATCGATACCAGGAGAGAGGATACTGGCGCAGGGAAGAGAGCGTCGAACTGTGCTTGTTTGTGAAAGCTTTTTGCACAGTGTTAGGGTCAATGTCTTGAATGCTTCAAATGTGTTGGGGGACTCTGTACTGAATTTTGACGGATGAAGCTTAGAACTAGGTTGTTGGCAAGACTGGTCGACACGCGCAATGTAACTGCGGGAAAGGCAGCCGTAGTGACAGAGGAATAGAAGGGCAGATTTCCAGAGAATGTTATGGTTTAGCAGGCAGCCTTGCATTCAGGAGGACGCCCCTTTGACGTCGAGCTGCGGCGACAGAGAGCAGGGAGACCAAAAAGGGCGACGGTGCGGAAGAAGACCTCGCGCGACGCTTTGTGCACGTGATAAGATTCAAGCTGAGCACACAGTCTGAGCTCCGTGGTGGATGAGCTTTTTGTCGGTAAGCTATCTGACGTCTTGCCACGTTCGCTCTCGTACAGTTTGCACTTCTGGCGATGAAGACTCACCGCACCTACACAGTCACCCAACTCTAAGTTGAACCGAGGGGAACTATGCTACCAGCAATAACATCGTCAGTGCGCATGCTTTCTTTACGCGATACCACACTCACACTGACAAGAACTATTTCAAGGGTTACAATCTAACTAGTGAGCTCAACTACTTGCACGTTGTTTGACACGAACATTTTCGCGAAGCCAAGTTGACTCGGAACGGCACCCGGGCAAGGTCAGAGTACAGCCCCTTCGCGTACTCTCGCTGGAGTCGTGAATGCGGATCACGTTTTTCAGGGGATTTGCACGTCGTGGGACCCCGGAATTCCTCTGCTCGAGGTACTTGACTTCATTCTTCGCTGTCCGCTCACTGCGCAATGCGTCTCTGTTCATCTGAGCAACACTTGCCAGTGCACTACGAAGACACCCTTCGAGCACGGGACTCGTATCTCCCAGCTAGCTGTTTGTGCAAACCCTTCGACCTCTGTTGGGTCAGCTTATACTCCCAGATACTGATTCGCAATCCGAGGATCCCTAATCACGGCGCAGCCCACGAGATGACTCGGATATGGTACACGTCTGTGATGGGTCCCGTTCTATTGTCCAACTTGCAGTACTCGTGCCCTTAACATGATCTACAGGCACTGTGGTCGTTACAGGAAACGTAAGCTGCGTTCACGACCTCTTATTAATGAGGGTGTATGTCGGGCACTCACGCGACGCAGCAGCGAGCTGCCAGATGTACTGCCTGAGCTTATGGCTTCAATTCAGTGCACACCGTATCGGACGAAGACTTGTTGTTTGCCATTGGGTGAGAAAGATCTTCTCGTTTGAACCTTGGAGTGCGTCATTTACTCTGTGTGTCCCGAGACCGCAGGCTGAAAGGGTAGTCTCCTTGTCTAGCTGCGGTGTGCTGCGGTAGTATTCGTATACATTCCTGAGATGTTACCCTTTATGTACTGTCTCTGTCTTTGTTCAGGAGCGATTACGGCTAGTTCAGTGGTGACGATTTGCAGAATTCAAGTGTCGAACGTTTCCCTCTTGAAATGAACACAGACCACCGTGAACCGTAGGCATACATTCCAGCATCCCATTCCCAAGTCTCGCTCACAACCAAGCGGGAACCTACTGTATGATACTCTGGAACACATTACTTCTCTTGGACAGTCAGCGCGTAAATGGCTGAGCTCCAGCCCGCAGACGACTCCACTCTTTGTTGATACATGCCTCGATCGACTGCCTGTGCCCCTGGGTCGAGCGGAGATGTCTGCACTATGCTGCTCATGTCGACGTAGACGTTCGAGACGAATACTTTGAGGAAGCCCGTCTCTTGTTTATTACCGTCACTCAACATGAACCGGAAGACGTTTTCGCTATCCTTGCCATGGCCAATTGCTAGGCGTCCACCCGCAGGCAATGGCGCGAGTTGGCTGTTCGAAGGATGATACCAATCCTATTATGATATGCACGTCAGTTCGATGTACACACAGACAATGACATTTTGTGCACAGCTGTACTCACACTGATGGAGTAGTCCAATGGGTCAAAGTAGAACACGTATACGAACATGTCAATATCTGAAGTGTTTACCACAATGATGCCATAGGTTGTATCCATATCCACAATCCGAGCTTCCTTCACCACATTGTCGCAGAGTGTATAAGTGGCCGAAGTAGGATTTTCAATATGATGCAGAGTGGAGTCGGCGCCCAGAAGATCCTGTGTGCCAGCCTTGATACGGAACTGGGCCTGTAGTCCTCCGTCGTCGTGCCGTTCTAGATAGTGGAGTTGGACCTCGAAGGCGAGGTCCTTTCTCACCCCACTAGCACTGTTTGACCGATAGAGATGATAGTTGAAATGCGCTATGGAACTGAAGAGCCTGTTCTCTCCAGAAATGGAGGAGCTTGGTAGGTCGAGAACAGATTTCGTGGCCTGGAAGTGTGTGATGAGGGGGTCACGCCTCTCTAGGCGATATCCACGAGGATTGTCTGTGCGCAGCTCGCGGTAAATATCGGCCTCATCATGGCTAGTTATTGTAAAGAGCTCCTCGCTTCCGACTTTGGATATGGAATGGAAAGTGTGGCCCTGTCCGCACCACACCTTCATAGGTTTGTAGCCCCACGTTGAGACACTCGCCACAACGATCTCGGGCAGCCTGTCATCCAGGCTCTGTTTCGATAACGGGGATGGCGAAGGATCGTTTATGATGATCAGACGAGAGCGGGCTGCTTCAACCACACTGGGGATGAGCGAAATGTGCCTGTACGAACCCTCTGTCTCGTCATCTCCGGTGGCATGGTACCGGTACACAAGGCAGGTGCCTTTGCTAAAACCTTGTGCGGACCCCGCCTTGACATATAAGGCGCATGGGCCTCTAGGCTCTTCAAGGTGTATGGGTTGATATTCCAGGGGGAAGGAATTCGACGGGGGCTCCGTTTCAGTTGTGAAGAGTAGGCGATATTTGTTGCTTCCTTCACAATGCGGCTGCTGGATCTCGTTTGGATCCCCTGCGCTTCTGCTAGAAGATGCGCCCGTCTTTGGGTTCATGCATGCTGACACTGTGTCCACCAGGGTAGCATAAGTGATCGCTTGACCAATAGTGTCTGCAATGCGGCGAAGAGATACGAGCAAGTGGTATGTGAAGCGGCCATGTTTCTTGCCACTGGTAGGGTCTACAAGTTCCCGGGCTTTTTGGCTTGGTTGGCATGCAGCTAAGAGCACGTGCGACTCGGATCCACTATATGCGAATCCTTTAGGTGTGATGAGATCAGCGCTGCGTGTCTTGGCTGGATCCTGGTCTAAAACCCCCTCGAACAGGTCTCGATCGAGGTCAAGAGGTAGGGGAGGTCGCTCTTTGATGTTCTCGCTAGCAGCTAAAGCTCGATCTAGACCAGATGGACCACTACTCCTCGCGATCCCGCCTGAGTGGCAGCAATCGAAAATTGCCACCTGAAGAGATGATACACATAGTCAGGATCTGTAGTGTAATGAGAGAGGATTCTGCGCGATGCACGCACTATATTGTCTCCTTTTTCGCTTGCCAGTTGCCGCATCAAGGCATTGAATGTTCTGTCTGGGATCCCATACGTTATATCATCAGTGTTCGAGTTATCGACAACAGAGTATTTTGATTGGTCCGCTTCAAAGACTGTGACATCATATGGGCATATTGTTTCCACCCTCCTGTTGTCGTCGGTCCAGCCCGGTGCTACAACGCTATCACCGTGACCGGCATAGAAGAAGAAGATGAGATCGCCTTTCTTGATCTGAGCATTCTGGATCAAATGGCTGTTAAACGCCGCCAAGATGTTATCTCTAGTGGCCGACTCGTTCAACAAAGTGAGAATGTGACGGGCGGGCACATTGTGAGTTGTCTTTAGATATTCGTGGAATGCTTTGGCGTCGTTGACACAGCCTTCAAGACTCCGTACCCCGTCCTTGCTGTACTGATTGATAGCAATGAGCAAAGCAAATACGGTAGGTCTCGATGGCGAAGGCTCGGGTCTCTCAAGTGTATCTTGTGCGTTGGGCTAGTATATGGTAAACACAATAAGATGCAATTTGTTACAGACACAGCGGAGACATACAGCTTCAGAGGGATACCCGACAGGAGTCTTCGCTGCCACCACTGATATACTGCGTGAACTGGTTAGATCTATCGGAAGGCAGCATACATTGTTATCTTACGACGAGCTGGCGGTAACGCCGGTAGCCGATATACTCAGGTGGGATGCCCCTTCCACACTAGTAGAACGAGACAAATATTAAGCCACAAGATCTTATGAGATACGTTTAGTAGCCTCACCTGGTGTTTGACTGTTCGTTGGGAAGGGATTCTTGACGCACTTGCCTTGTCACGGTATCCTCCCGACGACGAGTGAGTGAAGAGAGGTATGCGGTACGTTCCACATTTGCAGTAGCTGCATTGTTGCAAACAGGGCGAATGTTGCTACAACGATCCCTCTGGTCAGTATAGTACTATGAAGAGAGGTCAAAGGCTCACATTGCCCTTGGAGTTCCTTGACCGACATTATCTTGTCTTGTGTTCAAACGCATCAGTGTTGCACTCGATAGGAAACCTCAGCTGCGTCTCACCTCTCTGTGGTTTCCACTGGGTATTCATTGTGGTTTCTAACATTCTCAAATGAGGCTAGTCGGGTCTTTGGACGACGACTATGAATTGAAACTTGATCAGAATCAATATACTGGTGTGAAGATCATACATACGTCTCCGAGCGCTCCCTTTGTCTTCGCTGGTGAGATATCAAGTTGAACATCGTGTACTCCTGAGGAATGATTCATTGTGCACGCACTCCTCAGGTATATATACACATTTCCGTATGACAAAACACGCGGTCCCCGATTGTACAATAGTCATCTTCATTCTGGTTCGAATAAGGTGACCGCGCATCAGTGAAATGAATAACACTCTGTCAAGTTCTGAGCATACACGTTGCGTGTGGACCCTATAGAAAAGCTTACGCTGCTTTCATCTCGGCACTTCTAAGGGATCTTGGAGACGGTGCAATGGACCTGTCACCACAGGCCGTACCTAGACACATGAGTTATCGATCCGCACGCATGGAGTCAACGATCATTATATCCATGCGCGGTCGCATGCATACCTCGTGAGAAAGCGTATTGATGTCAGCTGGCATAGAGAGCGGGATGACAGAACGGATGTGATGGTTGAAGAGTGATGTGGTACGGCATATAGTGTTACAGTTGAGCTCGACGCATTCAAGAAGTTTTCCAGAGACCAAATCGATGACCGCCGTTGTCCATCACATTCACGGGTCTCTGTGTTCAATGAGTAGATAAGAGCATCCATGAACCGCCGGCACGTAGATGGCCATACGAAGATCCACACTTTATCAAACTCTACCAACATGAGGGTCAGAGCCATTCCATCTACGGCAGCAGTAGGAAGATACATGTACGTACCGAGGAAGGTGTCTGGACGAAGGGTCTAGCTTCCGACAGTCTACTGCTTGCATGTGGGCTGACACAGGGCGACGCTGACGGAGAAACGTAAACGTTGTTTGGTCCACAAGCAGCATGCTATGCGACACTGGAAGGGGATCATGGGTCAGCATGCTCGGCATGGAGTTTTCAGACTCATTCTATGCGCAGGCTACAGTCATCGTCATTCAGTCCAACATCGCCAATTCGACAAGACATATCAAGGAAAGGATATAACGAATTAACGGGTGCTCCCTAAGTGTAGGCAGGAATCAACATTGGCGAGTCCAGGACCCTTGTGCGTTTGTCATCATGAAGGCCACATCGTATCGTGCCCCACGGACCCGAAAAGGCGTGCTAGTCCCTAGCCCACGAAGTGTTATCGTACATCGTGCAGCTTTGGACCACACGGACCATGGTCATTTCCACACCAAACCTTGATTTCATCAAATGTCAACGTGAGGCAGCTCAAGCCGGAGTCGCTGGACACATGCCCCGAAGGAGTAGGCAACGGGCCAGACATGCAGCATAGTGGAGCTGGCTGGCACGTTCATTCTTCAATACGCTTTACTGTCACATGGCCCTGCACGAGATCGAAATGGGCTACAGTCCCCTCGGGCCGCACGCGCCCCGCTTGAGTCTTCCGCGCTCGCAAGGAAGTGTAAGCCGGCAAATCCCAGTACTTATCTCAGCTTGCTTTCCCCGGTGCTCCTCACTAACAAAGCTTGTGAGCACAGTACCACGCATTCAAACGGAGCTCTCACCAAGGCACACCTTCGATAACGGCCTTGCGTCTCCCTGCTGGCCGTCTCCACTATCTTTCTTGCCTCTCGCAGGCCCAGCATCCGACGTCGATGAAGGTATATGCGGAGCGTCCGCACGACGAGGGCGTCGAGCCGCTCGAGGTATTTTCTGATCTCAATTTCCTGCAGTGCTTCACGTCAGGTTAGCCAACTCGTAGGAGCTAGACGTGCGTTATCATTGTGCCGCTCTCGCACGTCCGTTTTTCTGAGTTGACTCTGCGCTGCTTTTGCATTTGAGCAAGTGCTACCATGATCAAGGCGTCGACGACGAAAACTCGGCTTCGGAAATAAACAAGGATCATAGGCGATGGACGACCGACTCAGTCGTTCGCTGAGTAAGCCCCGGAGTCGAGAAGCAAGAGCGATGCAAGTCTTCTTGTTAGCTGTTCACGTGAATTAAGACATTGCCTCTAGTGTCTAAGGAACTCACCATTGCGCCCCACGCGCCCGGTGTTTAGTAGTAACGCAGTCGCCAAGTTGGTTAGGCATGCGACGACACCATGTGATGCCGTTGCTAGACTCTGGGTTGAAGCATGACATACAAATGTCTAAGCCGCGATTTGCGAGAGTTAGATGAATGGGAGAATTGCTGAGATGAACTTCAAGTTCAAGAACGCAGTGTGTTGTTGACGCCCGTCTCAGTGTTCGAACGTGATCGGACGGCTCTCCGGAGCGCAGATCCGGGATGACGAGGGAGCGCAACTGACAAGAAAAAACCAACATCGAGTGCGCGCATCACTGACTCCATATCAGACGGGTTCTTCATGTTACATTCATGCCCTATCCACACTATCGATGATTCGCGCCAGGCTGTTGAAGCCTAGGACGCACGATATACATTCGAAGATGACTGCATTCCAACCACTCAACTTCAACTCCGACTCATGTTAGGGCCCCAGGTTCCTGCCAAGTCATGCGCATGCTCGAAGTGCAACCCACTACTTTGCACCAGGAGCCATGACTTCAACAAGGCCGACACCGACGGGGCGCCTGGCCTGCTTCGCCCACTTCTCAATGATCTCCGACGAGGGCTTCTTGCCAGCATCCTTGATATCGCGCTGGAAGTCGGTCGGGAGAGGCTCGGCCCTGGTTCCGTTCGGACCCTCACGGACGAGAGTGAAGGAGTAGGTAACATCACGGCTGCTGCCCTGCAGATCCAGTCGGCCTTGAGGGCTTCCAAGGAGCCAGTTCAGTCCCATCCACTGTGCGCGTGACTGAGTAAATACGCGCGTACAGGTAAGCAGAGGTTGCTCACCCAGTAGTAGTGGCCGTTCCACCTTCGTGATTCATATACGTCAGCGACTGAATACAGCATGAATCAAGAGGTGCTCACTTGGATCCGTCGGCTGAAGGTAGCGGTGGGAATGCGGTAGTTAGCTACGAAAACAAGCAGCAGAGCCCGCACTTACTTCCAACCTTGCTGTCGTCGGAGAGCCCGAAATCCTGGGCGAAAGTTAGCTTGTTTGATCCATGCAGCGAAGGACTCGGTCGACAAACCTGGCCGTACTCGGCGACCTCGCTGGAGGTAGTGATAGTGCGAATGAGCGAGACCTTCTCATGAGGGCCAACCCTGACGAAAAGTCCGGTCAGCGCACAGAGTAGATGGGAGTGTTTGCAGTCACGTACGTGATCTCCCAGGTGTGGGACAAGTCGTAGTGGTCCTCCTTGCTATCCGTAGAGGACGACTCGGTGGAGACAGACAGGTCGAAGCCCGAAGAGGCGACGTCGAAGATCGTGACACTGTAGTTCAAGGAGATCGTGACTGTCGTGCACGAAATGGACTGTGAGTGGCGCACGGGACGCATAGTCGCAAGTGCACTCACCGTTGGAGGTGACAGTCAAGCTTGCGCTGCGCGTGTTCGACCAGGACTCCGTCCAGGTGTCCGTGAACGACTCGGAGTTCTTGCTGTTGTCGTAGCTCCAGGCCGTCTGGTCCCTGTGCACGGCGCTCGGAATCCTACTAAGGACATACGGCTTTCCGATGATGACATTGTAGGACCACCACCTGAGACAACCCGGTGAGGGGGGCCGGTAGCGGGCGCAGCGGGCGCGACGTACTGGTAATCGGCGGCGATACCGGTGTTGAGGTACAGGTCCCTCTCGCTGCCCATCGTGCCCCCGCGCTCGGCGTTGGCGCGCTTGTAGACGTCGTATTTGGGCCAGCCGAGGCGGGAGAGATCTTCCCAACTAGTCTTGGTGGCGGGCATGTTTGCTGTGGTAGTTGTATCGAGCTATCTGACGGTTGTCGGCGTTGAGTAAGTGGACGACGAGCGAGCTTTACGCCGATGTGTTCTCGTTTTATACCCTACCGATGGCTGGCGCCTCCAATGACCCGTCGTCGGCTAGTACACGGCCGACAGTGCATACATTGAGCCCTGCACACCTGGACAGCATGCCTAGAATTGCTTGCGCCAGAAACATGGACTTTTTCGACTTTCCACCGCAGCTGACATTGGAGAACAACGCGTTGACGTCAATTCTGCCCGAAATAGACAGCATTGGTGGACTTCCCCGCCGGCTACGAGCCGTCAAGTCGCCTCCAAATTGGTGCGCCAACACGGAAGTGTGACCAGAAGGGTGGCTTCCATCATATTTGCTATGAGCGAGCTCTCTTCACAAAGCTGGACACTATCCGGCGGAAGAAGGCGGCAATCAGTGACAGCGCATGAAGGCACTGTTGATACTGAGCCAGAGCGCGGCACTGCTTGCATGATATAATTGAGGCATGAGGTCCCCGCAATCTGCAAATCAAGTGACTGGTAAACGTGGACAGTGGAAATGGATGTACGGTCAAGAGTGGCGTACCTAACAAAGAATTAACAAGGATTCCTCGTCACAAGTGACAGCCCCCAGCCTCCTATGTGCACAACAGTCGCCGTTGTTAGTTCACCACATCTAGGAGTATGGCCGTCTGCTGTGTAGTATTCTCAGTATCTTCATACAGCTCGAAACAACAAGAAGTTAATTAATGATCGGTGTTGCCATCCTGAGGGAACAATTCACATCATTGAAGACAACCTGGCAGGGGGCGCCATTGAGCGCCATAGTATGTAAGTGGGACGTCCCGTATTCGAGTAGAGAGCCAGGGACATCGGTCAAACATTCCGGCCGCGGTACGTAGTGGATGTCGAATTCGGGTGTCCCATGAATAGCAACATTCAAGTGTCTTGTGCCTATGCCTAGATCAGGGCTTCCTCGCTGCCGCTGGATGGTGTTGCTGTGCCGAAATTAATATTGAGAAAGTACCTAGAGGTCATGAACCGCGAGAAAAATATGATTCAGTACGGCTCTTCCAGACAATCACCTCGCTTACAATCATTTCAACAGCTATAGGCATTGAGATGGATGATCCCTCGTGTGCCTCGTCTTCCATGCTTGTAAAGCAGAAGGCTTCCTCAATATATGCTCAACGATCTATGAGCCCCCATGACTCCTAGGTCAAACGCAGCTCGAGGTCGCAGCTGACCGTGGTAGGGCATGTAGTTTTCGAGAAGAGCGGTGCGCCGGCCACCACGCTCAACGCAACGCATCACGGAATAGATGTGCTGCCGAGTATCATGTGGGGATTTGTCAAGTAAGAGAACATCAGAAGAAAGACATCACCCTTCACGTAGTGTGCGGTTTTCAAAATACGAAGTCTGCAACACACCAATGTGCATTCGGTCGGGTACGCCAGCTGCGATATCCATTGCTCAGGAAGTCATGAACAGGGTCCAGCCACGAAACGAAGAAGTATTCTCTGGGTTTCAGAAGGTACGTGATTCTTGCAGGACGAGCTTTGGGGAGCTCGAAGCGCGGAGTCACCGGAGTAGCCCGGGCCTCGTGTTTGGGCTGAGAACATATGGTTGAGACAGCGGAGCTAACATTGCAAGGAATGATAGCCACCTGAGCGTCTCGGTCGCCAACTCCCACTCTCAGAATTGAGACTAAAATCCTCAGCAACTTCAATACTTGAGTTTGGAATACCCATCACACTGAAGGAACACTGAGCTCAGCGACGCCGGCCACGCGACCACGTGATCTGTGTAGGAGCGCGCTCATTCCAGTGCTCGCTGTGCGCATACAAAGTTCAGCCACTCACCCCCGGATTCCAATCGATATATTTGAGCTCCGACATACAGTCTACGAGGGGTGGGTACGTGGCATTCGTCCTCTCATCCTTTCCTTCCATCATCGGTCCACGCACCAGGCGCGCCTGTCACAATCTACTGGTCAATCATCTGAGTTCTTACGATTGTTTAGAACAGACATACCACAGTAAGCTGCAGCTTGCGGGACGCATATAGTCACTTACTGGTTGCATTCTGTTGCAAGCCACAGCAGGCAAACATAGACTTATTGGTAAGCGTGACCGCATTCGCTCTATCGCATATACTCGTGAGTACTCCATACCGTTGCTCCTCTATAAGAATCGCGGGGGGTGGGGGGACGCCCCATTCCCTCTGTAGCAGGATGCGCGTAACCCTTTTCGTGGATTATGGACGGGTTTCGCGCGCAAGGTTCGATGGTCCTCCCACTTGTTGCACTAGGCGTTGTTGTGCACGGACGCCTGTCAACTAGTGAGAAGGCATGACTCCAGACTGAGAGACTATTGTCTGGATACGCCAGCATGGATGCTGTTGTGTCCAGACTGGGAGGCATTGCAGCATGCAATCTCCAAGACGCTTCGCGACCAATGCTGGGGGCCTGATGCTACACCACGAACGCGCTTGTCACCGGGTCTCGGACGTGCGCCAGGTCTCCCTCCACCTGTCCAACGCCTGCTTTCGTACAGATAGGACGAGGCTTGATGCGCCCTCCGGTGAAGCTTGTCTAGATGAGACTCAAGCATCCTTCACCAGTTGCTGGGGGTCCTGATGTTCCCTGCACTGTGCACTGATGAAGCAATCTCGTTACGTTGCTCATACGACAGACACCACTGCCCCACCTGTCTCACGTCGCTACGTTGATGCCACGACCTGGTGCACTGGTAAGCTGCCTCAGAGTTTTGTGTTCGTTATCGCTGAGTCTACGCACCAACACAGTTGGCGGCACTGATAGCTCGCCCATTCGCACGAATATTTCTTGTCGTCGTTCGGCGAGGTTCACGATGATGTCTGCGAGCGTCAGCCGCGGCCGCTCTCGCTGCCGGCGGCGGTCGAGGCCGTGTGCCTGGCGGTCGACACCACATGCCTGATATGGAAGATAGCCAACCAAGGCTAAGCTCAGCGTTTGCAGCGACTCGTCGGCGGCTTTCCTTTGCTCTTCTCTTCTCCAGTTTTGCCCTCTGCCTCGCTGCGCTGCATCCTGACTCTCCGTTTCGCAAGGTTCAGGCCAAGCAATCCTCTTCAGACGACTCCAGCGCGACAAATCCGGAACACGCCACAAGTGGCTAACATCCAGCGCTTCCCGGCTTTGACCTCTTCGTCGACGACGACGAACACGCCCTCCCCACATGGATCCCCTCTCAATCGGTGGCGAGTCACCCGCCGCCCGCCAGTCAATACTTGGCTCCTTCCTTCGTCCCCGCCCCCGCGGCACATCGCAGTCCCACCCCTCACCGCCCGCTGACGCCAGCAGAGACTCACCGCCCCCAGTGGTCCCGCCTGCCGACTCCGCCGCCGCCGCCCGCCGCAGGAACGCACCCGGCCTCCAGCCGTCCTCTTCGCAGGCTGGTCTCTCGCAGATGTTGCGCCGGCGACGCTCAGCGGGCGCCCTTGCCAACGCAACACCACAGGCACCCGCCATCAACGGTCGTTCGGCCACATCGAATAACAATAGCGCAACCGCACCCACTCATCGGATCCGCCTTGTGCCACACCTGGCGTCGCGATCGTCCCTCCGGTTCGAACCCATCTGCAGAGACGTGCGCGAGGGCGACCCTCCGTTGCGCATCGGACGCTTCACTGATCGGTCGGGGCTGGGGCTGGCAGCCGCCAACGCACTCGGATCGAACAAGCTGGCTTTCAAGTCGAAGGTAGTGTCGCGTGCGCATGCGGAGATCTGGGCGGAAGTAGGGGGCCGGTTCTTCATCAAGGATACGAAGAGCAGCTCAGGGACGTTCCTCAATCACACCCGCCTGTCGCCGGCAAACACGGAGAGTCGACCTGCGGAGCTGCGGGATGGAGATATCCTGCAGCTCGGGGTGGACTACCAGGGCGGGAACGAGGACATTTACAAGTGCGTGAAGATCAAGATTGAGCTAGGCCGTGAATGGCAGGCGCACGCGAATCCGTTCAAGTGAGTGTCCGTTTCATTGCTCGGATCTCATCTGGCTATCGCGCAGTTGCGGCGTTGTATTGGGTTTTAGAAGCCTGTGGTGTTTGTGGAGCGTGGTCTTTGGGCATGATGTATGAACTGTCGGGTCGGAACTGTACTGACAGAAGTGTCCCGCAGCGCGAATGCCCTCAAGCAGCTGAAGGCGATATCCCTCCCAAACAATGCCACGTCGAAGAAGACGCTCCCCAAATCAACTCTCCCCGACTGCTGCATCTGCCTGTTCGCAGTGACCATCCATCAAGCACTGTTCATCGCACCCTGTTCGCACGCCTTCCACTACAAATGCATCCGGCCGCTGCTCGAGACGCACCACCCCGCGTTCTCGTGCCCGCTCTGCCGCGCGTTCGCGAACCTGGACGAGGACGTGGAGGTGGAGATCGAGGGGAGCGTGTTCGGCGGGGACGACGAGGCGGACGCGGACGCGTCCGTGGTCGTCGCCGCCGTCGCGGCGTCCGCAGAAAGGCCCGCGACGGGCGACTCGCACTCGCAGTCGCGCTCGAGGGAACGCGAGCGCGACAGGGACCCCGGCGCGGAGACGGAGGTGGAGACGGAGACGCGGCCCATCCGCGGGCGCATGGTCCACCCGCTCTCGGACGCTGACGTCGAGATGGCGGATGCAGACGGCGTCGTGCTCCCGCCCCTCCCCGAGGGCTCGCCCCTCATGGTCGCTCGGGTGTGGACCGCTGTCAACGAGGGTCGGGAGGGCTCCGTCTCGCCTGCGCCAGCGCCGGGCCCTGCTAACCTCGCTATGGAGGTCTCTGAGGGCGAGGAGGACGTCGGCGAAGGATCTGGAAGTGGAGACGGTGCGAGCGATGTGGTGCTCGGAGGAGGCACTCTCGGCGAGGGCCACAAGCGTAAGCGGTGATGTACGCGGAAGAATTTGTGTGTGTGCATAATGTTCATGATCACGGTGCGTCTGTCGTGCCTCTCGTCCTACGATCTCGCGTGGCTGACCTTGTGCTCTCTATCGCAGATGTTACGTATACCTTCCTCCATACATACAGCCCGAGTACCGGTGCTGCTTGATCTCCGTTAGCGGACGCTCATCCACGGATTGTTTCTCCCTCTCGGTTTCTCCCTCCGTTCTCCCTGCTTGTATTCACATTAATTTGATCCCCCTTTATTTGCGTCGTGATTGCTGTTCTGTGGTATCCTCATGGCCCGTGTATCATACATCCCAATAGTGTGTTAGATGAACAGGTCTCATTTACTTCTCGTGGGTGTGGCTGTTCGTCGTTCATTTCCACTGACCACATGAAGAGGGAGACACAACGTGGGCTCTAGCATAGGCAACGACAGGAATTGCATTATATAGGTATGCTGGGACGACGAGACGAGCGAGGAGGACCTGAGAGTGGCTACCGATAGGACATAGAGTGAGTTACTAAGAGTACGCGGGGATGTGCAGCAAATCGACAACAGCAAAGACACGAGCGGCAATTTCGGGCTGGTTCTCCACCAGACGAGAGAGCATTACGGGGGGAGTGGAAGGAGGTAGGGAGGTGAGATGTACAGGGGCGGAGTGCGAGAGTCCGTAATACAAAATCGGAAGGGGAAGGTGGAGGGCAGGCATGTGAGTGTGAGGGTATGGTTTAGGTGTGTATGGATTGGCGGTTATGTAGTGGATAAGATAGCGCGTTAATGCGAAGCGGCGGGCGGGGAGACCAGCAAGTGTTACCAGAGGATTTTGGTGGGCGGCTGGGAGGGCTGGTGGATAACGACGATGGGCGCCACCGGGGAAACTCTAGTGGTGGTGGTGAGGACCTGGCTGATCTTCTGTTGGTGGGAGTCATTCCGGCGCCTGAAGCAGGAACGTGGTGAGCGATCAGCGTTTGGTACCACCACCGACGCACCTTCTCGCCACACCCCCCTACCCAGTCCACCATAGAGTTCCATTCCATAGTTTCCAATCCAGCCCCAATACAACTCTGTGCCGCCCGCCCGCAAGCCACTCCACCGGTCATACGTCGACGTACATGAGGATGGGCTCGCCGACGCCGTCAATCTCGGGTATGACACACTTGAGGTCGAACGCCTTGGCGAGCACGATCTTGAAGATCTTCTGCACGTTGATCGACGCGGACGTCGAGCAGAAAATGAGCGACGCGTGCATTGCCTTCGCAAATCGTTTTGCCTGACCGGGGGGCACGCGAGGAGGGGTGGGCGAGGCAATGAGGCGGTGGCATGAGGACGTTGTGGGACGTGCTCACCTGCTTTGTAATTTCCTCCTGCTCGTCTCGTGGAAAGGTGGAGAACGTGTCAAATTTCGTGCCAATGAGAAAGGGTATTGCTGTCTGGTGTCCGCGAGTTGTGGCGGTTCAGGTCGAGTCAACGTATATACTCTGCGACATTGACTCGCGAAACACACCTTATTGAATCCTCGTGCTTGTCGATACCACTCTTTTACTGAGTTCAGTGTCGATTTCCGCGATAGGTCGAACATGAACAGGATTGCGACAGCGTCATTGCAGACCAAAGGCAGCATATTGACGAACTCGCGCTGCCCGCCGAGATCCCAAAGCGAGAACGTGATTGACGTCCTCCGGACGGTGATTGTCTTCTCCATGAAGTTCACACCTGGGGTATACGATAGCATCGCTCGTCGCCCGAGGCATACGCGTATGGGATCACGAGGGACATACCTAGTGTCTGGATGTAGTCTTCGTCAAAGTGCCCCTCAACATACTTCACCATCAGACTCGTCTTCCCGATCTGCGAGTCCCCCAGCATGCCGACCTTGATCACCACGCTGCGAAGGGTTGAACCGTGAGACGACCGCTCCCGCTGTAGATGCAGCATGCGCCAGCACTGCTGCCGTCGCACTCACCTGTTCTGTTCGTTGCCAATCTCACCGTTTGGCCGGGAGCCTGACGTGCTGGGCCCTGCGGCGGGTGTAGGCGACGAAGACGACGCTGACGCAGACATGACGACCTATTCGATCTCGATCTTGCCCAACGAAGCCAGTGTTTGTCAGACGTGTGGGCAACCAGGAACTTGTGAGTCAATCACAGGTGCAGACGTGGGATGGCAGGTCGGCGGGGGGAGGTGGTATTAGGCGTGCTGAAGTGAGGGAAGAAAGGAGAAGAGAAATATGGAAAGTAGAAGCAAAGGAGGGACGCGTTCTGAGCGCGCTGGGTTGGCGATGGTGAAGATCAAGTACAGGGGTCTCACTCGTTGAACAGAGTGAGTCCAGATACGCGACGAACGCCGACCAGGCAGAGCAGTACGCCGAGCAGAACGAGGGAGAGGAGGAAGGGGAACTTCACGCGCGTGGTTGACGCTGGACTGACGCCCGCTCCTCCCTCGTCCGGCCTATCATGAACTCTTCCCGAGTGCACGTCCCACAACGGCCAGGCTGTTCTCGCAACATCCCCAAACCAAGCCCTAGAAGTGGCCGAGCATGTGCTCCCTCTACGCTTAGATCCTGAGGCCTCATGCGGAGTCCCGCTCATTGCTAGTTTGGTCTCCAAGCTGTCAGCGTGAAAGTAAGAGTCATTCTGAGTGCAGGATTCGTGCTAGAACTGACACGGTCTCCCTGTTGGAAGAGGGGAGATACACGCCATGAGCGTGCACCCACTTCATACAGACAACACGGTGGCGAAGTTGATTTAGTGGTACAGTTTGCCCAAAAGCTGAGGGCGCTTCACGAAGGTGGTGTCTCACCCAGTAGGCTGTAGGCGCCATCATGCAGGTGGACCACCCACCCTCCACCACAGATCCTAAATGAAGTGGCTTCGATACCTTCCCTCTCCCCCCATATATACGGCGAGAGTGTCATCTCAATGCAAGCTAACTTTTCCACCCTGTGCACTTACGGAAACAACGCCTTTGCTGTGCCGGTATGTCAGCCCTGCACTCAGTTGTTCATTGTTCCGTTAACTCTGTTGCCACGCAGAAGCGTCAGGGAAAACTCCCCATGAGCCCTCATTCAGATAGGAATGCGAAATGGGGGGTCGCTACCGTTGGAAGTCGTAGAGCATACGATACAATATCTATGGAGCGATCCTCCCAGCCTCTTGTCCTGTGCGCTCACCTGCCGAGCGTTGGCACACAGGAGCCGATTTCTGCTTCGACGTGCGACTATTCTGACTATCCGCAGTGCAGAGGACCTGCAACTGTATGGTCGTGTCCTAACGTCCAAACGATCCCGTGGGCTCCTTGCGAAGATTCGTATCTTGCGGATAATCGACAATCCCGCCAAACCTTTCGTGCATACGCTCCCGTTGATTCTCCCTCCGCATTATCTTCCCGAAGTGAAGACGCTCATGTTGGAGGGTCTCGACTGGACTCTCTCAGGCCCCCACATAACGTTCTTCAACAGGCTAGCCAACTTTCCCTCTGCTACGTCCTTCTGCCTGCACAACTGCTTTCTACGCCCTATCTCACACGTGATGCGACTCGTACGAAGCTTTCCAAAATCGCAGCATGCTATCGAAAGATGCCGCGTCACCAGTTATTTTCCCCAAGACGCCGTAGCTTTCGATTGCGTAGCGGTCGGACCGGAATACGACCAAGAGGAGCACCCACTCATGCACCCGGGAACAAGGCACAAGACACTGCAAGAAGGTGAAGTGCACCACCGAGTAGCGCCACACCACTCTGTATTCATTCTTAACCAGCCTTCCGCATACCCCACATCCCGCGGGTCTACACTCTATCGGCCATGCGCCCCGAACCACGAAGCTATGCGCCGCCGAGGCGTACAAAGAGCGAGCCTATCCCTTTGGGGCACTCGCCTCAAAATCTGCTACTCGAAGACGGTCAGCCACACGAACTCTTGGAAGAACCTTTACCAGTGGAGGTGGGCGTGTATTGTTTGCTTGATCAGCAGGTACTGAGTTGGTTCCCTAGGACATCCATGCCTATTCAGTTGCAGCGTCAACTCCCATAGAGAGGGCCTTGCATCTAGCCGAAACAAAGCAGCAGGGTTGTGTGCGTTCCGGGGAACGATCTGCCGACAGCGAAGGACAGTATATGTCCGAGAAGGGAGGTTGTATACACAAAACAAAGACATATATTACGCCCCATGTGTTAAAGACACCTCTTGGCGTCTCCGGCAAAATGGTCGTGTCCATGAACATCTATTTCATGATTCTGTAAGCATTCTCTTACCACGAGTTTCCATAACTGACCGGATTATCAGTTCGCTTACGATAGTTCGCTTGGGCTGTGCCTCGACGTTCGTGCTACTGTTCGTCACGCATCATTGTTGGTTCAGGGCGTACTAGGATCCATATGCCTGTGTTGCCACCATGGGCTTTCCTCAGGTACCGATTAATCTTGTATGTGCTCTCTTGTGTCAGCTTAGTTCCATGTCGTGAATCAATGATAAGCACTGTGACTATGTTATATTACACAACCCGGGCTTGCTAGTGAGTCCTGTCTGCTAGTGATCTCTCTCGACACGATAGAGAAACGTTGAAAAGCCTACGAGTGAGGCCGCAGGCCGCAAGGCGTGCTACAAGAGATTTGGAGGGCAACGGGTTCACCGTTTACACGATGCGATTGGCCGATGCCAAGCTGAGTATCCTTGTGACTGTTGAAGAAACCATGGAATGCTGGCTTGAGGCAATGGTCGACATTGGGTAAATTTCTTGCATTTCTATCTGCAGGTGCCGTATTTGCTGCACTTGCGAATGGATCGCTTTCTTTGAGTATGAATGGAAACGCGTGCCCCTCCCGTTCCCGCATTGCCACCTCGAACTCGCCTTGCAATGACCGCCGGTGTTCAGATTTTCTAGTGGGACTCGAGTCACGCTCACTGATACCCTTTCTGAATGCGGCGTTCTGCTCGCGCTGAACCCAGACCTTTCCACAGGGCATTGCGACTCGGAGCGTTCTGCCCCGACCGTCATGTAGCCGTCAATACTCCGAGTGCTCCCAAAGTCAAATTTGCTTGCCTCTGGCGGAAGCTGCACCTTCCTGCGACCTACATAGTATTGCATGCGCTTGTCTCGTTCGGTACAATTTCTCATTTATGACATCTACTCTCATCTCGCCGCTGGGTCCCATTGGCACGAGATATCGCCTGAGTTACTGAGAATAGGGCCGTCACACAGGCTTGTCGAACGAGACAACAATACTCGGTACCATGCCATTGGAGTGCCTTCCGCAGAGTCCCTTGGACTTTTTTTTTCATCTGTTGTGTGCTCAATCAATTCCATACGGTGTCAATGAAGTATGAGGCTTGTGTGATCATGTCCAATTGTATTGACAGCCTGCGGACATCAGCAAATCGTGCATTTGTCTGGCGCCACCTGAAGAGCCTGGGACGTCTGTAGCATCTGGGGGCGGTCTGACAATTCTGGCTGTCTGCCGGCTTCCCGCAGTTTGGTTACCGGCATCACTGATGAGTAATTACTAGAGTCTCAATGCACATCTTATGTTGTATTGATCAATGATTCGTTCTGTTTTGTCATAGCCTAGCGCGGGTAATCACTCCAGTAATCCAAGTCATATACTACACTAGTATTTGGGTATGGAATGACAAAGGGAATTGGACACCTTAGAACCTGTGCCCCCACACTCTGCATTGTGCTCATGTCGAGCATGTTCTCAAGCCATGCGAAGGGCTGGCCAGATGACGAGGACTCAAATGTGCGTAGACGAAGGCAGCAGAGTGGCTGCCCTGAACTAGCCGATTTGGTGTGGCACCACAGAGACGCCCGGGATTGTGCTTCGCTGGCACTGAACCGCCATCAGTGTCCGTCCCGCTCCCGTTACTGTGATGCTCCCTAGTTGCAGGTGAGTGTAAGGCATGCATAAGTACTGACTGACATACATAATGTGTACAGTAGGTTGCACGAAACGTGAGCAAGTGGGCAGGCGAGCAGGCGGGTGGGCAAGTTGTCGGGCAAGCGGACGAGTAGGCGAGTGGGCGGGCGAGCAAGCAGGTGGGTGAGCAAGCGAGCGGGCAGGTGGGCGAGCAGGCGGATGGGCGAGCAAGTGGGCAGGCGGGTGGACGGGCGAGCAAGCAGGCAGGTGGGTGAGCAAGCGGGCAGGCGGGCAGGCGGGCGAGCAAGCGGGTGGATGGGCAAGCAAGCTGGTGGGCGGGCGAGCAAGCAGGCAGGTGGGTGGACGGGCGAGCAAGCGGGCGGGCGGGTGAGCAAGTGGGCAGGCAGGGGGGCGGGCGAGCAAGCGGGTGGATGGGCGAGCAAGCGGGCGGATGGGCGAGCAAGCGGGCGGATGGGCGAGCAAGCGGGCAGGCGAGCAAGCAAGTGGGCAGGCGGGTGGACGGGCGAGCAAGCAGGCAGGCGGGTGAACAGGCAGGCAGGCGAGCGAGCGGGCGGATGGGCGAGCAAGCTGGCGGGCGGGCGAGCAAGCAGGTGGACGGGCGAGCAAGCGGGCAGGTGGGCGAGCAAGCGGGCAGGCGAGCAAGCAAGTGGGCAGGCGGGCGAGCAAGTGGGCGGGCGGGTGAGCAAGTAGGCGGACGGGCAAGCAGGCGGGCAAGCAGGCCTCACTGTATAATAGGACCTGCAATATAATTGATTTTGATCTATCTATATACAACCTGAACGGGGCCCGGGTGTCTGCAGCGCGTCTGAGAAACTCTGAGGGGTCTGAGCTCAGAAATGAATCTACTTACATCAGATGTAGTGTCTGTAGCATCTGAGAGATCTGGATATCTGCCCCAGACACCTCAGACGCTCTCAGACAAATTGCGCGATCTGCTGATGGACGGTGACAACACACAATGTCGTCCCAGATATCTCAATTGGAACTCAGTTGTCTCTTCCTTCTCTCGCCCATCGCAAAGGTGCCTATGTCTTCCTGCACGGTTCCTAGTAGTTCTAGTCCAACACAGGACTTGATGCTAGTTCTCTACATGACTCCCTCGATTCCATCCATTAAGGTGGACTGGTCACTACCTCGATATAAGGCAGAGGCTCGATTCCGGAAGTGAAAGAGTGCTGGATACACAGGGATGACCAACTGCTCCGCCATCACCGTGACTGGCTCGAAGACAGCGGCCACATTCAAGTTGCCACCTAGTCATCGCCATCTTCGCATACGGAAGTCTGAACGACACGGACAAGCTTTTGATCACCGTCTACAAAGTTATGCATTGGTCTACGGACGCATTGGTACAACCACCACATGTAGGACTGAGTTGGGGAGGCTACGAGCAAAGTATCTTTACACAGCGGTCTCTGGTTTATATAATCCCACCTTGAGCGGCAGCTCCGGCCTGGTGCTCTCCTTACCGACAGTGGGGTACATGACAGCGCCAACGTTCCATTCAATTTGCTTCTGACCGAGGCCGAAGGTGAAATTGGAGACTAGAACAGACAGCACGACCTCTTCAGAGCAATGAGCATCTCTACATCGTGCATCAGTATAGAGAAACGCACTCATCTCCATCTCAGAGAACTTGAATCCACTATATGATATGCGCGTAAGTACCCGTAGCTATCCTGAAGCTAAGAATAGACAGAACATACATGCAAGCTCGCTTTCCACCGGAGAACGTCATCCTATACAGCAGGGAGTCAATATGCCGCTCCCGCAATGTTTAACGTTTCACCTACAAGTTAGAATATACACCAGGAGTACGGGACTCAGTGACCGCAGCCGGGAGGGGTGAGAGCCAACGCTCCGGCTTCCACTCGAGAGCATCTTCGCCCCACTTCGCCTTGCTCATATTGGATCCGATAAACCCAACCAAACACTGCGAGCCTTTGGCGACGGGTATTGCATCCATGATCTTCCCGTCCGTGGTGCGCACGGGCTCCGCCAGCGGAAGGACAGTATCCTTGTTGGCACTGCCAGTTATCGACATTAGTATTGCTCGATCGTCTTGCGCGTGTACTAGCACTTACATCCGGAAGAGAATGGTCGCCGGTGGATATCTGCATGATGTGCCAAATGAAGGTCACGTACAGTCAGAGCATTCACGACGTACAGCCTGAGAGTCTCCCTGATAGTGGCGTCGAGAATAGGCAGCCTGTTGAGATCGTCGTACGACAGTCCTTTAGCAGCCTGCGCGTTGAGCAGCTCCTCCCTGAGCTTTTGCTGGTGCTCAGGATGTTGAGACAAGACTGTCAAGATGCGGGAGAGAGCGTTCGAAGTCGTGTCCAGCCCGGCCAGGATGAACATTCTTGATATGAGTCAGTCCGCGAACTCCGAGGAAGCAGGGATGGGTTCGTACGACATCTGTGCAACGACCTCTTCTTCGGGTAGCCTGTCTTTCTCATCCGCCGCCGCGTTCGCACGTACTGAGTCATGGAATGTTAGCATTGGGCGCCAGACGATGATGCACAGACGTACGCAAGATACTGATTATATCTTTCCCTTGCCCAACCTGCTTGACCATCTCCGCATCACCCTTCGCCAACGCACGTTTCTTGTCCGCGTATATTTCCTTTGACCGCTTGTCCAATGTGCTAATGGTCTCGACCAGCTCTTGTATACGAGGATCGGCGGAGAAGACCTTGAGGACAATCTGGCGAATCCATTCGGGTGCGCCATCGAAGAGTGGGGCCAGTTGACGAATGAATACTACAGCGTCGAGCTTCGGACTAACGCCAAGTTCACGGTCAGTGACCCACTATTTGATGCATAAGATACCGGTACGTACATAAGTGTCTTGAGGGCTTGACCATATGAATCGGGGCGATCCTTCACGAGCGGATCGAACGAATATCCCAGAGTCCCTTGTCCGATCAGCTCCAGAGCAACCCGACCAAGCCAGGAGAGCATGTCTAGCTCCTGTGGTCCATCAGAGACCCGCGCCCTGACTGCCTCTTGGAACTATGGGCGAGTTAGTGTAGGCATTGGCGACGCTACAAGTGTACACGCGCACCTTATGCCCTAGGTCGTAAAACAACGGCAACATATCGCGCATATGATTGACGGAGAATACGGGATTGAGCATCTTGCGCTGCCGGCCGTGGTGAGTTCCTAGAGGGCGTATATGACTTCGGGAAGATATCAAATAGTGAGAGCTATCATACCAAGAGTTGACAGAAGGCAAGTGCCGAACACGGTCCTGTTAACGCTATCAAGGGGCTCAGTGGCACCGAAGTGATATTCTCAAGAAAGGCAATATTCACTTGATAAATTCGCTGCTCTCTTGGAATATGTTCTCATCCTTAATCAACATGGTATGCAAAGCCTTGGGGTCGGAGACGTAGAGGATGGGCTCCTGTTGTGCGTGATTGAGTCGGCAGTTCTCATAAGTTCAAAGGCTCCATACCCCGAAGAAACCGTTCAACTTCGTGACCGGGCCATAGTCCAAAGCGATGTGTCGTTGGTAGTCGACCGCATCCCGGGAGTAGAAACGCTTCAAATTACCTCCATAGAAGCAACGTCAGTTGTACAATATTGCAGTAAAGAAAAATTCAATCAAACTTACCGCTCCAGAAGGATTCAGATGGGGGTCCTGGTATTTTGCTGACTGCTAGCAGAGCAATGCGAAGTCGAACGTAGGAGAGGAGCCTCCAGAGGACAGTCCCGAACACGGCGATGACGATGAGGGAGAGCAGAACATATCCCGTAGGGGACCAGATATTCAACATCTTGCTGAACGACGACATGGATCCGGACAATCCCACGTCGCTGATATACTAGGAAGTGAGAAGGTCAGTAGCGTACACAATGATGAGTGTTCGGCACGCACTCCCGCCCGTGGGCATCAGCAGCCACTACGTTACGCACAATCTATTCACAGGCACTCTCGCTTGAGCTCTCACCATTGAATCGGGATTCGAATCGGCAGCTTCTGGTGGATCGTAAAGAAGTCGCTTCTCGAAATATGCGCTCTGGCATACGCTGCCTACAGATACGGCCTGAACCCTGGGCCAGCCTGTTCTTTTACGCATCCGGGCCGCAGTAATTTGTGAATCGCCGTGAGCAGTATGAGTCGAGTTTTTCTAGCTAGCACATTGCTTTCCTGACCCGTGGTGGGGAGCTGCAGCCTCGGGAATGGTGGGTACTGCCGGATATCTGGGCGTTGCTTTCTTTGTGGCACCGGCGGAGGTGCGCACACTCCCGTAGCTTCTCACGATATGACTGGGCCCATAGTACGTAGGTGGCCTCGTGTCGAGACTTCGCATTCGCCGCCGGTTGCCCGTTTGTAATGATATGCCTGTTAAATTAGCGGCCGTGTCAGGAAGGTCGTAGGAATGTGCATATTGAATACATGGTGGGCTCACGACATCGTCAAGAAGGCTAGCACTTGCAGTTCATTATGTAGCAATGATAGAGATTGAATACCGATAGTCTGTGGCATGGACTGCGACAATGATGAGTAACCTGGTGGAGACGTTTCATCATGCGATAATCCCCGAGCGGATCATAGGGCACGACTCGACCACACGCGTCCGTGGACGTCGGAGCGATGCCACTCACCAATGCCTGGATAGCCGGTATTGTATGGTGGTCCAAGATCGAATCGAGGGACAATGCCGCACGGCCTAGCTGATAATAGCGTGCCGCGTCATTTGATGGCATACTATCGTCCAAGTTGAGAAGGCATCCCATGGCGAGGGCCATGAAGAGGACCGAGAGCTTGTGCGAATAGTCCGGATCTTCGCGATCGTCACACCTGCAATCATGTACGTACCGGGCAGAGGATGTTGTCTATATGGTTGTCATGGCATACAATGACAGTTTGCTTGGCTTGCCGTATGGTGGATTATAATCGCTCTCAAACTATGGTGAGCCGTGACGATGCGCGTGCAACCACTCGGATATTGACACTGAACGAACCTTGACGCCCCGGCGGGTCCACTACTCCTCCCGGGCAAGGCCCCACTGGCATGGGACGCAATGACTGTTTCGGGATGCCCACATGCCTGCTCAAGACAGGGAAGATCCATACCTACAGTGCTTGATCGGTGCTCGCGCTGTGTGTATATTCGTCCTTGAAGGTGTTGGAGATACTCCGAGTCGGACTGTACCGTCTTTGAGCAATGCCAGCCGTCACCACGATCAGGATCCTTCCACTGAGCTGTTTTATTTCCCTCCTATTGTTTGTCCTGTTGGGGATTCCCTGTGAGATGTTTAATAAGTTTTGGCAGCGTCAGCTGGCATCCCCGGCGGGGTGAACTTGAGTTGTGCGTGGCTGTATAGGCGCTCGCAGAGATGTCCACGTGTGACCCTAATGTCCAGACAGACTCAAACACCTTCCTTACGCTGTCCCGAATCCTGCCACTCGGGCATTCTGTTCGTGCCTGCATTAACAGTCATTCATCCGTTATAATGAACACAGTCTGCGTAACAACAACACTTCTCAGTAGCACCAAAGTAGCAGCAAAAGTTATGATAACTACATGACGAAAGGATTTCCCGCGTCGTCAAGCTTAAGGATGGCACGCAGGTATGCATGGTCATTGTTAGCGTCAGCCTGCTCGTCCTCATCTCCCGATTTCATCACCCGGGCACTCTTCTCTGCAATATGCGCGGTGACCGCATCCGCTGCGAATGCCCCCTCCTTGCTCCAACCCGCCTTCTCGTCCCAGATCAGCGCGGAAAGTGGCAGGGTACCGTCCTCGAGCGCATGCGCGAGCTCTGCGAGGTACGCATAGTCATTCTCGTCCCATCCAGAGACAGGGGTACGCGTCTGGACGACGGCGACGAAGGCCTCGTACACGAAGCGCGTCGCGCGGTCGGGGCGGGAAGACTGCGCCTTGAAGACGCGGGTGTCGACCTCGGCGTCTGCGGCGGCATCCTTCTGGAGGTTGTCGTAGCGGACGGCCTTGGAGTTGAGCTGGGTGAGGTGGCTCTTGTATACAGTGAACTTCATCACGGAGGCAGGCTCGATGGACCAGTGGTTTCCGCGGTCCCTGCGAGCTTGGAGGCCCGACACGAGTTGCGAGCCCTGCAGCAAGACCCACGTCTTGTTGGCGGGCCATGCGGCGTCCTTGACGGAGAACGTAGAGATGCCACCCGTGTCTGCCAATGGCCATGTATACATGCAAGGGAGAAGAACGAAGCTGGGTGTGCTTACTAGGGTGAACATTGCCGTTGGCATCGACTTTGATGTCCTTCCCTTCGCGCACGTTGTCGAAACGAGGCGAAGTGGTGTTTCCGCTGCGATAGAGGTTGGTGGTGAGAGACATTGGTACGTTGCTTGCTGTGCTACGTCTATGTGCGAGGCGTGCTGAGATAGCTATGGCGTAGCGGCCCATTTTATAGCCTGGAGCCATAACAGGGGTGATATCCACACCATCGTGCATGCGGCCCATTACGCTGTACAACGCATTGGAGTGTGGTGTGCTAGGTAAGCCTCGTCCCCATGTGCTCTTACAACTCGATCAGTTGGTAAGTTCTACATTTGTAACCCTCTTTCTAGTAATGAGGGCACCTTCGCAGAATCGCAGAATCGCACGCCACCTAGAGTGCATATTCAGAGAGCCTCAGGGTGCAGCGATTTGATGCTGATGCTTCCGGTGCGCATCGAACCCGTTATGCTTGTTTCCCGCGGGTCTGGTGCTCTATTCTATCCCCCCGTACGCGCAGAATCTTCGCCAATTATTCCCCCTTGAACGTTCGCCACCTTCTCATGGCGGCTTTCTCAGCCAGCGAAGTCCAACAGCCGCGAAATGTGTCCGGTTCTAGCAGGGCTCGGAGCAGAAGAGCAGACTTCGACAACTGTATGCAACTCAAAGGCGCGAGCAGTATGCCTTTTGCACCTGGTCAGATGAATGATCACTTGCATCACATCGTATCGCTCACATGTACAGTACGTTTGCCGTTCTTTTTCGCACTCCCTCCTATACCATAGGGCGTTCTGCATTTGCCAATGGTCCCTAGCTGCTACCGCCCGCCCAGACTGGTGAGTCTACAACCACAAGTTGTACTCACAAAGCCAGTCGTTCCGACCCACGCTTCCCGCGCTGGACCCAGACGTAGACTACAGAGAATCTGTCCTGGCAGCAATGCAGCAGTCACTATATTGATGGCTCTCAGCTGGCAGATACCCCAAAAGACTGCTACGGCTCATGTAGTCGTGACCACGTAGTCGCGACTATGTTCTTCTCAGTGCGCGGTTCGTGTTCTCACTGATCAAGTCTGCTCCTATTACTCCGCTGCGCTATAGGATATCACATGAGCTATGAAGCATGCGCAGGGCATATCGGACAGGACTACGCTACTCGGTATTCAGCCATCAAGGGGCTTTCCACAGAACATCTTACGTCGCCACGCATTGTGCGCCCGGGAAATTGCATACAGCATGAACAACGCATGCCATGGAATGTGGCACCGTATGACAGCCTTCAGCGACAAATGCAAAACACGGTACTCAATTTAAAACCTCGCGCCCAACGTTCATCAAGCTCATCTCAGGCCTCTTATTCGGGACCCGGGTCTACAGTCGACATCCTCGCCCTCGCGAAGGTGTCTGTGCCTTACGTTCCGTTGCAATTCAAGTCAACCCAATCAGGATTGGTTTTTACTGCTGTCGGCCCTCCTACAATCCAAATGCTACGAGGACTCTGGTGAGGTTGCGGACGGGACGTCAACATGAAAGCACCTGGTGGACCGCAGTGCCGTAATACGCTTGCAAGAATAGCATGCATACGGCAGTTCATGCCTATTCTCTAGTTGTATGGTATGCCCGTCCGTTGCTTCTACCGGCTGCAACTTCGTTGAAAGACTGTAGTCGGCGGCGGGTTCACTCCAAGATATGCCAGTAGTGAGCTGTACTACGCAATGACACCACTCCTCCCCGCCATTCTTCCCGAGCAGCGTGCACTTGTTCTCTCCATCGATGAAAATCAGGCTTGAAATTGTACGTACGTACCGTGTTCGAAGTGTTGACGCCAGAGGGAGGCATCGAGGGTGCTAGCGGATAGGGAAGTCTTCGATGTCGCTTGTCTCATGTCACACTGACGTTTGTACCCACTAGCCCACTCAGCTGCGCCTCGTGCTTGCAACGGAGTGCAAGCCACTACCACATAGAGATTTAGGTGGATTTTAGGACGCAGACAATGGCAGCGCTGTTGTGAATGAGGTATAAAGGGAGAGCTTGAGCACAGCAAGCAGTAGAGCTCGCTCATCTCCCGCTTCTGCACCACTTGCATCTCTCAGTCCATTCGCAAGCATAATGTCGGCCCCTAAGACCACATGGGAAGATCTCGCCCGCCTGGGCTGGCCTAAGTACGATGTCTACAAGCGAGCCAACGCCGAGCGCGGCGGATCCATGAACAGTGAACGGGATCTCCACCTCAACTCGGGCGTCGCCGCGACTTACCAGTATGTAGTTACCGGCGCCGTGATGCATTCAGGGCTCACCTCGGGTTATTAGATGGTGGTCTTACAATGTCACCATTGGACAGCCTTACATTCTCGGCAGCGTCCCCAACTTTATCTCCCGCAACGAGACAGCGTGGCAGTACGACAACAGCAAAAACTCTCAGCCGTTCAGAGACTCGTGGAGCGAGTCCTGGTCGAACACGCGCAGCGCGACCTTAAGCGTTACTACGGGAGGTACGTGCATGACGTGCTGCGGTTCTACCCTTGTGCACAAAATTGAGCAACTGGCACGTTCCCCGCTTCCAGTCGCTATCACGTTGAACTACAGCATTACGATCTTCAACGTCGCGTCGTCCGGGTTTGACCTCTCCATCTCCACGGAGTCAACTTCGACCGAGAGCAAGGAAGAGCGCTACGAGCTTCAGCACACCTGGGACATCGAGTAAGACATTATGCATTCTGATGCAGCCCAACTTTGATATAACTCTTATTGAACGTAGGGTTGGCCCCTATGAGAAGATCTCGCTTATCCGGACTATTGCCACAGCCAGTGAGGTTACTCAGTATGGCCAAGTCTGTAGCTCTTCACCCGCGTCAAACCGACATAGCACTAACGTTCATTTCATATAAGGATTTCGGGCTTTCCGGCGACAGCTTGGTCGGCAGTACGTGTGGTCGTTCTGATTAGCGGTTTGTGCCCCTAACACTTACTTTCCACGTTTCGCTGCACAACAGCCGAGGGAAACAAGTGAGCATCTCTCTCAGCTCTCACCTCTGGTTCATCGCTGACGAGTAATCTCATCTATCAAGGTGGAACGGTCATTACTACTGGGTAAGACAGTGTCTACCCCCGTTCACGGAATTACATGATGGAGGCATTCTGCTAGGGAATGTACCTCAACCCGCTCCTCGGATCTCCCCGCGGCCGGTTGGATCTACAGGGTAGTAGCCGCAGCGTCACCTACAGCTTCACCCTCGTGCGCGAGGGCCCTAACGGCACTCAGAGGAGCCCGCTTCCCGTCGACCTCGAGGGTGACGTCACGAAAGGCAGCAAGAAGCCTTCTCCGGATGTTCTGAAGAAGTGGACTGACCAGGCGAAGCGGGCTGTTGGCGACGGTCCTGCTGCGTTCGTTGTTCCCGGCGAGAAGTAACCGTAGTGCGCCTACTACGATGCGACCCTTTGGTGGAGATGTATCTCACACTACTTCGAGGGCTTCAACAGCCCGGGGTCATTCACAGGATCGGATGTAACGTTGATAGCTGCTTGTACCACGTGAACGCGCCATATTGCCTTGCAGAGAATTGAGTGACATGAAAAAGAATGTTCGAAATGAAAGCGAGAGTAGCCAAGCAACCTGAGCCCGGCCGCACTGTCAATCCCCCTTCGAGAGGGTATGACTATGCTCTACGGACGTCTGAAAGAAGAACGATTCTGGATACGTTGGCGATCTGCAGTCAGGATCCATTATCTGATCATGAGTGCATGGCTCAAACGAGTCAATTATTATATGTTTCTACAGTACTGCATGCGTCATACACGCGCTGGGGTTCTAATGTATGCTGTGGTGGGATTGTTGGCCATCAATCTACTTATAGACGCTCTGGTACAGCCATCACGCTGAAGCGACTCATCCCCGTACGATGGGCTATAAGTAAGCATCTTTACGCAGCTGTTTCCGGTTTGTAAATCTCCACCTTGAGCGGCAGCTCGGGCTTGGTGCTCTCCATACCAACGGTGGGGTACATGACAGACCCAATGTTCCATTCGATTTCCTTGTCACTCAGCCTGAAGGTGAAATTGGAGATGAGGACAGAAAGCACGACCTCTTCAGGGGTGATTAGCACTTCTACGCGATATGTAGTCAAGGGACGCACTCATCTCCATTTCCGAGAACTTGAAACCGCTGTACACATTGAGCGTGAGCATGACTAGTACTTCGGGACTGATGGACACAAGCAGAACATACATGCAAGCCCGTTTCCCTCCAGAGAACGTCATTCTGTGTGGTAGGTCTCATGAGCGGCTTCCATGACGATGTATAGCATGGTACTCACAGGTTGGAGTAGACACCGGGAACACGAGATTCGGTGACTGCTTCTGGTAGGGGCGAAAGCCAGCGCTCCGGCTTCCACTCGAGGGCATCTTCTCCCCACCTCGTCTTGCTCATGTTCGATCCGATGAACCCGACCAGATACTTTGAACCTTTCGTTACAGGTATTGCATCCATCGTCTTCCCATCAGTAGTGTGTACGGGCTCGGAAAGAGGAAGGACAGTGTCCTTGTTTGCGCTGACAGATGGCATCCTGGCGTTAATAACACTGTCTGATCGAGTTCGCGTGTACTTACATTCGGAAGAGAATGGTCCCCGGTGGATATCTGCATTGCGCGTCAGACAGAGTCTCATACAGTAAGACATATAACAGCGTACAGTCTCATGGTCTCCCTTATGGTAGCGTCGAGAATAGGCAGTCGGTTCAGCTCGTCATACGATAGCCCTTCGGCGGCGTGCGCGTTGAGTAGCTCTTCCCTGAGCTTTTGTTGATGCTCAGGATGCTGGGACAAGAGGGTCAGGATCCGTGAGAGAGCGTTCGAAGTCGTATCTAGCCCCGCTAGGATGATCATCCTTGACATTAGTTAGCCCGTGGACTTCAAGGAGCAGGAATGAGTTCGAGTTCGTACGACATCTGTGCAATGACCTCTTCTTCAGGTAGTCTATCCTTCTCGTCTGCCGCCGCGTTCGCACGAACTGAGCCACAAGAGATCAGAACCAGGCGACGTATGATAGTGCGCGAACGTACGCAAGATGCTAATGATGTCTTTTCCTTGCCCGACCTGCTTGACCATCTCCGCGTCTCCCATTTCCAAGGCTCGCTTCTTGTCAGCGTAAATCTCCTTCGATCGCTTGTCCAATATGCTAATAGTCTCGAGCAGCTCTCGGATGCGACGATTGATAGAGAAGACTTTGAGAGCGAGGTTGCGAATCCAGTCCGGTGCACCCTCCAAGAGCGGCGCCAGCTGACGGATGAATATCACAGCATCCAGCTTTGGACTGAATATCGGCGACATGATCAGAGTGCTCCACCGTGTGCACGAGGTGCCGGTACGTACACAAGTGTCTTGAGGGCTTGTCCGTACGAGTCGGGGCGATCCTTCACGAGCGGATCAAATGAGTATCCCATAGTTCCTTGTCCAACCAACTCCAGAGCGACTCGACCCAGCCAAGATAGCATGTCGAGCTCCTGGGGTCCATCAGAGACTCGCGACCTGATCGCCCCTTGGAACTATTAACGGGTTAGTGCAGGTAGTGGAACGGCCCACCGAGATGGAACGAGCAGTACCTTATGCCCTAGATCATAGAACAACGGCAACAGATTGCGCATGTGCTGTACAGAGAATACAGGATTGAGCATCTTGCGCTGCCGGCCGTGCTGAGCCCCTACGAGGCATGTGGTAAGGCGGGGAGACAGATTAAGAACTGGGGGGATAACATACCAACGGTCGACAGAAGGCAAGTTCCGAATAGTATCCTGTTAACGCTATCGAGGGTCTCAGCGGGACACGCGAGAGATGTTGTCGGAAAAAGGCAGTGTTTACTTGATGAATTCACTGGTCTCTTGGAATATGTTTTCATCCTTGATCAACATAGCGTATAGAGCCTTGGGGTCGGAGACGTAGAGCAGGGGCTCCTATCATACATGAATGTGTTGGTGGCTGGTGTATACGTGCAAGTGTTCGTACCTCAAAGAAGCCATTCAATTTCGTGACTGGGCCATAGTCCAATGCGATGTGCCGTTGGTAGTCGAATGCGTCCCGGGCGAACAGACGTTTCAAGTTGCCTTGATGAATCCGATCAGCTTTGCAACACATCTGCCAATATACCACTAACTCACCGCTCCAGAAAGAATCTGACGAAGGGCCTGGTATTTTACTGACTGCTAGCAGGGCAATGCGCAGTCGTATGTAGGAGAGTATCTTCCAGAGGACAGTCCCTAACGAGGCGGTAATAATGAGAGTGAGTAGAGAATAGCCCGTAGGGGACCAGGCGTCCAACATCCTGCTGAACGGCGACGTCGAATGGGCCCGGTCCACGTCGTTAATATACAGGGATGTGACAAAGTCAGTGGCGTATACGCTAGTGACCGGCACACCATGATCAGGGTTCGGCTGGGCATCAGCAGCCGCTACGTTACGCAAGCAATCCACAGACACTCTCGTTTGAGATCTGACCTTTGAATCGCGCTTTGATTCGGTAGCTTCTTTTCGATCACGAAGAACTCGTCTCTTGGGATCCGCGCTCTGGCACACACTGCGTACAAATACAGCCCAAGATTCTGCGCACATGCGAGAGCGGCTTGTGAATAGAACGATCTCGGTGAACCTTTCTAGACAACATTTTGCTGCTACTGACGCCTGTCCATGAGCAGAAGTCGGACCCGGAAGTGCGCACGCTCCCGTTGCTTCTCCCAATATGATGGCATCTTCAGCGCCCATGAACGCGGAAACGTCGATCCACTCCAGTGACAGATACGCCGGGACAGAGAAGATGGAGAGAGGGGAGGTTCGCGACCGATGTGGGCTCGCAATACGTAGGTTGCCTCCTGTCGGGGTATCGTATTCGCCGTCATTTGCCCGTTTGTGATGGAGTGCCTAGGAGATACGTGGCAGTGTAAGCTGGGTCATAGGATGAGTGTAGGGATTGCTAGTACATACATGGTAGGCTCACAGTGACATTGCGAAGGAAGCTAGCTGCAAGTGTAGCTGCATCATATAGCAGTGAAAGGAGTAGAGCGATTATGTGACGTATAGTACATGCCCCACAAGCGCGCGTGGGCGAGATGTGGCCAGCACGGTTTGCGGAGCCGGCGCGCAGTACTAGCTGGGCCGCGATCGGCATGCACTCTCAGTGCGTTTCAGTGCTCGTGCGCTTCGTGCCAGCTTGCTATGCTGCTCCAATACAATCAGCCTAGGAGGTTCATCCTGGGAGTCCATATGCACGCAAGTCCCGTCGCATACCTCGTATCGAATGACATCCTCTGAATTATGATCACTGTCAAACCATCGCCAGTCGTGACGACACACATCATGCAGCAGAATCGATATCGACGAACCTCGTAAGTAGGCCCTTTACGCTCCACTACTCCTTGGTTTCCAGGTTGGTTCCTACTTACTTGGGACGCACAGGCTTATCCGTATTGCGCTTTCTTGAGCATGCAGAGACTGGGCATACAGAGACTACCCGTTCCGGCTAGATGGTGCTCGCATCGTGCGATTGTCTGTCGAGATGTCCGATGAGTTGCATTTGGAACCTAGACGCGTGTAGAGCCTGAGATGCCCACGTGACACCGGTGCCCACAGCAGTTCTTCAGTTCATGACATGTAACTCCACTTTATAGACACCTGTGGGTGTACTTGCTGTGCTGGCAGAGACGCGTAGTAGCAACGAGAAACCAGCCCATACCCATTCAACATGAGCATACTGAGCGGCCTCGAGCGGGACTTGCATAAGGAAGCCTGAACTTACATTTCGCATCTCGCTATGGAGTTCTGGCAGCAGGATGTCATTGGTACACTGCTCATTGCTAATCGTTACAGCTAAATCGTACATTCGGTGACATCTGCACAAAGGTCATGACACAACCGGCGACTCTACCGCGCAAGAGACCCTCAGAAGCGTGATCTATGCAGAGGCGAAAGCCTGAAAGCGGATGGCCGCGGACGCTGGGGCAACCTTCAACGGCGCAACACCCGGAGCCTCGCCGATGCCAGATGCAATGCGGTCGGACAGCGTTTGGTCGACGGAAGCGAAGTACGCAACTGCCCAGCATTTGATTGAGCTACTCTTCCCAGAGACGGGACGAAGAAGACGTACGGGTACGCTGCCTGACCTCCTTGCTCTTCGCGTTCTTGAGGTGAACGACAACGTTGTGGACCAAGTGGTCCCTGTCGGTGTCGTTGAACACCTTCAACCAGAGGGCGCGCGGCTGCTCGAAATCGACTGCGTGAAGGGAAGATCGCTGAGCATAGATCCTACGCGATGCGATAGGATGGGAATGTACTCACGCTCCGTCACGAAGCTCAAGTCCGTGTTGGCGTGACCGAGCCAGATCTCGTGCTTCACGTTCTCGTACGGCTTCGGCTTGTACCTGCAGGCCGCCACTATCAGCCGCCGTGGTCAGATGTGCGTCCAGGTGACACTCACTTGAGCGGGACGAGACTGCTCTGGTAGTTCGGGCGAGCACCCTGGCTGATGAACGTCATCGCACCGTCACGCTGGAAGTTCGCAACCGGAGCAACGGGTGCGTTGACCGGGAGCTGGTTGTAGTTCACACCGAGGCGATGTCTGTGGGAAAGAAGGATGCTTTAAGGACCACTCCTACTAGACGGAAGGCAATGCTCCCACTCACCTGTGGGTGTCGGGGTACGAGAACAGACGAGACTGGAGAACAGGGTCAGCTGAGGCCTCGATACCCGGCACCGTATGCGATGGCGAGAAGGCAGCCTGCTCAATCTCCGCGAAGTAGTTTTGCGGGTTCTCGTTGAGCACGAGCTTGCCGAAGGGGCGCAAGGGGTACTCTTTGTGCGGCCAAATCTTCGTCAGGTCGAGGACGTTGTAACGGAACTTCTCCGCCTGTTCCGCAGTCATGGTTTGCTGTACGGCGCCCGATAGTCAGTTACTGCCACCCTGCAGAGAGGGGTGGGGAAGCGCGATACATACCACGTACACGGTCCAGGTCGGGTAGTTGCCCTCCTCGATCGCCTCGAACAGGGATTGGATGCCGTAGTCGGGGTTCTCACCGGCAAGGCGGCCAGCCTCCGGCTCCGTCAGCGACTTCGCACCGCCGTCCTTGATAACGTGGATCTGGACGTAGTGGAACTTGCCATCCTTGTTGACGAACTTGTACGTGTGGCCCGAATAACCGTGCATGTTGTGGTAACCATCGGGGTGTCCACGGTCGGAGAACAGGATCATGACCTGGTGAATCGACTCCGGGTTGAGGGAGAGATAGTCCTGTGGAAGGCGATCAGCACCAGTCTACAATAAAAAGACGACAACATACCCAGAACATGTCCGCATCCTTGAGGTGGGTCTGGGGATCACGCTTCTGAGTGTGAATGAAGTGCGGGAACTTGGCGGGGTCGCGGATGAAGAAGACAGGGGTGTTGTTGAACACCCAGTCAAGGTTGCCCTCGTCCGTCTTGATCTTGATCGCAAAGCCTAGTACGTTGGGTAAGACGAAGACAACGGAGGCAGCAAACCACTGGATCTCATACCTCGGGGATCGCGGGCGGTGTCCGCAGAACCGGACTCGCCACCGACAGTGGAGAAACGTACAGTCGCCCTCGCCTTGTTGCCCACCTTCGAGAAGATCGAGGCGCAAGAAAGGTCGGTGATGTCGTGGGTGACCTCGAAGTATCCGTGAGCACCCGCACCCTTCGCGTGCACAACACGCTCTGCATAGCTCGGCGATCAGCAGATCCTTGTGCGATCCTCCATGTGGATACATACCAGGGATACGCTCACGGTCAAAGTGGGCGAGCAGGTCGATGTGATGGAAGTCTGTGTGGCATTGGATGAGGCAAACCCGCCGGGATCATCAATCTGATTGCGTACCCTGGAGGAGGAGACCACCGTGGAGACCGACGCGTTGGGCAGCGTACGGTTCCGCTACCGGTGCACCAGTCGAGGTAGTGTAGACAGCATTGTCCTGGCTGGCGAAGACCTGCTTGGAAGGCATACTGAACAATTTCTCTTCTCAACGAGATATACGAGGCGCAATCTCTATCCGAAGAGGAGAGGTTGGAGGGGTGGGAGAGGCCCAGGGGGCTATTTAAATTGCGGCGGCCTGCGTCAAGCGTTTCTCAGCGAAGCGTGATCTTCTGCGTGCGCGAATGCGAAGGAGCGGTAGTCAGCTGGTCGTGAACACGCACTCTGGCTTCGACTGGCCCCTTTGAGGGATTTGACTAAGTCGAGATGTGACCTGCGCATCTGGGTCACGGGACCCTGATTCAGCAGCCTGTCGCAGCGCGACGAATTGTAACGAACTCACTCAGCCACTTGCTCGCCACTACTCCTCTCCGTGACCATCGCAGGTGAAATTCCATCAGCTAGGCGGGGCAACTTGAAAGCGCTGCCCCGACTGGTCTATACGAAGACCCGACAGATCGACTTGCTTTAAGTCGTATCGCCGTAGCGGAAGCGTCACGCAGCCGCTTGTCAGCAAAAAAACCGTGCAGGTTGTTTACATGGTGAACAATGGGCCGAGGAAACGTATAGAGGCCGTTGACCTCACTCACTCGGCACAGCACAACGGGTCCCTGAGTGGCCGGATCTGTCCAGTTCATTAGGCGGCATGGCCGGGTCCAGTGAGAGAAGTGCGGAACGTACAATGGAACACGAGTATCGATGAGCGCGACGCAACACAATTCTGCCAACTCTGAGGAAGATATGAGGACCACCACGAACACCGCGCGCTCGAACCATTCAGAGCGGTCTCCATACTCATCTCGCATCCATCCGCCAACCAGCGTGCGGCTCACGGTCAGCGGATGCTTCAGAGCCTAGTCCATCCGACTAGCAGTATGCTTCGAAGCACTAGCCGGGCCCGCAACGACGAACTCCATGGCGCTAGCTCGATCATGAGACTCCTACCATTGTCATGTCGCAGTGAGGCCGGAACAACTAGGACGTGCACAGCTTCATGGGAACAGTCCACCAGTCCAACAAAGAATACACCACACCCCACGAGTCATCGATAGCAGCGTGGCTAGAGGGTGCGGAACCTGCAGGGCAGCGTCTGCTTAGGAGCCCGCATCGGCCCCCGCTAGGAGCAGGCAACCTACGTGATTGAGCAGCACGTTCTAGGCGATCTGTATCACGACATTCTCCGACAGCGAGGCACGGGGACCAGAACAAGCGCAGCAGGAAGCGTTGTGCCAGAGGGCTGTCCAAGTGGCTGACCAGGTCATCATCAACGCTTCTCTTGGCTCCGTGCTTGCGCAGGACGGGACAGCAGATCTGATCCTAGAATGCGATGACTGGTAGATACGGTGGGAACGATGTTCGTAGCCTGTGAAGGTGACGCGTCCACCAACAGTACCATTCGCCGGCACCTGGTCCGCGTTCAACATGGTCTCCGGTATTCGCAGAATTTGCTCAGCGTTGTCGGAGCCGGAAGAGATGTACGCCGTCGCAGACGGCCGGAGTTGTGGATGAAGCGAGCTCATGAGAGAGACGTATCTTCCGATCCTCTCACGTCGACGTCTCAGTATCTTACAATAGCTCGGACGTCGTCTGAGTGCTACCAGTGAGCAGCGCGTAGCTACGAAGAAGTTGTGAATAGTTGTACTTCTGATCAACATGACTCTTCAATTGGCAATCGAATTGGAGGCACGCACCATTCTCTCTATGCTCTCATCCCCACGGCACTGCACCTATGCTATGAGTGAACATGGGGACGGTTATGTAGTAAGAGATAGGCTACGGATACTGACACGGAACAGCTAGGCAAACTCCCGTCGTGTGATGTCCTTCGGTCGATGACCATTCGGAAGACGCTGCCAGAAGTATAGAACACAGTCTTGCTGCGGAGGTCGTTCCTCCGATGCCTGGCATGACCCAGGCCTTCCGCCACGAAGCCTCCAAAGAAGTGCGGAAGTAGGCACCTAGTACACGCGTAGTGTATCATGCGCGTCGAGCACTTTTTCTGGTCGCTTCTGAAGAATTCACATGAGCCATCGAAGGAGCCAAGGAACGCCTCTGAACTCACGGGCAACGGAAGCACCGACGCTCTTCGCACGCAGTGTCATGCCAGTACGACGTACGCCTCGAGGCCACTCCATCTTGCGCTCCAGTTCAGTGGCACACGCAAATTAATACTATGTCTCCCACACGGGTTAGCAGAGACGAGGAGGACTGCTGAATGGACATGGTAGTTCCGACCAAGACGAGTGTTTTGCTTTGAAGCGACTCAGATATAGTCAGTGGGAGAGAGTAAGTACTTGCTAACAAACAGGCGCCCAACTCCGCGCAACAGTGGCCAGCTGGGCGCCTGCTACCCTTGCCATTTTCCTTCTCCTTGTCTTCTCGATCTGCGCGCCGGCTGAGTCTCTTCCTTGCGAGTTGGTTAACAAACATGAGCTCCAATGACCTATTCTCATTCTTGGACGATGCACCGGCCGAAGACGTACCCATGGACGAGCCTGTCGACTTGAGCGCGCAAGCCGAAGGGCGGAAACGGAAAGCAGAGTCCACGAGCCTGCCAAGGCCACCGTCTCCGGAGGCCAACGGCATGGACGGTACAGGAGACGATGGCCCTCCACATAAAAAGTTACGGGCTGCTTCCCCGAAACCGATGGTCGTCGACGAAGTCGAGATTGAGGCAAAGCGAGAGGTCGCTGCCAGTGCGGGCTTGACGGGAACCGCGGAGGCTGGCTCGCGTCTTGAACTCAGGCATCAGGTTCGGCATCAGGTCGCTGTTCCTCCGGGATATCCGTATGTGCCTATCGCGAACCATGTCCCCCCAGCAAAGCCAGCACGCGAGTACAAATTCACCCTCGATCCCTTCCAACAAGTCTCTGTATACGCTATTCAGCGCAACGAGAGTGTGTTGGTATCCGCACATACTAGTGCTGGAAAGACCGTCGTCGCCGAGTACGCTATTGCCCAATGTCTTCAAAACAAGCAGCGTGTCATCTACACGAGTCCCATCAAGGCTAGTAGTCGGGTCTATGTACAATATCTTCTCGTCCCAATAAAATGTTCTATAGGCTCTGAGCAACCAGAAGTACCGAGAAATGTTAGCTGAGTTTGGGGATGTCGGCCTTATGACGGGAGACGTGACAATCAATCCTTCAGCAACATGCTTGGTCATGACGACAGAAGTACGTCCAAATGTGTTTAAATGGTCCCCCATGCTCATACCCTCCGTCCAGATCTTGCGGTCTATGCTCTACCGAGGATCCGAGATCATGCGCGAAGTTGCATGGGTCATCTTTGACGAAATTCACTATATGCGAGATAAAGAGCGTGGTGTGGTCTGGGAGGAGACCATCATCCTCTTGCCGCACACGGTGCGCTACGTCTTCCTTTCCGCGACCATCCCGAATGCGATGCAGTTCGCAGAGTGGATATGCAAGTCGCACGAACAACCGTGTCACGTCGTATATACAGACTTCCGGCCAACACCGCTCCAGCACTACCTGTTCCCTGCCGGCGGAGAGGGTATCTACCTCGTTGTGAACGAGAAGGGCGAGTTCCGCGAGGATAACTTCAGCAAGGCGATGGGCATGTTGCAAGAAAGGCAGGGTGAGGATCCTGCAGATCCAAAGAGCGGGAAAGGCCGGAAGGGCAAGTCGAAGAAGGGCGGCGAGAAGAAAGGTACGGCAGTTTGTACCTCCGTTTTGCGCGTGCTAACATTCTCCAGGCCCATCCGACATACAGAAGATCGTCAAGATGATCATGTTGAAGAATTACAACCCAGTAATCATCTTCGCGTTCAGCAAGCGCGAGTGCGAGGGTCTCGCGCTCACAATGTCCAAGATGGAGTTCAATTCAACGGATGAACAGGATATGGTGACGAACATCTTCAACAACGCTATCGACAACCTTGCGCAAGACGATCGCAAACTCCCGCAAATTTCCAACCTCCTCCCTCTCCTGAAGCGCGGTATTGGCATCCATCATGGTGGGCTGCTGCCCATCTTGAAGGAGGTCATTGAGATCCTCTTCCAGGAGGGTCTTATCAAGGTCCTCTTTGCCACGGAGACGTTCTCCATCGGCCTCAACATGCCAGCGAAAACGGTTGTCTTCACCGCGGCACGCAAATTCGACGGGCGCGAGTTCAGGAACCTCTCTTCTGGCGAGTACATTCAGATGTCCGGGCGCGCAGGCCGTCGTGGCCTCGATGACCGCGGCGTCGTCATCATGATGTGCGACGAAAAGCTCGAGCCACAGGGCGCGAAGGAGATGATCAAGGGCGAGGCAGACAGGCTGGACTCTGCGTTCCATCTCGGCTACAACATGGTTCTCAACCTGATGAAGGTGGAGGGTATCAGCCCGGAATACATGCTCGAGCGGTGTTTTTTCCAGTTCCAGAGTAGCATGGGAGTGCCACTTCTTGAAGACGGTCAGTTTCTATACCACTCCAGGGTCCGCAGGCGCGATACGAAGTGCTGATATCTGTGCTGACAGAGCTTCGCCGTGAAGAAGAGCGGAAGCAGTCGATAGTAGTCCCTGATGAGGAGAGCGTCGCGGAGTATTACGAATACCGTCAGCAGCTGGACCAGATGGGTCAGGACTTCAGGGACGTCATCACGCATCCAAACTACAGCTTGCCGTTCCTCCAGCCGGGCCGTCTGGTGTGGGTGAAGTATAAAGACCTCGACTTTGGCTGGGGCGCTATCGTGAATTATCAGAAGCGCCTGCCGCCGAAGGTTCGTGACTGCGCTGTGTATGCGGCGGTTATGACTGATGTTTTGTCATGCCAGAACGTGCCCGTTGCGGGGTTGGATGACGTACCTCCGCACGAACAATACATCCTTGACGTCGTCCTCAATTGCGCTGAAGGTTCGTCATTACCAAAAGATCGGAACACAGCCGTTGCGACGCCCGGCGGAGTGCAGCCATGTTCGAAGGGCCAGAAAGGCACGCCGCTCGTGGTCCCTGTCTTTCTTGCGACGATCAAGGCTATCAGCCGCTTGCGCATCTTCCTTCCTAAGGATCTACGACCTCTCAATGCTCGTGAGACCGTGCAGAAGAGCATTCAAGAGGTACAGCGTCGCTTCCCGGATGGTGTTCCTCTCCTCGATCCCGTCCAAGACATGGATATCAAGGACGACAAGTTCAAGGCGCTCGTGAAGAAGATCGACCTCATGGAGAACAAGCTGGTTTCATCGCCCTTACACAAGGATCCGCGCCTCCCAGAACTTTATACGGCATACAAACGGAAACAGGAATGCCAAATGAAGATCCGTGAGCTGAAGAAGCGCATCCAGGCGACGAACGACATCCTGCAAATGGAGGAGCTGAAATGCCGAAAACGAGTACTCAGGCGACTCGGCTTCACCTCGAGCGCAGATATTGTGGACATGAAAGGACGTGTTGCGTGCGAGATCAGCACCGGCGATGAACTGCTCTTGACTGAGTTGATCTTCAACGGCGTTTTCAACCCCCTAAGCCCGGAGCAATGTGCAGGGCTACTCAGTTGCTTCGTCTTCACGGAGAAGGTATATCTGCCACTCGAATGCTGTCATCACAGTGACTGATGGTCTTGTACTCTAGAGTGAACAAGTGACAAAACTGAAGGAGGAACTTGCCGCGCCTCTGCGGGTCATGCAAGAGATCGCCCGGCGTATTGCCAAGGTGTCAAAAGAGTCCAAGTTGCCGATCAACGAAGAAGACTACGTCAAGTCATTCAAGGTCGAACTAATGGACGCGGTGGTCCAGTGGTGTCGCGGTGCATCGTTCGCCGATATATGCAAGGTCCGCTGTTCCGCTCTTTGACGCTAGTCGGACTCTGACGCCCTCCTCCTGCGTGATATAGCTCACAGATCAATTCGAAGGCTCGCTCATCCGCGTGTTCAGACGTCTGCAGGAGCTTATTCGACAGATGAGCCAAGCAGCGAAGGTCATTGGGAACACAGAACTGCAAGAGAAGTTCGAGAAGGCCAGCGAGATGCTCGAACGGCCTAACTCCGTGATCTTCTGTTCATCCCTTTACCTATAAGTAGGGTGTCGCGTAGCTTCTGCCACACGTTTTCTTTTGGATAGGCGGAGGTTCTGGTAGCAATACAGTGGGTGTTGTCATTTGCAGTCCTGTCTACTATACACACCGCGTACACCCGTGCACACGCCCAGTGACATAACTTATATGTAGCGTAGCAGTAAACGTTCAGCCATTGTTCCCGTCCTGGTATCATAGTGCATCTAGCACGCGCCCTCGTCCGTCCAGACACCCGCTGGAGAAACAGCATCACGTTAGCGCCATATCTATCTGCTTGATGTCTTGACGTACCTGAACCGCCCGGAGTATCGCCCTCTGTCCACCACTTCGCGGTCCACAGGTCGCCGTCGTAAGTCACACTCTCTCCACCGGTGTACGCCGTGCTGGAACTCCACGCGCTAACCCCGGCGCACTGGCTAGAGCTGGTGCCGGTTGTGGTCGCGCTGCTCGTCGTAGCAGTCGCCGTGGTACTCCCAGATGACGAGCTGGTTGCCGTGGCTGTGGCCGAAGTCGAGCTAGAGCTCGACTCGCCCATGTTGTTCGCAATGTTCGTCCACTCGCTATCGGGGTAGCTGGAGATAATCCGTCAGCTGGGGCTCAGGGGATTCTCGCGAGAAGGTACGCACTCGATGTGGTTCTGAGTCTGGTCAAGAGTGCCGTATGCCTGGCTCGTCACGTACACCAGCGACTCGTCGCCTGTCTTGTCCGTGCTGAGGTCCCAGAACATCGACCCAGCAAGGCCCTTGTCCATGACATACTGCGCCTTCATGTTCGCGATGTTCGGCGTGTCGTAGCTGACGAACTCCTCCTTCGAGGAGTCGTACGAGTAAGATGCGACGGAGGTCTGGTTCTCAGTCACCTCCGCTCCTGCAAGCGGAAGTGTGTTGTATGAATAAATGCCAGCCTGCGTGGTGCCCGGTCCGACACCGTCGTAAGAATCGCCTAGGCCCTTCGTCTCCTCGAAGGCACGGCCGTAGAGTGGGATGCCTATCCTTCATGAGTTCGTGTTGGTGAACAGAACATGATGATACATACCGATGGTCATCTTACTCGCAGTGACGCCGTTGTCGAGGTACCACTGAACAGCAACATCCGTGCTGACGTTGGTGAGCGACGCATCGTAGACATTGGCTTGGTTGGCGGTGATGTTGAGCCATGAACCCGCGTAGTCATACGCCATCAGGTTCCAGTAGGTGACGGCAGCGTCCATCTGCTGGACATCAAAATACTGGTAGTTGTCGTAGCCAGCGGGAGCGGCGATCTGAAGAGAGCGTCAGAAGCGGCATGCCTAACTCCACTGTATCACTCACGGTAAGTTGGTATGTCGTGCTGTCGCCCTTCTTCTCAGCAAGCGCGTCGAAAGCCGAACGCATCTCCGTCAGAAGGCTTGCGAAACCGGCTGCCAGCTCGGGCGTGTTCGCATACTCGAAGTCGATGTCGATACCATCAAGACCAAAGTTCTCGATGTAAGAGGTCGAAGAATTCACGAATGCCGCACGAAGCGATGAATCCGTCACGAAGTTGAAGTGGCCCTCCTGCGAGTAGGTGTAGCCGCCGACGGACAAAAGAACCTTCAAGTTGCGGTTTGCCAGCTTGAGCAAGTACATCTGACGCGCGCCCCTTCAGTGAGAAAGCACGGATAGGGTGATGTTATCGATCTCACCTGCTTGAGACAACCGTATAGATTGTTTCCTGTTTCATCCCACGAATCACCCGGGAAGTGCTTCTGCTCATCGGCGTATGTGTCCGTGAGAGAGATCAATCCAGTGTCCGCCGAGACATCCGCGAAAGCGTAGAGGATGTGGGTGAGGTCGCTCGGAGTGATGTTGGTGGGCTGGAAGTTGGCGCCGTAGATACCCCTACAACGAGCCACAACCGCGTCAATCACAGGCTCCACGCACGATCACACACGATATTGACGCACCAGTTGGTGAAGTACGCGGCTTGCACGTACCCGCCGTCCGCACGCTTGCTCACCTGTTGCGGCGTCGGGTCGCCCATCGCAAACTCGCGCGGCGGATCCTTGTAGTCGGCAGGGCGCTGCATCACCTGCGTTGCACTCGCACACCATAGTGCGCCGAGTGCAAGTACCATCGAAAAGAACGTAGAGCGGGCCATGTCGCGGGCGAGGCGTCAGAGGCGGGAGAATGGTGTCCGAGCCTGAAGGGTCCCTTGGTGTCGTACGCGAGCGCAGGCGTCGATGGGACCATGGGCCTGCATCCGCACCTTATAAGCACACGCGCTACGCTCTCAAGAATCTGTCTTTGGACGCGCATGCCTCCGATTCGTGTGCTTCGCCCTGTGCTTCTCGTGCACCGTATGCAGCCGACCGCACCGTCGCCAGCCGCACCAAATGGTGCGCGAGGCATTCCACCAGAGGTTTCCTGACGCAGCGCGGACAGGAATAGGGCCACGCGGCTTGGCAGTCACAAGAGGATTTAGAGCATGCGAGCGCATAGCGGCAGGGCGACGGATGGGAAGCGGACAACGGGAGAGACCTCGCGGAACGGTGATAGTCGCGCGGCGCATGCATGCTACGACTACTTGGAGGTTATTGAGGTGTCATAACACAGATTATGGCCCATGCCGGTATCTATCAGATGGTCAACAATAGATAAGCCAACCCTAGGAGTGCGTACTTACCCGTACAAGAGGTTAGAAGCACCGAAGAAGGGCGTACACGGGGCGCTGATAAGCATGCTCAGTGCCCGTGGGTTTGATGGTCAGTCCCAAAGGGTATCCGTGGGTGCAACCTCCAGCGGTGGTGCGGTGTGCTGGGAGAATACAGCCGGCCAGGATCAACATCGTGAGCGTGTTCCTTTCCTGACCACGGTAAAGGAGACAAATATGTCGACGTCAGAGTAACAACTCTACGTCAAGAAAAGCCGGGGTCGGCGTACCTATTCGCATGCACTTGCTAGTTTTCCTGGCAGAACGACACGGTCCGCGTCTGTGTGTAACATGAGGGTCTTCCACCTCGACTGCTCGTTCCGTGAGGCCGAGGCAGGTGTGTAGACCGCGTGGCCAAGATGGAACACGCTGCTTTCATCCCTGTTGAGGCACAACGCAGGAGATGTAATCATGGCATGGGCGTGCCATCGCAACGGGCGCGCATTGTGATGTAGGTTGCTCGATGCCGCTGCTGGGATGTAGCGTTGCAAAGCGTGAGCACATGAAACAAGAAAAGCAAAGAGACTTCGCACCGGAGACTGCGTGGCGTTCTACGGAGGGACCGTATGGTCCACGTATCGCCCACATGATCGACTTCTGGTCGTATGATCAGCGTGATATATTCGCGACCGCTTGCTTTTCCCAAGGATAAGCCGATACATTCCTGAAGAAGACATGCAGACCAAATGTAGACAGCGGCGGCGATGCCAGTGGGCGTCGGACCACCGTGGCCACGATTCAGTGCGGGTCGGAGGATCTCAATCTCATGACATGATATGCCAGAATGATTCAGGACTCGGTGCACGCGCACCAGTCACCATTGTCACACCGAAATGATGTTTGCTGGTGGTTGTGGATTATAGTCCCGCTGGCGATTTCTAGCCCAGTCGATACAGTACTTGATGATCACCGTAAGCCGTTGAGTGGGCCGAATAGTGCACTGCAGTCAGGCTCCGAGTATTCGACCATTAGACGCCCATAAAGCATAGACGCGCCATAGCAATAGAAGCTTGGAGAGGGACTTCGTCAGAGAGCTATGGTTCAATATTAGGCTTTCACGCCAGCTCAAATAATGATCAAGTCAAAGTATGAGATGAAAGGACTGGGAAGACTGAGTGGGTGCACTGGAAACAACCTCTTTGTCACAGCAACTGGAGTGCACGCGTATGTGAGAATCTACTACGTACCTCGATAATCGTTACTAGAGTTGGGACAATCTAGAACTGGGCAATAAAGATGTGTCTCAAGTAAGCAACAGTTGTGGCCTGCAACTGCGCCTAGGAGAGACGGTAGGACAGGAACTGACGAACAGGAGACTATGGTCCCGAGGTCCAGACCTTCCTGACGAGTCCTGGTTACGGAACAGCAGACTACAGGCCTATGACCACTACGGACGTAAGAACCGTACACAAGCTGTGCGTCGGCCGGTGTCCAATGAATAGATGCTACGCAAAGGCATACCAGCTTCGAGTATGTCTTTAGAATGTGCACCACGCACCTTCCTGTCGGGACGAAATGGAATCAAAGGCACGTAGTAGACCATGTGTCGTAGCATGCGATTGTGGTCATAGTCATAATATGCGATACAAGGCGTGGGTGGACAGAGACGGGGAGAAATCATACGACAGTGCCTGCGTTGGACGCGATACGCGGCCAGAGATCCGCCTGCCAATTCAACATCACGTCAGAGTTAAGCGGGGATTACCAGGCACGTTGGCACATACACATTCTTTTGCTACAGGGCCAGTAATGGCCGAACCCTTCATCTCACCCTTGGGGTTTACGATGACACCAGCGTTGTCCTGCGAGTCGAATTAGATGTGACAAGGAGATAAGCAAGTGCAAGGTGAACGCACCTCAAAGTAGAGAACGAGACCCTCTCGCCGGCGCCACGACTTGCGCTGCCGAACGATCACGACGGGCATTGCTAATAGCAGCAGGCGTCATAAGTGAACCGTGGTTTAAAAGACGTAGAAAACGCACTCTTCTTCCTCAGCTCGGGCTTTCCCTTCTTCACCGACGCGACAACCATGTCACCCACACCCGCATCCGGCAGACGGTTCAGATGCGAACCAGTCCCGTACGCCTCAATCACATAGAGAGACTTTGCACCGCTGTTGTCGGCGCAGTTGAGGACGGCACCCGTCGGGAGACCGAGGGTGAGACGGAATTTGTTGCCGGATGCACCTGCGCCTGTATTGCGATAGTATCCTCAGCAATGAGCCCCAGCATCGCAGACTACGAGGGCGACATACCGCGCTTGGACATTTTGTTGGACTTGCTGGGAACGGAGGCGGATTCACGGGCGCTGCAGTCTGTGTACTCTGGACCGGGTGGCTACGCCGTCTGCCGACCGAGTGCCGGGAACCACTGTATAGTTTATCGGTGTTAGCCGGAGGCGCCCATTACTCCTTTAGGGCTTTCTCGCGTTTGTCGTACTTCTACCCTTACGATTCTTAGGATTCTGCTGTCCAGAGTCGTCACTCTCACGCCAATATGATTGCATTGTTGCATCGCTTGTGAGTATGGCGCTGTCTCTATGTCAAAGGTATGTGGTCGCTCCCGTGTCCGCGACAAGCGCCCGTGGCTGCCCAGACTGCTCACGTTGCGATCATGCTGGAGTCCCTCTATCCTCTTGAGTCTATAGGCATTTGGTGCAGGGTATTGAGTCTAAGGCGCAAAGGCGGTGCTCTTCTTCCCTTCCACGACAGCGCACCAAAACTTGCAGACAATTGTGTCCAAATGGACTGTCCGCGCACAAGCCGATTACAACCATAGCTGTCTGCGCTGCCCGACCTCATGTACACTGACATCAAAGCAGGGTTTTCACTATGGACATACGTTCATATCTTGGTGAGTGGACACGTTGTTCGAGTCCGATCTAACACAGCACATCTACAAACTGGCGCGGTGTCAGCATTTGTGGGTCCACAAGCACGCGACCGCATTCAGAAAATTGTACCCTATCCCCAGGAACCGCATGTCTGCAACACCGATATACGCACTTCTATCGATGCGATATGCAGTGTACGCTGTGCGCTGCGAAGACGTCGATAACCGCTCGTACAGGTCTCAGTATCTGGGGCGCAGCCCTCGCACGGTACTCTTGCCTGTCGACCATGTCTGCCGTGGCTTCCGACATCACCGAAGATGACACTCCCTCCAACCTCAACCACTCTGAGACTGTCAAGGACCCTTTGCGCAACAACATCAGTCCAGTCGTCACCGACGTAATGTCTAACGCAATCAATGTGATCTCCTTGCTCGAGGCCTTCTCAGGCATGATCCCCGCACCACCGTTCGTCGCGACAATCTTTACCCTGGTCAAAGTTATTGTCAAGTTGGTCCAGGTATCGATGCTTGCACCGGAGTAGAAAACCTACTGCAGGTCCATTGACTGAATATGCAGAAAGTGAGGTTGAACAAGGGTCGCGGCCTCCGCCTCATCAGACGGGTCGAGCAGTTTGGACATGATGTATGCGCGGCAGTGGAGTCCGAACCAGAGCACATGGATTGGCCTATGGCCAACAACATTGCCAGGCTTCTGAAGTGAGTCAAGTTGCTTTCATGTAGGGTCGAATGATCCATTCATCTAAACGATGGCAACAGATCGCTAGTGGACGTGTATCAAACGCTGGAGAAGTACCTGACGAAGAAGTTCGCGTACAGATTCATCCGGAACCGCAAGATTTCCAGCGTAATTGATAACGCGACAGAGGCGTTGAATACGGCTTGGGAGATGTTCCAGGTGGGAGCACTGTTTCGCCTCTACCAGAGTGATATTACCGAACTATCGCTCACTTCTGTGTTGTAGTTCAGTGCCCGACTCTCTCTTGCGGTGAATGTGAGCAGATATGGGCAGAACGTCCACAGGCTTGCCATCTATGACGAGAGGAATGTGGGTAAGATATAGGCCCATCTATGTACCATCTAACTCGAGTTCTCTGTCAGTTCCGCCTCTTTCACCCCGGGGACATTCTCTGTCAGCGGAAACGCGGCGTGTGGCTCGACGGCGAGACCTCGATGGGCGAGGAATGGGAGGGAGTCTTTTTGGAGAAGATTCCATGTGATGTGTGGCAGGACCTGCGCCATGAGCGGCCCGTCATCGTACGGAAGTTCGAAGAGAAGCTCGACAAGGTGCCCGTCACTTCGTACCATCCTCGAAGTGCATTGGCTAAACAGCATAGGGCAGATGACACACGATCCTGGGAGATATGTTCACGCATTACCTGAAGTTGTGTACGATCGAATCAGAGCATGGTATGAGACTGACGCTGACATCGTTGCATAGTTGGGAACCAGGGCGCCCACAAGTCCTGGGGTATTCTCATTCTATGTACGACGGCGAAAGGTATTACGTGGTTGAGCTTCTCGGAAAACCCATCTGTACAGAATCCTCTCCGAGACTTCTTGCATGAGTTCGCATGTGTTTAAGTCGTCATGGTCAATATGTTACTATTAACACAATGTGATGTCCCCTTCACGAGCCTGGCCTTCCTGTCGTGAGCAGTAACGGCGGTATGTGTCTTTGAGTATGTCTCTCCTGTGCATGGCGAAGGAGACTACGGGCGCACATGGCTAACGCGGTTCCTCTCGGTGTGATCAAACATCGCTTTCGAAGGCGAGTGCGAGTGCAAGGACCTGAACATTCGCCAAAAACCAACAGCGAGAGGCAGAACAAAAACAACGCGCCGCATCTTGACCTCGTACCACCACCATGTCGAATAGACGCTCACCCTCTCCCTACACTCCCTCGCCTCCGGGCACGCCTAACGAGGCCTCTTCGTCTGCCAAACGGAACTCCTCGAACCTCAGTCGCGCAGGTTCGTCGTCGGTCGCAGCGGCAGGCTCGACGCGAACCGCGGATTACACTGCTGGCACTAGCCGCGGTGAACCTCTTCGCCCTCAGCGTCAGGGCATAGAACGCACGCCTTCGGGCCGTGCACAAAGCAGCACGAACGCGGCCGGTCGTCAGACCTGGCACGCAGGGGTGCCCAGCATCGATCCGCCCACTGGGCAGACGGTGACCGTCCTCGTACCGGACACGCAACCCAACGCGGTCCCCTCCACCTTCCCCGAGGAGGAGAGCGAGGCGATCATCGGATTCGATGAACTGATGCGGGGAGAGTCGGTAAGCCGATTCCGTCCGCACCCATTCGTGGGTATGGGAAGCAGGTCCAGTGACATGGGATCACAGGAACAGCCCCAGGAAGATGACAACGCGACGCAGCGCGCGCTCTCCCTTGAGCGTGAGCTAACGCCAGCCGTTTCGATTGGTTGAGAAGACAGTGAGGCGCCATCCCTGGCGTCTCACCTGTCACTCCAAGAGATGCCGGGCCCCGAGAAGCAAGAGGTGCCCGTGCAACGCTACTACATCCTCCCGCAGTTGTGGGACGTGATGGAGAAGGAGTACCCAGGGGTGTGGAGCGCAGTGGAGTGCCAAGCGGCCATCGGCACAAACCTGCGCGCCATGTCAAACTGGATCAAAACGGGGAGGACCTACCTCTACAAGGAGAGTATGAGCGAGTGCGACGGCGAATACTCGAACGAGGAACTGAAGGGCTTCGGCTCATTCATCGCTATCAAGGAGGCGGTCGATTTCATCGACACGCTAGCAACAGCAGGCTCGCGCAAACACGTGGCCTATAGCAACTATCTCCTCAAGGAGATCATCCCGAAGGAAGCGCTGCAGAACCGGCACTTCGCGGCGAGAGCACAGGACGCGGTGGACACGGGGGTCCGTAACGCACAAGACGCCCTCATTGTGGCAAACGCGGCGAACGAGATGACCAACAAACTTCTCGCTCAGAACCAGTCCCTGCGCGACGAGAACAAGTCGCTGCGGGAGCTTCTTGAGAGGGTTGGCCAGAATACGGTCGACATCAAGGCTCAGATGAGGACTCTGATGCAAGAAGTAGGCTCGCTCAAGGCTTCGGCTAACGCGGGATCATCATTCGCGAGCAAGGCGGGAGCGGCGGCTCCGCCGGCACCCGCTAACGCAGCAGGACCGAGCAAGGACCCGCGCAAGCGGCCCGCTCCAGCCCCCACCACGGGAGCAGCCACCCCGGCAGCCCCGAATACAGCAGCTGACCCAGCCCGCCCGCCTAAGAAGGCGCGGAACGAGCCGGAGGAAGGAGAGATTGCCAACGTGTTCAAAATGGACACGCGCGAGGACTGGGCCCGCCTGCGCGGCGCGGCTACTATCGGAGAGCTGGCGCCCTCCATCCAACTTGACGAGGCCTCGGCCATCGCCACGGGACTCGGTCTCGCCGTCCCCGGCTCTGCCAGCAATCCAATCACGCTCGGCTCCACTCAGGGGTCACAAGGCGCAGCACCTGCGGGCGTTCCGGCTATCACTGCTGGCGCCAACCAGGACAAGGGCAAGGGCAAGGAGGAGCGGCCGAAGAAGGCGCTCCCCAAGCCAAAGGAAGTACACTTCGCAGGCTCAAAAGAGTCCACGATGCGGTGCATGATTGTCAGGTGCGACGTTATCCTCGCTTCCGCCGTTCCCTCCATCACCGAGGACACCCTCAAGCTCACCGCCCAGCATGCGCTGGGCGGCAAGCTCACTGTCGCGCAGTCCGCCCTTCTCTACAAGACGGGTACGGACGTGCGCATCAACTTCTCGGTCCGCCCTACCCAGGAGGAGGCCAATTCGATCTCCGATGCGATCTGCAAGTTCGTGAAGGAGCGCCTCCCGCATGCCACCGTTGCGTGCGATTACGCGGAGCACTTGACGACTATTCTCATCAAGGGCTTCTTCAAGAACCACCCCAATCCTAAGGACGGGCGCAAAACGATCCCGGACACGCCTTGGACCCCTGCAGAGGTCTGGACGGAGCTCCGGAAGAACGCGGAGACCGACAAGAACACCAAGTTCTTGGTCGAGCACATGCTCCCGTGCTACGCGATGCCGACGGCGTCTTACGTGGGGAACGCAGGCGGTTCTGGCGTGTGGAAATGCTACGTCAAGGACACGAGGTCCGGGAGCGTCTCTTACAAGATCGCTCGCGAGGGATTCAAGATTAGGTTTGCTGGTCGCAACCTGACGGTGATGCGCGTCGACGCGGATAACTCCGAGATGGCGTGCAACAAGTGTTGGCGGTGGCACCCAGGTACGTCCTGCCGCTACATGCATGCTTGCTGCCCCCTTTGTGGTGGCGAACACGAGGAAACGTCTCACGGCACGCATGCCTTGTGCTGCAAGCTCGTGGTGGCGGCAGGAGGAGAGAGACCGGCGGAGTGTCCGGTCGACCACTACTGGTGCCCCAACTGCAAGGTGCGAGGACATGGGCCTAGCTCAGCGTTCTCCACCTCCTGCAAGTTCTGGAGGCACAACCGAGAGGTCGATTGGCTCAAGCGTCACGCGAAGGACGCCGAGAGCCCGAAAGAGCAGAAGGAGCGCGAGGCGCGCGAACTCAAAAAGGCCAAACTTCGGGCCGCCAAGGATCGGGAGGAGCAGACCCGACAGCGCACAGCTGCGGACCAGGCGTTCATCGAGGACGTCGAGATCGGGCTGGCTGAAGGTGAGACTGGTGCTGGGCCCTCTGGGTCTGGACAAGTCCATGAAGATAACGTGAGTAGTTGCCTTATTAAATGACAACCTACGAGCGTGCTGATTCGGTGTCATCAGCTCGACCTCTGACACCGCTTAGCGCGAGGAGCACCTCCCCAGCTCCTGCCGCACGAACCGACATTGATCGCTGGATTGATGGAGAGATTAGATTGATCGACGCAGACCTCGGCGTGCTACCGGAGTGGATGGCCGGGCAGGAGGATGCCGATCGAAACAATATTTTATTTGAGCGTAGATTACGCGAGGATATGGAAGCGGACAAAGAGCCACAAATACATACGATCAAGTGCGTTTCAGCGAACGTGCAGCGATCCCATGAGAACACAACCCAGCTTCTCGAGCGCTATCGCGATCACGACGTGATCTGCGTACAGGAAATCTATTGGGGACGCATCAAACAGGTGGTCTCCACAAGTTCAAAGAAGGGCGACCTCTACGAAGAGACGGTCAGCCACCGAAACTTTGTGTGCTACGGCGCGTCAAAGGACTCTAGAGTGGCAACGTATGTCAATCGTAAATGGCGGAGCTCCTCCCCATTCATGGTAGCAGGCAGGATAGCCCACAAGGACACCCTGCTTGTAACGTTCAACACTGTCGACGGCCCCTTTGCGGTCCTCAACGTGTACAATGATAGTGAAAAACACGAGGCAGTGTCGCACCTGCTCAGCGTGTCGCACCTTCTCCCGCCCATTTCCATGATGTGCGGCGATTTCAATCTTAGTCACCCTTCGTGGGACAAAGGCACACGAGACCGTAGCGAGCGCCCATCACATGGCGCCAAAGCCACGGAGCTTCTTGATTTAGCGGCTGAACTTCAGCTGCTATTGGCTAACAGTGAGAGCGGACCGCCCACATGGGAGTCCCACAATAGAAAGCTGCATGGACGGGTTTTAGACCTTGTCTGGAAGCGCGGTGATTATGAAGTCAAGGACTTCAGGGTTAATGACGGAGCTCGACACAGAAGTGATCACACTCCGCTGTCATGGGAAGTCGTCGTCGGCAGTGAGCCGGAGGCGGATCCCACTATAGGACGAGTGTCTCAGACCTCGTGGGCGTTCAACATTGATGTCGCCAAATTGTGTGCGGACCTCCCTACAAGGTTCGATAACGCAGACGAAGTAGAGCAAACGGGCGAAGCCCTGTTTGCAGGAATACAAGCGCTATGGCAAAAACACGCCAAAGTGCCTAACAAATCTGTCCACTCCAAATCATGGTGGAATGAAGAGTGCACCAGGACGGCTAAGAGCTTGTCAAAGGTGCGCAAGAGACGCAGGATCGCTAGGAAGCTAGCGGCTCTCGCAAGACGAACTGTGGGAGCAGACAGCCCCCAGTGGAAGTCACACGACCGCATTGTTGTGAAGGCAGAGCTCGACGTCAAAGATTGGGCCAAGGAACTAGGACGCGCCTCACGGCGCACCAAGCGAATCTTCTTTGATAAGATCCTGGCACACGCTCATCCGCAGCTAATTTCAAATTATGTTGCATGGACGAGGCCGAGACGGATGGACGCCAGCGTGCAGATTAAGCGCGCTGATGGCACCGTCATAGAGGACCCTGATGACCTGAAAGAGGAATTCAAGGAACAGTTTACACCGTCGGTCCCCAACCCAGTAGACCTAACCCTCCTGGACGAGCTTCCCAACTGGGAAAAGCGCGCCTGGGCTCCCATCTCCAATGAAGAGATATCCGAGAACCTTGCTGATACGAGTAACACCTCTGTGGGTGGCGAGGACCACATCAATTGGCTATGGGCGAAAACAATCTTCCATGCCATTGAACGCCTGTACGACGAGGATGGAAACCCCGCCGGAGAAGAACATTGGGGGCCAAAGGTGTATGCCTTTTTCAAAGCCTTCTACAACGCGTGCATCAGACTGCATTGCTTCCCGAGCGCCTTCAAGCGCTCGATCACAGTAGTAATCCCCAAGCCTAACAAGCCGGATTACTCCAAGGCAAAAGCGTATCGCCCCATCTGCCTACTCAGCGTGTTTGGCAAACTTTTCGAGAAGGTACTCGCCAAACGAATGCAATTCGATGCCCAGAAATTCGGCATCATGCACCCTTGCCAGTACGGTGGAACGATGCAGCACTCGACCACTGATGCGGGCTTAGAAGTCGTGCACTTCGTGCACGAGGCTTGGTCAAGAGATCTCACGCCCTCCATGCTGCTGCTGGACGTGTCCCAATTTTACCCATCCATCAACCACGAGGTGATGGTGGCCATGCTGCGAAAGGAAGGGTTCGATGAGGACCTTGTTCTATTCTTCGCCGATTACCTAAAGGGCAGGTACACGCGGTACTTGTTCAATGGGAAACTCACGGAGAGAACCGAAACCCCGGTCGGCGTCGGCCAGGGCTCAGCTCTTTCACCTGTCAAATCGGGGCTATACATAGCCCCAATATTACATAAGCACTTCCCAGTCGGCAAAGCCCTACCAGGAAACGGCACGCTCAAATTCTTTGTGGATGATGGAGCATTCATGGTAGCTGCACCGCTCAAATCAACGATTGCACGCAACATAACGCAGGTAGAGCTTAACACACAATATCTGCAAGTAATGTTCCACTCCCTCAACCAAGACCTGTGGCGGGCAGGGTTGAGGGTGGAAGCGGATAAACTGGAAGTCATGCACTTTTGGAAGAAAAGGAAGCCCTGGAAGCCGGACAGGCCATGGGGGCCAGATGTGGTACTCGAGATCGATCGTAAGGTCACACGGGTAGTACCAAAAGCGTCCATGCGATACCTCGGGTTCTTCCTTGACCCAAAGCTGTCGTTCCGATCACATGTCCGCTTCTATGCGGCCAAGGCAGCCAGCACCGTGGGATGTCTCACCATGCTGGGTAATTCGCTTCGGGGATTCACCCCATCTCAGAAGCGACAGCTGTACATAGCGCATGTGCTTCCGCTCATATGCTACGGTGCGAACCTCTGGTGGAAACCAGGGTGGAAGGGGATTGGATGGATCGCAAAAGAGATGCAATCCGCCCAGTCCAGGGCAGCTAGGTGGATTACGTCTGGATTCAGGACGGCGCCAACCGGCGGAATGGAACTGCTTGCTCGGCTGGTGCCGATCAAGATCAACATTAACCGATACATGCGCAACCACGCGTTGCGTATCAAAACGATGCACGTGGGTCACCCCACACGCGCACTATTGAGCCACGAATGGGAGGTCTCCGACCTCCCTAATTCGGAGCTCAACATTCAGATGCCGTTCCGAGTAGGAGCGCGCAGAAAAGCGAAGACGCCCTTAAAGCACTTCGAACAGATGGCAAGAGAACTGGATGAGAAGTTCTTTGTCACGGCTAATGTGTGCCGCCCAGGTGACCGCCTCATCGATCAGGATGATGGACGGTTCACCCACATGTTGTTCAAGTTTGATCGGTGTGACGAGCATGAGGATCATCTGAACCCAATTCCCAAAAAGATGCACGGGAACAAAGTTAATCCCAATTTCAAGGATTGGCTGGATGACGAGTGGTACCCGCGCGTCAAAAGATTAGAGAACAATATGGACACGGTGTTCATATGGTCAGACGGGTCGGTCCAGGAATCGGACCGGCCAGACATACCGGACCGGGCTGCAGGTGCATACATTATCACTCGCGGCCCGTTCACAATCAAGCAGGATGCATTTGTGGTTGGCACAAAGGCGACCAGCTTTGACGCAGAAGTGCATGGAGTGCTGAGAGGAGCCCAGGCACTGGAGGAGGTGGTCATGGAGTCGGACCACACGATCGTGTTCGCAAGTGATAATATCGCCAATCTGCGACGTATACTGAAACCAAACACCGTCGGCCCGGGACAGCTGGCGGGAGTCTGGATCAACGACATATTGAAGCGCCTCAATCGGAAGGTGATCTTCTTATGGACTCCCTCCCATGTGGGAATTCAACTCAACGAAGAAGTTGACGCCTTAGCGGCGGACATGGCCAAATGGCCATGGAGTGATGACACGCGGCCGGGCGGAGTTGCCCAGTACGACGAGGTCATGGGAGGATACACGCCACTAGACTTGGTGGTGGGTAGCGTAAAATACCCCGACATCCAGCGGTACACCGCGGGATGGGTCAGGAATAATGAGGGGAAGCGGATCATGATCCGCCACGGACTCCCCAATGAGACAACGTACGCCGGCATGCGCAAAGCTATCCGGCAGGACGTTCTCAGGGACTGGGCAGCTATGCTGCACCTACCCGACTCAGAAAGGAAGCTGCCCATTGTGGGCATGCCGGACAACTCCATACGCGTGCAGCCAAGTACGTACATGGGCCATGGGTTCTGGTGGGACTGGCAATTTGCGCCGAAACTCACTGGAAAAGCCTCGCATCTTCAGATCAGGGAAATCGACCTCTCCAAGGAGAAAACCTTGAAGGACGGGTCGAAACAAAAGAAGACCTATGAGGAACTCGCGTTCCCCACTAGGATACGAAATTCGGAGGTCGCCAGATTCACCCAGATAATCACAAACCACTTCCCATGTGGCGAGTATAGGAAGCGCTTTAAGCTTGCGCAACCAATTAAGGCTGAGCAAGGCAATGTCATTGGTCACCACATGATCAACGACAAGTGCCTGTGCGGCAAAGGCGGACACCGCGAAACGCGGGACCATATTTTATTCCAATGCCCGTTCTATCTAAGAGCGGAGCCATTCGCACGAAAGCCGTTTGTGGGCCCCTACAGAAAGGAGCACCATGACCGGCAATTGAACACGTGGTATCACAGGCGCCAACGAGGATGGCGCCCTGATGACGTGCTAGAGTTCCTCCACCTAAACCCAATGGTGGGAACATTCGAGTGGGCCGAGATCCTTGCCAAGTGCAAGGAGGACCGGGATAATGGGAACGAGTACACGGAAGCTTGGGCCCAACTAGAAGCGCACACTAATTGGAGAGTGCAGAAAGCCGTAAACTTCTACAACGAGGTTTACAAGGACAACCCTGAGCCTAAGAACCAGAAGGTTCCCCACAAGGAAATCAAGGGATACGAGGAGGTGTTTAACCCCAAGAAAGCTGAGAAGTTTGGACAGGACCTGGCCAGAACGTGGGAATACCAGGGACTGCACGGACTTCGGCCCCCGAATCGCGAAGCGTGGGCCGACCGAAGGATGATGAGGGACATAGGGGCGCTAGAGGTGCTGCGGCTCCACCCCTTTCAAAACTACGAAATAGATCCTGACTGGTTCCACCATCCGTGGAACGAGGAACAGCCCGGACCGGGGTGGAACAACCTCGGAGAAGGACTCATGACGCCGCGGAAGAAAGAGTGCTACTCGCGCATCTAGCGGGGCCGTACCGGGGCGAGTGGTGGGCTCGACGGGCGGATTCGCAGTTGTTAGACGCGTTCATAGTAGACTATCAGAAGGGTCACAAGGAGTTTGGTGACCCGGATAGGATTCGAGCTGTACATGGGCTCACGCACGATCCTAAGAATAGGTAGACTCTACATGTACCCATAGGAGTACGGAGCATAAACAATAGATTAAAAAAAAAATTAAAAAAAAGAACAAAAACAACCCCATGTGTCTCCCTGGCGGGGAGTCGAACCCCGCTTTCGCGCGAACACGCATTATCAATGACAGGCGCGTGTACTAACCGATATACTACCAGGGACCTTACCTTCAAATTACATTGTATTATATAAATAACGTTTTTTAACTGAGTACGGGCTGAGCCTGCCAGTAGTGCCGCTGTGCGCCACCCTGACTTTGGCAAGCTTCCCTGCTGTAGAAACTCAGAGCCCTAGGCCGAACCGGCAGGTAGCTTTAGACGAGTATGCTGGTCATGGCGAAGTGGATTATGCTCAGGGCAACTCTGAATTGAAGCAGGACTTGATCAGCACGTTGCTCAGCCCTGTTTTTGCGGCGATGGATCAAGTGGTACTCCGAACTCAATTCATACCAGCTCATTCACGGGTGTTAACTCTTGGTCCATCAGGGTGAAACGACTTGATGCATGAAATGTGTCGCGCCACTGTGACAATCTCACTGGCAGCAACACCGTGCCTACGTGCGTTGGTTTTCAGGTAGCGAGCTCGAGCTACACGTATGCCTACACCATGGTCCCAAAGTCGGTTCTATGCTTAACTGTGTGAGTCCCCCTTGCTTCGATACGTCGTCGCAGATCATGACCACGCGCAACTCAGCACAGAGACTACGCTGACATGTAATTCGTATGCTCTTTGCGCCTCGTCCACACCGGTAAGGTACCGAGTCCCGCCTTGTGTAGTCTAATCTCAGCCCATCTATCTCGGCGCTGACCGTTGCACTCCTCATATAGTTTCCAACACTCAGATGTCTTCTGTCATCAGTGACCAAACCACTCGGACCTGTCCACGGGAACTAACGCGCTGTGCGTCTTAACTTAACTGAGTAAGTGAACATGCGCTTCATCCGGTTGGTAACCCGATGGCTGCCCGCTCATGCTCCGCGCATTGACGTGTGGCTAGAGCCGCTTTGTTCAGACTTGTCAGCGCCATCAACTTGTCAATCAACGTCAGTGTGTCTCTGCCACGCCAAATGGCGAGGCGCACGGCATGGATGCACATGAGCTTGTCTACCCACAGAGAGTTGGCCTCCGACAAGAGGAAACAGAGAACGCCTTAATCACCTAATTCTCAGCCACTTGCGCAATTCGAACTTGAAGCTCACTCATCAAACAGACCTCCAGGTATCCCGAAATGCCCTCAATAGCATGTTGTCTCTGCAGAAGGTGTGCATGCATCCAAGCATGGCCGGGATGCCCGTTCAGTATCAGCTTATACATCCGCATTGAAATCCGCGGGTAGGCCGGAGATTCAGCACGGGAATGTCAAGTTCCATGCGTTGAGCTAACAAAGTTCGACTGCTCAGGACCACAGGACGCCCTCGTGAAATATCAAGAAGCCACTATGAAAGCCTCCGAGACCCTTTGAGTGCGCTCTTAAAGGCCCTATTGGCTCAAACCTTGTCTTAGACAGGGCATTTCTCCAAAAGGAGCACGCTGCGTGACGGACCAGGGCCTATTCATGCACTGAGACCGTCACTGTTGCGTATTTCCACATGCCTGCGCCGCGGACGCTCTGACTCTATCAGGTTGCCGATGACACACAACGAGGATGGGCGAGATCCTTCGACAGCCGTAGCATTCCTCCTTCTACTGCGTGGTCACGACCTACGATCTGGTTCATCAGTATATATATCCTTTCCATAACCACAGAGAACAGTAGCTGAACACCTCAGTCCCTCGCACTTGACTGTGTCTTGTACTGCATCCTCGTTCTTGACTGCTTCAAGGGTACGATGGTGGTGCACCAATTGCAGAGTGATGATTCTTCCTCGGGTAATCGTTCGAAGTGAGTTAGACTCTCCAATCATCACCTTTGGAGATTTGCACTCTAACGCCGAGTCCCCAGTGAGCATTCTGCAAAGGAAAGCTTGAAGAAGCTTTCGATTTCTCTCCTTGGTGCCGTTCAATCGCCTAGGCATCATAAGTATGTGCATTATTGCTGAGGCTACGTGAGTGCTCCAAGGTGAACCAAAATTGTAATCGTAGTGAAGAGAGGGCTAGTCGAAGCGCGACGACCTCTCCTGTCAGCGTTGACTCCTCGGAAACGTCGTGAGTCACAAAGAGAGTGCCTGACGCTTGCTTCATGTTAACCCCAACATATCAGGGCCAGCGACCCATTGGAAGACAGCCCTCACCAGGAGGAGGCTCAGAGCCATATATCGGACGAAACGCGCATCTTTGCGCTCATCGTCGGGATTGACGACTATGAATCCAAATCTGTCTCGCCACTCCGGGGATGCAAGAATGACGCCGAGGATTTTATCAGGCTTCTGCGGAACGATCTTGGGGTCCCCGAAGAGAGGATAGTCCCCCTCTTCAATGAACGCGCTACGCGCTCTGCCATCCTTAACAGCTTCAAGAATCATCTATGTTTCAATTTGGAGATCAAGAATGGCGACGTCATCGTGTTCTACTTCTCCGGGCACGGCACATCTGCGGTCGCGCCGAATGGTTGGCTTGCAGAGAATGGGCGCGTCGAACTGCTCTGCCCTTTCGACTACGACCGAGAACGAGAAGTCCATGGTATACCTGACTATACCCTTAACGCCCTCATGGAAACTTTGAAACGCGAGAAGGGTGACAATATCGTCAGTCGATATTGATATGTGTCATCGAGCTTTAACTTACTCGTTTCTAGATAGCAGTCCTCGACTGCTGCCATTCAGGCGGCATGGACCGGGAGCAGTTTCTGGATGGCAGCAGAGTGCGGGGGATTCGCGACATCCCTGATGCCGAACCACTCCCTTCTACGCTCGATCGTGATATTCTCTTTCCGTCCCCTGCCAATGCGTCCTGCGAGCAACCAGAGGTTGAACCATTCAGGGCCCGGGCAACATATGTCACTCTGGCTGCCTGTAGCTCGAAGGAGCAAGCGAAGGAGAAGTTATGTCGATTTATTCCTTCCGTGGGCAGCTCCCCCGTGGAGGAGACCCGGGGCATCTTCTCAGTCAACCTCATCAGCATCCTTCGCTCGCTTGGGAGAGACGGAATGAAGGCTTGGTCGTATTCACATCTGATGACCGAGCTATCACGACGCGGCAACTCCTCCAGTTCTCTTCCCAGCCTCTCGTCCCAGAATCCAGAATGCAAAGGCCGGCACAAGAATCGAGCATTCTTCGGCAAGCGCGAGCCTGTGGACGTCCCGGAGTCTTTCGCCCTCGTAAAGGATGGTTCTATATGGCACGTTCAAGCCGGAGCCGTACACGGAGTCATCTTAGGCACGGAGTTTGGTCTCACCCGAGCTGCGATACAACGCATGGGACTTACAGAGGGCGTCGTTTTGCGTTCGACTCGCGTAGAAGCGCTGAGATGCCAAGTTGAATCCCTTTCTCGACCACTGCCCGACGCTCTGGACCATTCCCGCGTTGTTGTCGCTCGCTGGGGTTGTTCTCACCCTCTCATGACGAAGGTGTCTATCCGGGGTGCTGAACCGAGCTCTGCGGTACACCGTACGCATTCTACTGCATCCGAGGAATCGTTCAACGAGCCACTATATCATCAGGTGGTACCTGAAAGCACCCCTCACGACTTGCTTGTGGATATCTCGAGGACCTCGGGCACTGTCTCGCGTATCGAGCGATTGGATCCCCTGGTTGCCAGGTTCTGCAGCACTACGCGCGTCCACAATCTGTCGGTGACGCCTGAGGATGCACGTCTTCATCCGACCCGCGTACTCACCTACATCTCGCGATTCAACTTCCATCTCTATCGTCTCAACACGACAGAGGGGATTGACAAATCTATCAAGGTGACATCGCTGTTTCATGTGGTCGAGCGAGCACTTGCGGAGGTTTCGAGCCGTTACAAGCGTCCGGACACTCCGGAACCCTTCACATACCCCTATGAACTTTTACACCGTGCCACCTCATTCCTGGCACATTCATCAAGCGATACTGTCCATCAATCCAGAAACGCGAGGGGCTCCAGCCTGCCGATCCCAGGACAAGTGAAGGAAGTAGTTTTGACGCCTCGTGATGAACACTTTTACGGGCTCACGTTGGTCAATGACTCGCAAGTCGACCTCTTCCCCTACGTGTTTTACTTTAACCCTGACACTTATGCCATAACGGTATGTCAGTGCTACGCACGTAGGCTGTGTTCTGACATCCTCTGACTAGCCCGTGTACATCTCCGAATCTGCGACTGTTGCGCCACTTCCAAAGAAGGGTCATCTTCCTATCGGCTACGGCGGTTCTCCCACCGAGCCCATGTCTTTCAGACTGCCAGAGAACTCATCCCACAATCATCTGGGATTTTTGAAGGTGTTTGTGACGACCCGACATGTCGACTTCAATATCGAGCAGCCCGCGATATTCGATCCGCCAGTCGGACGTATGCCCTCAGTCGACGGCCCTCCTGTGAGAGGCGCTCGACTCACGCCCATTCTGCCACTGGATGGCTGGAACGCGTGGATATATGCGTTGACATCGAAGGCTGCGAAGAAGCACACGTTGTGACAGAGTAACGAAGACGACGTTGACATCTGGACTCCTGCTGTACTTGTAATGCACCTGGGTTGACGATTATTGATAACGTATTTGCTGTTATAAATCCATTCGCAAGAAAGCTACGAGCCCTGCGACATGAAGACCACCGTAGCATGACTCCCGAGCGACGAGAGGAGTGTAAGCGCTGCAACTACTACCACGAATTGACTCGAACTCAAGTTGAATGAACGGCAGCGGATCTGCGGCGAATGTAAGACAACGGGAGGACCGCAGGAACCGTGAGGTACGCACCTAGTGCTTTCTTACTTATTCTTCTTAACTATTCGTACGCCGGCGAGTGAGGTGTTCTTCTTCGGTGGATCCATCCGAGGAGAATGTACATGCAGCGCTGATGTCGTCGGAGAAGAGGCAGGTTTTGCCAAGGGTAGCGATGGAAGGGACGGCCGCGAGCTCTTCGGCAGAGTAGACTGTCGCTGTGATGCGGCTGGAGCAGACGCGGCAGCAATGGTAGCTGTAGGAGGCTTAGGCGGTAACGACGGGTGTGCAACTGGTGCAGGCGACACGACAGACGATTGCTCTAACTCGCGTAGCTTCGCCTCCATGCGTGCAATCTTGGACTCGGTGCTATTCGGAGGTGGCGTTCAACGGCGCGAAGAACAAGGAACAGAGAGTACTCACAGGTTAGCTCGACCCGTGGATGCACTCTTCAACAAGCTCAATGTTGTTGGCTTTCCCGCTTCGCTCATAACTCTTCTCGGTCTGTGAGTACCTTGGTCGAGTGGCGCCTGATGTGCATGTGTGATGACGAGCTTGCGGCCGCGAAGCAGCTTGTCGTTGGCACGCTCAAGTGCTTTCTGGGCGTCCTGCAGCACAACGGGTAGAAGTTAGCGCAAGGTTCTTGCCGTGTTGCATAGCCGCTTCAACCCCGGGCTTCACTGTACCACCCGAACATGCAGCCCATACAGGGTGTATCGTGGTGGCATCATAGGAGTAACGTGCAAAAAGAAACCCGGGGTCAGCAACTGAGAGATTATAGTGGCACAAGGGACGTACGTTCGGGTCGGCGAACTCGATGAAGGCATATCCACGGGGCTTGCCTTTCAGAGGGCCAGTCTTGTGGAACAGAAAGTCGAGTTTCGACACCTTGCCAAACTTCGTGAATGCCTGCAACAAAGTATATCTATCCACAGTTAGGTAAATCGGCAGGAATGCGGGGCTTCGCGTACTCGTCGACACTTGGATGCAGATTGCCGACGTAGAGTCTTTCTTTCAGGACTGGTCTTGGTCGCTCCTCATGCGGTGTCGGGTTCGATGGCACTGGATGATCAAGCGAAGGGTAGGTGAGATGACTGGTAATATCGGGTTTGGCATCCAGCGTAACACTTGAGCTAGATGGGGAGGGCAGGGACATGGCGGCAAACGACAAGCTGATGTGGGCGCCAACTGGAGCTTACATATCATAATACTAGAATACATACAATGTTACTACAATATGGCTCACTCTCTGCTGAGTTTCAAAACTACTTGCTCAGTTGTTGCTTCAGGCGACACTGGTCTTACTGTCTCTGACGTTCAACGCGGATGCCCTCCCCTCTCGAGGTTTCTCTCGTATCAAGTGGCAAGATTATTTTCGCATCCGTGGACCGTCCTTGCAGTGAGCTGCGATCCAATGTCGGCTCACATGAGACATCGTTCTACACCGTGTATCAAAAGGACGGACGCCTTCGTCTGGAGTGTGGGCTCGGCTGCTGATCTTGGTAGGGCGGAGCATGGATCTCGCAATGACGACCCCGTAATGTTTGACCTGGAACGGTCGCCAGGACTGTTGCGGACGATCTCCGTGACGTAGTGGCGTAGGTATGTCTTCTCCTTTCGTTTCCTGAGCCAAGTTTCGCGAACCAGTCGGTGGGATCGCCGTGACAAACTCCGCAGCAATCAGGACACATTCAAGTTGACAGTCTCCCATCCTCGAGGCTCGACCGGGCAGTCTAAATCGGATTGTAAGAGTCATTTTGCCTGTTTGCGACAATATGAGAAAACCGATGCGTCTCGATACACGTGGATACTTGTACAAGGGACCCTTTTTTGACGCGCAAGGCTGCCACCATCGTGGCCTACAGCCTCATTGGTGCGCGTTCTTGGGCATCTTTTCCTGCTCCAAGATGCTTACTTGGTTTCTAGCATCTTGTTCTCCGCCGATGCATATCATGGGGGTGTGCCTTGCGTCCGAAAGTTGTGGTTCAACCCCTCGTGCTCGCCCTTTTCTGCAAAACATCAACGCGGGAACCGAGACGCTCGTGAGACTGGACTCAGTGCCTCCGCGCTTCTCATGTGGTTCAGGATTCTCATTGCCAGTGCGCCCGTTACCCCTCTCAGAGTCATCGGATTTGCTAGCGTGCAGATGCTCCCTGATTGTATGGCACGACTCCTTCGCGCAGCACGTCGTAGGCCCGACTCTTCGGCATTGGGCTTCCTGTCTAGTTCGCCATACCCACGTAGATACTATGCGTGTTGTCATTGCAGCAGTTCCATGTGTTGGACGGATCATGCATGACGCTGCGATCGAACGTTCTATGCTCGGACATCGTTCGGTGACACCGACAGGAAGATCGCAGGGATGCAGTGAGTTCGATTTATAGACTAGTATGGATCGGAATGTGATATGAATTCGACAGCAGAACAACTCGAGAAATAGCGCGATAGAGCAAGACGAGGGCAAAGTTCAGATGTGAGTACACAGCGAAGGATAGCGATGCAAATGCGACCACGCAGCGAAAAGAAAAGCGACATCAGATGCGAAGATAGCAATAAGTTAGTAATGCGCAGCCATGGGGTATCATCAAACAGGGTTATCAGTCGACCTCTTCCAGTTCGTCGTCGTCCATGTCGTCGTCCAACTCGTCCACCTCGCCGTCTAGGTCGCTTTCAGCGTCGACGCAGCCACCTGATAGGTCTAGCCCAGATTGCACTTTGGGACATTTCCCTCCAGCGCGATGTCGCTTGAGGGAGTCCTTGCGAGCATAGACTTGCAAGCAATCTGGGCAGCGAATGCCCGGCTTCTTGTGCACCCATTCCACATGTCGCTTCATGTCGGTCTCGCGCGTGAAGACCATGTTGCAGGTATCTTCCGTGCAAGGGAAATGGCCGCGCCTCGACCCGCACGCAGTCCTAGACCTGCGTTTGTTACCCCGTTTGCGAGCCTTCGCCGATCCCCCGGGTCCGCGTTTCCCCCTCGTGGTCACGGCTTTCTCCGTCTCATCGGAGCCGGCGTCTACCCGCGCCTGTTTTGGGCAGGGCTCGTATCCCTCATCATCTTCATCCGAACCATCATCATGGATGGGGAGGTCATCCTCTCCGCCGTGCGTCTCACCAGTACATTTTCCTCCGCCTGTGGGCAGTGTTGCCGAAGAAAGCATGGAGGAAGGCTCTCGAGTCCGGCTTCGGAGGCCGCGCAGATTGCACCCAGGTAGAGGGTGCAATCGTGTGGTAGTTAATTTCTTAACTACCGCACGATTTGCGCTTCGCTTGGGTAATGGCAGGATTGCGCGTGTCGACGAGCTCGCAGCCTCACGCTGAGGTGTCTTGGGAGGGCGGCCGCGCTTACGCTTCGACTGAGAAGGGAGCGGTGGCGGCGAGGAGGGCGTGTCTTGCGGGGAAGATGACGAGGAAGCAGCATTGGGAAGGCGATGCGAAGGCTGTGGAGTGTAGCTAGAAGGCCATGAACCATATCGCCCATCCTCATCGCATACAGCGTCGTCGTCTGACTCGCCTTCGCTGAGCGACTTGAGCGGCGGAGATATCGACTCGACACCCGATATGCACATGCCCAAGCTCTCTGAAGGTACATGGACAGCAGGAAACGAGCTGAGATATCCCGAGGTTGGCGTCACAGGAGAACTTGACGAGGACTGGGGGGAAAGTGTGGTCGAAGTGGCGGTAGACGGAGTGTGGAGCATGCTAGGTGAGACAGTCTGAGGCTCTTCTCGTGACGCCGCAGATACTGACATCATGTACGTGGTAGAGAAGACGCGGCCAGGTATAAGCTGGGAAGATGGAAGCGTCCTGCGCCAGGGTGACACCGGCGCAGCGTTGAACATGTCCCAGGTGATACCGTACGAGGCGCTAGAGGCGACATTAGTGTCGCAGCCATCCTGCTCCCCAGTCAGTTCCACGAACTGAATCCATCTAGTTAGGACGTACCTGTGCGTCGTACATGAAGTCCTCGGCGTCCAAGGGCCGGAATGGGAGGTCGAGTTCGGGCAACACAGTTGACGAACCCATATGGAAGCCACAGCTTGCACTAGGAGTGTCATGGTCCGATGCAAATAAGAAACCGCGGCTGTGAGACGACACAGGCTGTGCGCTGGTCGAAGCCTCGGGGAGACTGCTCTCTGAGGGTGGATTTGCCACACAGTTACACTCTCGCGCAAAGTGGCGGAGTTGATGTTCGACTTGGAGGAAGTGCTGTGCGACGCTTCCCGAGTCATCAGACCACACCAATAAAGCCTCTTCATCGCGCTAGATTACGAGTATGCTGGGTGAGTTGCATTGACATGGCTTGTACAGGCGACTGACCACGATGACAGCGGATCGCGCATCCGGAAACTGGAATGTTGACACAAGGGAACCTAAGACGGGTAACCTTGTAGTATGGTCGACGCTGATTTGCTCCGCAGCGGGGTGCCTGTGGGTATCGGTTGAGAAGTTGGCGAGACGACGGAGGGGATATACGTACGTATTCGCGAGGATAGAGCTGAGCACTGGTAACCTTGCCTTTATGGCCGAGACGGGGCGCGAGGCCCTGAATGCTTTTACGAAGGGGGACTCGCCCTCTTGTGGAGTTATGGAGATGCTCCCGTGGACTGCGCTTATGCCCACGACCACTTTTTCGTAGTGCCTCCGCGAAGCCGATGTGGGTGAACATAACTGACGTGTGATAGTATCGAACAGTGCTTGGCTGGTAGCACTCATCGCGAGTGAGGGGAAATGTGCAGATCGTTGTCCCTGAAGCTTCGTCGATTAAATCACTTCGTACGGTTGGGTACTAGGCGCTGGGCAATCATGTCTGCGGCCTCAAGGTCTACGCGCCTTCGTGAAGGATACCCAAATCGGTCGTCGGAGATGATGACTGCACAGGGTTATCCTTCATCTTGCTGAGATGGATCTCTTGTCGCACCGGCTGATGTGGTGCCGCTAGATATCACAAAAAGAGTCCGTTTGGCGAGTCATAATAACAGCTTTGGGGCTCGAACATACGAGTATGGCAGTTGACAATTGGCTGTGGACACGGCGCACTCATAGGATTAACGTTCCACACTGCTTCCCATTATTGTTATCTTCGTATGAGTGTTTTGTCATGCTACTGCTCTACTTTGCCTACCCGTATATTGCTTCTGTTGCGCTAGAGAGCTGAAGTCAGTTTCCCCAGATGACCGTCGTGGGTTGATGCCTCGTGGGATACACGATATATGGCAAGCCTAGTTCCGTGGCTTCATCGGGAGCCCGAGAATTGCGGGCTATACGGTAATTCGGCAGAATAGGTAGGTATTCAGAGCGCCTTCCGCTCACGTCCGGAGCATGGACCTGACCGACGACAACATCCTCGCCTCCCGAGATTGTGCCCGGCTCATGCCAACCCTGTTCTATCGTCGGCCCCCATGAGACACAAGTGTATGGGGAGAGATCTGAAGCAGAAATGCTCTACCAGTTGGCCCTCAAGCCTTGGTGTCGCATCCCAACTGAGGCGATGTCGCTAGTAGAGGTATGTTCTGACGAGTGACAGGTCTGGCGGCCGAATCGACCCTGAGCGCCGATATTTTGGGACTTCGAATATCTTCCCTTCATTTTGATTGGGACTAGACGACAGCCACCCTGATGGGACGCTTCTGGTGTATGCTACGTCCCATCACGCGGGTACGATGATGAAGCCTCGAGGCTCGCGACCGCTCGCAATTGTATGGCGTACTTGTTGGGCAGGTACCACGTTACGCATGTCTGTGATTGCGCATGTTGATAAGGGTATTCTTAGTATTGAGCACGCGTATTCTCCGTAGAGTCGGATGTCAGGAGGAAGGTCAAAGTCGGCACTATGCGGTCGGCTAAGGCGTGGGAAATGGACCCACAGACGCACTCATTAGCCTTTCTAGGTCGACATCCCCTCTCTAGCATTTTCCTCCCGCGCTCCTCGACGTGAAGATGCCCCTTTCTGATTCGGAGACCACATCCGCATGGACCATGTCCCTTCGAGCTGAGAGTCGGCCTCCAGGCCTTCAGTCTTTCCCCGGCTGTGTGCCGACCGGTTTGCTGATATCGGACTCTGCCACTGGCCACGCGGCCAGCTGACAGCGCTGTTTCTCGTCCTGCGAAGGGTGGCTTCTAGCCTTGTTGGTGCGATTCCTCTGTATAGTCGATTGGAAAAGCACTTAGCACGCTACCTAAGGATAGTGTTGTATCGCAACCTGCCGGTGTCTCCACAATCAAATTCATGCAAATAAGCCGGGTATCGCAACTCCGCATGCCGCGATGCTGCGTATATGGGCACATAGAAAGGAAAGCTAGGCAGCACAATGTCCTCTCTCCGCACACACCTCTCACAAGGTATGTCATCATTGCTATCTCGTGGATGTTGCACAGTCAATTGGTCACGTCCGTCCTCTCCCAACAACTCTTCCAAGTACAGTAAGCACTCTTGTCCATTGAAAAAGGTGCCGTACAACTGCCACTGCAAGGTACAATACAACGTTTCAGTGTGTTTTTCTCCCTCCCCGGATGTAGAACGTTCCGTTTGTTGAACAACACCGTATGTGTCGTGCTTTCATCGTCCCTGTGTTTTCTGGGCTGATCGATTTGTGGACCCGGTACCAAAACAGCGGAAAGATGAGTACGCCTTCGCGTATCCAGGTTTCATGATACTTGTATCGACACAACCACTACAAGGAACTACGGGCAGAGCACGAGCTTTCCGGCCTAATTGTCCCGAGACTACCTGCTGCTGACCTACGATGCTACCCACGCCAGCTACACAACAACCTGACAGCGCTGGTAAATCTCGATACGTGTTTCTGATAGCAAAACATAGCATGAAGTGTTCTAGTCTTTCAACATGGCGGAGAGCGCAGGACAGCATCGTGCCGCGTTTGTTCGCTCCCATGAACAACCGTCAATCCTCCTATCTGAGTTATAGCAGATACACGTTATTTGAATTCGATGACAAACAATCGCCTCCGAGTGGAGCTGACCCTGTAATGCGTCCTCAGGTAGCATCCCTGCTCACTTGGCCAAGTTTATCATTCGGCCTTGCCACGCTAGCCTTAGGGGCCTGTGCAACAAGGTTTGCCTTTGCGATTATCGAGACGACTATCCATCTTCGTTCGCAGATGGATGATGAATACCGGCGGCCTTATGAGTCATTTCAGATTGCGGTGGCTCGCCTTCAGCTTTTCACGCAGTTACTCAAATGAGTTGGCACTGTGCTCAGTCCAGCATAAGCAGGTTGAGGTCGGATACATTATATTATGCAAGGTTTATCTTGGTTTGCCACTTTGCTCGAAGGGATCTGCTTGCTGATCGAGGAGTTACGGCATCCAGCGTCACGCCCGGGCCCAACTTTGGTCAGGTTCCGCGAGGCGAAGACAACGACAAGCGGCGCTGCCGGCCATATGCAGCAAGAGCAGAACGTATCGGCGGAGACCCACATCGGGTCGGGCGATCGTGCTAGAATCTCACCCTCTTCCCACAGATCCGCTCAGCTCGAACGTTCGGCGTCGGCGAGTACGGGGATGTGCTACAATTAGCATGTCTTCACGTAATCGTACTGTATTACCGGGTACCGGCCCTCCGCGTTGCATGACCGCAGGACACTACCCTCTGCGGGTCTTGACCTTCGTCACGTCAACTTAATTGAGAAAGCACTGGTACCTCGATGCTCGGCGCATAGCAAAGACGCGGACGCAATTTCATGCCTGGCAGAAACCATGGTACGTATATGGCACGAACAGATAGTTTGACAGCTCATGAGTTTTTTGCGCTGCATTTACGATGATTTATGGCTAACTCTAGTGTCGAGGGTGCAAGTGATCGCTGCGCCGCCCGTGTCGCAATTGAGCACGGGAACATAGGGTATGGCGTCATTGGGTTATCTCCGGTCATCATGGGATACGTTCAAGTTGCTGACAACGCAACACCGTAGGGTAGCCCTACTCTGTGCTGTCAACTTTGCCTCTTGTCTTCATCGTTCCAGCTGCGAGTAAGCATAGACTCCGAGTGTACCTCGCTTTACTAGGATCAGCGTCTTACCCCAGGTTTCAGATAGACATCAACCTCAATACTTCGGCCGCATACCTCGCCCACAATGACACACAGATCTGTCCGCGTTCTCGCTTTCGACATCTATGGGACCATCCTGGACACGAGTAGTATCACATCGGGGATCAAAAACCACACTCGCTTAGATGACGAGGGCGCTGTTCAGCTCAGTCAGCTGTGGCGGCGCTACCAGCTCGAGTACGTTGCCCAAGTTCACCCTGACTGCGAGCCCTGTTCACCTAATAACAACAGGTACACCTGGAGATTGAACTCGATGGGTGAGTTGACTTCACCCCTTGCTGAAGGTATTACTGAAACTGATCATTGGGATGGTGTCGCAGGCCACTATGTGTCATTTGACGTTGTCACGGAGAGCAGTCTCAGACATGCGGCCGCTGAGATGGATTTGACACTCGCGAATAACGAGATCGCCGCCTTGATGAATGACTATTGTCGCCTTCTCCCGTGAGTCGTTTAACACATTCGGGCTTCACGGTCCACTCTCGAGGACGCAGCCGGCGGATCTGTCTTGACTAGGGCGTGGGGGCGCCATAGCTACAGTCATTGCTCTCAGCTTTGACTCGAAATTGAGTAGGGTGTCACGGATCCCTGAGTGAAAGGAACCGGTTTCCAGTATATGCATTGACTCACATATAACTCAATTATACAGCTTCAAAGACGCGATACCTGCCCTCGAGAAGCTCAGGAATGTCCGGGATGTCAAGGTGGTGATCTTTAGCAATGGTTCGTGACGCGATACTCATGTCCGCCCCATTGTTTGCTGATCGAGTTCTTGTATACCTTCACTCTGTCACTGATATAGGAACGGAACAGGTATGCATACGTGCTGCTTCTACTCAGTACGCCACTGAGTGTACCTCGCCTCAAGATGATTTCATCAGCCTTGCACGCGTCACTTCCGGATGACTTACTCCCGTTTCCGCTGTACGTTGCCGATACGGCCAGGCAATACAAGCCCGCATCTGCCATATACGACGGACTTCGCAAGGCGTTCAGCAATTCACTTGAATTTCAAGGCGGCTCGCCCGATGTCTGGCTCGTCAGCGGGTGAGCACCAACATGCGGCCTTTGCGGTAAACAACGTGGATGTACTGACAGTACTTGCTGGCCTGCGCGGTGACCGCTGTCGTCGCTGTCGCGCTTAATGAACCACAGAAACCCCTTTGACGTCACTGGTGCGCGTTCCGCGGGCCTTGGGGCCTTCTGGGTGGACCGAGCGGGTTCTGGATGGAAGGACCAAATTCCGATGCCTCCATCTGGCACTGGTCCTTTGCGAATTGTGAGGAACCTGGAAGAGATTGCGACCCTCGTGAAGAGTGAGGGTCAGGATGCATAGTTAGACAGTATTGTACATGCCGAACCTCAGAAACCTGACAACAGAGGCGTTACGCAAGTGGATCAAGATGTAGAAACCATTACTGCTAACAGTCGCCCACGTAACAAGAGAATAGCAGTGCCGAATCAGCAACCCCGCCCCTTGTATGTGATGTCCGCGACCACCATGGCTATGCGTTAGAGTAGACACGACAAACATGATGCGCCACACGAAGTCGTCAGAACACGTCGATATAGTCGTTTCGAAACTGGTTAGACGACGTCCCAGCCTGAGCCGCAGCTCGCGTCCGAGGAATGGCCGTGATCGTGATGCGACCCACCGGAAGCTGCGGATCTCTTGCCTTTCTTCCTCCGCTTCTTCAACAGTGGGGAACTCGACTGCGATGCTTGGTCGAGGTCGCTCCACGATGCCGTCGACGAAATAGGCGACGGTGGGATGCTGAGAGGGTCATCGATGTCGGCATCTGGTTTTGGAGCACGAGTGCGGGGATCCGGAAGGCCGGGCGGCGGGTGGTAACTGTCCGTGAGGTCCACAGACGAGGCAGTCGGGGAGGGCGCGCCGGACGTCAGCGCGAGTTCGGCGAGGCCCTCCCTGACCGTCTCCATGCTGTCCGTACGATGCAACCTCCGGCGGCGCTCCTCCCACTTGAGGAGACTCTCCTGCTCCTTGTGGTGCCTCTCGAACATCTCGTCCCATACCCCGCGTGGGCCGTGCTCACCATGAGCGCGTACGTGCCATTCAGTATCCAACATCGCCATCGAGGCGATATCGCGATATCCTCCAGCTACTGTAGGGCTGACGATGGCACGGCGACGAGTGCCTTCGAAGGTGAAGCCGAGTGAGATGAAGACGCCGCGGGTGGCATTGCTCCAGGGACTATCCATCGTAAGTGCTTGGACACGGTGCGCCCATAGGTTGTCGAAGGCGTATGCGACGCCCTTCGTGAGCACCTTTTCAGCCAGGCCCTGCCCACGCCATTCGGGATGGATGGAGATGCCGACGTTGTATTCGGTAGGCATCTCGGTTTTGTGGAGGTAGAGCAACCCAATAGTATGAATAGTCGTTGTGGTGCGGACCTCAAGCTCAGAGGGCTCTGCATTGGTTTGCGGTCCCTTGTCCTGCTCCCTGGTTATCTTCGCATGCTCGTCCGCCGGTATTGCCTCCGTGACTTTGAGTTGAATACAAGCGAACAACATGCATTGGTCGGACGCAGCGAAATCAAACAGCTCGGAGTGCTGCGTAGTTACTGCGTCCACACTGTAGGGATGTAGGTCCTCCCATGCCAGAAGAACGGCCTCGATATCGACGGATGGGTCCTCCAGCGAGGTGACGAGCGTTATGTCGTCCGGGGTGACTTCGAGGGGGGCCATCGTTGCTGGAGAGAATGGGTGAGGAACATGTGCAGCGCGGAGAGGTCATATACCACCCACCAGATCCGGGGCGATTGAGTTCAGAAGTCATCTTGCTATCTTGACAGCAAGGCCGCAAAACGCTAACCTTAAGTACTTTGAGTGGAATGGATACTAGACGCTCCCCATTCACTGAGGACTGCGCTTTTCATACCCTCCTGCCGTGCACTGGCAGGTAGGTTGGCGCAGTATACCGTAGCCAGTCCAATCTGACGGCTGGCTGCATCGGAACAAAGCCTGATATACAACTATGGAGTGGTGGATGTGAATGGACCGTACATAGATAGACAATGACGCGGTCATACCTAGTATGTGGGCGGGTATCAGCTCTTTCGGGCAGCGAGAGTTCTCATACGAAGTACAGGAGGCATACGTCGCGAACAGATGACAATTCATACCTCTAGCTCTGGTCTTCTGGCGAAACGGCTATACACGTCATAGTAAACGTGGCAGGCACTAGCATCGGTTCATGTGAACAGCCTCAAGGCTTGCGATCACGGTCTATGAGTGAAAGTTGCACTGCGTCCTCCCTGAGGGTAGTTGCATCGAGTTGACCAAGCGGCACAAGTCGGACACTACAGAGACGTGCAAAAGTTCCCGATCGCCAGGCTATGCCACGTTCAGATGCTAGTTGGTACGCCCGGAGTAGGTTTGCGAAGGAACGGCCTGCACGAGGAGCTTCGCCAACACTAGCCTGAGGACGGCCCTAATGCAGTTGGCGAGGTTCAATAAAGACTGACTAAACTTAAGATGCTCCGCAGTTGAAGCGGAGTTTGTCGGACCTCCAAGGGGTTATAAGCGTATGTAATGTCCGGAGCTGTCGCTTGACTCAGCCATCACTCCGCCATTGTCTCGCCACTGTAACTCTTACTAGCTCACAGCCTGCGCACAGTAACGCCTTCCTCCCCTCCTGAGAAGCCGTATCATGGATCTGTCGGGAGCGTATAGCGAGAGTCTACTAGCAGCACCTTGGCAATCAATTACGCCCAGTACTGTGATATGCTAGTCGGGGTTCAACGCTGGTGATTATATGCCATAGAGAATGCTTTGCGTGTATCGGTATATTGGAGGCCACCCCCACAGAACTGATGAACAGCAGGATGGTATTGAGGAATATCCGCCAAGTCTAGTCGTCGCCATATGACAGCGCCGTGTCACAATCAAAGCCGCGTAGGCGTCCCCTCATTTCCACCGAAGCAACGAGGTTCGTTCTTCGTCTGAGATCCTTTCTGGCATTCAACGCAACCAGCACGGATGAGGAAATCACTGGAGCAAAGTATGGTCAGCAACCCTGTATGGGCATGTCGTATGGAGCAGAGCACTGACAATACGGGAGGATCCAGAGCACCGCCATGAACAGCACCGGTTTGGTTGGTAGTGCAGCATACTGAAAGGGGAGAAGCATAGAACATAGGCCAGTGAGAAACAACGCATACGACCCAACCACGGGACAACGCGTACCAATATCAACCCAATCACAGCTCCCAAGCTACTCAGGCGTTAGTCTGATGAAGCACCCATAAGGCGAGCCAAGTGAATACCTGGTCACAACAGAAGTCTCTGCGCTGTACCAGATCACTCTCCGCAAGACTTGGTTGACACTATGCAATGGCATGAGTGTCCTCGATCTATCCCTATGCATCAACGTCTAGGCTCACTTGGGGAACACTGAGCGATGTTGATACAGCACCGACGTGAGAACGATCGACATCACGATGTCGGAGCCCGCAAGGGAGGCAAGAGAGCCATATGTGCCCACCTGTAGGATGAGTCAATGGAAAGTGAGAAGAAGCAGTTCGGTGAGACGCACTGGCTCAGGGGGTGATGTTGGAGACAGTGCCCTAGACACGGAAGTGTGAGGTCACAGGGAATCACACAGTAAGAAGATGGGAGTACATCTCAGTAACGACGACTGCGTAAGAAGCGCGCAATGCATGAGCTTGAGCCGTAGAAGCGCAAGGCGGAACAAGATCGCAACTTACACACAGCGAACGCTACGTTGCAGGAGAGGGTCAGTATTCATAGCATGTGACAACTACATGCGCACTGAATGTGATGACTGCTGTCAACATCTATGCGCACATCAGGTATACGCAGGTGCAACAGGACCTTGGAGACGCACTATGAGGACACCCAAGTACCATTGACGGCTGACTGAGAGCGCAGTGAGCATCTTCGCGGGCAGATTAGCGAGAGATGCTGACTCTTCCAGATGCGATATGAGAATATGCTATCCCAGAAGAGTGAGGTGGTGCCATGGGTCAGAGTGAACGATACGCACCCTTTCACCCCGAGGTCGCCCACGACCTGGGACTAGTGGTTAGCCCACACCTCGTGAGAGGGCAAGCAATCGTACGTTTCCTACGATTATAGCCTGTATCGTAAGGCGATCAGCCGCGTCTCAAGTGGCAAGATTTATGTTCCATACGGACCATCGAACTCCTTCAGAATGTGGTTATACATCAGACATATTGATCTTTTGAATACTCGAGATGAGACTCACCAAGTCAACGTGGCCAAGGCAGATGGGTTACCGTGGTGCGTAACGGCATAAGTGTATACGCTGTCGACGACGAGGAACGCATGAAGGACATTGATGACCCTGTTCAAGTTATCAATGCATACACCCTTATGGACAATCATATGTATCTTACTCACCAGACGAACAAAACCTATGTTGGCATTGTTGAAGAACTTGAGGAGCAGTTACCCACCAACTTGAAGCGACTTGAACGACTCACTAGCGATCTTATGACTCTGGAATCCGATTTACTTCTGAGAAAGTAAGTAATAGTCTGGCAGGTAGTCACGCCCTGAAGACTGGGAGATGTCAAGTCCGAGAAGTGGTACGGTGTCCAGCGTACATACACGGAACCGATAATCGCGCCTGCACGAGAGCGTCTGAGGCTGACTCTGTAGCATCCGTGTCAAGGCGGGATAACTTACTGATCAGCATAGCCCCTACGGTCTCATTCAGCTGTTCAGAGAGGCTTCCGCTTGCGAGGGAGGGCATCGTAGTGAGACACGGAGGGGTTCATGCATTGTCGGAGGTAGCGGTGTCAGGGCCTATATAAGGTTTTAGTTCTTGATGTGGTCGCGTGTGCTCGATGTCCGACGGTGATGGATCTGGGATTGACGTTCGCGAGGTGGGAACAGTGTTGACATCCTAATGGAAGTACAGACGTCAAACTGTCTGTGAGGCAGTCTCCGTCGCTTTGCTCCCGTAAGCTAACCAAGGGTATGACGAGACAGGGCCGCAACTCACCATGCACTCGCGCTTGCACGGGAATCATGACGCAATGCCATCCTTGGACGCATGCATGCTACTGATCTTCAATCGGAGTGCTGCATTGATATGGTGCACCTGAACGGTGATGGGGTGGCGCATCCCCAAATGGACAACCATAACACGTGAGCAAGCACATATGCAGGTAGTCTCGGAGCTATCAGTCAATTGATGGCGAGTCGAGGACCTCTTCAGCGTCATTGGTCGACTGTCTTCGACCGCCGACTGGTCAGGTAAGTACAACTTTTCATTGAGTGCAGCGCGCTGCTCTGCACATACCAGTGGAGATACAAGCTGAATGCCGGCTCACCGTCTCGCTGTCAGTGTCACCACAGCTTGCCTAGAGGAGTACCCTACCGGCGTAGATGATCTATTGAATGTATGGTGCCGTGGTTGGTTACATGTGCGGTTGCAGCACGGCATTTGGGTTTGAAGGGGGTGAGATCCTTTGGCAAAGCGGGGATAACTGTAGAGAACACCGCCGCAAATGCAAATGTCACGTACCCCATGGGTACATCACCCCACTCATCGCTTACTGCCAAGGGTAGCCATCCCTTCAATGTTGCAAAGGAAGGATAGTATGCAGTACTCCAAAGCTCAGACAGCGCAATGTAGGAAGCAGCTGCATCGGTCGTCAGAAATATCAGCACTCGTTCCAGAGCAACCAACATTGGCACTTACCGTCCGCCCGTCGCCTTGGATTCGAGATGGTTCAGCATGAGTATTAGTATGGTTGTATGTCAAGGTGGACGGATGCCTCGCAAAGATCCATAGTGATGATACAGCGCAGTCGACCTTCAGCTGAGTTCGTCGCCGTGATCCAAATGCATTTAAGGCCGGAATGGAGGCAGTTGACTTGTTCTTCCATACCCGAGCTTCTCAGCCCCACTTTCAGCAGTGTACACAGGTCTTGTTCAGTACACCAGCCTGTGCTATAACCAGTATGAGTCCGGATGACAAGTAGTACAGCAAGCCTGTGCTACGCTTTTGCATGTGCATTCTCACTCCTGTACGGTCCCTATCCATCTCAACCACCTTCATTAAGTGGCTGCACGTTGTCTCAACGACAGGTCGGGGATGTCAGTTAACAGAGCGTAAGCGTCGAGGATTGAATATGCCAACGCACAGTATTGGTCATCACATTTCAACACATACAGTAGGCTGCCCACCGTGCGTCCCGAACAATTGCGGTGTCGCCTCCTGATCGCCACTGTGTTGCACTGTTTCCAGTGCAGCACTAGCATGTCCATCACCGGACAGCTCGAGCTCGTCTAGCATTATGTCGGACCCGTCGTCGTCAAAAGGGTCTGTCTCTTCGCTTTCGTCGTAGACCACGGATCCTCCGATACCTCCCAGGAATTCCGGGAACTGCATGTCAGAGAGACACGTGCCGTCAGATAAGGGTTCAGGTATAAGAGCCGCTTCCCGCAGGTTCAGGAGAAAGCGCGTGAGCAATACGACGTCCAGTCTGGGATGGCCCGTCAGGATTTGTCCCACGAAGGGAGAGATGAAGCTTACTCACGTCGAAACAAAGGCACTAAGGCCTACAAATGTCTGTATCATCCCAGTGAGTATGTTACCATGAACAAGTACGACCGCACCCACGGATGTTAAGAAGGCCTGGACCAATCCGTTTCCGATGTTGAGAAGCAACCCAACTCTATACAGCAGCATATCATGGTCAATTGCATGCCGACAAACCACGACTACCTGGGACTTCTCACGCAAAATAGAGACTTCCTGCGAATCAGTGAGACACCATCTCGTGAGACTTCTGTGGGCATATGGTCGATTACGCTCACCATCGCGAAGTATTAGCGTCGGCAGCGGAGCGTCAGTGTTCGCAACATCAGCCAACCGCTTGAGTGTGTATGTCTTGCGCCAGGTAACGACGAGAACAAGAACTTGCCCCAGAGTTGTGGAAACTAATATTGCATATGAAACTGAATGCGCAAATAGGTGAGGCCAATGACATGATGGAGTCACAATTGACTTACATCTGAAGAGGATATTCATTTTTGTTGGCTAGCACGAGATTGCGGCGTGGGCGGGCGACGTACCTCTGGAGAACTTCAGGATGAGCTTGGTATATGACGCATCCTATTGGGTCTGGCATGGCCTGGCGCAGGGTGGTACATATCTGATACTATTGAAAGGGTAGAAAGGGTAAGCTTCGGGTGTAGCCAGAGGTCGTTGCGTGGAGACGCACCAAAATGAGTGCTGTGTTAGTATTCAGAAGAACAAATACAATAACGGGCGCGCGCCAGTTGAGACCATTGATTGCGTATATACGGAACGCAGATATTCCTGTAACGCAAAACAGGACGTTAGCGGAAGACCGTATGATCGAGTCGCAGATGATGGTGACAAACCCGAGCTGTCGAGAGATGTGATAGCAAGGGAGACTGAGTTGAGAAGATCTACAACGTAGCCCCTAGAGGAACAGATCTCGTGAGTCGTTCAACAAGGCCGTCCGAAAGATGGAGACTGACGCCTAGAAAGACGTCAGTATAATGCCAGAATGTCCGGCAAGTAGAAGGATACCTCGCAGCCTGTGACGTAGCTATCGATGATCCAGCAAGCAAACGACAACAAGACCATGACGCGCAGCGTGGTATACAAGACTGTAACGGCTGACAGCTTGCGCTGCCAAATCAGAGCGACTTCTTGCTCGAAGACGAGACATTGATCATAGAGTACTAATACTAAGGAATACGTCAGCGAGCGCTGTGCGAGTGTCTTAGCAAATACCCACTGAAAGAAGAAATGTAACAGAAGCTGCTAGCAAAGCTGAAGTTGCAGTGAGTTCGGTGGATTCGCTGACAGCAACAAGTCTGAACAGATCATACGTACTTTGTCTCGAGAATACGGGCGACCTCTTGAGCTTGTGCGTCAGCAGAAGCCATTGCGTTGTTGCAGAGGGGATATTGAGAACGATGTATGAGATGCATGGTTTTATGGTAACAAGTAAAGTTCAAGAACGACGCGCCAGGTACCAATGAATGGTTCTGCGTTTGTTCTACATCTGTGATTCTGTGGGCTATGAACGCAATCCGCTGAACCATCGGCGCATGAAGCAAAGATGGGATAGGACAATCTTCGAGATGCATGTTCTCTAAGCATGGATGCTCGCGCCTGGATCGCACTGCTGCGAACAATCCCACAGGTTACGGTGAGTACTCAGTGGAAAGAATGCGGATCAAACGACAGCCACGTAGCCACACATAGACTCTGTAGATAGAACACGTCTGTTGGATGGTAGCACCTGCACCGCATGTATGTCTGAAGGTGTCTGAAGATAGGGAGGATGATACGAGGCCGTTCAATGTGCGGCTCCATCATGCTTTCTGCCAGTGCCTCTCGCCGGAAGGTTCCGCGTGGGACACCCGGGCCGTGACCGGTGACCGTGACGGGCTTCTACTACTAGTAAGCAAGTACTTAGTACTTGGTCACATCATGAAACAAGTGGTAGTCTGCAGGAGGCAGTGAGACACCAGCCGATCGCAGACACGGCGGCCCCACGATGTGAGCACGACGCTTCAAGTTGTCTCCACCCAGCCAGTGAAAGTACAGCGTACTAGTAGCTTTTGCAAGGCCTTGGTCACTCTCCATCCACCCACCACAGCACTAGTACCAGTCACGGGTCACCGCAGAGCCATCGAGCGTGGCATACCAGTACCGGATGGCACAAGCAACTGAGTTCGCAGCTAGTAACATTCGCGACCTACGAAGCACAGTCACTGGCAAGCCAACTCGGTGACTCGGTCCAAACAATACCAGGCTCCGTGTGAGGTGTCGATTCCACGAAAAAGAGCCCCTTAAATTACCAGACTGGCCATATTGCTCGAGTGCATACCCGAGCCCTCCCCAAGGCTTCAAACCTGTTCTCTTGTTCGTACAAGAAGTCACTTTCGTACGAGGAGCCACGATACAGTTACGAAATCAGTTAAGACAGTGCTAGGGATCAATGCCTTTGTAGAGCTGAATCTTGATAGGTAGTTCAGGCGTGTAGTGCCCCTCAACCGTCGGGAGGCATACCGTTCCCATGTTCCATTTGATGAGCTTGTCGGATGACTCGAATGTGAACATGGAAACCAAAACGGAGAGCACAACCTCTGAATCACCAGTTAGGCATCTCACTCTACGTGAGATGACACAAGACGCACTCATCTCGATCTCGGAAAACTTGAAGCCGCTGAGTACCACCTCAATCATGAGGACAAACGCAAAATGAACTGTGATCACGCACACGCAGGATCGTTTGCCTCCCGAAAAAGTCATCCTGTGCACGATTAAAGACAACCAGTGAGACACTCCACCGACATGCAACCTCGAACTCACAAGTTGGAGTAGACGCCTGGTACGGTTGCCTCGCCGCTGCTGGTGGGAGGAGCTGGGAGCCATCTGTCAGGCCTCCACTGCAGCGAGTCGTCTCCCCACATTGATTCGTTCCAGTTGCTGCCAGAGATCCCGATGAGGCAATGAGATCCCTTCGGCACATTGATAGTAGTTATACGTTTGCCGTCGGTGGTAGACACCGGTTCGGACAGAGGGAGAATGGCGTCCTCACGGGCACTACGCAGGAACCAGTGTCAGTAAATCGTGTCACCATCTGCTATGGCACGCACACGCGAACGAGCTTCATGAACGGCGGATACCTGCAACACATTCATAAGCTCAATAGCAGGCATACACGAGAAGAGAACAGACAGCCTCAATGTCTCTCGAATGACGCTGTCGAGGAGTGGGAGCCGATTCAGATCATCATAAGACAGTCCCTGGGCGGCACCCGCTTCGAGAAGTTCCGCACGAAGCTTGACTTGGTAGTCGGGATGTTCCGCTAGCAACGTGAGGATGCGAGAGAGGGCGCCTGACGTTGTTTCTGTACCCGCCAGGATGAAGATACTTGTGTACATCAGTGCGTGATAGCATTGCTACGTAGACCAGCATTGCACGCTCACGACATTATCGAGATAACCTCTTCTGTGCTGAGTTTCTGGCCGGCCTCCGAGGCAGAGGTTGCATGTACTGTGAGGTAAGTCATTCAGAAGTGAGGGCTAGAAAAAAGGCGAGGGATACACACTGAGAGCGCTGATCAAATCCGGAGCCACCCCGGTTCCTCTCAGTTCATCATTTTCGCCGGACTTCAACGCGCGTTTCCTCGCTAAGTAGATGTCCTCTGCCCTGTCGTGCATGAGAGCGATGAGATCCCTGGCCCTGCCAACTTTTGAGGTCACGGGAAACATATCGACGACCATACGTAACATCCAGTTTGGGAGCATGCGCCGCATGTAGGGTACGAGCCAGAGGAGATGCTCGGCGTCATCCAAAGTGCGGCTACATTCAGATTCATGTTGGATGATGATATTAGCCACGAGGGGAGAACAAGGGACGTACAACAGCAGCTTGAGGGTGTCGGCATACGCGTCTTTGCTCCCGGCTATTAAGGGATCCATGGAGTGTCCAAAACAACCACGCTCAACCCCTTCGAGAGACGCGCGACTCGTCCAGCTCAGTATGTTCACCTCGACACTACCACCTTGAATCTGTAGTTTGAGACTTTCGGCAAGCTACAAGGAAGCGCATGAGTTGTCTCGAGCGTTCGTGATCGTCAAGCCGCTCACATTATGCGCGATCTCATAGAACAGCGGGGTGAGGTTGCGCATGTGTTTCATTGAGAACAGAGGGTTGAGTATCTTCCTATGTTTGTTATGGTGGGCACCTGCCATAATGTCAGTATACCAACTGTGAAGAGACTGTACACATTACCTGTCGCAGCGAGGAGCGCATCTCCGAACGTGAAGCCTGCTTGACTGTTATCGGGCGGCAAGAGTCAGACAACGATGCTAGAATAACAGAGATGTCTTACGCGAGGAACTCGTCCGTCTCTTGGAAGATGTGCTCGTCCTTTATGAGCATGGCCTGCAATGCCTTGGGATCAGACACGTAAAGTATCGGTTCCTGAGTTGCAAAACAATACATGTTGATGTTAGATTCGTCGTATATGTAAGACCGAGGCAAACTGACACTGAGGAATCCTGTGAGCCTGACCACTGGACCGTAGTCCAAGGCGACTTTTCGATGAAATTCTTCGCTCTCAGGAGCGTAGTACTTATGTATGTTACCTAATCCATGGTAAGCATAGTGAATAAAGCTTGTCTAAGAAGCGCACCACATAGAAGGGACTCTGACGGAGGGCCTGGTATACGGTGCATCGCTCGCATTGCAATGCGTTTTTGAACATAGGCGGCAATGTGTATCAGGATGAACAGGGAGAGAGCAAGTCCGAAGGCTGGGAGAATGCATGCGAGAACAACCTGCGCAAGTGTCACGGTCATGCTTCGCTCGATGGCACTCATGGTAGGATGGGTTACCGTCTTCCAGCTCGATGGGATGTTGTGTTTATATAGAGGAGTGTCTGTATAATGCCGGGTCGTTACCAATTCAGAAAACGCATTGAAGTACATGCACATACCTCTCTAGTCGCGAGTGCGATCCTCCGTCTTCTCTATCGAACATCCGACGTCATGTATGCCACGGCCTTCGAGGCTGTTCCGTAGTTCTAGTGTGGCCCAAGAGCACGCATTCATGTTGTCAAACTGCTCTCTCCGTGGCATTACAGTAGGGCATGATCCTATACTCTGTTCTCTCCTTATCAAGTCTCGTGTGCACAGTCAGTCTATGAAACCCAACGCACCGGCACTGTTCATGATCATTGATTTCGCATTTGAAAGGTGGCAAAAACACCCGGAAAGAGCACATTGCAGCACAGAATTGCACACCACTATGGGCAAGACGAATTCAACGCAACTTCCTCCATGAGATAAAATATAGATAGCCAATGCGATAAAGGACTGTATTGGCACCCGTGAGAGTAACGCGGCCTTACGGACTCCCGTGGCACAAACACAGTCATCGCCCAACCCATCGCGGATACGCATATCACAGTGCATCGGCTGTAGTAAAGCGAAAGGAACCATGGTCAAGCTAGAAACTCACTTTCGCTGCCAGTTAGACGCACCGAGACACCCTCCGAGCCCCAAGAGATTGCGTTTGACATGTCGGTACATAGAGCTTCAGTGACACGATACTGCTTTATCTGATCACATATCATGCGGATGTACATGCCTGGTCGAAGTGTTTGTGCGGGCTCTAGGCAATTACGGGACTCATGGCCGGAAGTTCAGAGTTGCGTCGATGAGACCGACGTCGGTAGTCCGAATACTGGCGCGAGTGTAACAACACAAAGTTCTAGTTCAAATGTTATTCTAGGCATATGATGTCAAGATTGCGAGGTAGAACGAACCTGCAACAATCGTGTTACGGTGGACGACGGTGGACGGCGGCGGTCAACCGTGGGCGTCCAATGAGTGAACCATACGCGATCACGTGCAATTTCAGTGAGCTGCGCAACATCATCACTCCCGCCGGCGCTGGCTGCACGCTGCACGTCACCTCTGTTTCCCTCAAACAAGTTCAGCATTAGGTGATCACCAAAAACAAGAACAGGTCACCCGTGAATACCACTGGTAGCACGAAGTGGCTGGCACTGTATTCGAGATCGGGAGCACTTGCCAGGGAGGCCTCGAGTCGTCACCGCTGGGGGCAGTGGGAGGTAAGAAGCCCTGAGCATATGAGATTTATTTTCTCTGATGAGTACGAATCTTGGATTCTGTGTTTACGTATGCAAGGTCCGCAACATTAGGCTAGCAGCACACTGTGGTCTTAGCCGATCATGTCCCCCCGTCTTCGCGTTGCAAACGGGGAGAGTATGGTCCAAAATACGCGTCGCTAATACGTATGCGAGGTTTCATAGTAAGTGCATAGCTTCTGCCAGCTTTCAAAAGTAGTCATGTCTACAAAGTCACAATAATGACAGGTATATGACGCCTACTGACTGGCTGTGCTTCTGCTCATCCACAGTGCCTCACTCTGGTGTATGAATACGAGCACATAAGCGCTCCGTATGCCTTTTGTCACCCGTATCCTGCCTCCACTACCACTCTTGTAGTCGAGTGAGACCCCTGGTTACCTTGTGCCCACTGCTGACCTTGTTCACGACGAAGCACCTTATGCCCTTCAGGAACATCGAGTTCCCACAACTCCTCAGAGACAATGGTCTGAGCGAAGATAATGTACATTGCTATTTCGCTCTGCTACCCTCGTTTTCTGACGGATTTTGGTCCAGTGTCCTGTATGGGGTGTCAAGTGGGCCAGTGTGCCTCCTCGCCCTGCTACACAAGTCAGCAATGACCCCGGTGCGATCGAAGGATGTTTCGCAACATCTGAGGAGTCGCAGGCGGAGCTTGATGACCTACAGCAAGAACATCGAGAGCAGGTAACCACCCAACCGGAGGAGAATACAAGGAAGAAGTACACAAGGGCGCGCAATCCTCGCAGTCGTCATGGCAGTGATGGAGCGCAAGAGTTGGTAAGTGGACAAGTGGATGAGCGTCGTCCATCTCTCATCCCAACCTCTACCTCACTCCTACCACAGCTCGCACAGCTCGGCTATTATTCACCCGTTCTTCACAACACCGCAACATCCAACGGGCACGCTGATGTCGAGTCGGTGTATGCAGCAAGCGTGGAAGTGGCGGATACCTTAGGGGAGATGACACTTGGGCCACACCATCTTCCTAGGGCCGTGGTGCGGCAAGGTACGTAGTCAATCTCCTGTTGTCTGAAGTATGAGCTCACTGTGCGTATATACTAAAGCTTTATCCACGTACTCATCTCTTTCGAACGCACTTGACGAGTTCCCCCGCATACTACCCAACTATGCGCCGCAGATCCGGATCACTGCTGGCCACCTCTCCGCTACCGACGAGTCTACGGAAATTGCCACTGCAATCACATTTTCTTCCGCGCATGAGTCATCCTCTTTGCAATCTCCGGCCACGACAGTGGTTCGACCACAACCCGTTCCATGCAACCCTGCGCTGATGTCTGCGTCACCGGCATCGCAAATCGACACGGACCTTCTGAGAGCCCACTCAATGACCACGACACCGTCGCTCGAGGACACCTGCATTCCATCCGAAGGTTCCCGACAGTATATCCACGCACCAACTCGCGCATCCACCAATGCTCTGTACGCATTCGCGCACTATCAAGACGCAGAAGGTCAGCGCTCTTATGCACCCGCGAGTTTCCTTCCACCTGACCCCTCCTGCCCAGTTCCGAACGAAAAACCAGCAGTGACACCGTCTCAGACTTTCAAGCCTGTGCATCTCCTGCCAATGTTAGCATCACCCGCTCCGCGACACGCCTTCGAGCCAGCAGGTTTCAACCTCTGCAACAGCCCAAGCACACCTGACGCGAGCGCATCGCAGCTCGAGCAGCCGCTGTGGAATGTCGCTGGAACACCGCAAGACTACGGCACGCCCTCCACAGACGCGTCGGCGTGGACACCAGGCGCGCCGGCCACCCCAAGCCCCGTCCACTGGCAAGAGGGCGGAGTATCGATTGTCGATGTGTCTGGGGCTGAATCTGCCAACTTTGCCTTCCAAGCCGAGCAAGGTGAGTATACGTCTTCGGAGTGCCATACGACGGCGATTTCTGATGCAATATATGCGCGTTTCGTAGTTTGCTACGCTGCCGCTCCGCATACCCAGTATGCGTCCGAGCTCTTCAACGGCGTATTTGATTGCCAGTCAGGTCATGTCCAAGCAGAGTGGCCGCAGTATACGCCCGCATCATACCCACGAAGCCATTTCGGCTAGAGTGCGAATGTCCGTGTATGCAACGTGCCGTCACCCTCTCCAAGGGCGTGCGGGGCTGAAATGACTTTCCAACACGCCTTCTCGCCAATGTTCCGCATAGGTCAAGTTTGGGGCTCCATATCATAACATACCAAGTTACTTGTACTATACACTCATCGACTCTGCGATACCTCGCTCTCGAAGATTTCATATGTGCTGTCTCTTGCTGTCGTGTGTAGTGTATATCGCTCGCATTGCTATGTCGTCTTGCTCACTGCTCTCCAAAGTACTGCTTGTAATTGCATCGTTGGCAATACTCGTCAATCCATCGCTCGCCGGAAGCGAATGGCACATGCGCGATTGCTAGCAGAAGGGCACAGCATCTAGTGGTAGTGGCTTCTTGTACCCTTTCGGGTCCAGTTGTCCAAAAATACACGAGAATACTGTGCGCCGCACAGCAAGGATGTCCGGGGGTCGTCTGGGACGCAACGAGGGAAGGAGGCGGATCGTAGAATAAGGTTTATAACGGAGAGGACGGTCGGTGAGGCGCATTCGGTAGTTGTTCCGGTAACCTCCGCAAGCGAGAACAGCGGCGGCACTAAGAAAGCAGCCAGACACTGGGAGGTGTGAAGCAGCACAGCTAGAACGGGGTATCTAGGAAACTCCTCACGAGGCATTCCGGGCGATATCCAGCGGCAAACGAGAATGACAGCAGGCGACGGTGAGAGGGCCGGACACGGCGGCGGCGGGCAGGACGGCGATGAGGCGCAGTTTGAACACAGCATTTCGATATGGCAAGAGGGGGAGGAAGACAAGGGCAGAGGGCTTGTCGGAGGACCGGGGCTATATACGAAGGAATATTTTCCAAAAAACCAGGGTCCTCACGCGCACGACGTCTACCAGAAAGGCATGAGACCTAGGAACGCGGTCGGAACTCACCACGGCACGCCAAGTAGTAGGAATAGAAGGCCCGAAATCCGTCGTAACTGCCATGAGGTAGCAATTATATCTTCCGAATGACAAGGGTGACCAAATGGAGGGGCGCTGGAAAACAAGAGAGGAAGGTGACGTGGGAACGGCGGATGAAGAGGGTCAAAAACCTTGGTAAATAACCTTCAAAAACACACTATATGTGCACCTCACGATTATTGAAAAATCTAGATGATGCGCCGGTGTAGGGCACAGATGCTGGACGAGGACCGATCGACGCTGGGCAGTACTTGACGATATTGACCTCGATCCAATGGTTTATTCTCCCAAAATCCAGCTCTTGCAGGTGGTGTCCTATGTCCGTATAGCCAGCTGTGGGTGATACGCACAAAAATACAGAGGTCATCAAACAAAGGGTGTACATACTTACTCATGAGCGCCGTAATACGCGGTCACGTGTGACCTTGAAATCATCGCTAGACGCCTGTCGTCCAGAGTTCTTCTCGCAAGCCTCGTGTCGATAACCTGCGTGCCTCAGCGTCCCTGGCATACCTTTGAGTATTCCTATCGGGCATAAGACACAGGGAAAGTTCCCGACTGCATCGAAACGGCACTGTGCTCATTGGTGAGCTGCTGCAATATTGACCGCGCGAATCACCACACGCACCACATCTTCAGACACATCCACTGCTTGGCAAGCAAGACACATCGTACCATTGCCCGGATCGAAAGAACAAGAGCGCTTGCGGGGTATAATATATCATCGTCGACTATCGCGCGCGCGAGTCGACCTCCCACTTGAGCTTTCCCAGGATCTTGCCATTCCATCATCGACGCGCGGACGATGCCCCCCTTCCACCTTCATATCGAGCGCCGGTACCGGCTCGCTGTCGCCCTCGCGCCGCCGACCCCTATATGCCCACCGTCGGCGGGCTCCGCGAAAGCACGCCGGCGAGCGGCACGTCCCTGGCGGCGGTGCACCCGTACACGTCCGCCCAGTATGTCAGGTAGGACCCCGTAGGCACGCGCGTAGACGTCGCTCGTGCGCCGTCGGACGCTGCACAAGTCGTGTTCGCTCCCTACCATCGCAGCGCGCGTCCGCGTCCGCGAAGTATCTACCCTTGTCCTTCGCCTCGCTACCTTGTATTCAACTACAAGGCCTTCATAAGCCATCACTGTATCACGATGGTCAAGAAGAACACCGACCTACAGAAGGTGCTCAAACGGGACTGCGCGGATACATCTCGGGTGCGCTTGTTCTTGATGTCCGCGAGCATAACGCGGATTCTCAACGCTCAGCGATTGTGTAAATAGTTTGCGGTCTGGGGTCAGCAATGGGGTGACGACAACTATGCTGCCAACTCTAACCTCGCTGCAGCTGGCGGTAGCGAATCGTCATTTCCGGCCACACCAGAGGCGGCCACAGGCGAAGATGACACCAACTCGGCGTCTTCAAGCAGCAGCCCAGTGCAATCAACTCACTACGGACATGAGGCCTCTCCCAGCGTCGCGACTACGTCGGCCAGTGCACGCACTACGCACACACAACTGGCCCAACGCCACTCGTCGCCGGCGCCTTTCAGATCGCCACTCCTACCTCCATCCTTGGGCACGGCACAGACGAGTGGCGGAGCCACTTATCATAACGCTCCCCCGAGCAATGCTCGGACGACGCTCTCTTCGCCTATCCAACAACGGAACGCAACTGTTGGAGGCCACAATTTCACGACGCACCGGGTATCGTCTACGCAAGCTTCTGCAATGGTGACGGGAAGGACCCAAGGTACGCATCTTGCTACGACCCTAGCACACCAAGGACAGAGTCAACTGACGAGGCCTATCATAGATATTGCCGTATACAACTCGACGTTCAGGCCGCACGCGACGCCTTCGCTTCAGGCTGTCTCGCCCCGCAGCAGCAATGGGTCATACTCGACGCGCTCGAACAACACCCTCGGAGCGGCCGCCCGGGGATACAACGGCGCCGTGTACCCTGCTCGTCCTCCGCTCGTATCCCACAGTGCTGCAGGCGGAAGCACGAGCCAGATGAGTGCAGCCTTGCCAATGGGAGCGAGCGCGCTACAGCCCACGCCGGCTGCACGGCGCCGGACTATCGAGCTACCTCCTGCCGCCCCCACCGCCTATGCGCCGACAAACTTGGCGCATGCCCAGACACAGACTGTTCCCCAGCAGAACACACAGACTGGGCCCGGAGGTGAGCACTCCGTTCTGTCGCCCGCTGAGAGGCCGTCCTAACGCGCAATACGCCAAGTGGGCTTCGGGCCTACGGTCTTGCAGCGGGTTGAAGCGATGATAGCTCCAGAGGCCGACGCACCCGCTGCTTCTACCCAGAGCACCAGCCCCCAGCAGCCCGACGGGCTGCTTTGGGCAGGTCCGCCTGAGGAGGATCTTTATCAACAGTGGATGAACCTACCAGACCAGTTCTTCGATAGCCTGGAGCGCATTGCCCACAACCAAGCGTCACAAGCGCCGCAGACCTCAGGGAATGCCGCCCTCAATCCCTGGTCCGGCAACAACACCTATTTCACGTCCTCTCAGCAGGACGACTCTCCCTTCGAACAGAAGGACTGGTGACATGGAATACTTACACGGACCATGCCTCGAGTATACGCTCTTCTACGACCGGACAATAGTGTCGCCCAACGTTCTCGTTCTCGTTCTGTTTGTTGTAATCGCTCTCGCCGTTATCGTTTGCTTCCGCCGTTATCTGCTTGCCCGCCGTTATCTGCTTGCTGTTCCGCACCGCACCTCGTTCTCGTCGAATATCGCTGATTCAGCGCTGAGTTAATTCTACAGTGTTACCTCTCGGACATTGTATCTCCGGTCGTCTCTCCACTCTGTTTTCTTTGGCAATGTACATACAGCCCTTAGCGAAGGAATGTAATCAATCAGTATAGCACTCAGGCTGACGAAGCATACCTTCACTTTCATTGACGGTAAGCTTCCTGAGATGCATCAGTTCTCAGCAAAGGGTTCGTGGTTCATGGTTCGAGTTCGTCGCAGTCTGCTGCAAGAAAGCGTGGGACCGGAGAGATACGTACGATGCGAAGACTGCGAGTCGGTTGCTACGTGTCAGCCACGTGGTAAGCTCCTTTCACTCACTTGCCTAATGCGGCCATAACGGTGGCAACCTGAGACCAGCTTGAACTTACTGATTCCGAGTCTACTGTAGTCTCTACGCTGCCCTAGTGGCGCATCTTGCGATGACACTGTCCCACTGTGTTCTTACCGTGTATGATAGCATAACAGCTACATATTGTCGTTGGGTGCCATCCAGCAGATCAGTGCTGTTCGAGGCCCGACTCGTTCCGAGTCGGAGGCTCAGCGCAGCATGCCAGGGTCCCCGGTTGTAGCGAGTGCGTGAGTGTCTGTGCTCGTTCAACCGTTACTAAGAGTGCTGAGCTTCGACTTCCAGGTTTCGAATAGCAGCATTTGTAGATCCCTCATACGGACAGCGCCTCTACATCCTGAGTCCGCGGTTAAGCCCGAGGTGCTGCACGCACATTTTCTGACAGTCTTCGTGAGGTGTGACATGCCTCGCATGCTTTTTTATGTTGTCCTGCTCTATGCAGACCGTTTTGTGCACTGTAACTATGCAATGTGCATTCTCAGCCGCAGCCTCTCGAGCATAACACATATTTCTCGGGAAAGCGCCCCAGTTTGACTATGGCAGCGGACCACGGTCGGGTCATGCCAAGAACTGAGTTGAGTCTTCTTGAGCCGTACCTCGTCTGTACGGCTCCCCCAGAATAGAGGCAGATAGCACCATTGGTTTAGTGGCCCTCACAAGGTGAGGTGGTTCAATTTGACTCGGAGCGCTCTGCCGCCTGACGATCCCCGGCTGTTTCTAGGCCAATCTTGCACGCAGATATGGATAACCGGTATGGAAGTAAACTGCACTTGTAATATTGCAATGGCTGCACAATCTCGTGTCCAACTAAGATGTCAGATCATAGTTACTACGGGTGTCACTTACCACTAGGGGGGCTCGTATCGCCGACAGATTTGCGACATCAGTGTTGCGAGGGGCGCCTGCAGCAAGTGCACAAGCCAGGTGTTTTGAGTTTACACGGTACGTACAATTGCCCTATCTCCAGCCTCCCCAACATTGTGTGCTGATGTGACGGTGCCTTGTCACTGCTACATTTTCTACGGTTCAATCCTCCTCCCCATGGCATATGGTAACGCTCTCTTCGATGGGATACTCTGTGAATGTACGTGCCACGTCTATAAGAGTATGTATGTCCGCTCATTCCCATCTTGTCACTGGTAGTCCATCGGGCCGCTCTGCCGTGGCAAGTAGCAAGGACACGCCCTCAGCTGTGACAGACGCTCCGCATCCCCCGAGCGTGTCGTGGAGACCGAAGGATCACGCCACTGTCCGGCAAGGTCTGTTGGGGTTCAACGCATCCGTGGCACCACTTACAGCGGGTATTTCATACTATGCGCGGATTCCCTACCGCTGCAAAGACACAAAATTTCTGTTGAGTGTCTATAGTCTCTCATCCTTGTATATTCTGGCTCCTTGTGCTGATGCTGCTCAGGCGACCCTTTCGGACATGGACCATCTGTCGCGGCGGTTCCCGCATTCTGTCTCTACACTTCAGTCTACAGCCATCTACTTCCTACTGAATACATAACGGCATCTTGCGGCGCTCGCTGTCATGTCCTATCTGCGCGCTGCTGCTTGCCGGTCGTGGCTGCTTGGGAAACAGATCCGCATGTTCTTTTCTACTAGTCTTCCGTATCTCGGCTGACGCTGCGCACACTAAAATCTATGATATCCAGAACTGAATCTTGAAGACAAAAGGCTTAGCGTGTTCAGATCGCGACGGCCACTAGCTGCGGGCGCACTCTGGACCTTCATCTGGCACAACGCAGAACGACACGGGATCCCCATGCTCACAAGCCGGTCTACTTCAAGCATGAGCGCTGCAGACGAACTCATATGTGTGTTGATCGCTCGGCTGATTCATATTCTATTCCTCGGCTGACATCCGCGCCCATGCCGCCCTTGCGATGCAACACAGAAAATGGAGAACTAAGCCCTAAAGCGTAACGAAGGAGAAAGTACATAAGTCTTGGTACTTGGAATAGGATCGGTAACGCAACAGCGACCTCACTATTTGCTTTCCTCTCGAGCTTTATGCTGCACTCGTCTATACAGCATTCAGCGAAGATGCCGTACCCTACACAGAGTGCTTCGCCGAACTTACACCTTGCGCATATAGCTGGAGAGCTCGTCCTACAAACAGGACCGGCTCCTACTCGCGACCCAAGAGCAGAGCGCGTACTCATCGTCGGTGGTGGGGTTACCGGATTAACAGTGAGGTGTCCCGCGATATTTGTGATTGTTCTATGCTGAGTATAACTACCAAGACGGCTTGGGCGCTGCTGGATAACGGATACAACGTCACGGTCGTGTCTGAGCAATGGGCCGACCCCAAGAAGCGCATCACGTCTCAAATCGCCGGTGCCCTGTGAGCTACGAACAGTCGGACTCAGCGCCGCACACTTCCGCTAATTCTTGCCAGGTGGGAATGGCCCCCCGCGGTCTGCGGCAGGCACACCGACCTCGTGTCCCTCGAACACTCGAAGGGATGGGCAATGACATCCTATCACGTCTTCAAACGGCTCATGGCTCTGCTCCCGAAGGAAGACCATGGTGTTCGCATGCGGCCCGCCAACTTTTTCTTCGACCGGCGCCTCGAGGATTTGCCAGATCAGTACGAGAAAATGAAGGAGATAGAATGTTGCGGGGTACGCACTATATTAGCCTCCATGGTCTCCATATTCAACTTACGTGCTATACGCTATAGGTTGCCGAATTCAAGCGCGACCCCCAATTGGTGGAGCAGCACGCTGTCAACCAGAGGGCAGGCGTCGTCGACTCATACCGACACCTGTCCCCCGTTGTCGACACCGATCATTACATGTATTGGCTGCGCGACGTCGTCAGCCAGAAGGGAGCAACGCTCATAACCGGGCGGGTGTCAGGCGATCTCCTTGAGCAAGAAGATGACCTGCTCAGTCAATACGGGGCGGTGGCAATTGTCAACGCGACAGGGCTAAATTCCATCGAGCTTGCGGGAGATAACACCGTGTATCCACTGCGCGGGGCACTCATCCGCGTAGTGAACGATGGGAAGCGATTTCCGCAGGTGACTGAGGCTCTAGCTGTGGGCATCGACGACGCACACAAGGGCGAGCAAGAGCTCATCTTCATTGTGCCGCGCAACGACGAGATTCTTATACTTGGAGGTCAGCTCGGCTGTTCTTGCGGTTTTTACATGCCAGCCTGACTTGTATCCCCAGGAATTGCGCAACCAGGCGAATGGAACCTCGACCTCAACCTCGAGAGCCCTGAGATTGTCCACATGCGTCAGCGCTGCAACTACTTCGTGCCCGGTCTGGAGAACGCAGAGTACGACCACGACGCGCCGTTTGTACAAGGAAACCGCCCGATGCGCGCTGAGAACGTACGCGTGGAGCGGGAGATGCGCTTGAAAGGGGATGGCTCGGCGAGTCATATCATTCACTCTTACGGCCAGGGCGGTGCAGGGTTTTCGCTCTCTTTCGGCTGCGCGGGTGATGTCTTTACGCTGCTTCAGGAGTTGATGGCGGGAATTGCACCTACGAGGATGTCCCAGAAGTCACGCATACCGGCGGATAATGCTACCTTGGCACGCTTGTAGGGAGCTGTATGCGTTGTTATGGTTAAGCCGTCCCTGATGTTGTATCATTCAACTCAATTGTAACCCTGCAACCACGTTTATGAGGCGGGAGGAGGGCCTCGCATGCTCGGGAAGCCACCTTACCGAAGAGGCGGGCACGCATTATGGTATATCTACACTGGCCCAGTCCTGGCAACAGTCACCTTGGCTTTCGCCGCGGAAGTAACGATATGCAGGAGCGCGCCCTCACGCAAATGAGTGCAAGACTATCAGGGCGTCATGTATCATTCCTAAACCATGGTGATATTTTCTCTCCTCTTTTACCGATGATACACCGTGCACGTCATTCAATATATGGTACTGGAGGCTTATGAGAGGCTAGCAAACAGCTGTCTTGTCTGCCTAAGCACTGATGAGCTTCCAGAGCTGGTGGGTGTTGGTCGTAGTGACACCGGAGCCAGCCCAACCATTCACGGCAGTCCCGTTGGCAGAGCCCCTTCCCACCAGGAGTGTGTTTAGCTCAATAATTCTCGAGGCAACAACACGCGACACTTACCCCTCGTACAGGTCGACATAAGCTTCGATCGAGATGGTCAGTTATAACTACTCTTGGCACGATCATTCACGGATGCTTACTTCCCGTAGCCTCGTTCTTGATACTGGTGGCGCGGTCAGAAGGATAAGACGAGAAGAGAAAGGTTCTTACACGTAGGCCGTGCCGTCGCTGGCAGGGAGGATGGCCCAGCGCTGGTTAGGGTTCCCGTTCGACTGATAACCGATGATAGGAGTTCCGTTAGCAGGATTGCCTGGGGATATGGGTAGGAGCTCAGCATAAATGCATCATGAGAGGAGGCCGACATACTGGCAGTCAGATCCATGATTGTGCGACTGTTAGCATTCTCGATCTTGTACACAGAGTCACCCTCGGCCTTGGTAATAACCCAGAGCTGCGCAGGAACCCATTCGTCGCTCAGTTCGCGTTTCTCGTATCCCTGGACCTTGGTGCCTATAACAAGATTGAATTGTGCTGTATCAGCCACACTGCTACGACGTACTATTGGCGCTAGAGCCTAGGTGCAGCACAATGTGTGAGAGACAAATCTCGGTGCAGAGGATGACCACACCAACCGTTAGTGAGGTCAAGAACAGTACCGGTGCCCACATTCTGGATGAAGTCTGCGGTGCGGGGTGAGTCATATTGATTCAACTTGACACAACCAGCCCACTCACAGACACCGTCGGACGGGGCAGTTGCAGACATAGTAATGATACTTGTGGTTGCTGGGAGTGGAGCGAGTGAGGATGGAACGAACGCTGCTGAGCGATGCGTCAAAGCACCCTATTTATTTACCCCTCCTAACCAAAGACGCCGCACTCATGCTTCGATGTTCAGTGGGAGTAGGGTCGTCGGCGGCGTTACGATAGCTTCACAAAATTTTCGGAGTATGTCAAGTGGCCTGGAACTGGAGTAAGGGGGCATTGAAGCATCACCTCTGCTCTTCCGTTCATCGGGTTCGCTTGAGTCTCCGAGGGGATGAACCACTACTGAAATGACTGACTGAGAACAATGCGTACCATATGCCAAGCATCCCAGATTTGTGGCTCAGAAGCAACAGTTTTGATGATGCCATGAGGCCATTTGTGTGAACGTTTTGCTCCAGCCGCACGTTCCTCCTTCAATCATCTCAGTGAACTTGAAGGCGTTCTCAGACATCTGTCTTGCCTGAAATAGTGGGATCCAAATACATGGACGGCCATCAGTAGTCCAGTAAATAGCTCACCCCATCGTGAATAAGATGCATTGGGTCGCGTCTGAGTGTCCATAGGGCTGCAGTCGGCGCTGTTTTGCATGGAAATCGTCCACGCGTCATAGCTTCAGATGTCACCATCAGGAAAAATCGAGATTGCTAAGTAGCTCCGTGTAGCCTCAATAGTCCGCATACTTCGTTTGCACACCCCTTGTTACAGTGCCCTACAGTGTGTTGGGCATGAGCATTGTAGTGCTATCTTCTGCAATAAATGACATACATTCATCACTATAGCACCTGTATCTCAAGGGATATACAGGCTATGATGCACTATAGTGCGCCAGAAAGCTCACACTAGTGGCTCGTAGAAGGAAACCAATATATTTGCGATAATCACTACAAATGATGCAATAGAGCACACGGCGAAAAACAGAAACGACGAGACAGGTAGGAAATACGACGCGGGAGTGAGGGGATGTGCCTAGTGTATTGCTGTCCTCCCGGCTCACCTTGCTCATTCGCCTGCACATCCACTGTTCCACTGCTTGCTCGTCCACCCGTCCACTCACTCGTCTGCTTGCTCTTCCACTCGTTCGTTGGCGTGCTCTTCTGCTCGTTCATCCGCTTGCGCGTCCACTTGCTCGTCCACTTGCTTGTTCACTCGTCCACTCGTCTGCTCGCCCGCCCGCCCGCCCGTTCACCCGTTCGCCTGTCGTGGAACGCATCAACGCATACATTTCATTATCGCCCTGCAGCACTGGCGCACCACGTCACAGAGCCCGCCATAGATCTGGTCAATGACGTGCGCATTCGTCGTGTTCATTTGCTCTCGTCAGTTGTCTTCGTCACTACCCTGCCGGCCGACGCGCCGCCGTCGGTGCTAGCCGCACACCCCGCCCGACCGCACCGACACAGAGCCATTACGGGAACCAGCACTCCTCGACCTTCGGCCCATGCGTATACACCACGCCCACACGGCCCTCGGCCGCCCGGAGCCGCGGCAGGCGGTACATCACCGCGTCGACTGCACTGCAGCGCATCCCCGCATGGTCCGCGTTCCCGACATCGAACGTCGTGACGAGCCCGCTGGCGCCGCGCACCAGCCGCGCGAGGTGCGCGTCCACCGCGTCCCAGTTGAGCACGCTCAGGTCGCCGCCCTTGACGACCTCGATGCTGAAGTGGATCTGGGTGAGCAGCAGGGAGGACAGCCGCGCGAGCGCGGCGGGCACCCATTCATACGCCTTGAGCGGGACGGGTCCGGTATATATAGCAGGCGCGGCTGCGAGCCGTTGATGCGGATGTGCGAGAGGTGGAGGGTGCGCAGGCGCGTGTTGCTGGAGAGGTCGACGGCTGTTTGGGCAAGACGTCAGCACGATCTCGTAACGGCCGGGCATCGAGGGTGGAACACTGACAATCTCTGAAAGAGAACCACCCGGGGAATGCGAGGGACAGATGCTGAAGGGACGGACCACCAGACCTCAACAGATCCGGCACGAACTTCGCGTCAGATCCGCCGTCCCAGAACAGCTCGAGGTTCCGTAATGCTAGCCGGAACGGGCCCTTGAGGAGCCAAGCTACCACCTGCGGCGGGGGACCCCTCAGTGTCAGCTCGTCCAGTTCCACCCTGCGCAGAGGGACAATCGCAGCAAGGTCCGGGGTGAACGCAGGCAAGAGCGACGAGCGGCGCCAACGCACCGCGACCAAAGCGAGGCTGCGTAGCTCCGGACACGCGCAGAGAATGCGGAGGAGGTCCGTGCCGTCGAAGCGGACGTTCTCGATGCGCAGGTGCTTGACCAGGCGGAAGTACGTGGGGAGCTTCTCGCGCGTCGCCTCGTCCATCTCGAACATGCCCCCGCCGAAGCTGAGCGCAAGGCTCTCGACCTCGTGCAGGCGCGGGAGCAGCGCGGGGAGCGCGGCGCGCCCGAGGGCGGGCGCGAGGGCGATGTGCAGCGTGCGCACGGAGAGCGCGACATGCGGCGAGTCCTGCAGCAGCTTTTGAAAGCGGCAGTACTCGGAGTAGCCGGCGGTGTGCGTGAGGCGGACGGTGTTGAAGACGAGGTGTCGTACGATGGGGAGGAAGGCCCGACAGGTGAGGGCGCAGGCCGCGAGCGTGCGGTGGTCGTTCCGCAGGTAACCCAGGACGGACTCTAGGACGTCGAGGGGCAGTTGGGGGATGCCATGGCGGGTATCTGCAGGTATGGGTGTGGTTTTTGGCTGAGATTACATTAGGTCTGTGTTGGCCATACTATAGTCCACCACTCACCGTGCGCCAACGTCCTCGCGGGCCATGTGCGACTCGGGCGACGATGCGTCTGAAGCTGCCGAGAACGCGAGAGAGGCGGGGACGGGGCATAAATAAGACGTAAGAGACGTTAGGGACGTGAGCGTGAGCAGCGTGAAGAGGCACTAATCCGGGCTAGTCGTTTCCGGTGTGCGGGGGAGGCCCACTCGTCCGCTCGCTCGTCCGCTCGTTCTCTCGTCTGCCCGCCCGTCCACTTGTCCGCCCGTCTACTTGTTCGCTCGTCCACTCGTTCACTCGTCCGCTTGTTCACTCGTTTGCTTGTCTGCTCATTCGCTCGTCCGCTTGCTTGTCCACTTGCTCATCCGCTCACTTTCCCACTTGCTTGTCTGCTCATCTGTTTGTCAGCTCACTCACTCGTCCACTCGTCTGCTTGCCCATTCCCTCGCCCACTTACCTGTTTGCTCGTTCGCCTGTTTCTTCCCTCGTCCGTTTGTTGCTTCGCTCACTGACTTGTTCTTCCCTTGTCCACTCATTCCTTTGTTTGCCTGCTTGTTTCTGTGCTCACCCACTTGTCTATATGCTTGTCTGCCTGTTTGTTTGTTTATCTGCTTGTCTGCAGTTCCATTGAAGTAGCAGCTCACCTGTTTGCCCAGTCACTTGCTTACTCAGGGTACCGCGGCGCGATGCGCTGTCATCAGCGATCCACAACAGAGAGGGAATTGCATTGTGACTAGAGTTGTAATATGTATGGTTCATGTAAAACTTCTTCACGAGACAAGCAGACGGTAGCCAGAAGAGGTCAGAAGAGGTTATATGAGAAAGCCAGAAGCAAGACCGAAGCCCAGAGAAGACCGCGACAGCCAAGTCATAGAGCGCCGCTGTGCGCGCGAGCGGCTTACATAATTATTCTAGCGCTTATTCTATGGTATGCGACTCGGAACTTGAGCATCTCGCAGGCAGACTCCCTCTGTGACCACTCATCTCAGACAAACTTAGACGAGTTAGCACAGAGGAAGTTGAAGACAATATGCTATGCATATCTCCTTCAGGCTTTCTCATAGTCAATACCAGACATAGTATTTTGGCAGCCACACAGCCTGTGTTCACCATCATGGAATGAATCAATTGATAGTGAATGCCAATCTATGCGGGTAGTTGAGTGATTTCAGTCAGTGGAGAAGGGAGGCACAGTGAAGGAGTGTGCAGGGTGAAACACAACAGGCACCTACACTGAGCCACATCCGGCAGTGCAATGTGGTGACACTGGTGAGATGTACCACAGTAAAAAAATTATAGTTGAACATCAAGACACCATAGCATCACTACAATAATCCAGGTTGCTATATAGCTGAGTGTGTGGCAATACATACTATGTTTTACTATCTAACCACGGCACAGACACTATATGAGTCTAGTGCTTACCATTGATCTACCAAGACCCCTGGCAGCTACAGTGGCTACAAACCTCAGGTGGGAGCTATGAGCCGAAGACCTTTTTCCTGATGACGGTGAAACTGAACCGCACATTTTTGGTCTAACACCTCACACTGCCTGTTTTGTCTGACGCTACGTTAGCCTCCACTGCATTGTAGAGCGCGAGCCTGAGAACCTGTGATGCCCAGCCCACATTCAAGTCTTCAGTCGGTTTTCACTGTATCCTCTTGGGTATACATCTATAGCGCTCACCCCGTGATGAGATAGTGGCTTGACATCCTATAGGTGACTCAGATGTAGTTCCGTCGTTAAAATTGGGAGATGCAGTTAACTTACGTTGTCTCAGCGCGCTGTTCACCATTATCACAGCGGCCGGTCACGGACGTCGACCCGGATTCGAACCACCAGACTCGCTCCAGTAATATTATACTACCGATGAGTCCTAGCTGCAAGCTGCCTTTGGAGTTCATGGGCATGTTCAGTCGTATTTGCTTCGATAGGCATCCAAAGATGGCGTGTATACTGTAATGAGAAACGGTACTACTAACATCATATGTGCTGGTACCGTGACGGTTACGGTGCAATATGTCACAGTTGTGATCCGCTGTCACATGAACTACGCCTCAGGGCAAGCTTGAGTAAGTAAGTATTGCGTGACAGACCGACTAGCTACTAGTAGCATCATGATAGTTGCGCTCTGCAATAACAGTCCCATCGCTGGCAGGATGCGGCGAGTCTGTCACGGTATCATTCCCGCTCTTCGTAAGGACCAAAGTCGCTCACGTAACTTCTAGTTCCTCTTTCCATTCAAATTCCGGAGGTGAGAATCTCCGGGCGCCTCTACTGCCTCTGCTCTTCCGTAGCGGTCATGGGCCTTCAGTTGGAACCTATGTCCGGGACTCGAAGCTACGTCTATCTCTTCACAGCATCATAGAACATCAGTAGCAGAACTTCATGTAATAACAGATATTTAGCAAGGCAGTGTATTGTGTCCGATACAACCTCAGAAGCTTGCACTAGTTGCATGATCCGAGTCGTCTGTTCGGGAGCGCCACCTCCATTATGCTTCGTTGCCCAAGTCAAGTGGTCTTCAAACTTGAAGTGGTGCAGTGCAGGTGACACTCTCTCAATTGATATTTGCATATGAGTTGCCGGAAGTCTCCTCTCAGCAGGTCTTGACTTCCCATACCTCGACACGGCAGTAACACCGACAGAAGCACAAGATGCAACGTGCGCCTAAACGATGCATATTGGGACACCTTGAGAATCCACTACAGTGTCCGGGTTGCCGCGAAGGATTTTTGAATGTGTGGTACTGTCCCGATAATGTGGAGTCTGCATTGCGGAGGCTAACATTCTCCGTTGACGTACTCTACCATCCCAGTTTCCCGCTCCTTGCTTCATTTCGGTGCTGTCTTCGCCCTTTCCTGATTGCATAATCATGGTATTCCGATGCAGAAACCCTCTGAAGTGGCCGGAACGTACGTCATTTGTTTGCATTCGAACACTTCTCAGTCACAACGCAGGTTGAATGCCCTCGGCTGTGTTCTTTTCTCACTCAAGAGTCTCCGTGAAACGAGCTCCACGATGATGTGTCTCCCGATGACTAGTATACAGGGTTAAGCGTTGCCGCAGTAGCGAGCAACCGCATTGAATTATCTGCATGGCGGAGGTTCTACCCTACACGATGCCGATGGCATGAATATATTCACAACAATCAGGAGCATGGTGGAGAGGAAAGGGTAATCGGACAGCTTACTGGAAATGGCTGACGGTGCTGACCTATTGTTGTAGCACCCGGCGTCGGTCTTAAGACACGCATACTAGGCTGCGACTCGACAAGGTCACTAGTGTCCCTGAAAGCGTTGGGAGAACAGGTACATCACACTGCCAGTGTATACACGGCTACGGTGCTCCCGAATTGCTTGAAATGGTACGTAACCTGTCCGTCCGGCTTTGCTCGTATAAGTGCAATCTGCAAGCACGGGACAGGGTCAAAGGCACAGAAGGACTGCAAAGGGATGTAAAACCAACAACCTCCGATTTGGAAACCCTCGGGCCACATACGGACTATTGAGATTGTCGGTGAGTGCGGCGCCATCTATACACTGCAACACCACGGCTTGAATAGTGATGGTTGTTTCCTTATAGCTAGTGCAGCATCTCCGAGGATGACTTGTATAAATGCCTCGCCAGAAGCATGTATCCAGTGTATCACTTACCCACTCGCTCTCTCAGCCATAGACAGCCCTCATCGCTATGGCATCCGATAGCCCACCTACCGACGGTGTCTGTAAGCGGGCCTCGTTGCAGGAATGCGATACGTGCTGAGTTCATGTAACGAAATCGCAGACTTTATTCAAAACTTCGGCACCGGAACCGTTGTCGAGCTCCAAGACGGTCAGTGCCTTCACACCCATGTTAATACTGCCTACTAACCCTCGTTGTACTATGAACTGTCAGGGTCCAATGCCAATTGTGAACACCAGTACTCACATCGATGTTGCACATATGAACGTTTTGGTGTTTTACAGCGACTCCAATCTACGGCTATCAGCAGCGCGACTTCAGCGACGAAATGATCCCAGCGCAGCTATGGATAACATCCCAGGCAGGTACCAGCGGCGGTGACACGATGTACAAGATCGAGAACACTAACAGTCGCACCATTATGGATCTGACTGGCAGTGCGTTCTTTCTGGTATTGAACACCTGCCTACTGAATTCATTCCCTATCTTGCAGGTAACCCTGCAAACGGCACGCCGATCATCGGATTCGAGTCAAACGGAGGCATGAACCAGCGTTGGGTCTTCCTGCGTAACAGCAACGACACTGCCTTCGTGTGAGAACCTGATATGCCTGTCATGCGATCCGATCTCTAACATCCTATCAGCATCAAGAATGTAGCGACGGGGAGTAAGTGTACTTGTTCTCCAGATACTCACTTGACTGATGATGCTTAACGTCTCGAAGCCTTTGTTGACCTGGATGGGGGGTGAGTAGATGCTCAGGCTTCGGCCTAGCTCGAGCCTAGTAAGCACTCACACGCACCCTGCGGCACCTGCAGGAGCCCCGACAATGGCACAATTGTTCAAGGATGGACCGGTAGCGGTCCCAGTACGACTAACGCGAACCAGCTGTGGATTCTCATCAAGGCGGCGTATGCAAGACAACAAGGCATTCCTCCAAAGTGGCAGAGATAACTGTTGCATTGGGCCATGCAAGACGTAGTTCAACAAGCACGATGGGATTTGTGAATCAAGTGTAACGTGTAGTCTCGACGTACTTGCGTGGTCTGCAGCTTGTGAACGTCTTGCACTGTTCCTGCCCTCAAAGTTAGTAAAGGCCTGGTCAAGCAATATGTTCGTGAAGGAAAGAGCTTAAATCAACATTCGAATAAACCACCACAATACTTGAAAGTGGGCCAGACTCCGTTTCGTGCTTGAAACTGCTTAAGTAAATTACGACTTTGCCAGTGAAATAAGAGACCACACTGTCTGCACTGGCGTCCATCTCCGACTCAACAGAGACAACACCTATATTCCGCGTTCACGAGGCACTCCGACGTGCTGCCACACCCATTCTTTGAGCCCTACGCCGTGGAGGACCTATGGCAAGTCGGGGCCCGAGGGTTGTGCACATCGGGAGGCGAAGCGCGATGCCAAAGGAGTCGGTGGAACGACAGCGCGATGTACGCGCAAGGACCTGTGACCAATAGCCATCTATCATATATACCGTATGCTTCGAGAAAAAGCACATAAGTCTTTTTGCCCTCACGTCGAGTCACTATTGCCCTGAGCACCTCGAGCCGCAAAAGACCCGCATGGGAGACCGGGCCTGCAGCGCGTCGCAAGTCCTTGATACGACTGTACGGGATGGAAGTGGGAAAGAGGAGCAGGCCCGTGGTAATCATCAACGCAAAATTGAACTTACACATGGACTGAAGAAATCGAGATTTAACCAGCTGACGCATGCCCCAGTCGGTCATCCACTGCGCGTATCCCAGGAACGCACCCATCAAAAGTGAATTGCATGAACATCGTACTTGTGCCGCGCCGCCCCTGTCCACGTCAGGGGGGGAGATCAGTGAAGAAGATAACAAGGCTGCGCAGGTGCGGAGTTGATGTAAGACGTGATAACAACTGAAGTGTGGAGGCATCCGCGTAAGAAAGTGATAGATGTATGTTTGTAATCGCAGCGCACCCTCTGAAGACTCCGCACAGGCAGGCACGGAAGTCTACGCTCGCCGCTGTATCATGACACATTCAAGTCGGAGCGCTTGTCCGCGTCCACTGACGCGACACCACCGAGCGCACTTGAGATCGTGTCTGGATGTCGACCTGATGCAGGGAACAACATATACTTGGGCCACTTCTTCGAGAACACCTCTTCGAGAAGATGAACCCACGTTTTCCAAGCTGTTGCCCAAACAATTGCCCGCTTATGAGAAGAACCATGCATAGCGGTCGTGGTAGGGAAGTTCGGGTCGAACCGGTTTCCCGTGGCCATACAGGGTTGTCCTCAGACGCATTGGAGGGAATGAGAGAAGACTGACAGAGCGGCGTAGACGGCTACTGAGAGGGCGGAGAAGACAAAGGTGCGAGACAGGCCTGGTACGTGTAGGGAGTCAGTAGATTGCACTTTATGGATGCCACTCTCCTCTCGCTCTCATTATGTTGCCCAAAAGACCTCTCCCAATCGCCCGACAGACTCAGACATTAGGGTGACGTTCCGGGCAATGTAACCACTCCTAGTCGCACCAATTGGAATGAGGTGGCAAAACCGAGGCACTAGAGACGGCTGACCAGATCGTGCGTGAGGTAGTAAGAGAGTATGCTCAAGAGCTGGCGTGGCTTCGGAGTCCCGAGCATACGATTGTACCAGATTCCGGCCCAGGGCGGCTGTGCGAGCGGTTTGTAAGAGTACGTGAGTCAGTGCCATTCCTGGATTGTTTACGGACAAAGTAATAGAGCACGCTACACAGCCTTTAGAGGGTAGTTTTAGTCGAAGCCATGACGGTAGCGGGTGAGCATTGTTGCAGCCACGTGATTAGAGGTACCATTACAGATACGATCCATGATGACCTCGAGTACTGACTGATTGTAATGATACTTGGTTACTACACGAGGCTGGCGCCTGCCTCAACTTGAATAACCAAGTTAAACCAACTCCTCGCTCGGCGCATCCTCATGCATTCTCACAGTGCATAGGGCTCCCTGTACATACTTTGTGGAATCTTTGGAGCCCCGTGTATACGTACATATTACTAACTAATGTACAGGGCCTGACGCAACAATGCATGGGTACGCCACCGACCACCCTCGGCCGCTAACAGTTGAACTTAGAGCGGCGTTACCGTTAGCCTTTGGTTGTTCAATCCGCAAGTCCGGACCCCTCCTGCAATTTCACCCGTCGGCTTCTCTGCGTAATTCTTTGTCTAAAGAAGTGTGCATGTGCCGTTCATGAAGGCGTTCATCGGGCCTGGAACGCCGCAGTTCCGAGGCGACCGGTTTCATGATTACGCCGTGACCATCCAGTGACTATGGTGGTTTCTATTCCTATCACATTGAGCGAGTGGTCTTTTTGCACCCTTGTTCTTGATACTCATTGTGTAGCAGTACTTCGGCTATTTTGTGTCAGTCAGTCACATTGCCTTCACATTGTAAGTGACATCACGCGTCGAGCAGTATATCAGACTATCACACTGACGCGATTTGTCTCAGACCCTGAGGGGGTCGGATGTGTAAGAGGCATTGCAAAAGATGTGTATGTTGACATGGAATGCATGAAATCAGGATTGGCTTGTCGATACTGCATCACGCTGCACCGTATCTCAATAGCTGGTGTTCAAGGCGCACGAGCCAACAGGTGTGATACTCCCTTTCTTGGTCTTTGCCTTATTAACAAGGACAAATCAGGAACAGATGCCCTATGGTGGAGGTTAGGAGCCCCACTGTTATGGGACACATCGCCTCGGTCGTGACCTAGTCCAAGGTCCGTATTCATGCGTCTCCACATACGGAGCTAATGCCACTTTCTGTTGTCAGTGCAAGTTCCTCTGCGTTTCTCTGTGGAGACGCCGATACATACTCTTGGCCATCTGTCATCAACAACTTGAATGGAACTGTCACGGAAGCGCTGGCACTGGTGGTCAAAAAGAGATGCAAACTCGGAGTGGGCTACATCTGGCAACACAGGTTATGCAATGAGGCCGTATACGCGGCCCATTGGAGCTTGGGCGTGTAGAGTTGAATCACCCGCATCATTTCAAGGCGGGATCATGATACTGCGTGTGTGAGCGAAATTGCGGGTGTCATTCATTCTGCCTGAACGACTTGTTTTTCCAGTAACGAACGTAACACTAGCAGTGTCGAGTTTTCATTGCCGATTCGGCGCATACAACGCTCGAACATCCTAGTTTCTACAATTCAGCAATACCAGAAGGCGATCGTGTCGCCCAACATGCTACGGTAGAAGGCATGACCATGTCACTCGCATTGTTCAATACAGACCCGTCGCCGGACGCTCGCGTGAGTGCACAATTCTAGTATGCCGTCACACGTGGTGTTTGGGTAGCGCGAACATAGCTGAAATTTCCCACTGCGGTTGACAGTTCAGTGTAGACTTTGTGTCTTGGTAGCAAATGACCCAGATCATGAAAGTCATTAAGTCATTAACTCTTGGGTCAGTTTGACGGTTACCCATCGCATCATGAATCGCGGCCACCTGCACGTCGGCACAAGACGCTTCCGAGTTTATAACCTTGTTGCATGACCAAGGTACCGTATTTTCCATCTGGGGAGTTCCCTGGCGATGACTCCCACTCACCGACAGGTTTATTGTCACGACGTGGGTGTTGTCGCTGCGAGGCAGATATGACCATCATTAAGCACAGTAGTCAATGCGTTCGCTGTAGGCGCAGTGACCGTATGGCAGACAAAACTCGAACCTCAGTTTACGCCATGTGTCTACCGGTGCTTGCTGTTCAGGTGAGACTCGTCTCTCGAAAACTGGTGTCTAGTTTAATTTCATATATGCTGTCGTTTGTTGTGACTTCGCCTATTCAGCCCTCCAATGTACAGAGAAGGATGTCATGATTCAAGACAAATGCACGTTCATGCGGTCCACGCTTCGTCTGGAGGCTTGCTCGACGTGACACGTTGCTGCCATTGGTAATGCTCGCCTTCCAGCCTATTCAGCCTCCCCCAGTCTTTTTGGGCTCTGTACTATCGCGGTGGAAAGGCAAACGTCTTGAAGGTAAGCACGTGTCATGACGGTAGCCCTCTCCTGCTTGTATAAAAGGGCTGCACGTCCCCCGCCATCCTTCATCAACCTAACCCGCTCTCACATACAGCACCGCGATGGATTCCTACACAGCTACAACTCTCGTTGGCGGAGCTGAAGGCGACTTCTTCAGTGACATCCAGAAGTTGACCGACAAGAACGGTGAGTGCCGCAATGCCTCCCCATTACAATCAGAGGTCTCGCACTTACTCAGTGTGCTTCATGTAGGCCAGCTCGTCGTGGCCAAGCAGAACGCCATTCGCCGCATCGATGTCTTCCATGGTTGGGTGGTGAGTCGTACAAGCATTTGTCCAGATACTATCCAAGCTCATAAACTGTCTACTCTCGAGGTTGACGGGCTTGGGGTCTGGTACAAAGTGGAGAACAGTGACGAACAAGTGTCCGTGGAGCACGGCAGCCACCTCACTGGCGCCAACGAGTACAGTAGCGTGAAGCTTGCGGGTAAGCCGGCCCAACGTACCTCGAAGTCGGAAAATGACTGAGGGGTCCACAAACAGATACCGAAGTCTTGCTCGCCGTCTTCGGGCGTGCCGGCTACCAGCCCTACTACAAGCGTGACCTGGTCATCAGCATAGGGTTTGTGATTATCGACACGAGTTCCCTCGCCGTCCGCATCGCAGGGGTATGTTCGTTACTTCATGAGTTGTGAATGATGCTCACCAGAGGACGCAGCCTTTCGGAAACAAGGACCCCAACAATGTTAACCCGGGCGAGCCTTACTACGTTACCGATGTCATGGCCTTCGGAGGCTACGCGCAGGCTCTTGCACACTGTGAGTTGATCGAGCACTGGCACCGTGCACTAGACATGACTGACCTTGGACCAGTGGGTCTCTCGGGGCTGATCTTCTACAAGCCCATCCCGTCTCATTAGAGACGCTACACCGGCAGCGGGTAGCTGTCTAACCGAGGAGGACTGTTGCACTGATCTGTGGCCCACATACTTGTATTCAACTACAAGTTGGTAATGAAGAGTGATCGTTTTGCGCGAGTTTTTGTGGGGCGGGATGCGATCTGAGAAGTTGAACAGCCAGCCGCAGCTGGATATCTTTCACAGAGCTGAGGTATGTTGCCGTCTGCCCACACCAGCGCATGTCACAAGTATGGCCACGTTCTGGTCATGAAAGCATGGATTACAACACACAATTCTCAACGTCCGCAACACATTAGTCCGTCATGCTCAGTCCGTGATTTAACGAGATGCGTAGCCGGGTTAGCTTATGGCGTCACTGGTCTAGCGTACTGCTGCATCCAGTGGACCGGGAGCAGGACACCGCATCGCCGTGTCCCGCACCGCGACTCCAGTTCCAGTTCAGCAGAACTGGATCGTGTAGTTCGTGCCCGCGGGGCACGCAGACGTGCTGCCGCATCCGTTACCCTGGCCCTGCGCCGTGCAGGACTGCGGAGAGACCGTGCCTGTGGCATACCGAAGACTCTCAGCACAAAGAACACAGTAAAGAAAGAGAGCACGTACACTGCGGGCCCGGGACGATCGTCAGCGCGAGGTTGAATCCGTCCGCCGTACTCGGGTTGAAGAAGTCGAGGTTTGACCACCTGACGCAGACCAGCACCCCATTCAGATGCGCACCCACGCATGGTCTTAGGAGGACTCACCCGTCAAGCGTGAACTGCGCGAGTGTCGGGCCCGCACCTGCGGGGCCCGTGCAGCTCTCTGCACCGCATCCACCCGTCTGGCAGTTTCCGTCCGCGTCGCACCCCGTGCGGCCCCAGATGCGGCCGGACCACGTCGCGCCGAGCGTCACGTCTGCGGACGCGCCCGCTGCGAGCGGGAACCCGCCGGTGAGCGAGCCGTCTGCGGCAGTCGCAGCAGGGAAGAAGGCGGGGTCGACCTGGTAGCCGCAGTTGTTCACGATTGTGAAGGGCGTCCTACTGTGTGTCAGAGGAGAAGGGATGCAAAGAGAATCGATGGCTTACTGGGCGGAGACGGCCGCTGCCAGGGCGGTGAATACGAGAGTGACACTGGCCAGCATTGCGCGGTAGGTTTGAGTCGAATGTGAGAGGATGATGAGTGTTTGGGCTGGGGGTAGATGAGAAGGTATTGGCTTGAAGTCCATGGAAGCGACTCACCCCCCTTATAACTCCTCTCAAGACGATACAGGCCTATGTTCGCCGTGACACATGGACTGTGAGGTCATACCGAGTGGACCGACGGCGTGAATTGTGGTAGCCCAGAACGTGCACGACGCTGCAAAGAGACAATTCATTACGCAAGTACGGGCATGTTGTCCGCGCCTACGGTCTGGCAATCCGAGTCTGGGCGGTCTTGTGAACGGTCACGGTCGGTCTTTGGGGTACAGGCGTCGCTCGCGGCCAGGTGTCTCCGCGTGAAAGACCATTTTCCGCAGTCAGCGAGACGGGCGACATGGAAGCTGTGGAGGGCTTGGGTCGGGCCTACGGCAATAGTTCAGCATGTATGCACGGACCAAGATGCCCGTGTTGATGACATTCGGTCGACGACCTCGAAGAGCCGAACAGACCCGGGGGCTGCATGAAGCGCCTAAAGTACAGGGTAGCGTGATCACGTGGTGTATACATCTGCTAGTGCATTGCGCGTATTACAGTATGCTGGTAGTGTTAATAGACGCGATACACTGAAGACAATGCAGCGCATAGGATTCACAATCGGTATTCAATAAACGCCGCTCAGGTCACTGGTAATCAGGGTCAGTGCAAAGCAAGTTATCTAACGACTAGTACGCAACGGCCATTGTATTCGTCGTAGTTGCACACATGAGATAGCGGTACAGCTTGATTGAGAGACTCTCGCTTTTGGAGAACATCCCCTAGCGACTCTAATCCAAACTACAGAAGACCACGTCATAACCGACGTCGTACGGGCACTCGAAAGTTTCCGTGCAACCAGGACCTTCGTCTAGACCAGTGCATCCTACAGTCCCTACGCCGCCTGAGATTGATAGCAAATTAATGGCGATGTGAGGACTCGGGTATAGAGCAATAAGATAGATACGTACATCCTTCTCCGGGCACGATGAAGACTGCCCTGTTGAAGCCGTCTGTCGTGCTCGGGTTAAAATAGTTCGTCTTGCCGCCCAGACTGCATAAGATCAATGTGAGCGACGCAACATGGACAAAGTACTTGTGAATGTTGAGCCATGTGTAACGTACCCGGCAATGGTGAACTGGGCGAGGGTGGGGCCAGCAGGTGCGGGAGCCGTGCAGTTAATCCCACCAACACAAGTGCCAGTCTCGCAATTGCCTTCATCGTCGCACCCAGTGCGGGGCCAAATGCGACCATGCCAGCCCGGCGTAAGGATGACTGTAGCGCTCTCGTCGCTCTGGAGGACGAAGCCGCCGGTCTTGTCCTGGAAGTTGACGGCAGGGTAGAAGCCGGGATCGATCTGCTCGTCGCAGTTATTGACGACGTTGACTTGAGCACTGTTGATGAGCAGTCAGCATCAGTTGCAGTGTGAGTGAATATGATGGGGCAAGACGTACGCCGAGCAGAGTGAGATGAGCACACCGAGCAAGACGACAACGCGGGAGATCATCTTGGTGGCGCGAATGTCTGTTGACCGCAACAAATGTAAGCTGGTAAGAGCTTGGGGTGTTTCGGTAGCAACCCAGCTTTTTATAGGTCCAGTCTCCAAGTGGATGAATACGAGAAGGCTTCTCATGACAAGACAGAACAAGATTAGGTGGTGTCTAGCAGAGTGTCGGAACCTCACCAGGACCGACTCTGTAAATCACGGTAAGAAAGAGTGAGCATGTTCTCACTGAATTCAAGATGTATCCCTCGATGGCGCAGTGACTTGCGTTGAGCGCTATGGTTCCGTCAGTGGAGGCGCAGGCAGAAGCTCGGCATTCACGATGAATAGGAAGACGGTACGCACGATGTTACACAACCATGCTGGAGCCGCGCATTGTCTTCCGAGTGACCTTTAAACAGCAATTGTTATGGCTAAAACACACAGACAGCACGATGCGGAGGACGCCATCGACTTTCGCCAATGCTCTTTACGCAGTAGTATGGCTTCCATGATGCGGCGGCTGTTCAGGGCCTATCTTCAGAAGAACGGAATCGACTCACTGACGTAGTTTGTTAGTGGGAAGCCAGTCATAAGAACCTAGAGGTAATTCTATTCCGGCGCTGCCACTCGAAGAACAAACCCTCATGGACACGGTGGTGTCAAGTCTCTTGCCAGTGTCCAGTTGGGTTTGGGCCGTGACGTTGTTCTCGAAACAGTGCCATTCTATCAAAATGACATCTCACATCAGGAAAAATCGAGATTGCTAAGTAGCTCCGTGTAGCCTCAATAGTCCGCATACTTCGTTTGCACACCCCTTGTTACAGTGCCCTACAGTGTGTTGGGCATGAGCATTGTAGTGCTATCTTCTGCAATAAATGACATACATTCATCACTATAGCACCTGTATCTCAAGGGATATACAGGCTATGATGCACTATAGTGCGCCAGAAAGCTCACACTAGTGGCTCGTAGAAGGAAACCAATATATTTGCGATAATCACTACAAATGATGCAATAGAGCACACGGCGAAAAACAGAAACGACGAGACAGGTAGGAAATACGACGCGGGAGTGAGGGGATGTGCCTAGTGTATTGCTGTCCTCCCGGCTCACCTTGCTCATTCGCCTGCACATCCACTGTTCCACTGCTTGCTCGTCCACCCGTCCACTCACTCGTCTGCTTGCTCTTCCACTCGTTCGTTGGCGTGCTCTTCTGCTCGTTCATCCGCTTGCGCGTCCACTTGCTCGTCCACTTGCTTGTTCACTCGTCCACTCGTCTGCTCGCCCGCCCGCCCGCCCGTTCACCCGTTCGCCTGTCGTGGAACGCATCAACGCATACATTTCATTATCGCCCTGCAGCACTGGCGCACCACGTCACAGAGCCCGCCATAGATCTGGTCAATGACGTGCGCATTCGTCGTGTTCATTTGCTCTCGTCAGTTGTCTTCGTCACTACCCTGCCGGCCGACGCGCCGCCGTCGGTGCTAGCCGCACACCCCGCCCGACCGCACCGACACAGAGCCATTACGGGAACCAGCACTCCTCGACCTTCGGCCCATGCGTATACACCACGCCCACACGGCCCTCGGCCGCCCGGAGCCGCGGCAGGCGGTACATCACCGCGTCGACTGCACTGCAGCGCATCCCCGCATGGTCCGCGTTCCCGACATCGAACGTCGTGACGAGCCCGCTGGCGCCGCGCACCAGCCGCGCGAGGTGCGCGTCCACCGCGTCCCAGTTGAGCACGCTCAGGTCGCCGCCCTTGACGACCTCGATGCTGAAGTGGATCTGGGTGAGCAGCAGGGAGGACAGCCGCGCGAGCGCGGCGGGCACCCATTCATACGCCTTGAGCGGGACGGGTCCGGTATATATAGCAGGCGCGGCTGCGAGCCGTTGATGCGGATGTGCGAGAGGTGGAGGGTGCGCAGGCGCGTGTTGCTGGAGAGGTCGACGGCTGTTTGGGCAAGACGTCAGCACGATCTCGTAACGGCCGGGCATCGAGGGTGGAACACTGACAATCTCTGAAAGAGAACCACCCGGGGAATGCGAGGGACAGATGCTGAAGGGACGGACCACCAGACCTCAACAGATCCGGCACGAACTTCGCGTCAGATCCGCCGTCCCAGAACAGCTCGAGGTTCCGTAATGCTAGCCGGAACGGGCCCTTGAGGAGCCAAGCTACCACCTGCGGCGGGGGACCCCTCAGTGTCAGCTCGTCCAGTTCCACCCTGCGCAGAGGGACAATCGCAGCAAGGTCCGGGGTGAACGCAGGCAAGAGCGACGAGCGGCGCCAACGCACCGCGACCAAAGCGAGGCTGCGTAGCTCCGGACACGCGCAGAGAATGCGGAGGAGGTCCGTGCCGTCGAAGCGGACGTTCTCGATGCGCAGGTGCTTGACCAGGCGGAAGTACGTGGGGAGCTTCTCGCGCGTCGCCTCGTCCATCTCGAACATGCCCCCGCCGAAGCTGAGCGCAAGGCTCTCGACCTCGTGCAGGCGCGGGAGCAGCGCGGGGAGCGCGGCGCGCCCGAGGGCGGGCGCGAGGGCGATGTGCAGCGTGCGCACGGAGAGCGCGACATGCGGCGAGTCCTGCAGCAGCTTTTGAAAGCGGCAGTACTCGGAGTAGCCGGCGGTGTGCGTGAGGCGGACGGTGTTGAAGACGAGGTGTCGTACGATGGGGAGGAAGGCCCGACAGGTGAGGGCGCAGGCCGCGAGCGTGCGGTGGTCGTTCCGCAGGTAACCCAGGACGGACTCTAGGACGTCGAGGGGCAGTTGGGGGATGCCATGGCGGGTATCTGCAGGTATGGGTGTGGTTTTTGGCTGAGATTACATTAGGTCTGTGTTGGCCATACTATAGTCCACCACTCACCGTGCGCCAACGTCCTCGCGGGCCATGTGCGACTCGGGCGACGATGCGTCTGAAGCTGCCGAGAACGCGAGAGAGGCGGGGACGGGGCATAAATAAGACGTAAGAGACGTTAGGGACGTGAGCGTGAGCAGCGTGAAGAGGCACTAATCCGGGCTAGTCGTTTCCGGTGTGCGGGGGAGGCCCACTCGTCCGCTCGCTCGTCCGCTCGTTCTCTCGTCTGCCCGCCCGTCCACTTGTCCGCCCGTCTACTTGTTCGCTCGTCCACTCGTTCACTCGTCCGCTTGTTCACTCGTTTGCTTGTCTGCTCATTCGCTCGTCCGCTTGCTTGTCCACTTGCTCATCCGCTCACTTTCCCACTTGCTTGTCTGCTCATCTGTTTGTCAGCTCACTCACTCGTCCACTCGTCTGCTTGCCCATTCCCTCGCCCACTTACCTGTTTGCTCGTTCGCCTGTTTCTTCCCTCGTCCGTTTGTTGCTTCGCTCACTGACTTGTTCTTCCCTTGTCCACTCATTCCTTTGTTTGCCTGCTTGTTTCTGTGCTCACCCACTTGTCTATATGCTTGTCTGCCTGTTTGTTTGTTTATCTGCTTGTCTGCAGTTCCATTGAAGTAGCAGCTCACCTGTTTGCCCAGTCACTTGCTTACTCAGGGTACCGCGGCGCGATGCGCTGTCATCAGCGATCCACAACAGAGAGGGAATTGCATTGTGACTAGAGTTGTAATATGTATGGTTCATGTAAAACTTCTTCACGAGACAAGCAGACGGTAGCCAGAAGAGGTCAGAAGAGGTTATATGAGAAAGCCAGAAGCAAGACCGAAGCCCAGAGAAGACCGCGACAGCCAAGTCATAGAGCGCCGCTGTGCGCGCGAGCGGCTTACATAATTATTCTAGCGCTTATTCTATGGTATGCGACTCGGAACTTGAGCATCTCGCAGGCAGACTCCCTCTGTGACCACTCATCTCAGACAAACTTAGACGAGTTAGCACAGAGGAAGTTGAAGACAATATGCTATGCATATCTCCTTCAGGCTTTCTCATAGTCAATACCAGACATAGTATTTTGGCAGCCACACAGCCTGTGTTCACCATCATGGAATGAATCAATTGATAGTGAATGCCAATCTATGCGGGTAGTTGAGTGATTTCAGTCAGTGGAGAAGGGAGGCACAGTGAAGGAGTGTGCAGGGTGAAACACAACAGGCACCTACACTGAGCCACATCCGGCAGTGCAATGTGGTGACACTGGTGAGATGTACCACAGTAAAAAAATTATAGTTGAACATCAAGACACCATAGCATCACTACAATAATCCAGGTTGCTATATAGCTGAGTGTGTGGCAATACATACTATGTTTTACTATCTAACCACGGCACAGACACTATATGAGTCTAGTGCTTACCATTGATCTACCAAGACCCCTGGCAGCTACAGTGGCTACAAACCTCAGGTGGGAGCTATGAGCCGAAGACCTTTTTCCTGATGCAGTGACCTTCATTGAACACAAAGAGTATTTAATAAAGTTCACGTGGAATTGGATCACGGTGGAGACGCCCAAGTCATGAGGAGGCGCATTCCCAGTGTAAGCATCTCTTCGAAAAGCCATAGTAGGCGAATATCCGGGGAGTATAACCACTGGCACTGGCAGGTCCGCGGCATCGGTAAGTCATTGATGACACTGCCATTCCTGGTTGTTAGGGGCAGCCGTACAACTTTCGGTCGAAGCATGTTAGCCTGATGACACTAGTGTCAGTCAGTAGTTGTAGTACTTGGCACAAGGTCTCAAAACCAGGACTTGAAGGGATCGATCACGTGCGACAGTATCCTCCAGGGGCCGAACGTCAGACGCCCGTCACTTCGTCACCAACCACCTCCTGCGCATTCCCGCGGCTGATTCTGAGTCTTCTGCATATCACCGCGACGCCTCGTATATTGTTGCACCGATTCCGTTATCTGTAACGTATCAAACTGCATTCTCCTCGGAGCTATGACTGTAGTTTAATTTCCAACTGCAGGAGTACCCCACGCAGGCACCACCACATAACTCGTCATGCAAAAGACGGCCTCAGTCATCTGGCGCCAATCCCCAGCGGTCCGATGCTGTCAGACCGTTTGCGGGCCCAGCCAAACCGTATACATCCCCGTGTCAAAAGCATCGTCGTCAGCGTTGTGGTACGTATTGCCGCTCCATCAGGACGGTTTCACTGAGGCTCGCGAAATACAGGTAATGGTCCAGCTGCCTGCATTTTATTGCCGTGCACGTATGCCTGACGGCCTCACGCACCAGCGGCTCAGCAAGGGCGCCATCACAGGCGTGTAATGATTGCGGCTCTACCGTCCTATGTCAGACACGTCGCCGAGGCGCACGAGCTAGTCGCCGTGCTGGTGTTTCAGCCACGAACGTTGCGGCAGAGGTCATCTGCGTAGCTATTATTATGGCTATGCCAGGTTCCTACACACCAATCGTACTGGTGCGGCGAGTTCAAGAGTGTGGTATAACATTATCTGTTCCAGCCGGGCTCCCTTGGGGATCTCTTTGAGAAAGGATACGAACGGTACTTGCAGTTGAAAGCATCAGGTCCGACGAACATTCGCACACGCACACACGGGGGCCTGTAACCGAATGGCGCAGAGTGCAACCTGCGCACTAGTCACCAGGTCCGGATGTCTAGCACAACCTGGACAAGTCCCCGATCTGCCGCTCATCCTCCGCCGCCGCAGCGAGCCTCCCGGCTGCACAGTAACGACCGGGCTAGTTCTACGCATACCGACAAACCTGGGATACTAAGGAGCGCTGGGCGGGCGACAGTCCTCACGCAGGACGCATTGGTATACATACGGGCGCGCCTACGACGTACCAACCCGAATCGACCACCGCGCCCGCCGATTATGTGATAACGCGCTGTCAACATCTGTCGCGCCGTCTGCCTACTGCCTCCAGGACCTCGGGCTGCACATCATCAGGTGTGCAAAGGACGGCGAGTACTCGCCTGCCCCGCGGAACGTGGAATGGACCACTTTCGCTCGCACAACGTATAAAAGGGTGGGCTATGCGCCCTGAGCTAGCAAGCTTGCAATAACAGCTTTCACCTCGAACCTCAGCACCCGAGCCCACATCTCGCCTTCAACACAATGATCGCTCTGACCAGTGTCGTCTTCGGCCTCCTAGCCACTGTTTCCTCCGCGTGAGCCCTGATCTCTTGTCATGGCTCACTCACTTACTTTCGTTCACCCCCTCAGTACCTTTGTGACCCTGAACAACAACTGTGGCTACCAAGTCGACCCTGCGTTCTTCCCCACCGTCGAGTTCAACCAGACGCAGACCGGGGGGTTCCCGCTCACGTCTGCGCACCCGTCCGCCACGGTCCTCCTCGCGAACGACTACAACGGCCAGATCTGGGGCCGCACCGGCTGCGACGCGAACGGGAACTGCCAGTCTGGCGGGTGCCCCGGCGGCGAGAGCTGCACTGCCCCGCTGGACACGTACGCGACCGTCGCGCGCTTCCAGCTCAATGCGTAAGTATTGGCACCACAGGTTTCTGGAAGATGTTGCTGACAGTTTGGGCATGGCAGGACCAATGGTCAGGACGAGTTTGGCGTGAACGAGGGCCTGGGCTTCAACATCCCGGTCACGATCACCCCTGGCCCCGGATGTAAGCACAGACGTAGTTGGTTGGTCGCACGGGACGTTTACTCACCTCTTCTTTTGGAACAGGCTCGGTGGGCGCAGTCGAGTGCACTGGCTATGGAAACCAGGGTAACGGCTGCGGCGCGACCGAATACTGTCCTACGACCGTCGCTTACACTGTGACGTTCTGCTGAACAATCCAACAACAAGCTATCGTACTTTGTAGTGCCATGATGCAGACGGACTAGCAATGAAGCTGTCATGTATACTACCAGAACTGCTTATATAACAAATGTATGCGATTGGCTCTGAGCGTGGAGCAGCAGCGTGAACAGAGCACACTAAATGCGATGCTATATGCATGTGGCCTTCCAGTAGCTTGACTTCACCAGTTGGGCAAACGCACGCTGCGAATGAATGCGGTTCATCACAGTGAATTCACACTCAGAGTGAAAGACGAGAGGCGTCAGCCCTTCACTGGGGAGCTCATTCGAGTCGTGTTCGGATTGTGTAGTGCATCATGGAATGAAATAGTATTATATCATAGATTAGATAGCGCTTGACCCCGTCGAAGTAATCAAGATGTATACCATCGGGTACAAGCTCTACTCGTATGCAACCATAACGATCTTTTTGCCCTTGTTTCTTCCCATTTGTACATCTAGGATAGCTTCTCCGGCGTTCTGCAGTCCTTCGCTAACATCCTCTGTATACTTGATCCTCCCGTCCTTCACCATCTTCGGGAACTCTGCGTAGAATTGCTCGCGAATGAGACATACTGGTTTCGGCTTCGCAAATTCCTTCCATGCACAGTATGCTGTCTGGCCTACTCCATGCGCTCCACACAGATCGGGCTAGCTAGCTCCTATAGTGATGCTTACCTGGCATGCCACAGACACCGACATAGACCGACCAGGGCAGTTTTTCCGGGTTATCCAAAATGCGCGGAACAAATAGCTGCGACAAACTCTTGAAGATCGCATACTCCTGGAAAGCTGGAGAGGGGAAGTAAGAACTAAGGTAATGTGTCCCGATAGATGGACTGACGGAGTATGCCATATAGATGATACCCAGGCTTAACCTGAGCGTTTTCTGAACGGAGCACCACGCCAACACCGAAACCATCTAGGCTTCATTGAACCGTGTCAGTACGAGCGAACCGACACACGTTACACAAACTCACGGTGCGCCAATTTCATACGCCGGCTTGCGGAGGCTAAGCAGGAGGATCACAGGCATGTTTCAGGAAGAACATACTACATAGCTCTTGATGCTGGGGTCGCGCATCCCCCCCCCCCCCCCGCATGTAGGGGTCGATTGACAAAACTAGTACCTTCACGAGAAACCCGCCGTCCAGAGGCGTGTCCTCAAGGTCTATGCTTTGTGAGTCGTCATAGACAGTAGTCTTTCCCGGCTCAGGATAACCTGTACGTATATTCAACAGGAGAATGCGGGAAAGGCTGCGCGAGAACATCCTTATCTTTCGGGACCTCGTTGTATAGAATGCGTCCGTTGCGAGTGGGGGCCATTGCTGATATCAAGTCTGGACTTGAGTGTTAGCTCGTCGGTTGTGGCCTCGCTTTAAGGACGTCGCGAGTGTGCCTCGCACATGCCCGAATCATTCCCGAACATTGTCTGGCCCTCTTCTGGATCACATGGATTTACGCTCAGTCATCCGGAGTATCGGGGTCCACATTGTCGGTTCACTCGGCGGACCTGCACATCTGAGCCTCCTATAGACTAGAGTGCACACAGCCGCAGCACATCAGCTGCTATGATCAATGTATAGGCCCGGGCACCCCGCCGAAGCCGGTATACCTGGTGTAGCATACATATAGCACCTGCATCGCCTTCAATCAGTTGTTGAATGGCGGCGTCCGTGAGGAAAACGCATCCTCACCAATGAGCTCATTCATGCGTTTCATTGGTACTCATTCCTCAGCAACGACAATGACCTTCTTCCCTCGGTTTCTCCCTTGCTGCACCTCAAGGATGGCTTCACCCACGTTCTCCAGGCCAATGCTGATATCCTCCGTGTACTTGATCCTCCCTTCTTTCACCATTTGAGGCATCTCTGTGTAGAATCGTTCTTGATACTTCTCGTACAAATCCATGATAGTAAATCCGTGCAGGGATAGGCTCCTGTATACGACTTGAGGAAGATTTTTCATGACGTAGGTGTCGGCACTGTTGTACGTTGAGATCATGCCGCATTCCTGCAGGAACATTGTAAGCATCGTCGGCTCATATGATTTAAGTAAGTTTGAACACGCACTATGAAGCGAGCATACCATGCTGCAGCCTCAAGTGCGCCGTCCAAGCTTCGTCCGCCGACGTTATCCCAATATCTTCGACGCATGAAGCATTTCAGCTCTAAGGGCCATCGAGATGCAGCGCACATACATGTTGATAGGGCCTTCCTTAAGCAGTACTTCCGTTGTATCCTCTGTTTTATAGTCGATCGTGACGTCGGCGCCGAGGGACTGCAAGAAGGTGACCTTCTCTTGGGACCCTGCTGACGCGATCACCTTGCATTGGGCTTGTTTGGCTAGCTGCACTACGGTTCTACAAGGAGCTTCGTCATCAAGAGAGACAATGGCACTGAGCTCGACTTAACACGTACGCTCCGACAGGCCCTCCAGCGGATGTAACGAAAACAACGTCATCCTGGTAGGCCAATCAGCTGTCAGGATCCCTGCGAACTATCGAGGAGCAGCGTGCCGGTTTTGCCCTCGCGAACTCCTTCCAAGCAAAGTACGCCGTCTGACCTTTGTAAACGGTCAGATCTTCATGCAAGGAGTACATCATTAACGGAGTCCCGTACCTGCCAAACCACAGACACCAGTGTAAACGGACCAAGGCAAGCCTTCCTTATTTTCGAGGACCCGTGCCAGGTATAGTTCAGAGATGTCGCTATACAAAACATATTCCTGGAATGCTGGTCACAGACACATCCTAGGTCAGTAGACGATTACGAGACAAAAGGACAGAAGACTCACGGTACATGCCATAGAGGTGGTCTCCGGTTTTGACCTTTTCTGCCTCAGAGCGCAGTACCACGCCTACACCGACATTTTCGAGTCTGTAGCAATGTCAATGTGACATGTTCGGTAAGCCCTACAAGGCTTATAACTCACGGACTACCAATTCGATATGCGGGCTGTCAACCGGACGCCGTGAGTCATTCGCCTGCAATCTTTCGCAGCATAGTGCATATAGCAGTAGGAGATACGCACCACATAGCTCTTGATACTCGGGTCACGCATCCGGCTGCGCATGTAGGGGTCGATGGACATGACGAGTATTTTGACGAGAAAGCCTCCGTTGAGCACACCATCAAGGTCGATGCTCTGTGAATCATCATACACCGTTGTCTTCCCGGGTTCCGGATAGCCTGTTTGTTCGGGTGTCTATGAGTACATCGGTGTGGCTAAAGGATGAGGGAACCTGTAGGAATGTCTTGAAAGAGAACACGAGCATTTCTCACAGGTGCCATAACGTATGCGTCCTATCTGGACCCGGTCGTTGTCCTCGTAGTATTTGTACTCTGTGAATGTCGTCTTCTTCAGCGTCACTCGCTTAGGTATTATAGCTCCCTCTTTCTTCTTCGGAGATCTCGGGAAGACACACACGTTATAGACTCGGGCCATGATATTGCGCGCTGTTCTGCGATGACTCGTTGTGATTGGCGGTGTGATAATCACTGGGAAGGCTCGGTCGACTGGCTGAAGACCGACGTTTGCTCGTGCATTCAGCCAACTACAATCACGGAATTGAGCAGTCTGTACGTGACAAGTCAGTCTTCACCAGTGATGTTGACTCGTTCTGGGATGCGCACCTACCAACACATATTGCTTCCGACCTTCTCGCATTTCACTCTTCAGTAACGACGACGACCTTCTTTCCCTTGTTCCTGCCCTGCTGCACCTCCAGGATTGCCTCACCCGTGCTCTCCAGGCCTATGCTCACGTCCTCTTGATACTTGATTTTCTCGGCCTTGACCATCAGCGGGACCTCCGCATAGAAACGCTCCGCGTACTTGTCGTGCAAGACACGAACGGTGAACCCGTGCAGACTAAGACTCTTCGCAAAGATTTGTGAGAGGTTCTTAACGGGATAATCGCCAGACTCGCTGTTGTACGATGAGATCATGCCACACATCTCGAAGTCACCAACTCCCGTCAGCAACTAGACAAGGTGAGTGCGAGGGAGAGACCCACAATGAAGCGCGCGTGCCACGCTGCAGCGTCCAGCGCGGCCTCGAGACTTTCTCCTCCAACGTTGTCCTAGTATCTGCAAGCAAGGTCAACAAGTACGATGATAAGGCAGCATGCAGACCATTGGAGCTTATGCATACATGTCGATGGGTCCCTCCTGCATGAGGACGTTGAGTGTCTTCTCAGTCTTGTAGTTGAACGCGACATCAGTGCCAATCGACTTCAAGAATGCAACTTTTTGTTGAGAACCCGCCGATGCTATCACTTTGCAGCCCGCCTGTTTCGCGAGCTGAATGACAGTGCTGTAAATGGTTTGGGAGTGAAGGCGCCCGTCATATAGTATCATGATTACTCACCAACCGACTGGTCCAGGGCCGGCGGTGACGAATACAGTCTCTCCCTGTCGGTTGCTTCAGCTCCCAAGACGCAATAAGGAAATATGTGAAGGAACGCCACCGCTTTGACTTTCGAGTATTCATTCCACCCATAGAAAGCCGTCTGACCAGGCATCCCGCAGACGCCGACATACGCCGACCAAGGCAACTTCGGAAGGCCATCGAGGACACGTGCCACATGACCTAGTTCCTCCAATTGTTTGACCACCGAGTATTCACGAAATGCTGCGAGATGAACCAAGCCATGAATATCGTGGCACTAAGAACTGCAGGAATCAATCGACATACCGTGATACCCGTAGAGGTGTTGTCCCACTAGAACAGCAGGGTTCTCGGAACGGACTACGACGCCAACTCCGTAGTTATCCAGCCTGCACGTACAAAGCATTGTAAGACGCAAGCACCATATACTGGAGCTCCACGCACGGGTTTCCGAGCTTAAAAGCGGGCTGCAGAGTATAAGGTGCTTGCTGGGTGAGATGATCCAGAGCAACTCACCGCGTAGCTCTTGATGGATGCATCACGCATCCGTCCTCTCATGTAGGGGTCAATGGACAATACCAAGGTCTTCAGGAGGAATCCGCCATCGAGGGCGACCGTATCAAGATCGATGGTCTCAGATGCATCGTAAACGACAGTCTTCCCAAGCTCGGGGAAGCCTAAATGATTAATGATCAGTTAAAAACCCGAGATCGCAGTAACAGTCGCTGACCATTTGGGATTTGGTTGAACAATGCGCTTGCATTGGAAGCGGAGTCCATGAGGGTCGACTGTAAATGGGATGCCGTCCTTGAAAGACAGTGTGTGAGCTGTCGTCAGTAGCGTGTCAATGAGACCCGCTGCCAATCGCTGTCGAGAGGACATGCGGTTGGGCGAGACGCTGACAGTGATTCAGAGATCGGTGCGAGAACACTTCCGATGTCGTCACAGTGCCGCGTTAGGTGATGCACGGCCAGAACAGTATGACGCTGTCTAAAAAGACTACGCACCTCTAGAGCACATGTGTAGATGTCAGAGACGCGTTGGTTCAAGAGTATTCGTCCGACTGTCTGATACGAAGCTCAGGCTGCCAGAAACTGCCAGTGTCCTGGAATTCATCCATACGTGCCCATCAAGGGCAGTGCATGCTCGGCCTAGGTTCAAGACGAACCGCTGGGCAACATCATACGAGGTTCAGAGATCACAGTGCAGCCACATATTGCAGGTAGTAAGCAACGATAGCATGGACGACGAGCGCGAGGTAGCATTCGGCTATTGCCGTAAAAACCGGAGCGCGCCCTTGCCACCCAGCTCAATCTTTCGTTTTTTTTTTAAATCTATTGTTTATGCTCCGTACTCCTATGGGTACATGTAGAGTCTACCTATTCTTAGGGTCGTGCGTGAGCCCATGTACAGCTCGAATCCTATCCGGGTCACCAAAGTCCTTGTGGCCTTTCTGATATTCTACTATGAACGCGTCTAACAACTGCGAGTCCGCCCGTCGAACCCACCACTCGCCCCGGTACACCCAGCTCAATCTCGGGCGGCGCTTTGTGTCTTGCCTGTGTCACACAGTTGAGATGCTTGCCCCTAAACGACCGACAGGACGGCTACTTTACGGAGACGAGTCGTTCTGGTTTTCATTTCAAAAGGCCGGAGGAGGCCGCCAGTCACAAATTTTGCCTGATTACAGCGCTAACTTGAATGATCCTACTACGAGTACATACTCTACGCTAAAGTCGACCAGGGTATAAATATCAGCTACCGATGTGCGCAAACCAATGTATAGTATGAAATCAACTGCCTTATTATCTACGACTTCGTGCTCGATTGCTACTCCGATTCCGCCGTGAACCTCCCGAGCGCAGCTCGTAACGAGAAGCCTTCCTCGGTTGCGCCTCAGCCTCAGTCTGTGACGAGGGATTCTTCGAGTGACTGTGGCATTGAGTGCCTCTCTGATGCCTCAACATCGAGTCCTTGCGTGCGAGCAACTTTCCGCATTTACCGCATTGGACCGTCAAGTCGACGTTCCTCAGGTGCCGATCTAGGTCGTGCTTCCGAGTGAAGCGCGCCTTACACCACTGACACATGTGCTCCCCGTTTGAGTTCATGGAGGCTTTGGTTCTGCGCCGCGTACAACATCTCGGAGGCGTTTGAGGAGGCTCTCGCATTGACTCAGTGTTCCTCGTTCGACTGCTTGCTTCGCGCTCGTCTTCATCATTACGAAGCCTCCTCCGTTTCGACTGGCGCGGCAGCTCGTACTCGTCATCTGGAGGCGCATCGCCGTCATCCACGGGAAGATCGTATTCGTCATCGTCGCTGCCCTCAGCGTCAGCGTCCGAGTCATCCAGCGCGCTCATGTCCGAATCCTCGTCGACAGTATCTGTCACGATGTTCTGGACGACGCATGCTACCCGAATCTCTGGTACCACAGGTTGTGATGTCCGACCTGGACGCGGCCTGAGGGAGCGAGTTGTCGTGGCAGCTACCATGGGTGGCGGTGGCGGGCTGCGTTTGCGTTTGCGACGGGCTTCGTCAGATACCTCTGGCGCGTTTGGTGGCCATGACGCCGTAGCTGATGATGGACCCTGCATCGGAACGTCTGGGGGAGTGCGGGGTGACAGGTGGCGAACAGATGGAGTGAGATAATCGTTGCGTTTCAGAAGAGGGCTCGTTTCAGGGCAAGTGTCGCCTCCCGCAGATGATGTGCCTGCTTGATCAGTGATACCCTGCACGCTGGGAGTTCCTTGTCCCAGGTCATGAGCAGTCGGGCTAGCGAGCGCAGGGGAGTGAGGTACCGGGGACAGCAGTGAAAGAGGTGTGTATGGTGAGTACAGGAGGCTCGGTGATATCGTTCGCGGCTCCACGTAGTGCGACGCAGGCCACGAATCCGCTGAGGAGGCAGTCGAAACCGTTTCATGCTCCGCAAGCTGGGCGGCTAGGCTGCTAGAGCCCCGCCAGGGAGAGAGTGCCGCAGCTTGTATCATTTCCGGGGTGATCCCATAGGAGCTAGTATCGGTGCCAAAAGAGTCGGACATGTCGTTCACCTGGTCGTCCCATAAGGGCTGGTTTGGATGAAAGCGCGCAAGGAGTAACGTACCTCAAAGCTTGGTGGTGCAGCAGTACCGTCGATCAGTAATGATCGCTCTTCGTATGCGTAGGACTCTGGCCATTCCGTGAATTCAAACGAAAGGCTCAAGTCTGGGAGTTCGCCTGTAAGCGAACCAAGTTCCTTGCCACCGGAGGAGGGAACATATTGTGCGCTCGCCGAGACGGCCTGTCGAGCTGGAGTTGTGTCGTTGAAGGGGATTCGTGTGTCGCGATCGCAATGACATATGCCCACGCGGTGGCGGAGCTGGTGATCTAGTGCTATGAACTCTTGCGCGATTCTATCAACGGTCTCCGACCACAAGAGAAGGGCCGACTCTTCGCGCTGGATGAAATGTTTAGATATAGCATGTACCTGGCGAGTAGCTGCCTCACCACAATGAGTGCGTTCGGCGCAGTACTCGCAGTACTTGTACTGGGGGTAAGTTTTTCTACGACGGGAATCCCGATGTCTTCGAAACTAGAGTGTTTCTCTGACTTAGTGCGAGCATTCTCAATCGGGCAAATGCTACGCACCGAGTTGGAAGAGCATTGACTGCGGGAGTATACGCCTTGATAGCTACGCCTGGACGTGAGGCGTGCATCCATGATGCGAATGACGACGATGGTCGTTGGGCGGGATGCAGAAGTACCCTTCCATTGTCCGAGTGCACGCCGATGTCCATATCGTCGTAGGAGAGTGGATGCGAGCGAAGTTGGTGAAGGATGAGTTGGAGGTCTACTTCAGTGAAGTTCATTCCGTCGGCTGGCTATAATGGTATGTGGCGAGTCTGAGGTATCGCAGCTTATATCGTGCCGTAATGTAGGTCCATCGCACTGCACAGGGCGCCCGTTGTTTTGCCCCCAGAACATCGCCTCTTGTTCAGGGATGTCCATATCGGGTTTCGAGGTGATCTGCATCTTGGGCCTCACGGTCGTCTCTGTTGTATAATCGGCCGAGAGACGCCGGAAAACAATAAAGGAAAGCCTGCCACTCACAATAAATGTCTTTGGAAGGTAACAACACTATCGTCAAGCTGAGCTGCGATTGTTTTGCTTGGATACCTGAATTTGAGGTGTTAGGCTTACCGTCGTAGCTGTAGAGCGCAAATCGCAGTGGGCGCCTACACTTACCTACCCCATCGAGCGAACTACTCCTCCGCCAATGGGGACACGGAAGCCGATCTACACTATGGGCGCGCTGTGGTGGATCACCTCATGGCAAACACGAGCTGTGGTGGCGTAGAGAAGTAGATGCCTTGATGAGCCATGGGCCGATACCAGTTTCGTCCAACCGTGAAAATGCTGCGTCGGCCCACTGCGTTCATGGCTCGTGTGAAGGTTCTACCACTTGATGCACGGGAGAACTCGATAGCAATCCTAGTAGAGCATGACAAGGAAGGGACACGGGTTTGCATAGCTTATGCGCTCAGACGAACCGGCCGCACGAAGAGAAAACGTGTATTGTCTTCTCTCTATCTGATGTTGCTGCGCTTACCTTGGGATAGTTGCGGGCTCGACCGTCCACGGCAGCTAGGCACGCCGCGGTTCCAAACCGCATATGGCGTGCTATCGGTTGTTCTCATTCCGTGTGGTTGTAGGCGTCAGAATAAGGCTGGATGGTAGCATGCTCACCAAGGACTTTGGCTCCGCTGCTGGTCCGGAAGATAAAGCACTGGGCCGAGCGGCGGGTCACAACGGTTGCCATGAGGCTCGCGACGTCGTATCGGGACGATGTGCCCGATTTGGTATCGGCGCTAACAGCCTTGTTCTTGTCAATTGTGAGGCAAGTCTCGCCGCACCAGGGGGCCCGACGGTCGTGCATCGTCAAAAAGTAGATCATATGGGGCATGGAGGCAGACAATAGAGTCCTGGAAACCGGAAGTATCCATGCGGTCGTCACGTAGAGTGTAAGAGCGGAGCTGAGGAAGGGACCCACCAACGCACACAGCCGCCAAATACCGCGGTGAGTCATGCCAACCTGCCAACTGTGAGCCAGTGAGGTATTCTGTTGTTGTGAGTCCACGCACGAGGATTCAGATCTCGAATTGGCTGTGAGCGCTGCTGCAACTCATGGCAGTGGGATGGTATCGGGGGCATTAATCGGCATACTCAGGCTTTGGTAGCCCGCCTTGCCAGCTCGGGATCAACTCTGCCCAAAAGAGCCCAAAAGACCAGAAAGGGGTCGAAAGCTTATTCCCGGTTTCATCCTACAGCAATAGAAGTACCCTGAACGAGTCTTCTTTCCGGTGCAGTCGGTACATCAGCATCACGGAGGCAAAACCGGAAGGACAAGCATGTAGCCCTGTAGCCATCATACAAGTCGGGCGCTGAATGTGGTTATGACAAGCCGGTGATACCTGTCTGACGCAGCATACAACGCGTCCACAATAATATTGCTATGAGACTCTTGAAGAAGGAGGTCTCTGGCGCCACGTCTGGAGCTGCCCCGCGCATGGGGTGCCGCGCATTACCACACCTCGTGAGCGAGATCGACTCCACATATGACAGGTGATGAGACTCACCGCGCAAATGCGATCCGTGTAGTGGTATCTGGATATCAAGGATCGGTTTTCTAAGCAGATGGGGTCGACAGGGAAGAACGACATCGGTCAGTGAACATACGGGGGCCATGTTTGACAGATGATTCTCTACATCAAGGGTGTCTGAAACGAAGATCGGTGGCACTATCGTATGCAACACGGAACCTGATTCATCGTCACGAGTCAGTATCTGCGTTGGGATAGTTGACTCCTACCGTAATAATGATACGCTAGTGGTATCACCGCCATGAATCGGGATTACTAGTATTCGCGCTTCTGCCGAGTAGCATTAGGCCGAGCCAGGATGGGGAATCAAGCACTTACCATATCACAGAGGCGCGTACTGCACCTCGATGCTATGATGTAGTCGACAACAGGGTTTCAGCGGGGAAAATTGTGGGTACGGTCGACAGCTTCGACTTGAAAATCATCTGAGAGGGGAACATAAAGGGGGTGCCATCATCTCATAACCTCGCCGGACGAGCACACTCACAAGGTCTGCAGATAACGCTTCTTTGTGCTTCTCAGCGTAGCGGAAAACCGTTCTGTGCCGGCTATCATAGAACCTAGTCACGACAAGCAGCATCTAGTAGCGCCGTACGTCGGATGCGCCCGGAGGGGCCAGTTGTTAGCTATCTCGAAAAGTGGTACACTGAACAGGAGCTCACGGCATCAAGAAAAGCGGCAAGCCTTCAGCGTTGAGCCTTGGAAATCAGCTGAGACTGACAAATCCATGAGAGCCTCATCAATAGTCCGGAACACAACATTCCTAGCACCTCCTGGAAGCCTGGGTGATTGAAGGCACTTCTATGCTGTGATCCTCAGTGGCGCTTGCGTACGCGTCCGCTACGCCACGTACCGTAAAGCAGCCTGAGGGTGCTGCAGTGAGCGAGAGGACAGATAGACAATTTCAGGTCTTTGAAACGGATTTCCACCAGGGGGTCTTTTCGTACACAAGTGGCATACAAGAGCTCGGACTATTCTTCACGGGCTGTGGCGAGATGTCAACGTTAGAGAGTCCAGCACTGAGACGTCCCAATTACAACCCTGCCGGCAACGTCGGACCGGCGAACCGTGACACGTTGATACGAAACGGACTGAGCGCTGAGCGCCGTATACCGACCCTCAGCCGCGCACTCAACGGTACTTAGTCCTCAGCACTGGCCGCCGCGGCAGACGGCCCCTCCGGAAAGCAAGTTCATATCGGCAAGCGGTGGGTACGACGTCTCTGTTAATGCTTGATGCGGATTCCATTGCATTGCAAGTTCTCCAAAAGCCTACGGCAGCCAAGACCACATGGGCCATGGCGCTCTTTGGAGTGGGCCTACTGCGGAGACTCGCCGTTTCGTGAAGGAAGTCGTGTATGTGCGCTACGAATGCTGCTATGCAGCACGAATATCAGATAAAACACGCGGGTGAATGAGACAAATTAGAGCGGGGAGTCACGATGGTGTTCAACAGTACGTGCGAACCTTCGTCACTGCACTTCTTCTAGAGGCTGACTCTGACTCACTCTATATAAGCAGGAACACATGTCATGAAATCCCGCCGCAAATGGACTATTCGACACTGACAATCAATCACCGCTCATATCTCAGTGACAACAATGGAAATGCCCCCTATGGCTGGATGTGCGAACGGGCGGTGTTCGTGGGCTAGCCGATTCGTCCTGCGGTGAGTGTACCGCATCTCAGTTTCCCACCCATGCGATGTCCGTGCTATATTGGTTCCTTTATAATAGGATTAGGGCGCTGTCAGAGCGTTGTCTGCACCGAGCGAGTGGCGCCCGGATCGATGCACTCTCCATTCTATTGGACATCTTGGCGCAGGTGTTGCTCAATAAGGAGACAGCTCAACTGGGACTAACGTCAGTGTGGTCTTACACACGTGTTGGGATAACTGGGGCCTCCACCCAGTACTCGGCTTCTCTGCACCTGGAACGTCACCCAGCGTCTACCCTTCCTTGGGACAGCCAACGCCCGCTTCCATCTTGTCATGGATTCCCCCGTCGCGCCGGACAATCTACGCAGAAGATTCCGGACCACGACCAGTGTCGGAGTTTATGCCGACTTGTGCATGTGGTCCTCATTCCTTTCGAATATTCTTACAATTGCTTTGAACCGCATCACTGTGGCGTAGCGACCTCTTTCTGATTGCTTACTGAAAGTAACGCAGCGATGCACTTGTCCATGACAACGAAGTAGGTGGAAAGGCGTTCAACACAAGAGCAGGGCCTCTACATGCAGTACAATGCCACAGGTACACAACGCCTACGAGGACGTACACACAGTATGGCAATCTGGGAGCGAAATGTCAGATAGCCTTGTTGGTGACTGCGCAGACGTGTGCACGTAAGGCTCCGAGGGTGCAACAGAAGCTGAATTCGGACTGAATAGGAACGACTTACCCGCATGCAATTCAGAGTATACGGTACACCATCAGGTCATACCGATTTTACGATGCACGGGTCGAAGCCGCTCCTCGTCCGCCGTCTAAGATCATCCGACTTCCTCCCCAGCTCTCTCACTCCACATGCCGCAGGACTGCGTCTGGGCAGTGGAATGATGCATCGCATATGGGGCAGATATTCCGCATCTGGAAGCACTGATCGTGTAGGTGGGTTTGCGTTTCGTGCAACAAGGGATCCCGCCGGCGGGAAAGGCTCGCCTCACACTTGCGGCAAATTCAGCGTCGCTTCGCCGAAGCGCGTGGGCCGGTTACTGTAAGCCGTTTTCTGGATGCTGGCGCTTTCCCCTGCGATAGACCAGTCTGCGGCTCAGAGACAGAAGAGAAGAAGTGCGAAGACATGACCAGTGGCGTAGACAAGGAGAATGGCGGGTTAAGCGGCGGGACGACCTCAGGAGTAGATGCAGGTGTAGGCAATCCGAGGAGTGTCAGGCCCAGCACCATAGTGGGAAGGGCAGGGCCAATCACGAACCCCGACGGTAGTGAAGCGTTGAGTTGAGGCGTGTATAGCATGTTCGCTCTTAATGTGGGGCTAGGGAGGAATATCTTGACAAATACGCAGCCCAGTTCCGCCCGGCTCCTTGCTTGCGCCGGCGTAGCTCAAAGTGGCGTCAGAGGCTGAGGTGCCGCCCTCACCGTTGCGACAAAGAGTGAAGTCGCCGAGCGATGTGCTGAGCGATGTGTCTCAGCCGATGCGTGATCGACGCCTTCCAAGAGACTTTCTATGCCGTCTTCGGAGTCGGACCAGGATACGAGAGCTCTCTTGTCATGCTAGGTTCTAGGTGTCAGATATTCACTTCCACGTACCAGGTATACTCACAATCAAGACTGATGAGCCCAAGACAACCATTGCAGGTGTCACAGATGAGAAGGAATACGGGATTATTATTGATGTGGCGTCGCGTAACATAGCACCCGCACCGATGCTCCTGCTATGTACATCGGTGTCATCGGTTGACATGCCTGAAGGATGAAACGACTACACACTAGGCGAGAGTCCGTCGAATGGTGGGAGAACTTGCTTTTGATGATGGCTCTATAGGGCATCGTCTGCACACAGGAGTGAACTTGGATGCTCGCTCATCTATAATAGACCACAGTGGGTTTGTCCTCAATGTTCCAGCCGATAACAACCTTCTGTGAAAGTGTGCTGTTCGTCGGGTTGTGAGATCGATGGCTTCCCAGGTGGCGTGATACATGATGAGCAAGAGACTACGAAGGTCATGGAAGCTGTACTGAAGACGAAACGAAGTTTCTTCCGGGGTACGGTCCAGATTCGTGGGATGAGTTAACTGAGAGAGCGTTGCTATTGCGCCAGCGATGGGAGGAACATCGCCCCTTCTCCGAAACGACCCATAGTCGGGGACACCACAGACCGCACAAGCTGTGACCAGGGCCTCGCAACGAGAACATTACACCGCTATGGTCAAGAGGTGCCAGAGCTATGGGAATAGAGACCGCAGCTTCGCGAAGCACAGCAGCACCCACCGCTTACGGCACTCGGGTTCAAGGACCCCGATTATAGAATGCGGACTGAATTGGCACTGTGCTAGACTACGATTCGGGTTTAGTGTTACAGCCTTGTGTGGAGACGCTACACGCACCTCCGGTTACCCTCCATGGCGCTCAGCAACACCTGCCTAGGCTCGAGACCACAACGTGAACGTGCTCCGGTGGTGTGTTGGCACTACGTCCCATTGCTTCAGGCAGGCGGTAGCAGTGTCCGCGTGTACCTCAAGAGAGACACGCACCAGCGCATCACTCTCAATCAGGTCTGTTGGAGATGCAAGCTCGGTTAGTACCATGGAAGTATCGATCGCCACCATGCATGGATCGGCAAGGTCATCATACCTTCCGAGGGCGCCGAGGGTGTTGTAGCACACCCAAACTAGGCTCAGTTGGGAATACTGGGGCATTGCGTGAGTTCGTTGAGACAGGCCATACTTTCAACATGCAATAGAATGTGATCAAAGCCTGTGGCAGAGTCGCGGACTCCTTTAGTAGTAGTGCATATCGTGAGAACGCACTCAGAGCCAAATAATGATCACGTAATGATCATCGCCTGGGAGCCCACCACCGGCCGTGACGCGTAACCCAACAGCACTCAGGCTGACCATGAAGAAAGTGAACCAACGACTCTCGACGTCCTGTACTGCTGTGCAATGCGTAAGGACTGGTAGATTTCGGTCGAGCGTGAGCAACGCTACTAGCGAGGTGAGCTGCCCGTCTGGAGTGACGGGTTACCTTTGTGAGTATAACGTTGCAACCAAATGCAGTCGCCAACTACTGGCCATCTGCCATGAGATGGGCTTTACATCCAACCACTGGGAATTGCTCCTAATCTGGCATTTGATGCGGTCAGAGAGAGATGGCGAGGAGCCTAAATGCTGAGAAGAAGTGGAGACGCCTGGGGTGAGTAGTTCAAACCTTCGTTGTTCAACCACTGGTGTCTCAATTGCGATCATTGTGGTGGCAGGTTGGACGCCGCAGCTCATACACTTCACCACTGAGAATGCTCTCTTTGCTGCAAGTAATGCCTTCTACAGCGTCATTTGGGATGCATATAAACCCTGTTCAACGACCACTCGACATCATTCTCTTCATCGTTCTTCTGTACTACAAGCAGTCCCGAGCAATATCGCAATGTCAGCTACTGTCCTGAAGAGTGGTGTTTGTGAGTGCGCCCGTTGTGGTTTGCTGGGCTTCATGTCGATGACTCTCTACTTGTTGTAGACTTCATCCAGAACGTTGGTTCCGGCACCGTGCTGGATCTTTTCGACGGTATGTGGTCTCCCTGATGCTATAGTTGTAGTGTAACTGACGCTCTATGTCCATCTAGGTCTCAGTGCCGATGGTACTTCTCCCTTTATTGTGGCTTGCCTGCTCATCTTGACGTGTTCGTGTTACCTAGGGACTCCTGTTCAAGGCTTCGCCAAGCGCAATCTCAGCGAACCGTTTGTTCCCGCTCAGCTCTGGATCGTATCCAAGGTCTCCGAGGTTTACACCATCGAGAACGCTAATGGTCGCACCTACATGGAGCTGAGTACGTCTGACTAGCTATAGTCAATGCAGACTCATGGAATGGCCATGTTACCTTTCAGCCAGCGACGTGGATGGCACTCGTGTCATCTGCAACCAATCCACGGGCAACGCAAACCAGCTCTGGCACATCGTCCGCAACGCAGAGAACACTGGTTATGTGTAAGGAGCTCACTGCCTTTTCCCCGCCGAGTCTCATGCTAAAGACCTCTCCTCTAGCATCTGGAACCAGGAAACGAGCAGTACGCTTTCATACGTGCCTAATAGCGCAATGTATCATATCACTGATTGCTTGTTTTCCAGCCAACGTCGATCTCCAGGACGGGTGCGTAGTTGTCTATGTCGGGGACTAGTTGTACTGACGCGACTGGGATGAATAGCAACCCTGCAGACGGCACGCCGGTTAACGGGTACCATGGGGAGACTGTCAACAACACCAACACCAATGAGCTCTGGAACTTCCTGAGTGTCTATGACGAAGAGTGAAGCATGCCGTACGCTCGGCCCGGAGAGTCGAACAACGTCCATTCGGTTGTTTATCGGTCTCAGAGGTGCTCTCCTGGGATGTGATGTATTCTCCGTAGGTATGACGCAGTATGAGTGTGTATTCCCGTTTGCGAGTCGCAACTATATTGTGATATGTGGTGATGTCTCACTCAGCGTGCATATACATCAGCATGCTTTCATGATATTGCTCGGACAGAGCATGATGCATACTCACAACTGTAGTATGTGTCATGTACTCCTGCAATGGTCTCACTCCGCGAGCAGGAGCGAAGGCGAGTACCAAGTCTGCAAGCAAAGACTGGGGCGCTGCCGCACGTGAGGCGATCTCGAGCTCCTACGTAGAGCAATTGTGCACGACGAACGTAGGTGCGCGTGACTGGGAAGACATAGATATGATTGCCATCAGGCAGGACTGATATTAGTACGAAGACTAATATGATGATCATCGGTCTCATGGCAGATGATGATATCCAGTACTCACGTCCTAGAAGCTTACATGGGGTGTCACTAGTCGATCGACTGGCTTGAGTCGGCTCTCAACTTCATCTTAGTGCACTTTCAGTGCAACAAACATACCTAAGGCATATGACAGATGTGTGGCATTGTGCACTCCGGAAGACTGAGTCATGTCAAAACCTGCATTTACGCGCTAGAAGTATTCATCGAGCCAAGGACTCGTCTGCTTCCAACCACCCCGCACACGCCTCACGTTCAGTAACAGAAGATCAACGAGTAGGTAACACCCGTCGGGCACTGGCTGGTCTCATCGCAGCCCGTCCCAACGTCTTGGTCACTGCACTCAACAGGCCCAACGTTGCCTGCAACGGGAATAAGCGTCGCAGCATCCTCAGCAAGTATAAAATGCTCACAGCCTCTGCCAGGGACAATCCGGATTGGCACGTTGAACCCATCAACCGTGCTGGGATTGAAGTAATCCGTGTTACCCCTACCAAGACGATTACTTAGCATCGTTGTACATATCAGAACGTCCCAAAGCATACTCACGCATCAATGTTGAATTGAGCAAGCGTCGGGCCTGCAGGGGCAGGAGCAATGCAGTCGATTCCACCGGGGCACGCTCCCGTCTCGCAGTTACCGAAATCGTCGCATCCTGTACGCGCCCAGATACGACCGGCCCAACCCGAGGGAAGTTGAACGGAGTCGCGCTCGCCATGCTGCATAACGAACCCGCCAGTCTCTGCACCGTTGTACGAGACCGATGGGTAGAATCCGGGATCTATCTGTTCGTTACAGTTGTTGATGAGCTGGACACTGGCCCTGCGTCGGTGTAAATAATCACAATCAGTATACGTCGTAGGTGGACATACAATGATGGCTTACGCTGAGCAGAGTGCAGTGAAGACACCGAGGAAGACAGCGACGCGAGAGATCATATTGATGCTGGAAAGTCGTTTGGCTGTAACGCGAATAAGCTAGTGGGAGCTTGAGGTCGCCATTGCACGATGTCTGTCTTATATACGTCGCCGATCACACAGTGGTGCGCGTCAACATAACCGTCCATCCCAAGACCATCTGCTAGAGCACTAACGTCAACGGTCAGGATTTCTATTCGCGTGTGTCAGTTGGCTTTCACCACGACGGTACGCTGAATGAGAACACGTTGGCACATTGAGTGAGTGGTTCCATAGCACGGCAGGACACCGCTCGGAAACTGGTTGATTCTACACCTCGGGGGAGGCGACCCTGAAAATTGTTGGCATTTTCGGCTCGTGTCACTGTTTCCTCCAACTTTGGTCAACGGGTAGGCAAATCGCGGTGGGCAATGAGTCGCACCTATGCATTCGCCTGTTCACCCAGCGCCAACATTTGAGACTTGGTCTCAAAACAGTGACTTGTGTGCTAGAACGATGCAGCGGCGTTGGAAACGTGGCTTGGGATTTTCTCCACGAAGACATGCTAGCATCCATTTTCTGCATTCACATCATTCTGTGTCTGCCAGCAGTATAGGCTGAGCGCCCCGTTTTAGGAGTTGGAGGGAACCAAGTATTGATATGTCGGGGCGATCCTTGGAAGAAGGGCAATGCATGCCACTTCCAAGTGGCTCAGTACAGATGCGGTTGACAATTCGGAACTGAGGGGCACCCCTATGAGGTGAATGAGATAGCAGACTCCGTAATGCCGGAACGACACCGTACATTCCAACGAGCTCCGCACTTCTTCTCCTATGATGTGACTCTATTAGAGAATCAGGTGGCGCCATGTTGCATCCGAAGAACATTGGGGACCAGATTGTATGACTGAATCCTCATGTAATCACGGGAAGTCCTTCCCGATATACACGGTTTATCATGGTGTTGCATAGGGCCACGAAACACTATCTTGTACTGCCATGACCCAGAGAATGCTGAGGCTTCAAGCAGTGCATGCTTCTGGCCACAGAGATTCGAATACGCTCATTTGAAGTACTGCTAGCGGAGCGACGACTCACGGGGACAGTGGTGGCTCCCGAACAGACGACTGTCAGACACAAGATATCCTGCGGCATGCTCCTCGGCCCATGAAATCGGGCGTCACAGCTTGGTCATTTGACCATAACAATGGGACCTCGAGGCTCATTCAGCAGTTTTGGGATTGAAGAGCGTAGGAAGGAAGGATGGATGGATGGATGGAAGAGGTCACTCGGGACACAAACCGAGATTTGATGCACCAGTAGGTAGGCACCATCGAAATATTCGCTGCCGATCTCAGTAGGTATATTACATAATCGCTATCACCACGCGCCTCGGAATCATGTCGCTCCTTGTCTTTGCCTTTCCTGCTCATTCTTTACAAGTGGGTGCATTCGTATGAATACATCCCATAATCACACCGAACATTGCAGCACGGGATGTCCCGCATCACGAGGTCTCATGTAGCCATGCTTGTCGGTCATGTTAGATTTACAGCTGCCGTCCCGTGCGTCAATGATGAGGTCTCCGAGTCGGTGCGGTGTTGCTTCGTCTGCAAAAGAGTCATCACTCCTTTCTTGTGCAATTATATCGACGTGGTCCAACTCGACTGCGTCTTCTTCAGTTCCATCGTACGGAGTGTCACCTTCAAGCACGATAGAACCTCCGAAGCTTTGCTGCACTTGAAAGCGGAGGTTGGATATGACACTGGAGTCCCCTTGACTTTCCTCCGTCGCACTTCGTAGGTTGAGAAAGAACCTAGAAAGTAGAACAGTGATTAATCTAGAGGAGGTCAGGAAACGTATGGCCCGGAAGGTAAATGCAGCTTACACGGGCGGGAATGCCGCTATCTGGCTATATGCAGCCTGTGAGGCCCATCAGAAGGCGAAATTGACAATTGACGCCACTGACGCTTGTATATCGGAGCACCACGCAGTATATGTCGTTGAACAGTATGGCACTGCATAAGAGTGAGTACGACATCATGCTTGAAGAGCACAAGATGACATATTACCCGAAGAAAACAGTGCCTGGCAATGTGACATCAACACCGTAGATTGGCGCGTATTAACTACAATGAACTAACCGTCACGGATGAGGAGTGCGGATATGCTACTCCGTTGTCCATTGGCTTTAGCAAATCGTGTCGCCGAGTATGTGCGATGCCATGTCAGCAGAAGCAACAAGAAGTGCGCCGGTATGTCTGCGGCTGAGGAAGCATCGGATACTTCCGCAGTGGTACAGATTGAGGTGAGCTTTCCTGGTAGCGAATACACGGGTCACCTACATCTGAGAATGCACCCATGTCATGAGCGCCACGACTAAACACATTGATAAGTACCCACATGCCCACAAGGTATCCTCTACGCCCATTAGAGACGACACAGGCTTCAGAAGCCGCATCATAAGTCAGCTGGAGGCTTGCGGCATCGTCCTGTGTGGCACATCAGTCCGAGGGGTCTACAGCCTCACATAACTACGTGCATACGATGTTGTATACGACGCCCACAAGAAGTAGCCCCGCAATGACCACGGTGGCGTACCAATGCTGCCCGCTGATCGCGTACGCGCGCAAAGATGTGATTACTTGACGAGGAAGGGTTCGTGAGTAGGAAAATTGTGATACATATAGTAGGACATGCCTGTGCTGAAGATGGAGAGAATGACGGAGGCAGATGTGGAAACAATTGAGACGACATAAAATCTGTGTTCATGGTGTGTTAGAAACCGCTATAGTAACATCAGACCACTTACCCCTATAGCAAACAAAAAAGTGACGCTGTGAACTAGGTGCGCCAAGAGGTCGACGTACTGTGCACGTAGGATTGAAGAAAGCTACCGCCCGACATATGGTATAGCAAACAGCTGATACATGGAGAGCGATGATGAGGATGGCGGGAAGCTTTGACCACCGTCGGTGAAGCAGAAAGTCGACTATTTGATTGCATTCAAGAATGAAGTCGAATGCATAGAGGCCTATGAAGCATAAGCTCAGTGAATGACATACTCATCTCGGCATGGCGTGATGGTTGCAGGACGTACAACATGCAGCGACGACGCAGTAACTTTCAATAAGCCTGGTTCGATCCCGAATCCAACATTGAGAACATCTCTATGTGAAGACATGCTTGAAGAGCCTCACGATGTCTCGAGCGCCGCTTCGACCTCTTGCGGCAGAGACGTTGGAGATGTGGTATTGTCCATGTTCGATTGTTGTGCCACCTGAGGGTACTCTGTCGAGTTATATACTCCCTGTTGGGCGGGTATGATCCCGACGTCCTCGCGAAAATGTGGCCTATCCTACTGAGGTGCTTGCCTGGTGTACAGGTGAAGTCGGCGAAGCACCGGATACGATACCGGGATCATTGCTGTGGTGTGTCAACTTACACTGGATGTCGCCTTGCTCTTCCGCCGCCTATCCTGGCCGATGCAGTTGAGCTGGCGTTCAGTGATCACAATGATCACCGGTATCATCAATCAGTCCACCGAAGGCGGGCAGCAAGCGCGGTTGGTATCGATCACAAGATCTAGGTCGTTGGCGACACGACGAGCGTACAAGACATCAAACAGGGTAGACATCCACGCACTGCCTGAGGTGAGACCCAGTGCCGACGATTCGTAATTTCAGGCACTCGCCGCACGCTGTGCCGAACGGAGGTATGCTCTCAGGAAGCACTAGTTCAACGGAGAGGCATAGACAGACGAGGGACGTCGCAGTGATCCTGCTGTGTCGCACTCGAGGGTACGGTACCATGGGACTCTATCGGCTGGTATGCTGCAGCGAGAGAAAGTCTACTGTGTCCGCCATCGCCCCGGCGATGCGGTTGAGCGGAGGCACAGCGACCCAGATCGGGAGGGTCACGTAGAGCATACTTGCTGGTATTTCTGCGCAGCGCAATAAACGGGCCACAAACGCAAGAGTGGCCTTCACGTGAACGAACGCAGTGGAGGTTGGGGGCATAGGTATGCGCCAGTCATGGGCTGACTCAGTGCAGTCGTTCAAAGGCATGGTTTGGGCAAAAGCAAAGGATGGCGAATCTCGCATACAGTCAGGCAGTAGAGCAGAGTGGGTCAATCGTCGACTAGCGGCTGAAACGAGGATTGCGTCGGTGATGCTTCGCCCTCACCGTGGGCAATGAGTCAGTGCGCCACAATGTCAGAGATTAAGATGCAGAGAAATGAAGACTCAAGGATATATGCGGTTACTCTCCGTGGTTAAGCGCAGAATGCAGACGTCTGTGGACCACCACTAGCAGGGACGCTTACAGACTCCGGGGCAGGCCGTTGCGAGGCGAACGCTTCGCACAGGAGCTGACTGATTGCAGGATGGCGAAACTGGCTGACCAAGAGGGGAGCGTGAAAAAGAGCAGGGCGGGTAATTGGAAGGGTGAACGTATCCGCTGGACTACAGACCGCCGGAATCAGGAGGAACAACAGACGACCGCGGTGCATGTTCCATCCACTCCCTAGCCTGGCATCCACGTCCTGTCCAGCGCTGTGTTTGTCTGAGTCGACCCCAGTGGGACTGGCAGGCGGACGATGAGAGAGGGAGGGCGAGGGGGAAGGCGGAAGCGGCCGCCCGAAAACATCGGACATGCCTGTTTGGGGCAGCATGACGTGATCGCTTGCTGACAGACGCTGGGCAGCGACCGTCTGCGGTGAGAACGCCCGAACCCTCCAGAGCGACCTCCAACTGCTTTCAAGTTCACGCGGAGTCCCCTATATAGAGAGCCATGCACGCTCCCCAGTCTTTTCTCCCACATTTCTGTGATTTCCCGACCAGCGATACTCGCCATGGCCCCCGTCCGCAACGCCCGCGTGCTGTTCAACTCCATCCCGGCACCCAACACCTACCCCGAGCCGGGAAAGACCACACGCTATGACGACTCTCAGACCATCGACCCGGACAACGTCCCCCTAAATGGCGGCTTCCTCGTCAAGATCCTCGTCCTGAGCATCGACCCGTACATGCGGGGCAGGATGCGCGACCCAAAGATCGAGAGTTACTCGGTGAGTGCACTACCGTCTCTCCATGTCTGCATCCCAGTCGCTCACATACCCCCACTAGCCTCCGTTTATCTTGGGCGAGCCGTGAGTGCCCCCACCGCCTACGTCTGCCCCGCTGACCCCATGCTCGCAGCATCACCAACTTCGGCGTGGGCCTCGTCCTCCGCTCCGAACACGCCGCCGTCAAGCCAGGCGACCACATCTACGGCATATTCCCCTTCCAGGAGTACGCGGTAGTGTCCGACCCCGCCCAGCTCGGGCGCGACATCTTCCGCGTCCTCGAGAACAAGGAGGGCCTCCCGTGGAGCGCCTACGTCGGTGTCTGCGGCATGCCGGGTAAGTGCCAGCCTCCGTGTCGCAAGGGAACTAGCCAGCGTTGGGTGAACGGTCTGCTAGTCTCGCCCACTCGTGTGGCAGACAGATGACGGAAGCGGGCGCGAGTGCGAGACGTCAGACACACCCCGCACTCGCGTCCCCCGTACCCCCTCCTCCCGTACACGCCCCGTAACCCGAGACGCGCAGCATCCCCCGCGCACCACCCCGACGACAGCTCCTGACCACCCGCCCCCACAGGCGCGACGGCGCACCACGCCTGGCTCGAGTTCGCCGACGCGAAACCGGGCGAGACCGCCTTCGTCACCGCGGCCGCGGGCCCCGTCGGCGCGTACGTCCCCCTCTCCCCCTGTCCTACCCACACACACGCACTGACGGAGCCGCAGGACGGTTGTGCAGCTCGCGAAAGCGGCGGGCATGAAGGTGATCGCGAGCGCGGGCTCCGCGGAGAAGCTCGCGTTCGTGCGCGCGCTCGGCGCGGACGTCGTGTTCAACTACAAGACCGAGGACACGCGCGCCGTGCTCCAGCGCGAGGGCGGGGTCGACGTGTGCGTGTTTATTCCTCCCGGTTTCTGGTCGGGGTGGAGGCTGATGCGGTGGCAGGTTCTGGGATAACGTCGGCGGCGAGACGTTCGAGGTGGCGCTGGACACGGCGCACCGGAACGCGCGCTTCATCGTGAGTCGTCGGTTTCGTGCCCCTGGGGGGCGGGCCAGTGCGCTGATGCGGCGCGGCGCAGGAATGCGGGATGATCAGCGAGTACAACGCGGAGCCGCACGCGGTGAAGAACCTGATGCAGGTCGTCTGGAAGGAGCTGCGCGTCTACGGGTTCATCGTCGGCAGCCTCTACCCCAAGGTGCGCCCCCCCCCTTCCCTCTCCCTTCCCCCCTTCCTCACCCGTGGCTGACGCGCGCGCAGTACCGCGAACGCTTCTACGCCGAGTTCCCCGCCGCGGTCGCCGCGGGCAAGATCCGCTACCTCGAGGACGCCACGCGCGGGCTCGAGGGCGCCGGCGAGGCCATCGTCGCGGTGCAGAAGGGCGCGAACCACGGGAAGAAGGTCGTCGTCCTCGCGGACGCGTGATGGCCCGCGCTTGCTCACTGGACCGGCGTGCGGGAAGGTGGTATAGATGTATGCGTATATAATCGTATGTGAGGAATGTGAAGCGGATAAAGTGTGTGGCGAGCTGTACGGGAGAGGGAAAAGGTAGGTGAGCACCTGGAGCCGGCGAGGTCAGGTGGCGGCGGTTATTGCTGACCAACTACTATAGGAGACCGTCTTGCCGGAAGATGGTATTCGGGTAATGTGCAATGCGTGCTTTGATACTCGTCCACGATAAACATACAGTCAATAATGAATGTACAAAAGAGCGAGAAGGTGGTAAGTGGGACGGCTGTCAAAGGGGTCCACCAACAAGAGGGTCTGGTACAATCGATATTTAGGTGAATAGAGACGTGGAGCTGGTGCCTCCGACATACGCTACGGCTATCCGTCAAGGCCCATGCTCCGGAGCAACTACTACTGCCGCATAAATACTGTGCGCGAGAAATGTACGGATAATAACAATGAGTGTGCTGGGCCGTACAAGAGAGCGAGACGGCGCTGAACGGTGAAACGGCCCCCATGAAAGGTCTTCGGCAACAAGAGGGTTGGTACAGGTTGATCGATGATAGGGTCCTCGGCACGCTGTTGTCAATGCTCATGCCGAAGCAGTCTCATCTTCACAGGTCTTGGACGCATTCTTCATATCTTCCTCCTCCACCACGATCTCATCCTCCGTGACCTCCTCGTCCTGCGCGTCATCCCATTGACCAAACACAACCGAGCCCCCCAGGCCGTTCATGTGGGGCGCAGAGAAGCGGATGTCGGACACCGACTGCGACAGGGTGCCCTGGGAGGGGTCTGCGGCACTCTGGAGGTTGAGCAGGAGGTGGGACAGGAGCACTGTCACGAGGCTGGTAGCGAGTCGGTGTGCATTGGATGTGCATGCCACATGGTGCAGCTGATGAGAACTCGGTAGGCGGCTACATGGGCTCTCAGTCACTCACCTGCCAGAAATGGGGGAGAACATCTTGAACACCTGGTTCTCGAGATGAGCTGATGGCTTATGCAGAGTGAAGGACTGGGATATACCTCTGAGAATGCACTGAACATGTCAAGAACATCTAGGATGATGATTGCCCTGTACCGTGGTATTAGTGAAATTGACATAACATATTGGGTGTTTGGCTAACACAAAATAGATTGACCCTATGACAGTGTCAGTCAAATGCTTATATGAAAAGATAAATTTTGCAGCTGACCATCCCTGAGCAACAGCATGGCAAGGGATGCCCTCTGTTCTGCTAAGTGAGCAAACTTGATCCCCTTGAAGGTGTATTTCCAAGTAGCTAGAACCAGAAGCACTTGTGATGCAAGAGCCAGGGTCAAGGCTACCATGTTTACTGCCAAATATCCTGTCAGTGAACTTGGAACATCTTCAAGTTGATTGGTACACACATCTATCAGTAGTTTTCCATGTAGATGGGATAACACCAGTTAATCACAGATAACATTCAGAGTTGTGTGGTACATACTTGATGATAGTTGTTGTGTTGCTTTCATATATAATACAGAAGCCTGGCAATTGGGGTAGATTGGCCTCATGTATATCAACAACTCTGAACTAGGTGCACTGGTCAGTATTGACACTCTTTTACATGTCACAAACCTTACAATGTTTGACACAGTTGCTGGGATGGTGAGGAGAACAATCACGCCAGGGAGCAGCCAATGCTGGCCATTTATTGCATATGTGCGGAGAGCTGAGAGAACTAGAAATCAAAGGCCTCAATGTCACTATGCTTAGGAGCCAAATATGAAGAAGTCACTCACTTGTTATCACAATGCTACCACCTTCTGTTGATAGAAACAAGACATAGTACAACCTTTTCAGTCTAGGTTATATTCATTTGAGTGTATGTTTAAGCACAGGTACTTCATTGGACATACACCTAGTCACAGTGAGAATGGACTCAATGTGCCAAGCAAGATAATAGTGTGACTTACTGTGCAGTCTGACACAAATGGGATTGTAACATACACCACTGAGTAACACATGTTGGTTATATGGAGAGCTTGGAATATGAGCTTTGTTATGTTTGCCTTGGGCTTGCACATCAGCTGGACTTGCTGATCAAATGTCAACAAGAAGTCGAACAGATAGAAACCTAGCAAATATTTAGCTGCATGGCTTCATATGTCATCATTCATAATAAGCCATACATAGTGATGCAACAGATGCACAGTTCATTGAGTACCTGTGTCTGTGAATATAAATGCTTGGAGAAATGAAGACTGACTTACTGTGAACTGACCATAGCCTCCAGCTGTTGGACCCCAGTGAGACTGGTATTGGAAGCCATGATGAAGGAGTGAGAGGTCTTCTCCGTGCTCTCAATCAGTTTCATACAATGTTTATATAGGTGAAGCAATTGACAGGAATCAGAGGTCTTATAGGAACTGAGTAGTACAGGGACTTAGCAATCAGCCAGCAAAGTGGGGAGCTCTAAACAATGGCATACTTGGGTGCTATCATATCCATGCATATCAGCAAACATTATCTGTGATCACAATCAGTTCATCAGGAGTGTATTTGATATCATACCATGATCCAGATCACTGTGAGGCTATGGTTATACCACAAGTGCTTCTGATACTTGGTGCATATCAAAGCAGTACATCTATGATAGGAAATGCCTCAAGTGACTGTAGATACAAAACCTATATCGTGACGGTCAACAGGTCAGTTGAGGATCATAGGGAGTTGCCTGGATGTTCAGGCCATTCAATTTGAATACTTGGTCAGTATGCCAATCCTACGGAGTGGCATGATCAGATCGTCAACTATGGCCGTGTATTTGATGATCTCATACAGCAAATAAGAAGGCCCATGAGCCAGCTCCCGGCTTATGCATGATTATTCACGCAATCAACTTCAGGTTAAGCAAGTCAAAATCCCTCCGCGCTCCTCATGGGGGTGGTAGTATGGACGGGATGTAGCACGGAAAGACACAGCGAAGCGGCGCAATACACTGCTCTGAGTAATCATCAATACAATCTCGGAACGCCAGTTCATGAACGCTTTGTGGTGCTCAAAGTGCTTCGGAAAGCAGATGTCGCGATCCGCCGGGGTTGATAAGGATAGCCACACAACAGGCATACAACATCATGATGTGTTCTGCTAACTGCAAGATGCACCATGATCACCGCAGTGCTGTGCGGTGAAGGTGACTTTCATACGTCCGTTCACACGTACAAACTGTGCCGCATGACCATCCGGTGGCATCACATTCCTGAGTCGGTCGGTCAGCACAAGAAGATATGCGCCACCAATTGTATTGCAAGAGACAGCTAGAGTTCACAAAGGGGAGCTCTTGGTAAGAAACATCGTGAACACGCACGGAACCTCACTTACCCGTATCAACGAACTCCAGGGAGCCTCCTGCTATGACCGATACTGTGTACTTCAAGAGTCTTTCACGTACGGAAGCCATTCGCACGCAGCATCGGACCCTCCGAGGACCTCTTCTAGCTCAGCACGCGTCAGGAAAGCATGGTCCTCCCAAGCGAAGCCAGGGAAGACCACTTCCGTGATGAGGCAACCGATGTGATCACGCTGAGCGGTATCCTGTGCGGCAGATAGGTCTTCGGGGAGCAGGCGCGACATTTTCCAGACTCCTGAGGGAACCAGCAATTGGAGGGTTTCTCCGGCCTGAATGTTCGGGCCGATAATCTAGGCGCACAGTAAGAACGTAGCAGCGAACGTGTAAGTTACTGGACGGTTGATGACGCACGGCCACTATTGACACACCTTTTTCTCTACCTTAGGAAGAGCGCCAGGCGTAGATGGTGGTATGATCAGAACATATTCAGCGCGTCCCTGGTGCAACACGTGCATCGTCTGTTCGTGCAAGTTTTGTTGACCGCGAGTAGTAGGATAGCACAAGTACCTACCGCTGACTTATTCATATGGAACACGCCATTCTTCTCGTCTGGAGTCAGCAGATAGTAGATGGACGTGGCAAGCGACCTCGGCGCTCCATCTGGACCGTAGTAAGGATGTGTACGATACACAAGAGAAAGTGGGACTCAGTAGGGCAAGCCGCGTTGAACGAAAGACATGTTACGTACTGGCAAAGGGCGAAGGAACAGCGTCTGACTGACGGTCCGTTTCGACGAAGTAACCTGGCGACTCCAGGGTTAGCAATCCACTTTTGACGACACACTAAACAGTGCGCCGAGTGACGCACCACCTTCCGGGTGCCTCTGAAGGTGTAACTCTGGTATAAGCGTCGAGTTAGGGATAGGATACACCGGAGGGCTCATGGTGGAGTTCTGCAAAGGTTGCGATGTGGCGATATCGCGCTGAACGGGCCATTCAGGCGTAGTACATATCAGCATCAGTGCCGGCGCAGCGACAGATATTGCATCGGGTCGGGTAGAGCGGCTAACTCATCAGGACAGCCTAGGTGCCGAGCGACATGACCAATGTCGAAGCGCAGAAGGATGACCGCCAACCAAGACATGTTCGCACTACGGAGATGTACTTAGTTCTGTGATACGTTCACGACTCAGCAAGAGGCTCGTCAATTCGTCTCCAGCTCAATATTATGTCCTAGACTCACTAGTCAGAGCCGAGATAGCTCAGTTGGGAGAGCAGCAGACTGAAGCAACTTGTTAAGGCTTTCTGAAGGTCGGGCGTTCGATCCGCCCTCTTGGCATGATGCTTTTTTGCTTTGAGGCGTTCTTCGTGACGATCGTTCGCGACCTGGCACGCTATGAAAACAGCACCTGCGAGCAGTGTATGGAAGGACGACAATGTGTTCGCTTATCAGGCTTGAGCGATCACTCGGAACAGGGTAATGAATCTAACAATGGATGTTTGCAACCAGTGCTCTACAACTCTAGCTTGATACGGTGATACATCTCCGCGCCCTTGCGCATATCATCTGCACTTTCCGGCGGCGCCAGTTTGCCATCGAGCGAAAACGCTTTGATACCCGTGTACTCGAACGGAGGCACGGGACCGGGGATGCAGTTGGCGTCCTTAACGCCGTTGTCGTCGTAGCCCCACGGGTCGCCCGGAGCCTTCGGCGGCGAGAGCAGGATCGCATTTGAGCTCTCCATCGACACGTCAAAGTCGAAGTAGTTGAGCGGTGTGATGAAGAAGCTGTGCAGCAGCCGTTAATATCGCAGACTCCGCCTAGTCAAGCGCACTCGAAACACGCACCTTGACGCAGCGAGGTTGGTACGCGTGTTCGGGGAGTCCTCCGCCTGGGGCAAGTGGTGCGTGCCGACGTTGACCCACGCGACGAGGTCCTCCTGCGTGATGTTCTCACCATCGAAGAATTTGTGGAAGTTGACGGCGGGCGCGCCGGGCAGGTTCTGGTTCCACATGCTGCTGCTTGTCGGCTCTGTCTCCTTGCGCTTGCTCACCGCGAGATTGTACCGAGCCCAGTTCGCGTTCTCGAGCAAGCGCTTCGAGCCAACGACAGTCTGTCGCGCACCTAGCGTCAGTATTCTTGGCCAGCGTGCCAAGAGGAGAGGGCGTACGTTGTACACGGGGTTGTATCCGGGATGAATCGCGTATCCGCGCGGCGTACCCCATTTGTTCAACGCCTCCTTATTAACGAGCGAGTAGCCACCCTGGAAGTTGTAGGGGAACTTGAGAAGAGCATCGTTCTCATTCTCGATGTACGTCCGCGTGATCTTCTGCTGCAAGACAGTGCTGCCCCAATCGTCCTCGAACCACGGCTGTTCGATTTCCTCTTGGTGCGTGTGAGTGAACAGCAGCGAGTTCTTCTCGCCTGCGACGTCCAGATCAACCTTGTAGTTGATGACGTGGTCGTGAAGCGAACCCACTTTGTTGCGCACAGGTCAGCTGTATTTCAGTCTCGGATAAGTGTTCAACGCACTGGTAGTGTCCCGGATCGCAGTTCCATATCCCTCTTGTGCCGGCTCCCAGAAACCGCCCTGTAGATAGCCCGAAGCAGACAAGCGCACTTCGATCGTCCCGTCGATGTGGAAGATATAGTCGAAGACTACCGGCACCGTAAGTTCAGGCTTCATCACTAGGATCAGATACGCACGATAATCGTAGTTGCCAACCGTCGAGATGGAACGAACGACAAGGTTGTATCCACGCACAGCTCCGAACTCGGACTGGTCGTAGCCTGTGTGACGCGTGATCGGCCGTGCGGAGTCATGCTCGAAGATGCAAATCGCCCTGGCACGCGAGATGAGTTAGGAGCGTAGGAGAGGTGTATGCGCCGACACTCACCTCTCGCGCGTGATGGAGCCTGCAAAGTTGTTCGTTGTGGCCGGTAGGAAGACAGCCTCGTGTGGGCAGTCGTACCCGGGAAGCATGTCGCGCACGGAGCCACCCTGCGCACGAGGAACGGGTCAATGCTTGATGAGCAACGGCTGTGTATGACACTGACCATGCCAAAGAACCGGTCGAGCCATGCCGTCGTGCTCTGCATTGGGTCGTTGCCGGCGTACTGTGCGATAGCTTCTTGAGGCGCAAGCTGTGGGTATCGTCGTAAGCGCTAGACCCCAGAAGGCACTGTCATGCATACCTCGTAGATGAGGCGCTCGCCACGGAACTTGATGTCCCAGAAACTCAAGCCCATGTCCCTATCGAAGCCGAGGTACATCCCCCAGCCCATCCAACTGACATACTGCGTCGCCCTGTGAATAAACACATGAGTGCCCGATAAGGCGACTACAGTGTGACATATGGACGTACTTGTCGACACGGAAGCGCAACCCAGCAAATGAGACCGACCGCGGGCCAGGAAGGTAGTCGAGGTCGCGGCGGGGACCCTCGGGCCGCTTGCGCGTCGTCCAGTCGTAGTCGTGATTGTCCGGGCGGGCGGGGAGGCGCTTCAACGTGCCGTTGCGGAACGCGCTCATGAAGTCATCCACAGAGTCAAACACTTGGTGGTTGTACACAATCTGTCGTGCATTGTACGTTCATTCTCATGGTCGAGGAAAATAAGACGTCACATACCTTGAGGAGCTTCCACTCCTTCGAGTCCGTGCCGGTCATGTCTACGTAGAGGAAGAAACCAACAGGGTGAAGGTATGGCCCGGGCACGTTCCGTCTCCAATTGATCCAGCCACGACGGAACGAGCCGTCAAAGCTCAGTGGACCAGTCGCACCACCCACAAGAGTATCGTTGGGGAGACCAAGCGCGACACCACCAAAGAGTTCCTGCGCACGCATACAAACCCCATGAGTCTTCATGGGACAGGGGTCTGACTATTAGACGCACCTGAGTCGCCTCCGCCATCTTGGGCATCACGTCTATCAGGATTGGGTGCAGCTCACCAAGCGTCGTGTATCCACGTGCATTGTACGGAATCTCTTCACGGTGGTACACATCATTCAACTCGCGGATGCCCGTGCTCTCCCCGACCGGCAGCGGTCCAACTAGGTAGTCCTGCACCCTTGGGCTCGCCGCTGCGCCGAGGTGGATGGTGACCCGCGCGTACCTATCGGGCGGCGCAGTGCCCTTCGGATCGGCGAGGTAAGCAAGGGCATCCGCCTTGGCGGGACGCCACGCGCCGATGTGGTAGATATAGTTGTCCGAGATCGACGCAGACGTGCCAGGGGTCAGGTTCAGCGCACGCTCCGGGGCGTTAAGCCATTCCGAAATGGCGGTCGACTCCGGGACGGTGAGCGAGGCCCAGAGGTTGATGGGTGCGGGAGGCGAGGCAGGAGGCGGGCCGCTTGCGGCGCATTGCTTCAAAGGTTCCTCGTTGAACAACGTCCCAGCAGGCGACGTGGATGAGGACGCGAGTGTGTCCGGGTCAGGCCCAAAGTATGGTGGGAAGGCGTACAGGAGAGAAAACGCAGCCGCACAGACCACGAAGCACGCGGACAATGCAATCCGACGTGAGCGAGAGGACCTCCGTGGTGCGGAGCCCTGAGCATGGTCGAACTCCGGGTCGTCGGTCTTGAGGGGCTGGTAATCCGCGCCGGCCATCGTATCGAATGCAGGAGGCTCGAGCGTGGAAGGCAGACGACCGCGCGACTTGTGCGGGTTACTTGTATCGTTGCTCAGAAGTCGAGACTCCGTGCGATCGACCGCCTTCCAATGCCGAAATATCGCGCCGTGTCTAATCTATCTGTGGGTGTGTATGCATGGCTGAGGTGTGACTCGAGGGAATCAGAAGCGGCAGCGGAGTCCTCTGACTCTTCAATTAGCCCATCGGCGCTTAGATACACAAACATCGCTCTTACCGGCCAGTATATATTGACCTCCACGACACCTGTAGTCTCCTCCCCACCCGGTGTATGGAATGGCATATGTATCTAGGAGTCATCCGTCCTGGTGGTAGACTGAAGTCATCGATGTCCAGCAGGGAAGAGTAATGAAGTATTGTGGTCTCTACATTGCGAGGTGAAGACGGCTCGAGCGGCGGGTTATCGACTGCGTACCTGGACTATATCGCAAGGTGAGATATCATATCTCGTTGAATGGACAAGCTGAAGTTGGTCAGCCTCGCGCCGCGCCTGCTGTTATCACTGTGCCAGTCTGCGTCACTCGTCTTGATTTTGGGGTTTGCCAAAGACGCAGTGCTCTGACCCATGGAGAGCGAGACAGCTTGAAGGGTGTGTTGTGATATGCCTTAAGTCGAATACTGGTGGGTATGTGGGAGGTTGCAGGACGAAGAGGAGAAACAAGAGTCGAGCGATACAGCGGCACTGGCGCGGCGGCCGCGGGCGCTCGATTAAACAACCCGGTGTTGCGACGCGACTTGGACTTCAACGTTCAACTTGGCGGCGATTGCAACGCAGTCACTGGAACAAACCCACTCGGGACATGCGTCCACACGTCCATCTTGTTGCATAGGCATGAGCGATAAAGGGAACATTGAAATGTGAGTTACAAAGCTACATCACAGTCTCAGCCTTTTCGCCGGAGTCGAGACTCATCACTTGAGGAGCCAAAGGTGAGCTGTACCAGCTGGAGTGGCTCGCATCCTGAGTTCTTGACTGACTCTGCAATTTCTGATAGAGTGATGGGTGTATGCGTCTGAACAGCAACCCAACCATTGAGCCTACGCCCGTCAACTACGCCTTGCCGCACCGTAGTCTCCTCCGCGGTTTGATGAAGCTGGCAAGCACCTCAAGACCTCAATACGCATCCCGTAAGTGTTCGAAAGTTCTGCCAGTATCTTATAATGGGGAATGGATCATCTATCCATCTTGCTACGAGATGTTGCCGTGTTAATCAGCGCTTCCGTTCGGGTCATGGCATGCTGCTGGTTCCTCATGCTAGAGAGTCAGTTACGATAGAACGATATTCCTGCGAGACCGGGAGAGTACTCAACGGAGAACCGGGTTTGATCGTCAATTTTCCGTTCACAGCTACGACTTACGGGGCGAATCGGAGCGACCATTCAATCATCGCTCACATGCTCCGTCAGATGTTTCGCGTCAGTAGATGCATCCTCTCGGTTCCATCCCTCACTCGGTAAATGGGTTGCGAGAATGAGTTACGAAGACACAGCGACGCCTCAATTACCGGATACCCTTGTGTAGAACCGCGGCCTGAAATGCGACTGTGCCTCAGTGACACATTTTGGTGGACACGCCCATGATGGTGTAAGCAGACGACTTATACAAAGCACGGCGCATGCGTCTGAAGGCCACACGCACACGCAATGGACAACACTACCAACGCTCAAGTCGAAGCCCTGTGGGTTGAAATTCTGCAGGAGAGGTTGGAGTTGTCATTTCCGCTGGTTCTTTGCCTCACACTGAGTCTCATGCCCGCTTCAGCCTTCTCCTGGACTATGCCAACGTCGCAGCATTGTGTACGTCTTTCTTCCAGTCGTGTCATGTCATGTGCGGCTCTGAGTAGCGCATATAGCTTTATACTGCTACGATTTCATGCTGACCTTTGCACAACAACTCCAATTTCTCCGCGGGAAGAAACTCTCACTCTCGACGCTGTTGTTCTCCCTGCTCCACGTTTGTGCACTCTGTTCGATTCTATTTCTCAGCGTATTAGGTTGGGATATCCCGTGCGAGGTGCGCAATACACACTTACTCTTGAGCACTCACACTCATTCACTATAGGCGTAAGTCAGCTATGAGAGAGCACCGTGATAGACATGGCCTTACTATCAATCTCGAACTAGGTATTTGCCCTTGTGGATTGTCAGCGGCATCACTACAATAGTTTTCGGTGGTGTAACCGCAGGTACGTATTATTATCTGGCATGCGACACTCGTCGCGCTGACACCAATAGCCATCACTTCCTTGCGCGTGTACGCGTTGAGCAGGAACAATGTGTACATCGCCTTCATCGTTGCTGCTCTTTCCTTCCCTCAGATTGTCTTCAACATTGTTAGTGTGTCGCTCTTTTACCCTTTGGTAGCTGACCCAGAGTGCAGTACAATTTGGGTACCACGCGCAAGGGAGCTACGTCGATACTCGTGTGTACCATCTTCAACGACGTATCGGCTGTTTCACTGAACGAGTAAGTCAATTTCCTTCAAAAGTCGAGTTGTCGCGCCCTGACCCGGTCACAGTTGTGAGTTCCCTTATTCATATCTGCTCACAGCCGATCAGAAGTGCGTCCAAGTCAACACAGTAGGCATTGTTACGGGTGCAATGTCCCAAGTGATCGTCATGCTGGTGACATGGCGTAGCACTTACGCCACTCAACAACTGAAAGCTGCGGCGAGCGGATCCGGTTGTCACGGACGTTTGCTCCCCATGCTCCTGAGAGACGGTGAGGAAATTCATCACTCGTCAGTCAAATGGCTTATGACTTGCGATCAGGTACATTGCTATTCGGGTAGCGTTATTCGACCATACTTTAAGAACAAGTAAAATCAACTTGACATTTTTTCTTAGGATGGTTTTCCTCGCTGACATCTCGAACCTAGTGCTTTCTTATACAAACGTATGATACAGTAGCTGGGTGTCATTGCCAATCTTACTAAACCATGTATTAGGGCTTTCAAGGCTCGTCGATATTAGTTTTCGTGTAAGTCAATCTGGCCACCGCTGATCCAGGCTTGCCACTGACCTGGTTGTGACTGGAAGACTCGACGTCATCCTGCTATCACGCTTTCTCATGAATCTCCGGAGTGTAGTCGAAGGACTCGGAGAGGGATCAAGTTTTCCTCCCCAAAGTCAAGCGTCGATCCAACAAAGCTTTGGCGGGGAGATCATCTTTGCGGGCGACGAGCCAGATAGAGACGAAGACGACTATATAGTCGGACTAGCGGAACACGAGAACGAAGAAGACCTTGATCATGGTCATGCGTGTACGTTCTCGTACTAGTGAACGTGCCAATATACTAATACATACAATAAACAGCGTAATGCTCACTGTATCGGTCTACGAGAAACCTGAGGTCTCATGAGATCATGATTGCGCGTACCACTGTGCAACATGGCTGCCATCCCCCTAATATGATTCTAGACGGACTTTCCGCTTTCTCTGTGAATACTATGTACAAGATTCATTCGTAGTAATGCGGCGGTGTATTGACATTCGTGACCATTGTACTCGCCATACGCACAGCCGCTATACAGTTATTCAGAGTCAATCACGTAGAACCGTCATCGGTAGGTCGACAGCTGACTTACGATAAGGCGTAGGACCGCTTCCAATGCCGCGAATAACCTCATCAAGGTTCAACAGAGATGACAACGTCACCTTCCCCTTGCCTCGAATAGGCCCTATGACCACCCATGCTTATCCGAAGACATCCTTGGGTATCCCTTACGGCACTCCGTGTACATAAACACACCTCCCTGTAAGTATGAGGAGAGCAGCGTGGTAGCCACCAGTCGCGCACCGTCCACGATGCTATCTCACCTGGCTCACCGTCGTGCTTGGTACGTCGCTCGCAGCCGTTTCGCTGATACTCCGCTTAGAGATATGTGCATCGGTTAGCCACACCAAACAGCAAGAGCGTCGCACGCGCATTGAGAACCTGCCACAGATATACCATGCCCCTCTCACTGCGGCCGAGAAAGCCATCCTCGCAAAGCCCATCTCCGAGATAGTCTCCAGCGTTCAGAACAATGCCCTCAAGCCGACCGATATCGTCGTCGCGTACGGCAAGGCCGCCCTACTCGCGCACGCGGCAACAAACTGCCTCACCGAGATCATGCTCGTCGAGGCCGAGGCGTCCGCACAAAACTGCAACACGCAGGGCCCACTCGCGGGCATGCCCATCAGCCTGAAAGACGAGATCTCCGTCGCAGGATTTGACGCGTGCATCGGGTACTCCGCGTGGGTCGGTAAGACGCAGGAGGACGCGGTCCTGGTGCGCCTGCTGCGCGACGCGGGGGCGATCCCGTATGTGAAGACGAACGTGCCCATCACGATGCTCTCCTTCGAGTGTGCGAACGACGTGTTTGGGGCGACGAAGAACCCGCACAACGCGGCGTACGTTCCGGGTGGATCGTCTGGAGGCGAGGCTGCCCTGATTGCCTGTGGGGGGTCGCGGGTGGGCGTCGGCTCGGATGGGGCTGGGTCGGTCCGGCTGCCGTCGTGAGTAGCAAAGCCAGATATCGTCTTGAGTTGCCGAGGCTGAATGCGGAAAGTCATTACTCTGGGGTATATACGATCAAGGCATCCTCTGGCCGGTTTCTCAAATCGGGGAACACGAACACCAGTGTTCCCGGACAACAGGGTGTCGCCGTGTCTTTCTCGCCAATGGCACGCACACTGGATGATCTCGAGACGTTCTGGAAGGCAGTGATGAGTATGGAACCTTGGGTTTACGACCACTTTGTACTTCCGATCCCGTGGAGAGAAGTCGATCTCTCTAGCACGAAGGGGTTAAAATGGGGTGTACTCTGGGACGATGGTGAGTAACGTACCTTTGGTATTAGTACAGCACTGAGAGCTTCGTGTGATACAGGCGTGGTCGCACCTTCTCCGGCATGCCGTCGTGCTCTGCACACGGTGGTGAAGACATTGGAAGCACACGGACATCAAGTAGTTGATGTGTTAGTACCGTCTCTTCTCTCAACAAGACATGTTATACTTACATAGGATATTCACAGTACACCTCCTAGCCCAGCCGAAGGTCTGAAGCTTGCATCTCAGTTGCTTATGGCTGACGGCGGTAGGATGTCGTTGATGACGCGCTGACTAAATGCTCACTTGCCCTCAGCGAAGTGTTGCACCGGCCCGATTCGCATCGGCGAGAACAACGACCCCGCCATGCGCGAAGCCCTGGGCATGTTCCGTGCCCCTCGCATCTTCAAGAAGGTCTATGCCTGGTACTTGCGGTATATCAAACGCGATGCGCTCTACGCAGACCTCATCGAGGCGTGGTCCGAGAAAACGGTGCCCGAGTACCTCGCGCTTGTTGTGGAGCGCGATACGTATCGACAACGCTGGCAAGAGTATTGGAACGAGCAGCAGCTCGATTTCATCCTGACTGTGCCAAACTCGCTTCCAGCGATCCCGCATGGAGGCATGAAGGACGGGTGGAAGGCATGCGGATATACATTCCTCTTTAACTTGGTAGGCGGCTCTAGTACTTGCAGCAGAAAGAGGGCCTCACGCTCTGGATATGACTTTAGCTCGATTACACCGCAGGAGTACTTCCGGTGACTCACGTTGATCGTGAGCGCGATGAGCTGGGAACCTTCAAACCTCGCAATGCGATCGAGAGAGGTCAGTACAGGATGTATGATGCAGAAAAGATGCACGGGTTGCCTGTTGGCGTGCAGGTCGTCGGGCGTCGGTTACAGGAGGAAAAGGTGTTGGAAGCGCTGAAACTGGTTGAGCGATTGCTTCAAAAAGAGGGAAAGCAGTACACGCCGTTCAGCGTCGTAGAGTAGGATGATGATACCCCTGTATCAAGCTACAGTCAGTCGGATTCCACAACATTGATCAATCGAGTCTGCACATGACAAGTATTCCGGCAGCCTAGTCTGCCAAGGCCGGTGCAAAATGCCATTCATATGGCATAAGTCGCCACATCATGGGCCCAATACCGATCATGTAACTCAAGTCATAGCACAAGTCAGCCTTCAACATCGGGCACCCAGTGGAATACTAGTACTACCAATAGTACTCACCGACGACTCGGATACTTCTGTCTGGCTCCTGTGCCACCGAGTTTTGTCAGACTACTGAAGCGTGATTATCACCACCAAAAACCTATTGACAAGTGTCGGGATTCCATGCGATGATCCACCCGAATTGCGAGTTTCGCTATCGGAGACATTGTAGTCAGTCACAGAGGGGAGCTCAAACGAGCATCTACGGCATCGTCCGGCACTGGTTAAGTAATCGTTTGCGACTGGTCACACTGTCGCTCGTCACCGTCGGCGCTGCTGTAACGTCACCACGGTTGACTTGAACCACCTTCCGTTCACCACACTTTCTCTGGTTGGCTCCAGGTTACTCTATAGTATTGACCACTCTCGTGAGGATCAGTCCGGTATCTCTCTGAATCGGTGAATGAGGTTTTTTGAACAGTCGGCTGCCGGCATTTTCCTATGTACTCAGTGCATCGCACCATGTCGCCCGGTGCGTAAACCCCGATTCTGAAAATCGCAGACTATACAACTTGCTTGGGTTCTCTGATAAATGAGTTTGTCACAGTTTTATGATTGCTGACTGTAGATCTCAAGTGCTGCCGAGGAGCCTGTTCGTAGCAGTCGCCATACAGAAGCGCGGCACATTGCTATCCGTTCCCGGTTTCAATCACAGATTGTGAACTATAGTCCGAGGGCTGCAGTGGCGCATATACAGTGCCTTTACTGTTGCTCTTCATGATAGAAGAATAGATCGTGCGCGTTCTGCTATCATGGAGTAGCCCGTTTGCAAGTGAATGATGGCGGATCTTGTCCAGATGTATGAACCTGCTGGGCGGTTCCTTCACTGCAAGGGCAGTCGCCCGGTTGTTACTAACCATCTTCCACTAGCCTGTCCATAGAGTGGCTGAGTTCAATCTCTTGAGACAACAACACCGCTTGGCAAGAATCTGCTACAAGACAAATATAGGATAGTGATTCGCAAATGAAGTGCTTCCATTTCAGTCAGCGTTGCCGTTGCTGATCTTTCTCACGAAAGAGTTTGTGATGCATGTCTCGTTCGCACGTTAGACTTCTTCGGGTGCCTATATCCCTCGAGTACGTCTGACCTAGTAGAGTATACGATCTGCTGATATGGATTCAATCTGCACCGATGCAGTACGACACGGCGGAGATTTTCTACTTTCTCGGGCCTATATCCCCCCATACACCAGTGCCATGAGGCTCGAACAATCTGTCCAACGCATCCATCCAAGTCTACATGGTGAGCCGAGCAACATGTTCTCTACGCCACAACGCTGATTCCATTCCATAGCTGGCCACACATAGAATATGTGAAGCTTCATTCATCCGAACCCTTGTCGTCCGGACAACTCCCATAACATCTCGTGGAGCGGGTTGTGTGCATGCATACAGAAGCTGCCATCGCTCGAGTAGCACATATAGAGGTCCAGAGAAGGAAAATCTCGTCATCCTCTCGTTCTGCTTCCCAGCATGGCAGATACTATCTCCCAGACTCCCGCCATCCAAGAAATCATATCCGCGACGAATGCTTCGTACGTCCTCCGATCCCTATGCCATTAAATTCGCGAGACCCATCTCGTCTAGGAATCTGGCGGCCTACTGCTTGGTCGCAGCGCTCTGTAAGTGTTTTGTGGCCTTGTTTCTCCAGCACTCAATCGCGATCTTCGATAGGCCTATACTGCTTCGACTTCATGCTCACACTCGAGCAACAAATTTGCTTCATCTGCAGCCGGAAGCTCTCCCTGCCGACCATCCTATTTGCGTCGCTGAATATCTCCGGCTTCCTTTCGCTCGTCATCTCTCCCGCGGCAACCGCGACAAACACATGCGAGGTAAGTAGGGTGCTATTGTGCTGTCTTAAACACACATACGTTTCTGAACTGACAACAGTTCCCCAGAGGTAGGCATCATGAGACCGCTACAGCCTGTTTGACGTCACCATTATGGCCCAGCTACTGGATCCTGTCCATCGTCTACGACAGCCTCTCGATAGTCATGAGCACTGCAGCGTCGGGTATGCTCGTCCACCGTCTCTCTGATTCACGAGTCCTGACACACTCTCCGAGCAATCGTGATTCTGCGCACGTATGCGATAAGTGGGATGAACCGCGCTCTATCGGCTGTAGTCTTCGCTTTGCTAGGGTTCGTGGTGGTGTCCAACGTGGTACGTACGTGCACACCAAACTCGGCGAAATGCTCAAGGCGTCCCGACACCGCGCAGTACCGCGCAGTCACCGATCGTCTCGAGAGGTCACCAGACGACGCGGGCGGGTGCCTCGTAGTCGACGGCTCAACCAGCACCGTCTCGAACAAGTACGTCCATCCCACTCAGCGAACCTTACCGAGCTCACTCCCCAGCCAGCCGTAAGCCCGATCCCAGAGCACCCCACGTATATACACACATGTCACTTACCCGCTCTCGGACACACAGTATCCACCGCGTGCATGGCCGCGGGGACGACGGCGCACCTGCTTACGGTCCTCGCGACCTGGCACCGGACGTTCCGCATCTACTGGCAGCGACGCGCGGATGCGCACGGATGGCAGGAGGGCCGGCTCGCGGGCCTGCTGCTCCGCGACGGTGAGCATGCCTCTTCCCCATCCGCTTGCGGTGTCTCACGTCGCGCACGGGGATAGGCAGCGTGTTCTTCGGGTGGGTACTAGTATCGGTGCACGTGGGCGTCATACAGAGTCTCACTGATGCGCGGGTTCGGCAGGACGATACTGATCGTCGACATCATCTCCATCGTCTTCATCAACACCCGGGTGAGCCGTGCGCGCATCCCATCTAGTTCTTCCATTCATCACATGCGTTGCAGGCGTTCTATGGTTTCGCCGCGTTCACGAATGCGTCCGTAGCTCAGCCTCAGCATCATGGCCATGCCACTGACGCCGTTCTCCAGGTTCATGATCATCCTGCTCTCCCGGTTCTTCCTGAACCTCCGACGTGTCACTGAGGACGGTGACCATGGAACACGCACCGCTTCCGACACGCGGTCCTCGATCGACCACGGATTTGGCGCGTCCTTGGTGTTCGGGACACCGGATGAGCCGCACGAGTCGGATGACGCGTCCGCGGGGGAGGAGGGCGAGAGGGGCAGAGACTCACTGGCAGGGGAGCTGGATGCTGAGTCGGAGGTCGGTGACTTCACAGTCACCTGAACTATCAGTATACAAAGGTGTCTCAGTGATTCTATGACGTTGCTATAGAATACGTAAACCTTACAGGCTCCGCCACTAAATGCTCACCTTCAAGCATGAGCAGCAGACCGACGAAGAACCTACTGGTCTAGTGGATGTTCGCGCTCGTCATTTGAACGTCGAAGATTCATGAACTTGTCTCAGCAAAGATGGAGTGCATGAATGATCCAGAAATCCGACTTGTGAGCAGAATCTCGATAGTGACATACTGCACTGATACACCCACCCGCAGATGATCTGAGGACCGCCGCATGAATGGCAATAGCGCTCATCCCTGCACTTGTCAAGGCTTGTCACACAGTACACTGGCCATTGCAAACTTCCCGGGAATCTTACGACCACTGATGACACTAATGAGATAACCGCCCTGCTATCATGATCGAGTAACCTTCTCGTAAGCGCCTTGTAAGATCGCACCTCTTTACGAGCTGCTCATGAGGCCTTACGAGCACTCATGAGACTTGCAAGCTTTGCATTAGCAGCATATGATCAGTGAGTACATCCCCTGATCTGTGCAGTGCACAAACTGAGTCAGCAGGCAGGTGTCTCTTGTCAACACTCTGTGCAACTTATGTGTTGCCATCACTTGGTCTGAGTTGCCCTCCTTGTTACCCCACCCCAGTCACCCATCCACCTTCTACTGTTCTCTGGCTACAAGGATCCTTGAATCTGTCCAATTATGGACATCAGCTGTCAGACAGTGTAGAGCCCCAAGCACTTGTCTGAGCCTGTTGACATCATCTGGCTCAGTTGTGTAGTTTGTGAGGCTCCTGTAGCTTGCTGTTCATTGCCTATAATCTGTAAGTGTTGGTGGTGATTATAGGTTGCAAGGTGTTGTTGTTAGACTGTGGATATGTTCAACAGAGCTGGGAAGCTCAAACAAGCAGCCTGAATTGTCCAGTGATGAATCATTGTGACATTGTGGCTGGTCACATGGTCACTAGTCACTCATCACCACAGTCATTGGTCACCTTCCTTCACCATACTTATACTCTATAGTGTTGATCGCTCTCATGAGGATCAGTCCAGGAGCTTGTCTGATTCGGTGAATGGGGCTGTTTCAACAGTCAGCTGCTGGCATCTTCCTGGGTACTCACTGCATCACACCATGTTGCCTGGTGCACACGCCCCAATCTGGGAATCCCAAATCTACAGCTTGCTTGGACTCTCTGATAAGTGACTCCGTCACAGTGTTGCAATACTTGTCGCCAGCTATAGGTCTCAAGTGCAGCCGAGGAACCTGTTCATAGCAGTTGCTATACAGAAGCACGGCACATTGCTATCAACAGTAGTCCGACGGCGGCAACGGCACATATACAGTGCCTCTATTGTTGCTCTCCATGATAGAAGAATCAATCGTGCATGTTCTGCTATCATGGAACAGCCCATTTTACAAATGAGCCGTGGCGGATCTTGTCCAGATGTATGGACCTGCTGGACGATTCCTTCATAAGTGGTTGCCCGGGCGTTACCATCTTTCACCAATCTGTCCATAGAGCGGCTGAGTTCGATCTCTTGGGGCCGTGTGGCAAGAATCTTCTGCAAGGCGAAAATAGGGTAGCGATTGGCAAATGAAGTGCTTCCATTTCAGTCAATGTTGCCGTTGCTGATCTTCCTCATGGAAGAGTTCGTGCCTATCTCCGTCGCACGATACGTTGCAGACTTCTTCAGGTGCCTATATCCCTGGACCCCGCCTCTCCGAGTGCGAACGATTCCCACCATGAGCAACACTTCAACTATCCAGTCGCAGGAAGCGGAGGCGTACGAGGCAGCCCTAACCGTCAGGTGAGCGTGTCATCGGCTCACGCGTCCTGCCTGCACTCACCCTGGGCTCCTACCTTGCCAGCTATTCCTACTTTGCCGCCCTATGTAGGTGCTATCGCTGGACGTCGATCGTTGAGCTTGACTGACTCGAGAAATGCGAGGCTTGTATTGGTTCGACTTTTTGCTGACTTTTGATCAACAAATCGATTTCATACGTCGTCGACGTCTGTCACTTAACACCATGTTATTCGGGCTACTGCACATATCGGGCGCATGCCTCGTGGTGATAATACCAACATCAGTCTTAGCGCCGACTTGCGAGGTATGTCATTTCTTCGATACCGGTACATTCCTTGTGCTAACGTTTCTCGTCACTTCAGAGGCTAGCATCAATATGCGATCGCTCTGACGTTTGACAACGCTGACGTGTTCCGAACTACAGCTACTGGAATCTCTCGCTTGCATACGATGGCATTGGGACTATCTTCGACGCTACCACAGCGGGTACGTCCCCCTGATTATGAAGGAGCTACCACTCATGCAGTTCATGCTCAGTGATCGCTGCGCTGCGCGTGTATGCGATCAGTCACGGCAATCGCTGGATGACTGCCGTCATCTGCGCTCTCTTTCTAGTAGAGATTTGCGCCAATATCGTATGTCCCTCTGTCATTGATCAGTCAACGTCATGCTGAGCGTGCGTGTGTAGTTCAACTCTAGTACACTCCATTGTGAAGCGTCTAATACTGATCTTGGGGGCTGTTATTGGTCCAATGGCGCAAGCACCGAGGCTGTCAACAAGTAAGTGGGTTCTTTCTCTGCATCTAGCCAGCCTGACAGTGGTTCGACCGCTCTGCGCAGTCGTGAGTGAATCAGGTGGGATCCTAGGTTCTTGTATTGACAGAAATATCGAAGTGAACATAGCGAGCGCCGCAGCAACGCTCACTGCACACTTCCTTACTCTGGTAATAACATGGCGTACCACATTCTCCAGCGTGACGCTGTCAAACGTGAGAGGAGAGCGGACTGGACTCCTGGCAATGCTGCTACGAGACGGTACGTATCGCTTCAGCTATCTCCGCAGTACGATTGTCCATCGCTGACGCATCTTCGCAGGGACAATATTCTTCGGGTGAGAACAATGATGGACACACCTGCGTAACAGCAGCAGCTCCTCATATATCATCTCCAGAACCGTGTTGGCCATCGACGTCATCACTGCTGTCCTAGCGAACTCAAATGTGAGACACAATGATTCCGGAGAGCATGTCACTCATAACCAGTGCACAGGCATTTTCCGGATTCACGGGATTCAATATTGCGTGCGTATACACACGCCCTCCTTGCGCGTCTTCAGCTCACTTATCGTTTGTCTCTCGCGATTAGCTTGATGACTATCCTTCTCTCTCGATTCATCTTGGATCTCCAGGTCTCAACGGAAACAATGGATGATTTAGAGTGCTCGATGTCTGACATTGACTTCGGCATACGTCGCAGTTTTGGGGGAAGCGTTGCTTTTGAAGGTGACGAAGCTCGAGACTGGGACTCGGTAGATACATGAGACATGTCGTCCGAATTGACGTTTGGTTCGACGTCGAGATGGAACCCTGACATTGTCTACTCTACTGATTGGATGGCTGTCTTCGGTGACTCGGCCGGCCATCCCACCATGCCAATATGCCAAGGCGATGCTGATGCAAAATGGTTCCGCTGGATCTGTGCGTGAGTTGGAGCCGGGGAATACACGTATTCAGGCGTCTGAATCTGTCTGTGATCATGAGGCCCAGATTCTGCACACTCACATTGACCTTTGCATGCGTACCTTCATTGGCCTATCCGGTTGCAATGGCTATCTTCTATTTCACTTCAGCCGTATCCCTGCCTTGGTTGCGTCAATTCGAGGGCGGGATGGTCTTGAGGACTTGGCCTCGGTATTGAGCGTAGCCAACACTGGGCGAGATTGCTTCTGCCGCTCCGTTCTGCCCTCTACTATGGCATCGATCGCATCACGTGCCGCTACCTTGCATTTCTTCTGCAGCAGCATCTGCAGGAGCTCATATACCCCAGCTTCTGGCTCGCGCAGACACGCTAATATAGCTGCGCGAAACTTTGACTCGCTCGAGATAAACCTCAAGTCCCCAATCATCGAAAGCACCATCCCAACCGAATCAGGCGGGTCGAAAACTCTCGACGCGACACGGAGGGTAGCGACAATTTGCTCTGCGGTGGCTCTCGCGGAACTAGCTTCGAAGACGAATTCGCCTGGCGGAGGCACGATCGGAGTGGGCAGGCCGCAGTTGAGTATCGTGAATCGACACGCAGCGCCGTACGTGATACGATGCGCTGCAATACGATCCTCTACGTCGCTACCACGGCCCCCGTATTCATATACTCCCACAAAGTGCAAGAGCTCCAGTGTCGAGCGTGTCACGCGGTCACGGTCGAGTTTGAGTGCACCGAGAGCCGCAGGACAATAGTACCCGAGAGAGCCGGAAATGCGGACAATGCGCTGAAGGAGGCGGCGAATATCATGGAATGTATAGTTTGTACGTTGCCAACTGTTGGTCAGTTGCCCATCTGTGCGACTCCACGCCCTGGAAAGAACAGCGTATAGGTCTACCAGGAAGGCAGGGTATCGCACTACAAGTGCCCTCAGGAGTTTTGCACATTCGATTTGGTCGTCTGGGCTTCCGGTGTGACCTCCGCTGTACGTTGAATAAAGGATATCCTCGAAGATGGAAAGCATGGTATGCAGCATAATGGGATGTTGCTTGATCGGATCGAGGACGTTTGCAGTGAGAGCGTCAAGCAAGCGATCCGTGCGGTTCACTTGAGTTACGAGCAGATGGAAATCGTCGAATTTGGGGATGAGCCTACGTTCGGGAATAGAAAGAATGGTTAATGCCCAGCATATCTGACGCAGGAGAGCAAAGTCCATCCCGGGGTTGTGTAGAACGAGCGCTGCGAACGCCTCGAGAGCGGCGCGCTTGTGCTCACGACGTGCTTCGACAACGTCACTTGGTTTTGTCCATTTTGGTGGATCAATCACACGCGTGGCGGCGTAGATGACTGTGTTTATAAGCGCCATCCTATCCTCGCTATCCAAGGAGTTAAGGCGCCGATACTCGAGCAATCTGCCGTAAAACTCCTTGACCGAGCCTCTGAGAAACCCCGCGTACCAGGTGAGGGGGAAGGCGACGAGTTGGAGCCGGAGCCTATGTGCAAATAAGACTATATCGCCTGGGTTGTCTTCTACATCTTCCTCGTCCATGGAGGCGAGCCGCAGTGTTCGCAGTGCCAGGTCCGCATTAAGTGACATAGTTTCTTGCGGACGTTTGTACGCCCGCGGGACACCGTAGGGACTAGGTGCAGCGCTCACAGCATCTTCGACAACCTCCGTGAGCAGGCGGGAGAGAGCCTTCGACACCAGGGCAAACTCGTTCTGCACCATCGGTGTGAGGTCCGTGAAGTCAAACTCTTCGAGCCAGCGGAGCCATTGGGTGAGAAAGCGGACCGTGCCGGCATCGATGAAGAGTGTGCGATGAGTAACAAGGTGTGGAAAGCGCGCCAGGGCGTGCGCGAGGCGCTCTGCGTCGTGGTCTGTGAGGCCCGTCTGGAAGGAGGCGACCATTCGCGCAAGGACGCGCGCGTCCATGTGCTCCGCATTGACGAAGATGTAGTTGACCTCACGCGCGACACCGTCCACGAGGGGTGCAGCATACGCACGCATCACGTACTCCGTGCGTAAGATCGGCCCGCGCGCAGGGTACGCGAACTTGGGCGGGATGTCAATGCCACACCAACTGATGATACGTAGCACAGTGCGGTAGAACTTGACCAGAGGATAGGTTATCTTCCACGAGGTGTAGACGGACCGCCTGAGAATCTCCCACGTCCAAGTTGTGGGGTCGACGGAGGTACGGTAGGGGCAAGTCGAGGAGAGGTGCGAGAGTACGAAGCTTCCAATGTAGATGGCGACTGTGAACCCAATAAAGACGATGGCGACAATGGCAACCGTCGTGTTTGTCGCCCACAGAAAGTCAATAAGCCCGGCAAAGAATAGCAGAAGGGACATGTGTAGGAGGAGAGGGAGGCATTCGAGTGCGGAGGCCAGCTGCCATTGTCGTGCATTATCGTAACGGTATTGGTATTGTCGTCCGCGCCCTTCAATAGACGGATGCAGGTCCCCATCAAGGCTGGCTAGCCATTGCTTCGCGAGGATTGTCAGGAAAGCGACAGAGACGCTAATGACGAGGCTTGCAAACCAGAACGAGTTCACCCGAATAGAGTATGGCTTTGGGATGAAGGAGTTTTCCGAGATGTCTCCAGGAAAAGACGTAGTGCTTCCATCAGAGTCTTTGGAGTCAATCAGTTGCTGCAGGAGATGAACTGTGGCTAGGCCAGCATCTAGGCGGAGTGTTGGATAGGATAAGACAACAAACGCAGTAACGACTGCCGAGAAAAGTGTGGCCTATACCGTAGGTCATGATCAGAGAAAATGCGATGGCAGTCAAGCAGTGGGGCGCACGAAGAGAAGGAGCGACTCTAGTTCTTTGTTCCACTTCTCCACAAAATCTTCACGCCATTTCGACGCCTGTTCGATATACATCTGCCATACGTCGTGACGTATGTCAGACTACGCAACGTCAGCCACATAGAATTGAGCTCCAGCAGAAGAGACTTAACACTGGTGGGGAGATCGTCTTCGTCCGGAAGCTGCGAAAATGCAGACATCGGATGAGCACATGGGGAGAGAACACGGTATTAGTGTCACGTACTGTAGACTGGTGTGGAGGCAGCTTGGGACGGTACGGCAATGGCGTAGAGCGAGATGCAGACCAAGGGGACGATTTTGCAGGGAACCCCTATCCAGGGCCGTTGATTGAGTGAGGCCTGCAGACATAGATGAGTGCGTACATCTGGAACTTGCACAGGGGATGCGCGCGTTGAGGCTGCCATATTAAGATTTAGACCTATGATCGAGTCGTTAAACGCGATGTTCGGGTTCATGAGGATGTGCGGACCTGTACTCAGTGTGCTGGATATTACGGGGCGAGCGCGATCAAGTGCAGAGTCGCATCTTGCTCATGCTTATGAGCGTGGTCAGATAGCATCAGCGCGCGAGACACACATACATCGCTGGCGGGAACCGTGCCGCTAGCTGTGCGTCCGACGTGTGAGTGTGGTTAGTAGAGGTGTCGCCACACCCCCATTTATGCCTTTGAGCCTGACATGACACACGGAAGATTGCAACCATAGTCATTGCGCCGGATTTTCCGCGGACATTAGGCCTATGCGCAGTGTTATGGGGGACGCCTACCGCTGACACAGGGACTCATACGCAGGGTCCTGTCACTTTGGTACCATGGTTGTCGTGAATGCACGAGAGCAAAGTAGCGTCCAATCAACATGGGATGTGGGTAGCATAACGGCACAGCGGCACAGCGGGCGGTAGCAAAGGAAGGACCTGCACAAAAAGCCTATACCACGATCAAGACCGAGCGAACAACGACAATGATCGAGCGGATATGTGGTTCAGCAGAACAGTTGCTCATTGCTCTTATTTCTGAGTGCTTGGATCTAAGCATATATTTCAGCTCGGGCGAGCGATACACTATCATAGCAAGTATCAGCACTGATCAGAATGCAACACCGAACACGTACGGAACCATATTGAAAGGACAAGATATCCACGACACCGTTCAGTGGGCACGATGGAGACATACAGAGTGACACGACATTGTTCGCGCACAACACGCAGAAAAGGGCCTATACGGAGAGATCGGGGCGAACACATTTGCGTTGGCTATGGAGATTACAGGCATATGGCTATGGCGGGTATACCGGTACTATTCTTCGTTAAATATGCACGTTGTCGGTCGTGCGCCCGCCCCGAGGAGGCGGGCGGATTAGTAGAAGGCGATAACAGGGGAAGCATGGCACCGAGCGGACGACCCTTCGCATAGTAGCGTACATGACACAGGCAAGACAGGACAGGAGAGGCGGGACGGGATAAGACGTCAATTGGGGAAGGAGCGAGCCAAGAAGGACGGACAGTCCGAAAGAATTAGAACGAGTTAGGATACAGTTCCAGCATAAAGATGGTGAGTGTCTTCGTTGACCGGTCGACCAGGAGACCAAGAGGGCCGATCGTGGTGATCGTCGCGCGGAGAAAGGATCATCCGGGAGCCACTACGCCCTGCCAGAGACTGCGGGCATAATGGCGGGATTCACGGCGGGCGATCCGTTGTTCAAGGCTTCCAGCCTCTCCTCGAGACCACGCCCGAGACCTTCACGCTCCCACTCTCCACCGACATCGTCTACGACCGTGCTCGCGGCATCGCGCTCCATCACGCTTGACGCGTGGACGCTTCCTGCGCTCGAGCTCGCAGCGTACTGCGCCTGCGGGAGGCCGATAACGCTGGGCAGGTGCGGGGGCTCATTTGCGAGCACGGACGAGAGCGGGATGGTTGTTGCCGGTGTAGATGACAGCAAATCCATGTACGAGATAAAGGAGAGCCGCTTCGTGGACGCATGCGGCGAGGGCGGGTGGGACACGAGCGGCGCGGGGATTGTGATCGTTGTAGGTTGTGGGGGCGCGGACGCGGGTAAGGTGGGCAGCGAGTGGAGCGGGTGCTCGTGGTGGGTGGCTGTCGTGGGCGACGACGCCTCCGAGCCGACCTCGGAGGGTACAGCGGACGCATTCGCGGAGTAGTAAGCGGAGGTAGGCGTCGCAGGCACGGTGGGGAGAGGGGCGGGCAGCTGCGCCTGGGTTTCGATCGTCGGCCGAGACGGTGGGCTACCCTGCGGCGCGGGCGGGTGCGTAGGGCTCGCGCTGAATAGGAGGCTGCTGCGCTTGCCCGGGCTGATACCAGTCGGACTGGGACTCCGGCTGCTCAACCTGCTTGTGGGCGAGGCGATCCCACTGCGGTAGCCGCTGTCGGGAGGGGCGGGGGTGATGATGGAGACGGCGTCAAAGTCGTCGTCCTGCGCGTCGGAGCTAGCGAGGACGGCTGCAGCGCTGTCGAGAACGGAGGGTACTGACTGTTCGAGCTGCTCTGTATACTTGCCGCGGGGGATCCGATGCGGGTCGGCGCTGCTGGGTGAAAGGGAGGCCGCAGGCGTGATGGGCTCGATGTCGCGCTCAAAGATGGCAGAGGAGGAAGAGTGACTGCGTGGATGTGAGACGGATAAAGAACCGCGTCAATGAATGAACTTACACGGAGGTGGGGGAGGAGGGGATAGAGGAGGGCGAGCGGGAGCCGACGCGGTGCGTGCGGAGATGTTGTGAGTTGCGGTTCGACAACTTGCGCTCGCGGGTGGGGCTTGCAAGATTCGAGCTGGATGTGATATGCCGCAGATCTGTAGGGGAGAGGTTGCTGGACATTGAGGTCTCTGCGGGCGGGGATGGGCGATTTGCGTCTGCGATGGAGGACATGACGAGGACAAGTTGGAGAGTGGAGGAGGAGGAGCTCGTTCAGGAAGCTCGTAGCCGCTTGGACCCGCAACGTGATATCAGATCTCATTTTGTTTTCCTCATTATAATTAATTTGTTATGTCACGTTAAATTATGTAGCTTACAAATGCTTGAAGGTTACCTCTCTATCATCATTGTATCTCTCCCGCGTTTGATGTCGTTCCCTGGGCTATGCTGCACATACAACAATCACTCGAGCTGTGCGCCGTTCCTGTCATAACTAGTCTGCTAGACTGCGCCGACAGCTCATTTGAACCCGGGAAACCCGCTCGAATTCTGCGGTAGATGATTGTTCTGCTACTCGTATCGGCCGCCTACTGCCAGTGGATCTCGCCCTACCGGTTCACAATAGAAGAGTTCTCTGCATCCCAAAGATGATGTTCGTCATTGTGAACGCAGGCAACTGTCGCTACTGCTGTCAAGACAACGAAGAGGCTGGAAGAGCCCTTCTCGTATCGTCCTAACTAACTCCGGGCCGCTCATCGAGCGTTCAGAACAGATCCGGATACATGTGCGTATGGGACCACTGCCTGAGGTGCGTTTCGACGTTTTACGCGATTACGTGGCACCCAAATCTTACCAGTGAACGGAGCCCACTCGAAACATATATTCACTGTTTCGCACTTCTCGGTCCCAGGTAGAGGATGGCTCATCGTCCCACCCCATTCCGCCTCTCTCACACTATCACGGGCTCATACTCAGTGAGTACCTGTCTTGCGAGCATGACGGTCGACGTCTCTGTCGAGGCGAGCTATGGAGTCGGACTCGAGATCTGAATGCAGTTCGACGCTCGATAACCATCTGTTGCTTGCTGCCTGCGTAGAGTGTGCTACACCGTGAAAGAAAGGCTCGCGTGTGTAACGTAAGCCCCAGCTTCGCCCGTGCTTTCCATCGGTAAACCTCCAGAACCTTGGTATCCGCGAGCAAGCGAAAGCGAGCTGAGGGCACTGCCACGTGCTCAAGAGCAAATGCCGCGTTCATGCACATATCCTCTTTGACGCACTCCCGGGAATGCCTCGTACTCATAGTCGCACCACACTATCCTGCTTTTTTGGTCGCACTGTGAGGACACCAGCTCTTTGCGGTTGCCCGCATGAGCATCCTTGGACATGCTGCTATGGAGTCGTACGTGGTGCTACTACGTACGCTGACCAAGCACTCCTGATTAACTTGGCAGCCCCCAGCATTCTGACGAATCCTTCACGTCGCAACGAGGCCGGCAGGTATCCAACAATGGGCATACTTCATGATGCATATAGACTGCCGTCGATCTGCTTATGCAAGGTCCCTCGGCGAGGGTGCGCTCTCGGTCATTCTCACCTCCAGTTTCTCCCCACCGCGAGAGCTCTGCCCCGCGCGTAGGCCATCCCGCCAAGGGGTTGCCTCTGTAGCCCAGCAGCCGGAGTCCCGGATATTTCGTCCTTCCGCCTCCTTTGACTGAGCTGAGCCACTGGCCGCAATAGCCCCGTCGTACATTCCCAGAGGTATCATATGACAGTAAGATGACTGAGCACCGGTAGACGAAGCTCTTGGGCCTATAGTGGAGCTGGTACAAGAATGGAGGGCCGTGGACGTTGAGGGGCATCTACCCAGGTGTTCTCGCCTCCGCGCAGTGAACCGGTCGCTTGCGTAACTCCGCCCGTGGTAACCCTGAGGTCATTGCCTCTGTGGCCCTTCCCGGACATGTCTGCACTTCCGAACTCCGATGTCATCATACTGTATGACATTCCGAGTAGCTTGCCTCACAAGGCCTGGTCGCCCAATACCTGGAAGACTCGGTGCGCGTCCTCGTGTTCCCAATTATCGCTCAAAGTCATCTCACATATTCCGGTACAGGTACCTGTTGAATCTCAAAGGACTCCCGTACCGCACGCAATGGCTCGAGTACCCTGACATTGCCGACCACATGAAGGCACTCGGTGTACCGCCGACAGAACCAGGGACACTCACACCTTACACGCTCCCGGCGATATACGACCCAAAGACCAAGCGCGTCGTCGCCGAGAGCTCACGGATCGCCGCATATCTCGACGATGCGTACCCAGACACGCCCGCGGTCATGCCCAAGGAGACCCGTGCCTTCCACGTACGTCTCCTGACTGGTGGGCGCACCGAATAGACGCTGATGAGCCGGCGGAGTAGGCTGCGTTCCAGCACGCGTTCAGCACAAACGTCGTGCCTGTGATCGCGCCCCTCTTCCTCCCCCGCCAACTCCCGATCCTCAACCCGGTCTCCCAACCGTACTTCCAGCGCACGCGCGAGCAGATGTTCGGCAAGCCCATGGCCGAGATCTGCCCGCCCCCAGAGTGGCCCGCGCAGTGGGCGGAGATCGAGCGCGCGTTCGGGCTCATAGGCGGGTTCGTGGACGGCGCGGGCGACGGCCGACTCACGTTCATGGGAGACGGGCGCATCGCGCATGCGGATCTTGTGGTGGCTGGGTGGCTGTTGTGGATGCAGTTCGTGACCGGGAAGGAAAGCGAAGAGTGGAAGGCGGTGGAGGGGTGGCACGGTGGGCGGTGGAAGAATCTTCTGGACTTACTCGAGCCGTACTATGATTATAGCAAGTAGGTCAATGAATGCTTCTCCGGCTGCCCAGGCAAATACGCGCATTGGTCCCGCAGTGCATGCCGCCCATTCGCCCTCAACGCCTTTGCGTTGCTCGTCTGAAATCGTTCGTAGACAACCTCGTGTCCTATATTACATCCACCATGACTTTCCAACACCATAGTGTCCAATCGGCCTTCAAGTGAACTGTGTTCCACGCCTCCGTCCAACGGCTATCCTTGTCGGTATCAGGAACGTCGACCCGGCTACCATCACGATCTGAAAGGGGACGTTGTGAGTTCACCCAGTCATTATATCTTCGGCCAGAGTCGCTCACAGCGCTGAACAGGATCCCCTTGTACCAGAACGTGTTGTCCGGACCGAGCAGAGCTCCCTGTATGGGCGTTCCGAAGAGGTCGGAGAACGCGGTGAGGAAGAAGAGAATGCCGAGTCGGACGCTGGGGATGCAGTTCAGATCAGCGCGTCAGTGCTATGACATGATCGTGTTCATACCCTGTCTCGTTGACGTCACGGACCATGACAGCGATCGCTGCCGGGAGCAGCGCGTTGCCTACGACCATCATGTTCAGCAACGCTCAGAGGCCCATCTGCGGAAACAACGTACTGGACCCTGTGGTGAAGCCGTACAGGAAGCTAACGATGACGACGGCAGGAATATTCGTGACGCCAAACATGGCGAAGACGAGGGCACCGGAGGCGTAACACATGGGGATCAGCACGTTGAATGGGCCGATGTGGTCACCCAGCGTGTTAGGGCCTATGCGACCGAAGACCGAGCCTGCGTTGAGAATTGCGATCTACCACGAATGTCAGCAAACACGATAGAACGGGTATCAACTTCTCTGGCGTACGGTATAGAAAGCGAGGCTGTCGGACATGCCGTGAAGCCTTGTCCAGATGGGCAGGTAGAAGTCTAGCATCATGATTAATATTCATTATGATTTTGTTCGACGCAGTACGCACATGGGAAGTAGACTCCGAAGCAGAACAAGGTCATCCTGATGTCTGTAAGTATAAGATCCTAGCGGCAGCGATCGTGACTCACCCGACGACATATGAGACGTATGGCCAGTCCAATGCTGCTGCCTTGATGGCATCCACGCTCTCTTTGTGGGCATTCGCTCCCGCCTTGCGACCAGGAACCCGAGTCCGCATCAGGAAGCTGGCGATAACAAGCAGACCAGAGATGAGGAACGCGACTGCTCGTGTGCCCCATGCGAACTGCGCCTTCCCCTTGAAAAGCTGGTTGAGCATGATAGGCATGACAACTCCGCCGCACGAAGAACCTGATGAGACAATAGCAGTCAAGGGCCTATAGCTGACGCCGATAGTGGGGTACATACCGGACTGGACTATACCCAAGGCGAGTCCGAGCTTCTTGTCCCAGTATTGTGACTGGATCGAAAGCGTCGGAGTAATGAGCAGACCATTCCCAATGCCCATCACGATTCCTTGCGTGAGAATAAGCCCATAGTACTTGCTCGGGTCGCAGATTGACAACATGAATAGACTAAGGGAAGATGAGATGTTAAGTGATCCCGGAAATGTAAAATGGATGCGTACGCCAGAGCGATGAGGAACGTGCCAATGGTTGACATGATCCTGAAGTAACCTTCATCATACCACTTCCCTGATACTAGGCCAATACCGAACGTAAGGAAGAGCTGTGTATAGAATGAGCAGCATCGTACGGCGATCACGGGTAGACCACCCACTTGCAAAGACCCGATCCAGCTGATTGTGGATGAGTCTGCGGCACCTGCTGATTCGTAGTAATCTTGGAAGACCCCAAAGGAAGTGGAGAATCCGAACGTGCAAAAGAGCACAAGCCACCCTCCGACAATGCACATCCATGCTCTTAGGCCGCCATCTGGCGGGGGGCTGAACTCTATCCTTGATGTTTCAGGTGTCTCCGAATCTCGCTCGGTGACGGATGCAGACGCCTTCTCCTCGTCGATGATGTCCACAATGGGCTGTTTGATGTCCTCAGCGGTGTTTACATTTGGTCCGTCCATGTCCTTCAATCGGGCTTCAGCAAGTTGGAAAGAAACCTCAACCGTCAATGTACATAAGACAACTTACCGATGGCAAGGATCTGCGGAGGAGCAATGTTGATGGACCTGTCGCGGGACCAGATTTGCGCGAACATGGGGCGGCTTGTTTATGAGCTTCCGGTAGTGGGACCGCGAGACCTATGACCAATCTGTTCTACTCACGTTGTTATCTTGGGCGACCCGTCGAAGAGAGTGATCCCGCGCACGCGCTTCAGAAGCAGATTTGCCCTCGAGCGCCGTGAGAGGGACCTTGGCACCCACCCGTTTGGTATACATGAGAATTCCGGAAGATGGCAGTTTGGATCCAACAGTAACCCGACTGGCCCGCCGGTTGGAGATGTCAGTTAAGTCGTTGCACGGTCGAGCCATAGTACGGTAGCCAACGTATAGCGTCCTTCTAATACAACTGCTTGAACAGTAACACCGCTGTATACAATGGATCAAGGCGCACCTTGTGACGAGACTCGTGCAAGGCCTCGTGCGACGGGACAGCTTCTCGAGGACTGCGTGATAGCTCCGGAGTGCCTCCTGTTCCTAGGCAAAGGATTCGGTACGGGCCATCACACGCCGGTCGCATGAGGATAACTCGAACCACGAAATCCTCCTTGATATGAGGCGGTTCTAAGGAGACTGATATCGAATCATCGTGAGCGTGTTTCGCATGCTAGCCCGGTGCAAACGGAGATTGCGGTGCGAACGACGCCACCAAGTCGCAATCGACGTTCCGCTCCCTGTCATCTCGAGCGAGCTGAGATAGAAATCAGGCAGTTCGGCCCTCTTCACCGGCCGGAGGGACTGAACGCGGTTTTGGTGATTGGTTATAATCGCACACTGCGACTGCTCGTGCAATACGGTTCTACATGAGAACAGTCGTGCCCAATGCTCTTCTTGAACCGTAGTCAATCCTATACTAGCCCGCGAATGTGTCATCACGTCAGTTGGGTTCCTCTCCGCTTGACCGTCAACTGCCTCGCCGGGATCAACAAAGACGCGCCCACAAGCATCACGATCTGCGGGATCGTCCGTCACAAATATGCCAACGACGCCCCTGAGATAAACCCACCGCACTGAACAGGATCGCCTTGTACCAGGTGTTCGTCGCCCCGAGAAGGGCACCATCGATCGGCGTCCCTACTAGGATGGGGAATGACGTCGCCAGGAAGAGCATGCCGATCCGCAATCTGTAGAGTGTCGGTGTCAGGGAGTCATCATCTTCCGACAGAAATGTGCTCACCCGGTCTCGTCTTCGGTTTGGGCGAGGATGCCCATAGCAGGTGGGATGAGAGCGTTCGCTGAAAAACACGTTGAATGGATGTTTGTGGAGAGACTTTGGCGACGTACCGGACCCGGTAGCGAAGCCGTACAGGAAGCTGAATATGATGACCGCGGGCACGTTCGTGACGCCGAACATTGCGAACAGCAGGATGCTACATGAGTAGAATATCGGGATGAGCAGGTTATAGGGACCAATGTAGTCCGCGACGAAGTTGGGTATAATCCGTCCGCATACGGCCCCCGCATTCAATATTGATATCTTGGAAGTTGAAGGTAGATAAGTTAGAGGTTATGTCGCAATGATATGTACGCACTGTGTAGAAAGCGAGGTTCTCCGACATGCCGTGTAGACGAACCCAAGTTTGTAGGTAGAAGTCTACAAAGAAACAAAGCTCAGAAAATGAAGCATCAAGGGTGAGTGAAGACTAACAGGGGAAGTACATTCCAAAGAAGAATATCACCGTGCTGCACAAAGAGTAAGCGTAGGGAGATAAGCTCAGATCAGGAATACGCACGCTATGACGGTCAGCACGTATGGCGGATCGACCATGACGCTTTTGATCGGAACCTGGTTTCCCTTGTCCTTCGTCCCCGGGAGGCGCGTCCACATGATGAGGTTGGCAATAGTCATGAGCACGAGCATCAGAAATGCGACGGCTCGTGTGCCCCATGGAAAGCCAGCGGGTCCACTGAACAACCTGTTGAGCATAATCGGCATCACCACGCCGCCCACGGACGAGCCTGAGATGCAAATATGAGTATGATTCCTCGGGAATGCATCCATGGATACGGACCAGCTTGGACAAGCCCGAGAGACAGTGCGCGTCGCTTCCTCCAGTAGTGGGACTGCAAGCAGAGTGCAGGCGTCGTCGTCAGGCCGCAGCCTATGCCCATGACGAGCCCTTGCGTGAGCACCAGTCCGTAGTACTGACCCGGGTTGCAGATGGAGAGCATGAAGACGCTATCGTGCAAGTAGCGTGAGCATAGTTCAGATGCCATGGGACGCGCATACACGTACGAGAGAAGAATGAGAATGGTGCCGATGAAGAACTCGATCTTGAAGTAGCCTTGGTCGAACCATCTACCCGAGAACAGGCCCATGCCAAAGAGCAGGAAGAGCTTGTGGTCGATGTCAGCGCTCGTTCAAGGAGTATGCATACGCGCAGAGGGACCGCCGTCGCGTACCTGTATTGACCCGATCCAACTGACATCAGAAGCGCTACCTGCACCGGCTTGCACGAAGTAGTCCTGGAAGATCCCAAACGAAGTGGAAAAACCAAACGTGCAGAACGTGGTGCATGCGCTGGAACGCGGTGATCAGAGCTCGTGCAAAGATGAGGTGGTGCACGCCGTACCCGCCTAGGACGGCCATCCAGGCCCACAAGCCACCATCAGGTACAGACACCGGCTCATTCAAGGGGAGTGTAGTTTCAACTGCTTCGTCCGAACCCTTCTCGGAGTCGGCGATCGTCAGGATGGCTGGCGCCTCGGTCACGGTCGCTTCGTACTTCGTCGACATCTGCATTGTGATATATCACTGGTGTTATTTGAGTGTCGTACCGCGGACACATACCTTTGAAACGAATGGGGTGCCTGCTGGAGCCCCAAGTGCGTACCACGCGTTAGGTAAGTCTTTATACGAACCTTCAGAATATACATGTTTGAACACTTGAGATGTCACGTCGGGACCTTCTGCCCCTCCGAATTGGAGTCAACAGAGCTACGGTGAGAGCACGAACCGACGGGGACCCGTTCAGCATCTTCCACAGGGGTCATCTGGAGCAGGGCTCTGTAGTGCACCAGTCATCTGACCACCGCTCCGCCGCGCTGCACCCTGGTGAGAACGGGGGCTGAGTCTGCTGCAAGAATGGTGCTCAGCAGACACTCCCTACGAAGCGCTGTGGCCCAACCGGTGACGATGCTCGCGCGGGGCGGTGGGTATTCACGTCCTGTCGCGCTATTGCGCCCACCATGGAAGGTGTGGCCAAGCACGCCAGGAACGACCGAAGAATGGATGTATGCCTGCGCCTCGAGACTTCTATCTTAGAGAAGCGAACTGTGTTCGCGGTGTGGCTCGCGCATCTGCGTCTCGGGCTGCATTGTACGGTAAGAGCGGATTCCCGACGGAAGATGTACATATGTTTCATACCCTCGAAAGTCTGCATCGTGGCCTTCTTCCTCGAGATGGGGCGGCCTGGCTTAGTGCTTATGGAACACCGAGATGGCAAAAGCGCTGTCAGATGAACATGAAGAAGAGCATCGAGGATCTGAGCGACTGTTGACCCCTCCAAATGGTAGCGAATGAAGGCATCCGAGTGGTTGAGATTGTTACCACAACCGCATGGGGCTGAGACAGCTCGATACACTCATCTTGAAGTCGAGTCAACTGAGCTAACCCATCGATACCACTGTCCGAGGACATACATATAAGTATCGACCGTCGGAACGCAGCGACAGAGATTCCTCATTTTCGTATGGTGCCCAGACTTTCGCTGAGATGTGGACATGGTCGAGGGGAGCGAGACGGCGCAGCGCATGCGTGAGATTGTTGGCGGTCCCGGTAAGGCGGCCCGTGTTAGCCCGCTCGAACGCAAATGTCGTCCGAGATGCCAGGATTTTACGTTACTGTGTACGTACGTTATTCTACATCTACTCCCATTTGTCTTCTCGAATATGAGCGGTGGTACTTCAAGTCTCCATCCAAGACCTCCCTCATTCACGTGAAGCGTCTGTGTCGGAAATTATACAAGTAACAGTACTAGCCTTGTCGCGACTTTTTGCTCAGTCCTGGGTCTTCGACCTCGATTCCCCTTTGGTGAGATCTCTGTAGTCTATCAATCGTTCTCAATCTGCAGATACGCTCTAATCAAACCATATATACCTAACTGTGGTTGATCAGCGCTCGCATCCACGTCAGGCTGTGCTAGGGCGCCGCAGCACTGGCATGTAGCCGGCACAGCCACACCCCGCGTTGCTCAATGGCGACGATTCATCGGTAAGCCAGGATCTAGGTGAGTTACATCTCGAAGAAGATGTGGATTAAGATGGAGGGGTACCGTTCGGAAGCGTGCTCTATGTGGAAGTAGCTTGTCTAGTAGGCACTCAGTGAACTGGACACAGTCCTCGCTCGCCGTGGCGATACAGTAGCGAAGAGACAGGTACGATGTGTTCGCAGCTGTGGTCCAGCACTAGTAGGATTTCGCGCCGACCGTCCACTCTGCTGCACCTCGCTGACAGGAGGCCATCAGATGCCCCCAGCGAAGTGAGACTGACAAGGGACCCCCTTGGCGGTGCGGTGGAAATGAGAACGTCCCATTTGGCAGATCCCTGATCGTCGCGTCGGGTCCGTGCGTCCCTGCGGACTCGTGACTGAAGGTACATAATGCACGCCGATCGCAGCAGCTAGTACCCCAGCTCTCTCTCTCTCTACCTTTCTGAGCTCACGAAAGCAGCGGCGCTGGTTGGTAAGTCGCCATTGCCCCGCTCGATGGTCACGCTTGGATGCTCACCTATGGATCGCAGCTCTGTTTTTTACGACGATTTCCACGTTCCCTTCTGTTCATTGATCTTCACGACTTTGCGCCACACGCACACCTACCCCAACCACAGATAGTATCCTACCATGCGTTTCTCCACCGTTGTCGCTCTCACCGCTGCCGTTGCCTCGGCTGCGCCCGCTCTTGCCTCTTACGCCGACTTGTAAGCGAGCTGCCCTACCTCTCGCCAATGCTTAGCTAACCATATTAACAGCGATGCTCGTGATGTCGACGCTGACTTGTACTCCCGTGCCTGGATCGATTCCCATGGCAAAGTCCACATCGCGGAGTCCGTCAGGAAGAGCAAGGGACGCGCGGGCACCGGCTCCGCCCCTCGCTCGCTCGAGGATGAAGACCTGTACTCTCGCGCATGGCTCGACTCGAACGGCAAGGTTCACATCGCGGAGGCCGTCAGGAAGAGCAAGGGACGCGCGGGCACCGGTTCTGCGCCCCGCTCGCTCGAGGATGAAGACCTATACTCTCGCGCATGGCTCGACTCGAACGGCAAAGTCCACATCGCGGAGGCCGTCCGGAAGAGCAAGGGGCGCGCGGGCACCGGCTCCGCCCCTCGCTCGCTCGAGGATGAAGACCTGTACTCCCGCGCCTGGATCGATTCCCAGGGCAAAGTCCACATCGCGGAGGCCGTCAGGAAGAGTAAGGGGCGCGCGGGCACCGGCTCCGCCCCCCGCTCGCTCGGGGGGTACGACCTCGACTGAGCGCGCATGCGTGCGGGGCAGTCTGCAGTGTTGTGGTGTAGCAGTTAGTGACCTCGATCGGCCTGTAGGCGCGGCGCGGCGCGGGAATGGATCGTGGAAGTCGTCGCTTGCGAGATGCTGGTGTGTGCGCGTGAGTTGGGGTTGGAGTCAGCAGAACGATGTGGCCGACTTCGCCGGTGTGAGGGAGCCTCGATAAAGGTAGGATCAGCGCTATAGCTGTTCTTGCGGGCACGGCTGCCCTACTAGATCATAACGGGTGGGTGCTGTGCAGTGCTGCATGCCGCTGCTAGCGTGTATCTGCTCATGGGTCGGATTGCCGGGACGTGGCAGATGACAAGTGTCATGTCATGATCATCAGCCTCGGGCAGTTGATGTAAAAGGCTGGCGGGGGGCTCCCAGCGGGTCAGTCATGCGTGCATCTTTGTTCATCAATACTCGACGTTCGACCAGCCGACCGAACGTCCGCGTTCGCCAGATCGAGCGTCCACTCAGTAGGTCCCTCGCCAGTCTGCCGCTGCTGCCGCTGCTACCGGATGGCGGGCACCTGGTGGTGGAGCCCGTGAGGTTTTGCGTATTCTGTGAGGCGTTGACGAAGACGACAACGGAGACGAGCACTTATCGTCCCGCCGACCGCGCTTTGCACGACGCCCGCGCGCCGCCGCCCAAAGTACACGCTGCCTATCCACGTGCGAGACGTGCGATGGCGGGGGGAGCCGGGCGCGCTCGCGGGCGCGGAGCAGCAGGCCCTCCCGCCACCCGTCCGCGCGCCGCTCGGTGCGGAACGTCCCGAGGACCGTGAGCAGGTGCGCCGTCGACCCCGCCGCCATGCACGCGGTGGGCACTCAGGTGTGCCCGAGGGACGGTGTGTACGTGCGGTGCGGATCGCTGAGGTGGGGGGACGTACTCATTCGAGGCGGCGCGATTGAAACCGTCGACTACGAGGCACCCGCCCGGTCGGTGGGTGCGCGGTGTCGGGCCGCCTGGGGCGTTTCGCCGGGTTGGGTATGTGCATACCTCGAGCGCCACCACGAACCCGAGCAGAAGAGAGCGTGGTTCGTCCCGCGTGTCGCATGCGTGCGCGGGAGCACCGTCGTTGGGAGAAGGGAGAGGGGAGCGGAGGGACGGTGGACGGGCGTACCTGGTGCTGCAGTGCCCGTGAGTGTCGGGGCCTGTCGTAGACGATGGACAGGATCCAGGAGCTGGGTCGTAGTGGTGGCGGCAAACGGTCTGTAGCGGTGTTATGATGTCCGCCTCTGGGACACCGTTGTCAGTCCAGAGGCGTGTGTGCGTTGAATACAGCGCAATAGCCTCTTGCCTACCTCGCATGTGTTGTCCATGGTTGCTGCGGGAGAGACGACGAGCGAAAGGAAGCGCGAGTTGTTGAGCGAAGCATATAGGACGGTCAGTAGGGAGAGCCTCAGGCCTTGTTGGTGGAGTGTGAGCATGAGGTTGAAGCAGTGTCGAGTATCGCAATTGAGTGCAGCAGAGCCGCGGACGCAGAACACTTACAGAGTGCTATATGCGCCTACGCAACGCGTCCACAGTAGACCAGACTCTCGACATACTTCGCCTACCTTCGTTCTCCTCTCTCTAACGCGGTTCTCTCGTCGAAGCACGGACGCCCTGCGTAGGGATCCTCGCACCTCTCGCCTTGGTCCTCGATGGGGTTAGCTGGACTGCTTACGCTTCCGCCTCTACAGGCCCAGCAGACCCCGTCCTGGGCTGCAGCGCAACGCAGGCCTAGACGCGAAGCTGCCGCTGAGGCACGGCTCTCCACGCAGTGTCGCTCCCCATCGCGCACGACGATAGCTCAGAAGCGTCGAATCCCTCGATAACGCTTCCGACGATACCCCGTCTTCTTCCTCGCCGACGACATGATAGCGCGCACTCTCTCTCTCTCGCGCGCGTCGCTGATGAGTCCCGTCTGCCATTGCCAGCGCCCTCGAGAGACACGCCGCCCGGGCACGCGACCACGACGGAGGGCCTTCGTCCGTGCTCGGCGGAGCGCACGCCAGCGACCTCGCTATCTCGCACCCTTGGACGGCAAGCGCGGGGAGCGGCGGCAAGTGGTCACGAAGCTCCCCAGCGAGGCTTCTCTTCTCTCCCTAACCCCCACATGGCCACGCCCACACCAGTCCCCCGACCTCTCGCGTGCCCCCCCCCCGGATAGGCTCTACGTTCCTCCCCTCTCGCGCACCCCATAGCTGGCCCCTGCGTCCTGCGTAGGAGAGATACCACCCGCGCGTGGGCACGCCAGGGTCCACCACGCCCCGCGCCCGCGCTGGCTCTGCGCTCGCGAGTGCAGTGCGGCAGACGATATGCTAACTTGGGAACACCCCCAGCGCGTCCCTTATCGCCCGTGCCTGCGCACGCCTCGCCTGCCGTCATCATCAGGACCGGGGACGGGCCTTCTGCCCTCCGCGGGCTACCGCTGCACGTATAAAGCGGACAGCCAGCCCCCCGGACGCGCCCTGCTCGCGCTCGCGCACCCGCACCCGCCATGGCTACGCAGCACGCCAGCATCGCGCCCGCGCCCGCCGACGCGGACATGCCGCTCGCAGAGTCCCTCCGCCGCGCGTCTGACTCGGTGGACGAGAAGAAGCGCTTTGCCGACGCGGACGTCCTCGAGGCGCCCAGCGAATATTCCAAGTACGAGGTCGAGGTGGAGGAGGAGGAGGAGGGAGGGAGGCTGCTCGACCTGGGGACGGACGACCCCTTCCCCGTCGACCCGAACGCGCTCCCCGAGCAGCAGTTCACGTTCCGCGCCGTCTTTGTCGGCTGTGCCCTGGGCGCCGTCATCTCCGCGAGCAAGTGCGTGCTTCTCTCTCCCGTCTGCGGGCGCGTGCGCTGACGGGTCTGTTGCAGCGTGTACCTCGGCCTCAAGACCGGCTGGACATTCGGCGCGTCCATGTTCGGGTCCATCTTTGGCTTCGCCATCCTCAAGCCCCTCTCCAAGGCCCTCCCGGAGCGCTTTGGCGGCGGCTACTTTGGCCCAAAGGAGAACGTGTGCTGCCAGAGCGCGGCGACGGTGCGTGCCGCGGCGATCCTCTCTCCAACCAGTCATTGAGGTTGTGTCCTGTAGGCTGCGGGGTCCTTGGGCTTGCTCTTCACGTCGGGCTTCCCCGCTGCGTACCAGCTCGGCCTCCTCGGCGCGGACCCCTCTGCCGACTTTGGGTGCGTCCGCCGCCCGCCCATCCACTGTCCACACTGACCCCCCCTTCGCAGGCGGCTCATCACGTTCACGATCTGCTGCGCGTACGTGGGCATCTTCTTCACGATGCCCCTGCGGCGGCTGTACATCCTCAAGCTCAAGCTCACGTTCCCGAGCTCGGTCGCCACCGCGTACACGATCCGCTCCCTCCACGTCGGCCGCGCCGCCGCCGCCACCGCGCGCAAGAAGACCTGGGCCCTCGTCCTCTCCTTCCTCGTCTCCATCTCCTGGCGCGTCACCAGCGAGTATGCCCCCGGCATCATGTGGGACTGGCACTGGAGCTGGTGGTTCTACCGCGCAGGCTGGGACTGGATCATCTGCGCCGAGTCTTGGGTGCGTGCGAGTGTCGTTGCTTGAGCGACGTTTGCTGACGGTGTGTAGGGATGGGTGTGGGAGTGGACCCCCGCCTTCATCGGGTGCGGCCTCCTCGTGCCCATGAACAGCTCCGCGTCCTTCGTCGGCGGCGCCGTCCTCGCGTGGGCCATCATCGGGCCCGCGCTGGTCGCCACCGGCCGCGCGTTCGGGACGCCCGTCTCCGCGGCGTACCCGGGCTACCTCGACTACTCCAACATGGACCTCCCCGACCCCGTCCACGCGCCCTCCCCCGAGTACTGGATGATCTGGCCCGGCTGCATGCTCCTCCTCACCTCCAGCGTCGCCGAGATCGCGGCCAACTACAAGACGATCGCCACCGCCTTCAGCGTCCTCCTCGCGCCCCTCGTCGCGCGCGCCCGCCGCCTCGCCCGCCTGCGCGACCCCGGCGCGCGCTTCGAGAAGGAGGACGGCTTCTTCGACCCCGTGCCCCCCGGGGAGCAGACCCCGTGGTGGATGTGGATGGGCGGCCTCGCCGCGAGCACCGTCCTCACCATGCTCGTCATGCGCTTCCAGTTCGACCAGAACCCGGGCCTCACCCTCCTCGCCGTCATCTTCGCCTTCGTCTTCTCCCTCGTCGGCGCCGAGTGCGTCGGCCGCGTCTCCGTCAACCCCGTCACGACCCTCGGCAACTTTTCCCAGCTGGTGCGTGTCCCCCCTTCGCGAAGCCCGCGGATCCTCCGCTGCTGCTGCTGCTTCTTCTTCGACGTGTGTGTGCGCTGGTTGATTGACGCGCGGCTTCTCGCAGATCTTTGGCGGCATCTCCAAGGGCTCCGGCCTCGCGCCGCAGCGGAACCAGCTCAACAACGGGCTGACGGGCATGATCACGCTCGCCGCGGCGGAGCAGTGCTCGGACATGCTCGGCGACCTCAAGGCGACGCACCTCCTGGGCGCGTCCCCGCGCGTGCAGCTCTACGCCCAGTGCTGCGGCGCGCTCGTCTCCATCTTCCTCAGCACCGCCATGTACGTCGTCTTCAGCAAGGCCTACCCCTGCATCAACTCCCTCGCCGCCGCCTCCTCCTCCTGCGAGTTCGCCGTCCCCGACGTCAAGAGCTGGCGCGCCGTCTCCATCGCCGTCTCCGCATCCGCCCTCCCCATCCCCCCTTCCTCCGGCATCACCGCCCTCGCCTTCATGGCCCTCGTCCTCGCCAGCACCGCCGCCAAGTACCGCTGGCTCCCCCCGCGCACCAGCACTGGGTCCCCAACTGGAACGCCGTCGGCATCGCCTTCGTCCTCGGCCCCACCAACACGTACCCCGTCGCGATGATGTTCGGCAGCGTCCTCGCGTCCGTCTGCAGGCGCCGCTGGCCCGACCGCTGGTGCCTCCTGGGCTACGCCGTCGCCGCGGGCATGATCGCCGGCGAGGGCCTCGGCGGCATCGTCAATGCCGTCCTCCAGATCGGAAAGGTCGGCGGGAATGTATACGGCACCGCCGTGGGCTGCCCGATGAATGCGTACTGTGGCTGAATGCCCGTGTATCTGTTGTCTGTACTAGATAGATGTCCCGTCTCACCCATGTATCAGTATGAAGCGATCTTGTCAACAAATGCGGTGACGTCAGCACGCACAGTCACTCGCCTTGAGCTTGTCCCACTTATTCCTGGGCCTCACACGACCGCTAGGACGAGACATCGACGCGCTGAGCCTAGTGCCCATTGGTAATGAGCCGCACAGCATATCGTGCTGTCATGCACCCAACTCCGCGGCGCCCTGGCATTGACGATTGCGCCAGCACCCTCCAGCATGGCGCATCTTGGCTCTAGGACCTACATGGCCCCATATGCACATCCACCGTGCTCGAGTCCCGCTTATCGGTGCCCCGCGCAACCTGTACGTGTCCGATTCCTAGCCCGCGTGTTCGATGATCGGTGTCTGAACGCTCGGCCTCGTTGACTAGGGGCTTCGCACAAAGGCTGATGCGTGAGTAATCACCGTCAGTCACTACATTTGCTTCCCTCTGTGCTCTTCCACTACCGCTCCATGGTGCGTGCTGCCGCCGCATCCCATGCCAGTGGAACTGTGCCGGCTCCACATCTGAACCAGTCGCTTGCTCCATTCCGACACTGCTTAGTCGTGCGCTGCGTGAGGCCATGAAACTCGTAGCCGGCTCCGCCGCGGTCATTGCCCTACAAACAAGGACGCTATATGCAATGCGGTGCTGATAGCACCAACGTAGCGAGTCCGCCAGAGGGAAGCTACTCAGAGTCGACCGTGCGTTATCGTTTAGTTCGGTACCAATCCGTCGTGCTCTACACGAGCTGGAACCACGTTTCATGCATCCACCTGCATCTCAACGACGGCGCAGAGAGTTGCGCATTGCCGTCAAAGTCGTTGTCGATATCTATAGCACTTTGATATTGAGTGATTGCAATGCATGCCGCAAGCAAGGCATAGATGTCCGTGTTCACCACTTCTGCCTGCACCACTTGTGACGAGCGACATATCAAACACCAGTCGTATTCATTCGGCACTACAAAACTGTTACACACACGCTATACGACTGATCTGGCTTTTCTGCGACTTTGAGTTGGCTGCGGAACGGAGAGCCGATGACATCGGCGCGTCGACAATGGCACGAGGAACGGCTCGAAGCGGGCGTCGAGGGCGCGGAAGGATGACGGGGCGGAATGGATACGGAATATTCGACACGGGAGAGTGAACCTCGAATACGCGGGAGGCATAGAGCCATGCGAGCTTAATCGCTCTCTGCATCAGTACGCATGACCCACGGTGACGAGGGGAGGAACGGCTCACCGCAGTAGAGCGTGAGGCACACTCAGAGACAGAGCTGGGCGCCGAAGCATCAGATAAGTACGTCGGCCTACCAGCATGGAGTGAGGGCGATACTCACGTTGACCGTGATCGGCCCAGTGCAGCCAGGAACGAGGCTGAGCGGGATCGTAACCGGCGTGCAGGTCAGGCCCGTGCCGGCGCACGCACCCGCGCCCGGGGTGCACACCGTGCCGCACGTCGTCTGCGCAGCGGCGCCCGGCGCGCTGACAAGAGCGGTGGCGGCGACGAGGAGGGCGGCGATGTTGATGGTGAAACGCATGGTGAATTCGATGCTTCTGTGCGTGGCCGTCCCAGAGGCGGACGGGGAGATTTCGTGAGTGGTGTTGTCGCTTGTAGAAGTGGTGATTATAGTGGCACACCTGAGTAGTTGTAAGTCTGCGAGGTGTTGCTTTCTCCGACGATGGAGGACGGGGCGCGTCGCAGCCCGCTTATATGCGTCCCCCGGCCCCCTGACTGCACCCGCTCGACGACCGTATGTGGTCCTCGAGAGTCATCTGCGCCATCGGGTGCTCGCGTCAATCTTCTGTACGGACGCCATCGACGCTACACACGTAGGCTATGTGACAGGACCCTTTGCTGGCAGCGTCTGATGGCTCCTACCCGACTCCATGCGCGGACGTGAGTTCACTTACATGGGGAAACTCTAGGCACTAGCATCCAACACATGATGAGACTAGCTGTGCGTTTTGTACAGTTCAGAACTGGATCACTGACGTTGTATCGCCCCCAGGAGCTTGCGGTATGGACAGTCATACGCATCGTCCCGGTCGACGATGCTACGTGGAGGGGCTGCAATCGGTACCGAGCGTTTCGCCGCCACTACTACCATTACAACTCGAGGAATGCCCTTCGTGGATACGCGAAAAACCAGGAGGAAGCACACAGCACGCACCGCACTTGACAGGCCACTCACGTTACGGCGCGCCAAATATAAGGTTCGCTTTTTGGGGAGCGAGTAGTGCAGCTCCAATCCCTGCAGGGCTGCGTGTCGAGGTGTGGATAATGTCCTACAATGTTCCTGAAGTAGGGTTTGAGGGAAATCGTCTGCTGTTCGTGATGGGCGTAACGATGGAGGGTTGTCATAAATTAAATGTGGGATCACTGCCGGACGAGGCTCGTTCCATCCTAACCAAATATAGTGGACATTGCGATGGAGTAAGTATCGGGATGTCTACTTCGTGATTGATCAGTTCGGGATAGTCGGCGAGGGCAGCGAAACGGGAAGACTCCACTGACAGAGGCAAGTGCGAAAACATAATGGGAAATGGGATAACTGAACGATGAACGCTTGCGGGTGCATTTTCCGGGCGAGGACGAAAGACGAGTAATATTTGTGAGCAGATCCATTGACTGAGCATCCTGCCCCAAATTCCATATCACGGTTCAGCACCCATGGCAGGTTCAAGTCCGGCGAGGTGGAGTAGCGGACGTGCAGCTTCTGGAACTAATGACTACAGGATATGGGTCGAATGGTCAGTTACGAGGTCTTCAGCTTTCTCTGAGACAACAATCCCCATCGGTGGAGGTAGTGAGGTAGTGCCCAATTTCCCCTGCAGTTGGAGTGTGGACATTGGCTGACTGCGAGGATATGTTTCACCGCTCTGTCACCTCGGATGAGAGTCTAAGGGCGATCATCGTGCTACTACGGATGGGGGTTGAGCAGTGACGCATGAGTGAGGCTGATAGGGCGTGGTGAGGCATACAGAGAGAACGAGACGCAATAACTGAACGCACCGCACAGCAGAAGCCCGACTCCTGACTCTAGTCCACCCACCCCACATGGGACACCAGAAGATACAGTGCATGTCGCATTGTGTTCAACGGCCGGCGTCTGAGTGGTAGCATGGTGTATCCGCCCCCTAGTCGATGCTCACAAGTGCGCGAGTAGCTTTCTGCACATGTTGTCGAGAAGATATGAACCAGAATAGTCGCTGTGAGCATTGAAAGATGAGTGTATGGAGGTGCGCGACTCGCGGACGACGCTAAGTCCTTTTCGGAAGCCGGTGCCGCGGAGTTGGCGGTCGAGCGCGGTTTGCGCTTACAGGGTCAGCGGTATTGCCCAAGCGCCGCCATAATCATGAACTCGACATTATGAAGGTTCGCAGTATTTCCTGCAACCAGAAGCTGAATATTTTCTATGCCAACACTGTTACGGTCACCTGCGCAAAAATGGTGCCTGTCTGTATACGGCTTCTGCGGCCCATAGTAGTCAAACACACCAGCAAGCCGAACCACCTGCAACTCAACGCTAGATTGAACACACAACGACAGATACATATATTTTCTCCCACAATTTACGGTGCACGGAACAAAGCCCTCCGGGAATTGGTGCAACGACATCATCATCAGCCTGTAGCGACCCAGCCAACGACGACATCATAGCAGGAGAAGGCAGACGAAGAAAGACAGAACTGGGAGCAATGAACACGCGGAACACTTCATACAATATTAGAGCCTCTGTGCACCTGAGCCCATATGAGTATTGGCAGTGGGTACTGAGAGATAGTACGCACCTGCCTAGGGCTCGTGTACGCAGAGTATGACCGGCCGTGCCATCACAGGAGGCCACCCAAGATACCCGTGAGACCAGCAGCGGTAGGCGCACAGACCTACCGCAGGTAAGTGACAATGACGGATACACGGGGAAATGTCCATTAATACCGATGGTGACTGATATGTAGAAAGTGTGATGCACTTACCCCAATGTTCACAGGGCCAGTGCAACCGGCGACCGAGCTTGCCGTAATGGTAGTGCAAGCCTGCGGGAGGAGCCCCAGGATAGTGCAGCAGTCTGCGTCAGTGGTGCACGGCGTGAGCTCGTCGGTGACAAGACAGGTAAGCTGGGCCGCCGCATGCTGCATGCTGAAAGCGACGGCGGCGACGATCAATCCGGTGAAGCGCATACTGACGGTCCTAGGTGTACTGAGAAACACAGTGAGTGCGAGAGTTATTGTCGCTACGACGCTGAGCGGAAGCGGGTGAGCTTACTGAGCGAGAAGGCGAAGAGCTTGAAAATCCTCGAAGTGGTGCTTCGACGATGGCGTAGCCTTCGACCCGAAGCTGGCTTTTAACCACGAGCAGCGCACCATCGAGGCAGATGGCCCTGTACCATGTGAGAGTGCATGTAAGAGCTTACCTTGGCAGTCAGTATGGCTAGTTCTGTGGCGACGCTACAGGCATACCTTACACGACAGAATCACCTCACCTGATGGACTGCAGGGCCAACACTAGGCTTATTGTGAGCGACAGTGTCTGTCTCATGCCAATGCCACTATAGTGACCACAGTTGGGCGTCCTCATTTTAGCGTTATGCGGTTGCGTTCTTGCGTTCGCCTCGTCCGACACAGGTATACTATTCAAGAGCAATATTTCATCATAGGTCCGTCATGTAACGTAGATACCTGCGACGTACCGCGCGCTGGCTCATGCATCGCAGTGGAACTATGCCAGATCAGAACCCTGAAATCCGTCACACAGAATATACTTCGGATGCGCCACCAACGACAATAACCTGTCGGGCTACGTGCCTTGCCGCGCATACCTTGAGGGCAGATGGCTGAAGACATCACTTGACAATCCTTCAGGGTCGACTGCACAGGAGGCGATCTGCGAGACTCACTTCATTGCTATACGATCCGGAGCGGCAGCTGTTCACTGGTAGTATTGAACTGCTCCGCCTTTCGTAGGGTGTGTCAGAAACCAGTGTAATAATTTCAGTGGAACGCTAGCATGCGGCGCTCTTGCACCGCATACGCAGCTGACTCGGATTCAGAAAGGCGAGGTGTCAAAGTGGTATTGGAATAACGACGTACGAGAAACTCGCGCCGCCGGGCATCAGATCTTAGCTCCCCTAGTTTGGCGTGATAACATCCTGTACTAGCATTCAATCATATGGGGCAAGAGCACGCCCGGTAAAGGATCACTAACATTACTAGCTTCAATGCGATGTCGAACTTCGATCGACTGTTAGTGCTGTGACCCGTCAGACTAGTGCACTTGTGGTAAGCTCGGCAACGCACCTCCATATTCATGCGCCTACGCCGAACGCGAATTGGATTTAGACCAGGAGTGTATCAGTGATCCGGGCGTTCGCTCGAAGGCAAGTACAGTGATCAGTGGCCGCGACCACTAAGCCATGAATGCGGTTCCATGCTGTAGAACGTACCTGGACCAATCTTCAATCGGAAAAGAGGAGTAAGACTTCTGTCTTCACGCTGAGCTTCGAGGTACACTCAACGTAGAACTGTGGTAAGCCAAGATCAGGGCTCACGAAGTATATAGAACACGCGCCAACTATGACATGAATACGCGATGTAACATGGGTCTGATCATTGCCCGAAGATATTGCATCGGTCCGCGCCATCCATGGAGGTCGCTGGGAGCTGCTTACCATCGCACTTTCAAGAAAGAGATCTCCCTGGCTTTGAGAAGGACAGTGGATATGTTAGGGTGCCGACGGTCATCAACGGCCAACAATAATTCTCCACGAGGCGCCGATGAGCGGTAGACCGAGGGCGTTTGGATGGACTCGCAGCAGCTGATATTACAAGGTTCTTCGGACATCATATAAGACTAGATCCTTTCCAACTGTATTCTTGAGTCGCTAGCCAATGTGCTTGAGTTCCATCTGCACCACCTGATCAGCCACTCACGTTGCTATATATCAAAGTTGAGGTTATTGGACGGATGGTTGGATATACGTCGAGTAGGGCTCCATTCGATCTAGGGTCACATACACAGAGTCGGGTGAAATGGGGCATTGCGAGCGTCTGCGGCGAGCAGTTGCTTATTGGAAACTCGGAACTCTGGCCATCCCGTGGCAGGCGAACGCTGGACGGTATGAAGTAACACCGTCTCGCATTCTATGTTTCATGCGACTCACCCTGCGCTATGCTGAGTACAGAATCATTCAGGGCCAATCGAGGGTGGGACTTGGAACCGCATGAATGGTAGCATAGGTGTAGGCACTCAGTAGAATAGACCTCATGCCTACATCTCGCTTGCCCTGGGGCACAATGTTGACGATGCCTTCTTGTCTCGCCATTCCATGTACCATATTGTGCGTACATTGAGACAAAGAAGTACGGTGGGTATTCTGAAGTGCGGCAGCGTGCGCTTGCTCGACTCGGAGCTACGAAACGAACATGGATCCCGTGAGGTCGCGAGCGAGAGCCAACATGAGCGAGGAGACTGCAGCTGAGTCTCTCTGAATTTCAGTTACGCAGGGGAGTGAGAAGGTCACCATAAGTGAGCAGTATGCTCGTTCGCGGGCCGGAAACGACGCAAGATCCGATTGGAAAGCGAACTTGCGGTGCCATAGGTAATAGAGCATGCATGATCTGGGTGTTGCAGGCAGTCCAGGGCAGTAGAGGCGACGTGAACAACAACGACCACGGTAGAGAAAGCAATGTCCACCATCGGCCGGGCCAGCAATTCGGACCCTAGGCTTGGCGGCGCATCGAGTGAGGCGTCGGGTAATGGTGGACAAAGAGCTACGCCGTGCGAGAATAGACACCGTTGCCCGGAGGTAACTCACGCGCGTTCGTGTTCGCTCTTGCTGCAGAGGGTTGATGAGCCTGCTTCACAGAGGCGCCAGTGAGAGAGGCCTGCCAGCGTAATAAGCCTGCGAGAGGTAATATTCTCATCGCTGCCGCACTCCAAACGCTTCGCACGCGGGCGTGGACACGAGGTGGGACCAGGAGCACGCCGTCAATCGGTATGAGACGGCGCAATTCAGACTCGCAGCCTATGCTCACTCCAGGAGCTGCCCATGAATCAGGCTGCTTGAATACGCATCGAGACGCTCTCCGCGCGGAGCGTTTCAGCGAACAACCGGGATGCCCTCAGTACACGCGCAAGTCGAGACGAGGCCTGGCAGCGCGCCTTGGACAACGCAGTGGGTCTTGCTCGCGCCATCGCATCAGTGCAACCGGCTGCGAGCGGTACAGCTCCTGGCCGCAGATGCTTTTCGTCCGATGCTAGCCTCAAGGTCCCCCGCACAGCCACCTCTTGCTATCTCAGTACGAGACAGACAGCTGAGTGTACGCTCGCACTCCGGTGCAGCTCCCGCGTTCAGTGCCACACTGAGAACTTGCGCGGAATACGCCTACACCTGCGCAGTGCCCGCAGACAAACCCATTCTTGCCTCCACTTAGTTGCTCGAGGCTTGCGTGGCGTTTATACTTGCCGCTGAGTATGCGCTTCCGCGTATACTCGCAGCCTGGGCCTATCCCCTCACTTCGCCTCAACATCGTAGTATCGCGGTCTATAGGCAAGCTGGCTCGGCGCGTTGAGTATGTCCCAACGTTTCCGCGCCAGGTTGCCTTCGAGAGCATAGACGCACGGACGACAGATGCTACCGTGCGTGCACCCATTGCTCCTCCACTCTTCCCGTCCCGTCCTCATCTACAGCGGTTGTTGCGTACATGCGAAGCGGCGACAACGGGTTTACGGTGTTCAAAGTATCGTGTAAGTTCGAGGTCGAATGCGATGTTCTGCTGGGTACACTGTGCTCAGAGACAAGAACAGTGGCCTTCAGGCATACTCCCGAAGGCGCTGAAAGTCATAGTGTACCATCCGTTCAGACCGTGTGGACAAATAGGACGAGGGGAGACACACCCTCGCAAGTATAGCGTACGCAATACCGGGTGATTGGCCTCAAGATAACTTTGCAGCAATGTGAGCCCTACGTGGGGACAAATGGATAGGAAGAGCCGGAACGGACGCGAAGAAGAACACTCACGCTGGCAGTATTGAAGCACAGCGATGCGTTTCTCTTCAGGCGTGCTGGCGCAACCGTATGGTCGACGGTCTCACAGCTCCTCTAGGGAGCTGCTTCGGAGTCAGATGGAGGGCCCGTCCGCGCCGGATCGAGCGCGTAGCGATGACAAGGTTGCATGTTGAGAAAGGGGCGGTGGTGTGTACAGCAAGGGAGTGTTTCTGGCGCGTGTCTACAGCGCAGACAGAAAAGAGGGGGTGTGAATAGTCGCGCTGGGGACGACGACGACGGACGGAGGGGGGGCGAGAGGGAGACGGTCGCCGTTGACGAGGGAGCGGCAAGCGGTCCGCTCATCCCGCTCAGGCCACCAGCGCGTCGATAATGCTGACGTCAGCCAGCCCACGTACCCTATCTCATGCTCGTCCGCCTCCCAACAACTAACTCTCAATCACCAGAGATTCGCATGCTCTTTGTTGCTGCTACCTTGACCCTCATACGTGGCCTGTGCCGCTTGATATTGTAAATTTCTTACTTGATGACACATCACAGCTCATCACAGTCCCCGCCGCTGCTACTATGATTCTGTTCCACCCTTGTTTCTTGTTATTCAACATCTCCAGTACACTAACCTTCGCCGGATGCCCACTCACACTCTATACCCGCGTCTCGCACTTATGCATCTCATTGTCAGCCTTCCCAGTCGCACCCGGATCCATACACGCCCTCCTCTCATCCCCGTCTCTCCACGGCCTGCTTGTCGTGTGTGCCCGCATCAATCTTTCGCTATAAATCAACGTTGATGCCCTTGGCCTGACCCTACATGCACAAAGAGGTCCTCGGGTCTGTGTTCGAAAGCGCTATCCACCTTCTTTTGGTCGCTCTATCGGCACTCAGGCTGTCCTGCTGTGAACAGCGGACTTCTTGACCCCTGTCCCAACCCCTCACTATAAGCGCGGCATTCCCGCAACTGCGCTATGTTTACTTCCAGGACCGGTTGGTGACAATGATTTGCGCTGCCGATACGGCAAGATTACCTCAATGTTTGGTGAGTGTCAGCGGGTTCATGTTTCGTCGTAGCAAACACGCAACACTGAGTCTAGAGCATAATTGTTGACTTTGCGCACTGCCATTCGTGGTCTGACATGCATAACGACAATGCGACTGATGCGTCCCCTGCGTTACCGCTTCCTTCCCAGGTCTCAGACACGTGTACTCCCTTCCCAGCGTGACGTACAACAGCGCGGGCGTATGGAAGAGGGGTGAAACTTGAGGTGGGTGCTGCATGTTTAGACAACTGCGTACGTCTGAACACATGCGATGCAAATTTCTACGCAGACACCGTTGCGTGTTACACGTTGACGAAGCTGTTTGGGGATACCGTAAACGGGTGGCCCCTTCTCCTGGGAGTGCCATCCCATACTGGGCTCAGTATCCTGAAGAGTCAGCGCATATTCAACTAAAAGCTGTCCATCGCCATCTGACGCCCTTCGACGCGTTTCGGAACATGGAGTAGGGCAGACTGAGCATGCTGCAAAAACCCAGATAGATCGTCGGCAAGTACCAGTGCTACGTCCGCGAAGGGTGGATTGAGGCCTATGTTTGCGGAGCTGGGATGGTTCCACGGTAGTCGTATGAGTGTCCAGGCTTCCGGGTGCCGAAGAAAACTGACAAAGGTCAGCATTGAATATGGAGGACACTCTTCGCTGACCTCCTGTACTGATAACCAACCGACTTCGCTCACTACGTCTCCGAGTCAAATCTCACTGCCTGTGACGCGCCGCAACAGCCGCTAGCTATCGTACGTGTGTTATACGTGCGCGTCGCTCTTCTCCATACGTGAAGAATCAACGCCTTCCTGACGCCGGTATAGGTTTCCCGACGTTCTGTGCGCTCAAGGTCACCTATAGCATCGTCTCGCTAGGGCTTGGCGGCGACATGCAAGAGACGTTGGCCATTGGAGGGACGTAGGAAGGTGAACATCATGCATTACGGGGGGAATAGTGAGGACAGAGGAGGAAGCATCTCAGCAGTGGCCTGACAAGGGGGCAACCGAATAACACCAGATACACGTAAAAGTGAGTAAACTATGGCGCTCTATTACTACGATCCAGATGTCCGCGCGCTGATTGAGCAAGACTTGAGTTACTTGAGGACATGCGGAGCTACTTCTGTTGCCTGAACCGCGTGCCCTCTATGCACACCCGCCGAATGATTCTGGAAGAGTTTCCTTCACTCGGAATGCCGTACGATTCTATGACTGCGCAGACAAAGTTCTGGGTATTCTCAAGCTACTAGATGACGTCCCTGTTGTGTAAGCGACTCCATCTGAACTCTGGTAACCCCACTGATCTTGTGAACGCTTTCCCAGAGTATGGCGGCCTCAGAATTGTTTCACGAAGTACGCACCGAGCAGAGAGGTTTGACCCAAACTGACCTTGTTATGCCGCAAAATCGTGAAGACAGCAGTGCATGCACGACTGGAAGACATCGATGTCCGGCTGAAGGTAACACGTATTCATGTGGTACATCGTACGTACATTTGTGTGCACAACGTGCGCCGCTATTCTCTTAATCAACCGACTGCTCTTCTGTGTGGCCTTTGCAAGGCGAAACTCTCTTCCATTTCGGCGAGAAAGGACGCCAACGGCCTATATCTATGGTGACGAGTACTTGCATCTGCATTCGTATCCTCGTCTCCGACTCTTCCTACACTTGCAGTCATGCCGAAAGCAGCTCCAAACGCGCTCACTACATCCCCTCGGTATCACCCATACTCAAGCCAATTGCGCCGCGACTGGTACTACGAGGTATGTGCCATTCGGATCTCTGCAAGTGTTCATACTGACTCTGTGTGAAGACACGTCTGCGATATGCCCGCATCCGCAACATTTTGGCGTGGCTTGTCGAGCTCATCGCCATCCTTTGGTGTGGGTTGGTCGTGACTTGTACTGATTGACTGCTGACGGCGCCTTTCGCGAACCCAGGAGGGGAGGCAGCTCGCGTGTGGACGAGGCTCGTTTGAGTGGGACCGCCCTATACGCTGTGAAAGATTGCCGGAGATGGGTCAGAGGAGTAGTGTGAGCGCATACCTCCTGGGTCTCAGTTTGCGTTGTTGCAGGGTCCGCTCGACTCCCAGTCGTTGAGTAACAAGACATGCAAAACCATCGGGCTGATAGTGCTGGGGCACAGCGACGAGCTGTTCGAACCGAACCTTCGATACTGATAGTCCAGCGGGTTTCGTCCTCGTCCAGACGCCATGACCAGGGCACCGCGGCTCCACACGACCTACCGATTGGTATGTAAATGCTCCGGTCAAGCTTGCCACATCAACTTGAGCCAGCGTTATGCTATCCCTCTTCGTCGAGGCGTGCACTGTGTTTCGTAACCATCAAACGACATTCGCAGATCGCAATATCGCATTCGCTGAGATGCAGAGTACATTGGTACCTCAAGCGATCGCCCAATCAATGGGAAAGCGCACCGATATTCCTACCTCCGCCTCAATTACGATGTGTTGAGGTGCTTTCGGCACATTCACCGATGCTCCGCAGCTGAATCTATCCATCCCGCTCAGGTCTCGCTACGCAACAAACACGTTCGACCTGTTAGAAACAACACAAGTGAACCCTCAGACCACAAGACACTGCGTCCAACCTCCCTCCACTGTCATCCTCTGAGCCGTGAGACGGACTGAGCTGTATTGTGCGCGACGGCGGTGAAGCTCTCTCGCATAAGCATCCGATTAACAACTCAGCGAATCTGGTTAGAGACGAGGCTGCATTGATGAGAAAAAACCGCCGAGCTGAGTAGCACGGTGTTCGAAGCGGCTCGGGGAAGACGTATACGCAGGTTGAGGTACTAACCCTATACTAAGGGGCATGTCCCGCGACGTCCAGCGAGAGTCTCCGTACAAGAGCAGCGGTAGCCAGCATTGCAGAGAAGAGGCCGGTCATTCTACGAGTAGGCGCGGAGACAAGATCCAGGAGACACCGCAGTGAGATGCATTGCGTGCTCGATCGCCATAGTGCGCCGAACAGATCGCGTAGAAGGCTGTTGCACTCGGCATACGACAAATAGGGGTGATCCGGGGGACGGGAAGGCGATCAATGCTGGCCACTGGCAAGCATTTGGCGTTTGGGCATCTGACCGAGCACGATATACGAGTGGACAAGCACAGCAAGGGAACTAGCTAGCGGCACAGCGAAGAGGGTCGTCAGCGCGCACGACAAGCCAGAAGAGTACAGAGGCGAGCAACAAGGGAACAGATCGCCAGGAGGAGCATGCAGTAACACGCGTGCGACGGGGATAGGCTGCGCGGGGTAAGCACGAAATTGAGAACGAAGAGTCGCCCCGATCTTGCTTCCGGCCGTACTGCGTCTCGCCGTTCCGTCACGATTATTTCGGCCAGACCGAGATGAAGGTCGCAACGTGGCGCGAGCACGCCGTCCGCGGAGACAAAAGGTAGCCAAGAAGGCGCAACCCCGCTAGTAGGATGAAGCAGGAGCGACGGAAGGAAGCGTGGACGGAGGACGTGTCCACAGGTCGTTCTGAAGCCGCCTGGCCGATAATATCGCAGGCTGAATGTAGATGAGTGAAAGCGCGAGCGAGACAAGCGTCGGGGCGACGAGCACACCAGTACGAACGTCAGGTGCGCGCTCGCAGAAGCGGGCGACCTGATACGATGCACGACGGACTACAGGTCGACGCGACTGCGGTTGTGCGCACCGATAACGATAGCGTACTGATTGAACCTATAGCCTAGTGCGTACTACAGACGTTGCGCATTGAAGTCAACCAGGGAGCGCCAGGGTCCACAATCCCCACACCTCGGCGGCTTCGAGGCGTCCAGTCCACGCGACGCCAGTCACGTTTGCTTGGATGGATGCATTCACTCACCCAAATCCCTCGGATGCCAAGCCCTCACCGTGGCAGTTGTACAAAGAGGCCGTGGCTTAGATCGCACAGAACACGGGGCAAGAGAGGTCTTGTGAGCACAGGAGATAAGGAGAACCCAGAGGCATGGGGAGGATGGTCGTACGAGGTGTAGACGAGAGACCGCGCGCCAGATTACCAAGGCCAGCGAGAGTCGGAAGAGTGGCGAGTCCTCGACGTTAGGAAGGCGCATGAATTCGAGACGGAATGGTCCTTTCGTAAGTCCAGATGCTGAAGGTTCGTTAGTGCAAGGAAGACGATCAGACGTACCGTGAGCCCAGACGACCACAAACGTCGCTCAAGCCTTAATCATCCTAAATGCAAGGGCTATCCATCCAGCGTGCGGCCAACATGAGCGAGTGGACGGCAAGGCAAGAGGGAGAGGAAGGGTGGGAGACGGCGTGAGGGCGAGGCACCAGGAAGTGGAGCCCATCTGCCACGTTTAGCGCGGCCTGTCCAGCAGCTGGCGGCAGCAATGTGGTACAAAGACGATAGAGCAATCGTCCGGCAGGAAAGTCGTCGAGTAACAAGGCGAGCGGGAGAAGGGGGAGGGAGGGAAGAGTGAGGGCGAGAGAGCGGGACCGAGAGGTGGACGAGGCGCACCGCGGACCGGCGCGATCGATTCCCAGAAAGGAAAGGGACGCCTTGGCGCGCGATGATGGCGGGGATGACGCGCCGGGGAACCCGCATGGGCGATATCTCTCTCGCTCGCTCTCTCCCAGCTGGCCTGGTCCGCCTCCTCGGGCCTCCTCCTCTCCTCCCGCCTCCATCTCCTCGTACTCGTCGCCCCTCCCGTCCAGCAAGCCTCGCCCGCGCACGATGTCTTCGTCGGGCAGCTCCTCCGACACCGGCGACGACTCTCGCCGCTCAGGTGCGCCCGTTTTTGTCCCTTGTTTTGACTCGCTGACGCGCGAGCATTCTCCCGCAGACGCGCCGCTCCCCAGCAGCGAGGAGACCGCGCACGTAGACGAGGCAGACATCGTCCAGGAGATCCTCGTGCCCTCGCGCATCTACGACCGCTCCCCCTCTACGTCGCCCTCACCCACGCCCGGCCCACATGCCCGCCTCCTCTCCGGCGGCTCTGTCGATCTTGCTGACCGCGACGACGACCGCGACGGCACGCCCAGCACCCCCACCTCCTCCCGACCGCTCTCCCTCAGCCCCACCTTCGTCTCGTCCCCCCTCAACCCCAACCACCTCGCCACGCCCCGCCCGCGCAGAGCCTCGCGCGGCAACACCCTCGGCCCCATCCAGCGCGTCGCCTCCGAGGAGGCCCATACCCTCGCCGACTCCCGCTCCGGCTCCATGATCCTCTACCGCCTCGCCTCCGAGGACACCGACGCCGCCCTCCCCTCTCCTCCGCCCCTCCGCGAGCCCCGCGCGTCCATCGCGTCGGACAGCGGCAGCTCCATCATCTCCCTCTCCTATGACAGCAAGTACCCCGCCGGTTCCACCGCGAGCACCCTCCGCGGCTTCATCCCGTACGCGTACGACCCCGATCTCGATGAGAAGGACGCAGGTCCGGAAGACGACGACTACCTCTACGAGCCGGATTTCGGCAGGAACGCGCGGTGGTACGGGCTCATCGGCTGGCGCGGCGTCTTCAACATCGCCATGCTCTTTGCTGTCATCGGCTCCCTCCTCACCCTCTTCGTATGCTATCCCGTCTTCTCCTTCTACCACAACGACACCCTCGATCACGTTGCGAAAGAGTCTCATATCAATAGTACCGGTCAGTACGATCCGAGCCTCCAGTGCGTCACCCTTTCCTTTTCAATCATGTCTTCGTTCATTCATCTCCTCGGCAGGACGAATGACGCGCGGAGATACCCGCTGCATCTCCTTCAAGATCGCGGGTAGCCTCCCTGCCTTCCTCGCACAAGCGGGGCACTATCTCAAGATACGTTTGCCTGCGCATGACGTGCCCTTGCATCGCGCATTCTACGTAGATCGCCCGTGCTCGCCGCGTGGACATTGTCGTGTACTATCGCTTACGCTCGCATTCATGTGGTCTGGCCGCCCACCTGTGTCTCCCACCCTCCTGTACATGTCCTCTCGCACGTCTCTGCTCTCGGATAGACCCCCGCCCACTCGTTTGCTCTCTCTCGCGCATCTGCCTACCTACGTACTCCTCGGACACTCGATATCCTATCGCTGTCATAATACCCTCCTCTCCTCTGGGGACACTTGCTCATTCGTACTTATTCCGTGGTGCTCACTAGCTCAATGTGTCCATGTCCTGTTGTTGATGTCCCTGTAGCATGCATATACACAGCTGTGATACATGGGTGTGTTGGAGTCGACAAGCTGTGCCACTGCTGTGGTGGGGAATGATGCCTTATGCACTACAGGGATTAGGTTATGAGACACCGTAGGTTGCGGTAGGTTGGCCCATTTGGCGCCCAACCTAGGCCACAGGCGCCCAAACCTAGCGCACCCTGTGCGCCGCCGGCGCACAGTGGCGCGTGCAGTGCGCGCATGTGGTGCCATTGCAGGGCACACACACCTTGCGCACCCTGTGCCCCGCCGGGTCACAGAGCGCGGTGCACCTTGCGTGGGCGGACAGCTGCTGCACTGCTGTGTACAAGGTGCAAGAACGGCACCCCCTTGCTTGCTGTGCATGAAGTTGGTATGTAGTCTTCCATTGTCATGGGAGAATGCTGTCCTAAGGGTACTCGTCCATCGAGTACCCGTGGATGGCATTCTCCCATGACAATGGTTAGGTTAGGTTAGGTGGTTTTGACACAAACAACACGCTATGTTAGTGTGTTACCGTTAGAACCTGTTGAGGTTTCTTCACCGCTCGGGACGACGGGCGGACTATGGGGAGTACCACCTTGACCGTTTCGGCTTTTATGCCTCATCAGGTCCCTGGATGTTAGTCACTTACGACTAGTAATACGCTGACGAATCGCCGTTCCAATCGGTCGATTTGTCAATCAGTCTTGCAAATGCGAGTAATGCCGTCCGATGCCGATCGGAGGTGCGCGCGTGCTGGTTCTTCCCCTGAGAATTTTCCCATGCAATCGCGGCTTCTGGCCGAGTTCACCGAAATCTAAAAACAGCGTGAGACAAAGTGCCTTATCTCCCGTATACCTCGTGCTCAGTCGCTCCGAGGTTCCTGCGCTGTACCGGACCGTAGCAAGGATTGCTCCGGACTTCCGCCCTGTGACCTAACTATATGC